>CAWUFW010003372.1:0-1200000 GCA_963921515.1 Calotriton arnoldi
GTGATGGACATCATGCGGGCACAGACCTCGCAGGGCTTAAAGCCGGACATCCCTACGACACCTTAGGAGTCGTGAAGACCGTAGAAGAAAACAGTGAAAAATTCACAAAAAAGTAGTCAAAAAGTGACTAGGGCACTGCTCTTCCCGGATCTGCGCTTACTGGCGCGGAAAAAGAAGAACTGACGTCAGCGCGCAGGGGCGGCGTCTAAGTACTGCCCGCGACGTCATCCCGGCGATCACGATGCCGACGATGGACGCGGAGCCGCACGACGCCGCCTACCGACGCGCAAGGGTACTGCTACGCAAAACTTTCCGGATCCAGCCTGACGCCTGGGGATATTCTAAGGTAAGGAATCTTTCACTAACGTGTCTCTTTCAGATTTTTGTAAATGAAGGAGGATGTATATAATATTCATGACCGTATGATTAATGGAGTCTAGGGTGCTTTGGGATGCAATAGCAGACAAACGTTTGCCACTTGGCGGCATAGCAGGGTTGCATAGTGGGTGTGTGGACTTTCTTTAGGGTGTCCATGCATTCCGGAGGTAAATTGAGGTAACCAATTCTAGGACTTCTGCAGCCAGATTGCTAGGTTGAGCTGCCTGGGGTCCGGGTGTCTGCCTCTGCCTTGGTTGTGTGTGAGAAGGTCCAGCCTGTTGGGTACTTTCTATGGGGAGTAACAAGACAGCTCTACGAACAATAAGAAACAGTGTTGCCTGGCCCAAGCAGGATCCACCAGTATGAGAGTGAAGGATATTTGCCAAAGCTTCCTGAATACATACGAGAGGAGGAAAAGCATAGGCAAAATCGTTGACTAGTTCATCAATAGATCATTGGCCATGAAATGGGTGTGGGAACCTAGAGGCGAAGTTGTGGCAATTTGAGTTTTCATGAGTGACAAAAATGTCTATCTATGGGACACCCAAACAATGGGAGTAGGACTTGTGGTGGATTTTTCACTTGTGGACTTGCTGAAGCATCCTGTTGAGCAGGTCTGCAAAGTCGTTGTCCACTCCTGGGAGGTATTCTGCTAGGAGGTGTATCTGATGGTTTATCTGTCAGTGCCAAATCTGATGCGTCAGTGTTGGAATCTGCACAGAATGTGTGCAAATCTGTTTGTGTAGGCAGTACACGGCGGTCATATTCTCTGTTCTTATCAGGGCTACCTTGTTTTGACGTCCTTAAAGAATGCTTTGAGAGCTAGCTGGACGTCTAGAAGTTACAGATGGAACAGCACATTCCAGGTCAGATTTGATTGCCATGAATTGCACATTTCTATTGGAAAGATAGAGACAGACTGCAAACAGTGAAAAAGTAATTGTTCTCATCACGGACTGTGATACTGATTGACATGACTTTTGCAATTTAGAAAACTCAAGAGCTGCTCAATGGTGAAATGTGCATCACAAAACCCATGGTTGGTGGGACATCATTTGCACTTTTTCCCCTCCATACCTCTGGAATTAACTTCTGATTTATCTAAGTTTGCCAAGGTTGCAATGCAATAATATTGTTTTTTAAAAAGGGCATTACAGCATTCTACAACATGCCACGGTTAAGGAGCATGGAGTTACACAAAAATGCTGTGGATAGCATATACATAACCTGACAAGAAGAGATGCAACTTATTGCTACTGAGAAGCTACTCTATGCTGTGAAGACAAGTGGGGTAATGCATGGTATCTTTAAATAACCGTCAAGGTTACCAGGAGAATGGGGCAGAGAGGAACACTATATGCTAAATCTTATTTGATTACTATGTCTCAAAAAACAAATACAAAAATGGTGTAAATAAAGATAAACTTTGAACCTCCAAGTCTACTCACTTTCTGAACTATTGTACTCACCTCTTCCACCAAATTCCTTAAGTTATAATTTGGTATTTACACTACAAAAAGAATAGCACTTACATGTACCACCAAGGGCTTGAGCGCAACATCAGAAGTTAAGTAAAACACATGTCAAAAAAATACATCACAATATAATATACATGCATCTGTATATACTAAGTGGGCTACTACAAAATGTTTACTTAAGGAATACGGAAAAAGATGCATACCTGTTCTTCATTTTCAATTTTGTCGCTCACATCTTTCTTGCCTTCTCCTTCTCCAATTCCACCTCCTTCATAGTCATGAAACTCAGTTGCCCCATTTCCTGCTTCCTCCTCCATTAGTTCTTTTGGAAGACAAAATCCCTACCAAAAGAAGATGTTAAAATAAACACTAAAAAGAATAAAAGCAGAACATTTAAAGGCTAATATTTGCTGCAAAAATCACGTTTGCTCTCCATGACTCCCCAGTTACTATGCCTGGCAAGGGATTGCCCTAGAGAAATCATTGCTCATATAGGATCTATTGCTTTTAAAGCCTAGTTAAAGGGAATTACCTTATTCAACTCTGATATCGTGCTGGGGAACATTCAGCAATCTATGGTAGTCCCATAATCTAAAGTCCTGGCGCACTCAAGGAACCAAGTAGAAAAGTGTTCATCTTTGTAGCAACTCCTACTCTTTTTTTTACCAAGCTCCTTCCATCACTGTGGGAGAACAGAGCAACTTGCAGCTGAGTACAGAATTGCGCCAAGGTTACTTTGCAGTAAAACAAGGCAATGCCAGAATGCAGCGTACAGCATATATCCCCCCAGTGTACCTCACTCACAATTCTTTTACGATTGTTGAACAGTAGAGGTGCAGCAGTCGAACTACCCTGTTGGTGTAGGGTGTAGAGATTAAGAGTGGGTTGTGTGTACATAATATGGTACTTATCTTTGACAACTCCATTTTCAGTGGATATTCTCACCACACATTCCTTGTCTTGTGAATCTCCCAGGCGCCAGACTGGGGCAAGAAACACTTACAATGGTACCTGCTTGCCGGCAGGCGGTGCAACAGCTACTCTGTCCTGCATTTGGACAAGACAACATGGAGCTTCATGTAAGTGCCACTCCTGCATGCTAATACCAGTTTTCTCTTACAGTGCCAATTTTTGCTTTCTTTTTTTTAATGCTCTCTGATGCAGAGCACGGTTGACTAGAATAAGTTACTTACATTGGCAATGCCTTTTCTAGTGGATATTCTATCTAACTGCAGATTCCTCACCTGATAATACTTCCAAGGTGTCAGACTGGATATGAAAAACTTTCACCAGCAATGCTCCCATAAGCCGCTAGCTAGGTGGTGCCATGCAGCTCTGCATTGACTCCATAACACCTTGAAAGTGACGGACCCGCATGGAAGCGCCGCCCCTGCACACTGACATCAGTTTCTTGCTTCTCTCTTCATGCTCTCCGACACAGAGCCTGAACAATTCGAGGTACCAGTGTGCAGATTTATAACTTGGGATCTTTTTAGATGTTAAAAATAAGCCACACCACAGAACAAGGAATGGGAGGGCAGTGAAGAATTTGTAGTTAGAGAAAATATCCACCAGAAGGAAAATGTTACTTAACCATTAAGCATCTGTTCGTGGCATGTAGTGCTGTAGATTCACATGCTTAGCATATCCCTGCCATCTAGTGTTGGGCTTGTTGCTTTTCTGTGAAGAAAGTATTTCGAGTCACAAGGTATAGCGACTCCTCTTGCTGGTAATGCACATGGTCATCGACTCCATTATAAGATTGCTTTCCCGCAAGACGGGTGAGGATACAATGTGAAGTATAGCGTGTACAGTGAGATGCCCATTCTAAAGGAATTTGCCATAACCTATAAAAGTAACTGCAACAAACAGGTGTCCGTGGAGGAGGTTGGGTGCATGTGAATCTACAGAACTACATGCCACAAACAGATGACTGGGTAAGTAACATTTTCTGTTTGAGGCATGTGTGGATGTAGATACACATGATTAGCACAGACTGTAAAGCAGTCCTCCTCCATAAGCGGTGGCTAACTTGTGGGGGTTGCAGTTGTTTGAAGTAATGTACATAGAACTGCTTGACCCACATTGGCTTGTTGACTGGCCAATACATCTACACAGTAAGGTTTTGTACATTTATACAGTGTAGACCATGTAGCTGCTTTACATATGTTGGCAATAGGTATATTTCCTAGGAAGGCCATTCAAGCTCGGTTTTTACAAGTGGGGTGAGATCTAGGAGGGGTAGGGAAAGTTCTTTTTGCTCTAGCATAGCATGTTTGGATGCATTTGACAATCCAAAGTGTAATGCCTGATTTAGAAATGGCTCTTCCTTTCTGGGATTTTGAAAAGGCAACAAAGAGTGGTTGTGTTTTTCTAAATGATTTGGTTCTATCAATATAATACATGAGGGCACATTTTACATCTAAGGTGTGTAAAGCCCTTTCCACAAATGAGGCAGGTTGGGGAAAAAATACTGGCAATTCGATATATTGATTAAGGTGGAGTTGAGACACCACCTTTGGAAGAAATATAGGATTGGTACGCAGTACCACCCTATCTTTATGCAGTTGATAGAAGAGTTCCTCTAAAGTTAATGCTTGAAGCTCACTGACGCGTCCGAGTGAAGTGACAGCAACTAGGAATGTTACCTTCCAGGATGCAAAATGGAGAGGGCAGGAGTGGGGGCTTGAATGAAGGGCTCAATAATTTAGTTAATACAATATTGAGATTCCAAGTGGGAGATGGTGCCACCCTAGGAGGAATGACTCTCTTAAAACCTTCTAGGAAGGCTATTATGACGGAATCCTGAATAGAGAAGTGTGGTGTCTGTTTTGTAGATATGCGGATACTGCCGCTAGGTATAGCCTTAAAGATGTAAAAGCTAGACTGGAGATAAGTAAATGAAATAAGTAACAGGCAATGTCTTGAACCTTAGCTCCTACAGGATCAATGTGTTTGGAATGAGAGTAGTGAACAAATCTTTTCCACTTTGCAGCATAACAAGCACAATTAGCGGGTACAGTGAGCTTCTTTGAGATTGTCCATACAAGGTTGTGGCAGATTTAAATAACCAAGCTCTAGGACTTCAGGAGTCAGATCGCAAGGTTGAGGGCCCAGGGGTCTGATTTCTAAATGGCTTAGCGTTAAAAGTCCTGCCTGCTCAGCAGTACCTTGTGGGGAACTACTGAGAGTTCTAGGAGTGTGGTGAACCATGGTTTTCGTGCCCATGTGGAAGCCACTAGGATGGGGGGAGAGATGTCAGCTAAAGTTAGCGAACCACAATTTGAAGCAGTGGGAGAGGTGGAAAAGCATAAACAAATATCCTGGACCAACTCATCCATAGTGTGTTGCCCCTGGACTGTTGGTGTGGGAACCTGGAGGCAAAGTTTAGGCATTTGGCATTTTCTGCTGTGGCGAAAAGAGCTATGTCTCGGTGACCCCAAAGCCAGAAGTATAGGAGGAGGACTTACTGGGTGAATTCCCACTCGTGGACTTGCTGGTGCCTCTAGCTGATGAGATCTGCAAAGTTGTTGCCCACTCCCGGAGTTACTCCGCTAACAGGTGAATGCTGTATCAGAGAGCCTACCTCCAGGTGGTCTGGGGTAGACAAGAAAGCTGAGGGGACCAGGTGCCCCCCTGCTTTCCAGCTAATACATGACAGTCATGTTGTCTGTTTTGATCAGGACTACCTTGCCAATCAGGAGGGGAAGGAAGGCTATGAGCGCTAGATAACCGGCTAGCAACTCCAGGTGATTAATATGGAGATATGTTTGGCTGAGTGTCCTTGGACAGTCAGATCTTGTGAATGTGCTCCTAACCTGTGAGGGAGGTGCCCGTTGTTATGGTTCTCTGTGGAACTGGGTCTAGGAAAGGCTGTCTTTTTAGGAGATTGTTGGTGTTCCAACACTGCAGAGAGAGGCAAGCTTGAAGGCCAACCAACTAGATATTTCCATTGATCCTTCACTTGAGTCCATTGGTGCGCTAAGCACTCTTGCAGCGGATGCATGTTGAGTCTGGCATGTGGTACTAAGGCTATGCATGAAGCCATCATACTGAGGAGACGCATGACTGTCCTCACTGTTATCTGCTGATGAGGCTAGAACTGGGGAATGGGCGTCTGTAAGGATTGATTCCGGGTGGCATTCGGGTAACCTACCCCCGTTTTGAGTCGAGGTAGGCTCTCAGGTAGGGTTGAATTTGAAGAGGTTGAAGGAGGGATTTGACTGCACTGACGGTAAAGCCTAGCTGGTGAAGTAGGTTTATGGTGGCCTGAGTGTGTTGGTAGCACTTTTGATGAATTGAGCTTTTGATGAGCCAGTCGTCTAAACATGGAAAAAAGTGTATTATTTGCCTGCACAGATGAGCGGCTAATACTGCAAGACATTTGGTGAAAACCCTGGGTTGTGACCCATAAGAGGAGCACTTTAAATTCGAAGTGTTGTCTGTTTAGTACGAACCTGAGGTATCAGCGATGTGCCGGGTGAATAGGAATGTGGAAATAGGCGTCCTTCAGGTCTAGTGCAGCCTGAAGTCGCCTTGTTGCAGTAACTGAATCACATCTTGAAGACTGGCCATGTAAAAATGCTCAGAGAATATACTCATTTAGGGGTCTGAGATCCAAGATGGAAAGTAGAGTGAAAAGACTCCTGTGCCTTGCTCGTGTATTGACACTGGTTCTCTGGCCTCTGTTTTTGACGAGTGCCTGAATTTCCTCCCCGAGCAACTGTTGATGTTCTTATGAGAGTTTGTTTGCGAGGTGGAATGTTGGGAGGAGTGGAAGTGAGCTCCAGACAGTAACCATGTTGGATAATATCCAATACCCAACTGGTTGGAGGTGATGTTCCATCAGGCGCGTAAGAACCCTTGTAGTCGACCCCTGACAGGTACGTGGTCAGGAGGAATGGTTGGCAAGCCAGGGTTTGATGGTGGTGGCGGAGGGCTTGGTGAAACTGCCGCTGTCTCCAACCTTGGAATTATTGCCCCTAAAGGATCCCTGCAGTATCCCTAGGGTGAGGTTGTTTGTGCCTGGGGACGTTGGTAGGAGGTGAACATCTCAGGGAGAGGAGCTTGGATCCTCCACAATATGAGGAGTGGCGAAAGGAGCCGTGTTGCGATGTTTTCTGCTTCGCCCCCATGGCCTAGGCCATTTCATTATCCTCCATTCTTTTTTCAGGATGGAGTCGACCTAGGGACCAAAAAGGTGTTCCCCAAAGGAAAGAGCCAAGAGGTTTTACTGAATCTCAGGATTAAAACCTGACATGAAGAAGTCAGGCATGTCTCCAAAGGAGGATACTAGAATGTATGCCTCTACCTGCGATGTCAGCCGCATCAAGGGCATAGCAAATTGTGGTGTTGAAAAATAGCTTTCCATTGGAGGCAATCTGGTATGCCCGCTTTTTTGCTCCAATGGGAAATGTTAGAGGATGTCCTCCATCTCATCCCAGTGGGCCCTGTCATAGTGGGATAGGAGGCCAATGGAGTTAGCAATCCTCCGGTGGTTGGCAGACTGGGCAGTCACCCTCTTACTGCATCATCCATCTTTTTGCCCTCTTTATCTGATGGGGTGCCTCACCCGATGTTTGAGAGTTAGCCCTCTTACGTGCTGTGGCAGCTACTGAGTCAGGTGGGAGTTGCCTTTTAATGTATGTTTGATCGCAGTGTGACACTTTAAATTTTTTGTCAGCCCTGGGTGTGATGACCCGTGACCTAAATAGGTTGTTGAATGTCAGGCATGTTGCGTAGCATGCCTTTAGCATTGGCAGATATTGTGCAGAGGGTTGGTTAGAGGAGTGGGTTTCAAATATAATGTCATCCTCTAAATGCTAAGTATGTTGTTGAACCTTGTGGAAGGCGGCAGTTCTGTCTATTAAGTCGTGGTAGGTGGCAGTGTCGTCTGGGGAAGAGGGTTTAGCGGGATACAGCTATGGGTCTGTGTCGGCAGGCGGCTCTGCATTGTACGAGTCCCACAGGTCATACTGCGGTGGATAGAAAACTCTTCTCCCTTCCCTCCATCCCCTGTGTAGGAGTGATTGGAACACTCTTGGAGAGCATGGTGTGGGTTCTATAGGTGAAGGCAGTGGTGATTGAGTGTGGTGCGCAGCAGGTCTTGGTGAGCTGATGGGTTCTGGGCTTGTGGCCTAGTCCGCCTTTTTCTGTGCTTTGGTGGTATTGGGACTTCCAAAGCTTCCTCAAATGACAACTGCCTCTTGGCTGGCTTTGCCCCTAAGTGAGGAGGTCTCGTAATGATATGACCAGTGTCCGGATGCATCATGATATGCTTTTGTCGAGTCTATCTCCTTTTGCAGCCATTGAAGAACTGGTTCCAAAGGCTCAAAACCATGTGCATGTTTGTTGAAGGTGAGTGATTTAGTCTTTGACGTTGAAGTCTTTGGTGCCAGTATTTTCGTCGCTGTGGGTTTTGGGTCAGAAGCTGGCATTTTCAGTGCCGAGGTGGAGTGGAGTTACGACGCCAAAGGTCGGCTCGACTTCGATGGAGGAGTCGGTATAGAAGCATGCGGCCTGTGCTGTTTTTTAGGCGCCGAGCTGAGGTCAGGCGTGTCCGATGCAGCCGTTCGGTGATGACCATGGCTCGAAGGCAGGGATGGCACAACAATAGTCTTTGTCCGATCAGGGGGACGTAGGCGTCCCTTCATGGAGGTCTGCTGGGGTCAGAGTGAAGGAGTCAAAGTACTCACTGACTTCCCTGGAGTGAGAACCGGAGCAGTCCTCGGGAAAGAAGGTGCCTGCATCAGCAGCAGATGGGAGGGCCCGTATCTCCTGTTGAAGGTCTTTCAATCCGAAGAGATCTGGTGGGTCTTCGGCGCCAAGGCAGGACATCTAGAGGCGTAGAGGTCTATGGTCGCACAGCATCCTCTTTGACCGAAAAGACAGTCAGGTCTCACAGGTAGCTTTCTCATGAGCAGGGGAGACACACAAGTTACACACATGATGGAGATCGGTGCGTGGGTACTTGCGTGGAAGTGAGGAAAGAAGCAGAAGGGTGTCCGTTCTATCAGTGGGGTGACATGGTGTGGACGGAACGTCAAAGATTAAGTCTGATCCGAAGGGCAAAGGCCCACAGGGGCTGCAGCCGACTCGAGCTGCCCCGACGAGGTCGACGTCAATAAACTGAAGAGGAGACCGAGAACAGCCATGATCAAAAACAATACAGACGGGAGAGTTTGGTGTCGAACCAGAGCAGATCTGCATACATCTGAAACAGACGGCGGAAGAAAACAATTTAACAATGGAGTCGATGACCATGCTCATTTCAGCAAGAGGAGGAGTCACTATACCTCTTTACGCAAAAGACTTTCTTTGGAGAAAAACAACTTGCACACATCCCAACCAACACTAGATGGCAGGAATATGCTAAGCATGGGTATCTAGAGCCACACATCTCGAACAGAGCGTTACCTAAGGTAAGAACCTTGTTCTTCTGATGGGTACTTCTAGCCATAGATTCCTCACCTTAGAATAGATATCAAAGCAGTATCTCCCACGGTGGAGGGTCTGTGGAGGGGACTCAGATAAAAAATCTTGCAAGGCCAAGCAGGCGAAATGTCCTTCCTGACACACCTGGCTGTCAAGGCAGCAGTGATTTGTGAACATATGCTCTGACACCAATGTCACAGCCTGGCAAATGTCAAGGGCCGGTAATCTGTGGGCCAGTGTAATGATCAAAGCCTTCACCCTGCTGAAATGGGTTTTCAGTGGCTGCTTCTTGGCCATTTTGTAGCAGATCTTAATGCGGATGACTATACACCTCGTCAGGGTCCTCTTATGCACAGCCTTACCTTTCTTCGGCCCAAAGACCCCTACAAGCAGTTGATTGTCCAAATGGTGTTTCTAAAAGCTTTTTGGGTCGAACATCAGTAGGGTGATATATATCACCCAGCGTGCAAGAGAGTCACAACTTTAGGCACGAGGGAATCCCAAGGTCTCAGCACCAGTCTGCCTGGAAAGAATGTTGTGTAGGGAGGTTGCACAGACAGTGCCCGACGTACAATAACGTGACAAGCCAAAGTGGTCATAATGAGGCAGATAGTCTTGAGAGTTAGAAGACGCAACAAGCAGCTGTGCATTGGCTCAAAGGGTATACACATGAGAATCATCAAGACCAAGATATGGTCCCACAGTGGCATCACAAACAGTTTGGGAGTAAACATGTTTCAAACCTTTAATAAATCGCATCATCACAGTTGTGTTAAACAAGGACAGTTGGTCCAGCAAAAAGTCAGAAAGGGCTGACAAATAACATTTTATACTGCCCAATGAATGGCCTTCCTAGGCCAAAGACAAAACTAACAATAGAACATCTAACAGTTTGGCTTGTAAAGGGTCTGTCTTGTAGACTCATCACCAGGCCACAAATTGGTCCCAGTGCCAAGGATGACATCCATCACTTCAAGTGACGGATCAAACTTAAAAGGGCCACCGCTCAATCGCCACAAATGGAAGTTTAGATTACACAGGTTCGGGTGAAGGACCCTGCTCTGCTGCGACAGAAGGTTCACCTGGAGTGGTAGCTTGATTGGTGGGCAGATGCTCATTCCCAGAAGTTCTGGGTACCACATGCTTCTTGTCTAATTCGGAGACACTAAGATGACTTGGGCCTGGTCTTTCCTGATCCTTTTTTAGAGCCTAGGTAGGATAGGCAGGAGTGGCAAGGCATACAGTAGTCCTGTGTTATATCCAGCCAGAATCAATCTCCCAGCAAGTGTTTTTGCTGAAACTCCAATGCGCAAATGTTTGGACAATGCACGTTCTCAAAGGTGGTGAAAAAAATCTAGCTACGGTTCTCCCCATTGTTGGAAGATACCCTGTACCACCTCTTGATGTAGATGACATTCAATATCCTGCAGATGACACCGACTGAGCTCATCTGTCCTGGCATTAATGAACAAGTTACTTATCTTCGGTAACGATATATCTGTAAGAAACATTAGTAGTGATAGATTCCTTACCTTAGAATATCCCCAGGCGTCAGACTGGATCCGGAAAGTTTTCATCAGCAGTACCCCTGCGCGTCGGTAGGTGGCGCTGTGCGGCTCCGCGTCCGTCGTTGGCGTCGTGGTTGCCGAGATGACGTCGCGGGCGCTACTTAGACGCCGCCCACGCGCGCTGACGTCAGTTCTGTACACGACTTTCCGCGCCAGGAACGCAGAACCATGCAAGATACTGACCACTGGTGCATTGAAACTAGGGCCCTGAAAGGGATGACAACCCTAGAAATCAGTTCGCAGAACGGGGAGGATGGGTGGGCGGTAAGGAATCTGTCACTAACTACTGTCTCTTACAGATATATCGTTACCGAAGGTAAGTAACTTGTTCATCTGAAAGAAACACATAGTGATAGATTCCTTACCTTAGAATAGATACCCCAGCAATACCAACCCCGGTGGTGGGTCTGCGAACCAAGATCACACCAGAAAGTCACGGAGAAGAGAACGGCCAAAGAAGCAGTCTCTCCGGACTTGGCTGTCTAGGCAATAATGCTTGGTCAACGTGTGCAGCAAGGCCCACGTGGCTGCCTGACAGATGTCTTGCAGGGGGACACCACGTCACAATGCAGTAGTGGCTGCAGTAGCTCTGGTGGAATGAGCACGCAGCCCCACCGGAGGTTCTTTAATAGCCAAAGAGTAACAGGCTTTGATACATAAGACAACCCAGCGGGAGATGGTTCTCTTTATGGACTGCCCGACCTTTCTTGGTGCCAACGTAGCCAACAAAAAGCTGGTCGTCCACCCGGAACTGCTGTGTGCGGTTGAGATAAAAAGAGAGCGCACGTTTTGGGTCCAGACGGTGGAGCCGCTCTTCCTCCCTGGAAGGATGCGGAGGCGGAAAGAAGGTGGGCAAGGTAATAGTCAGCCCAATGTGAAAGGCCGTAACCACTTTTGGCAGAAAGGAAGGACGGGGCCTGAGCATAACCTTGTCCGGATGGACTGAAAGGAAAGGAGGCTTACAAGAAAGAGCCTGGAGCTCACTCACCCGCCTTGTGGAAGTGATGGCCACCAGGAAGGCAGTCTTTAACGTCAAAAGATGAAGAGGACAGTTGTGAAGGGGCTCTAAGGGAGCGCACATCAAGTATGTCAGAACCAGATTCAAGTCCCACTGAGGCATCACGAAAGGAATAGGAGGAAAAAGGTGTGTAATGCCTTTGAGGAATCTATTTACAACAGGGGACTTGAAAAGAGAGGGCTGATCAGGGAGCCTGAGAAAGGCCGAAATAGCAGAAAGGTAGCCCTTGATAGTGCCCAGAGCAGAGCCCTGCTGGGCGAAAGAAGGAACAGTAGTACTTCAGAAAGAGGGGCAGAAAGGGGATCCACAGCCTATGCTGTGCACCATGCCACAAATTTGTTTCACCTGCAGGCGTATACCACTTTAGTAGAGGGACGCCTGGCTGCCAGAATAACGTCCCAAACTTCAGGATGCAAGTCGAATGGTATCAACTGCCGCCGCTCAATCTCCACGCAAAGAGGTGGAAGCTGGACAGGTTCGGGTGGAGGACCGTCCCCTGCTGCTGCGACAGAAGATCCTCCCGAAGAGGCAGTCTGATCGGAGGATCGATGCTCATACTGAGTAGCTCGGCACACCATACTCTTCGAGCCCAGTCCGGAGCCACAAGAATGACTTGGGCCCGGTCGCGCCTGATCTTCTTCAGCACTATGGGCAGAAGTGGTATAGGCGGAAAGGCGTACAACAGACCGCAACTCCACTCGCGACGAAAAGCGTCGCCGAGCGAGTGCCGCCTTGGAAATTCCAACACGCAGAACTGATGACATTGCGCGTTCTCTTCGGTGGCGAATAGATCTAACCAAGGCTCTCCCCACTGCTGAAAGAGACCTTGCACCACCTCCAAATGAAGACGCCATTCGTGATCGAGCATGCACCTGCGGCTGAGTTCGTCCGCCCTGGCGTTCAGAGAACCTGCCAGGTGCTGAACCACCAGGGACATGCCATGATGTTCCAGCCATGTCCAGAGACGCAGAGCCTCCTGACAGAGGGTCCACGACCCCACCCCGCCTTGTTTGTTGCAGTACCACATGGCGGTGGTGTTGTCTGTGAACACCTGCACTACTCTCCCTTTGACAGAGGGAAGGAATGCCTTTAGTGCAAGCCTGATCGCCCGCAGCTCCAAAAGGTTGATATGGAGCCGGGACTCCGCCTGGAGACCAGAGGCCTCTGATCTCCGCCTCTCCCATGTGGCCGCCCCATCCCAGGAGGGACGTATCCGTCACCATTGTAAACTCCGGTTGGGGAAGGGAGAGGGATCTGCCGTCGACCCAATGCCGGTTCGTGAGACACCACTGCAAATGTCGTGCAGTGCCCTCCGAGATCTGGACGTGATAGGACAGTTTCCCCTGATGCTGCGCCCATTGGAACTTCAGGTCCCACTGCAGAGCCCGCATATGCCATCTGGCATGATTGACCAGCAGGATGCAGGAGGCCATGAGGCCCAGCAGCCTCAGAGTCACTCTGACCGAAACCCGGGACAAGGGCTGAAAGATGGGAATCAGAGCCCGAATATCCCGGACTCGCTGTTCGGGAGGATAGACCCGAAACTGCGCCGTGTCCAGAACCGCTCCGATAAAGAGGAGCTTCTGGGAGGGAATCAGGTGCGACTTCGGCACGTTAATGGAGAACCCCAGCAAGTGCAGGAGGTCGGCCGTAGTCTGGAGGTGGGAGACGACTGTCTGGGGCGAGCCCGCCTTCAACAACCAATCGTCGAGATAGGGGAAGACTGAGACCCCTGATCTGCGCAGATGAGCTGCGACCACCGCCATCACCTTGGTGAACACCCGAGGGGCGCTGGTAAGGCCAAAGGGGAGCACAGTGAACTGAAAGTGCTCGTGGACTACCGTGAACCGTAGGTAACGCCGGTGGGCTCGCAGGACGGGGATGTGGAAATAGGCGTCCTGCAAGTCCAGCGCCACCATCCAGGCTTGTGGGTCGAGAGCAGACAAGACCTGAGCTAGAGTGAGCATCTTGAACTTCTCTTTGCGGAGGAAGCGATTGACGTTCAGGAGGTCTAAGATAGGACGCAGGCCTTTGTCCTTCATGGGCACCACAAAGTAGTGGGAATAACAACCACGACCTACTTCGGGCGTCGGAACGCGCTCAATGGCCCCCTTGGCCAAGAGGGCTGCAACTTCCTGCTGAAGAAGCACCAAGTGATCCCCCGACATGCGGTAGTATTGAGGTGGCATGGCTGGGGGGTAGTCTCGAAGTGGAGGGAGTAGCCCCTCCGGACTATCTCTAAAACCCACCTGTCCGAAGTGATGGTGCGCCAGTGGGGAGGTGATGGCGAAGCCTGCCGCCCACTGGCGTTTGATGGGCCTGAAAGTTCGGACTAGGAAGGTTTGGAGGCAGTGGTGGCCAGGGTGGTGGTGGACTGATCCACCCGCTGGCCCCTTTGTCCGCCACGCCGGAACCCGCGTCCGCGCTGGGATGATTGCTGCGTTGGCCTCTGGCTCTGTTGCGAACGCTGCGGGCGCCCCTTCCTGTGCCACGAAAGGAGCGAAAAGCGGAAGGCGGACTGCCGAGAGTCCCAAGGACTTGGCCGTAGCCCATGAGTCCTTAAACCTCTCCAACGCGCTGTCCGCTTTGTCGCCGAAAAGGCGACGGCCATCAAAGGGCATGTCCATAAGGGTGTTTTGGACATCCCCCGAAAATCCAGTGCTCCTCAACCAGGCGTGACGGCGAACCGCCACCGTTGTTGCAATCGATCTGCACAGTGAGTCGGCGGTGTCTAGGCCACAACTAATCATGAACTTTGCTGCGTCTCTCCCTCTGCAACAGCCTGGGGAGAGCAGGCCGGACCTCCTCCGGACACTGGGGTAGCATGTTCGCCACTGTATCCCACAGAGAGTGGGAATAACGGCCCAAGAGGCATGCAGTGTTCACGGACACGCAGCGCAGAGCTGGTGGAAGAAAAAATCTTCTTCCCAAACTGATCCAGCTTCTTGGATTCCCTATCTGGTGGTGCGGAAGGGAAGGCGGTTGGGGAAGCAGAGGCTTGGACAACCAAGCTCTCGGGGGTGGGGTGTTGGGAGAGGAAAATGGGGTCACCCAGAGCCGGGCGAAGGCGTCGGGCCACGTTCCTATCCACAGGAGCCCTGTGGTGGGCCTGGACCAAGTGCCCAAAAGAACGTCAGAGAGGGCTTCATTGAAAGGAAGCAGCAGCTCCGCAGAAGTAGCTGCTGGCTGAAGCACCTCTGTCAGGAGGTTAGTCCTGACGGCCACAGTAGGGAGCTCGAGGTGTAGGGCCTCGGCCGCCCTACGCAACACCACTGCATAACTGGCGCCCTCCTCCGTAGCCACGGTAGGAGGAGACAGCATGCCAAGGTCTGGTGAGGTATCCAGACCACTGGCGTCCCCCAATTCCTCAGCCCAGTCCTGTTCAGACTCGCAGGCTGCAGCGAGAGGGTCCTCAGACCCCTCCCAGTCCTCCCCTTGCTCCTCAGGCTGTTCAACAGGTCTAAAATAAGGAGCAGGGACATGGGGATAGAAATCCCCAAGCAGCGTCGAGAACGCCATCGATCGACGCCGGCTCAACGCCGCGTCCACTTCGGGGCTGAAACTGAGGTCGACGTCGTCCCGAGGTGCGGGCGGCATCAGGATCGGTGCAGGTGGAGTCGACGTCGGTGGAGGCGTAACAAGGTCAACCGGCGTCGACCGGGATCCAGGCCTGGATCCAAGGGCGTGCTGGGGCCGGAGCTGACAGCGACGCCGGGGCCGGAGCCACTGGCGAGAAACGCGAGGACACCCATGCGGGACCGCGGGGCCCGAAGGCGCACCGGCGGGACCAGACGGCCCAAAGAGGCGAGCCATGGCCGACAGGAACTCCTAGAATCTGGGCCGGAGTCGCCGACGACGACCCCGGGAAGGGCGGGTAGTCGGGCGGCGACTCCATAGACTCCACCGGAGCCTCGGAGGTGGCACCACCCATACCATCAGCCGCGTCGCGCGACCGGCGAGGGGAAGTCGAAGAACGATGGCGTTTCTTCTACTTCTTGTGCTTCGTCTTACCTGACCCCGAGTGCGAAGACTTGGATCCCGAAGACCGATGATGACTCCGCGCACGGTCCCTCGACCTCCCTCTGGACCGGGACTTCGAACGGCGCGGAGCCGACTGCCGGGCTTCCAGCAACTTTCGGGACCGCTCCCGCAAAGTCATCAGCGCCATGGCCCGGCAGTCGGAGCACGACTTGGGGTCGTGGTCGCGCCCCAGGCAGAAAAGACACACACGGTGCGGGTCCGTCACCGACATCATGAGGTGACAATCCGCGCAGGACTTGAAACCGGGCATCCTACTGCACCAGGAGTCGATGACTCGAAGAAAGACAGAGACAAAAAGGCTCAAAGAGTCAGTCAAAAATTGACTGGGGGTTCCTGCTCTTCCCGGATCTGCGCTTGCTGGCGCGGAAAAGAAAGAACTGACGTCAGCGCGCGTGGGCGGCGTCTAAGTAAGCGCCCGCGACGTCATCTGGGCGACCACAACGCCAACGATGGACGCGGAGCCGCACGACGCCACCTACCGACGCGCAGGGGTACTGCTGACGAAAACTTTCCGGATCCAGTCTGACGCCTGGGAATATTCCTAACGTAAGGAATCTATCACTACGTGTTTCTTTCAGATTGCGGGTGTGGTGCCGGAGGAAGCGGCGCCGGTGGAGTCGTAATGAGGTCAACCGGCGCCGATCCGGATCCAGGCCTGGATCCAAGGGGCCTGCGGCACCGGAGCCGCCAGCGGAGAAGGCCTAGGCCCCCAACCGAGTCCGTGGGGCCCGAAGGCACGCCAGCGGGGTTCGGGCTGCCCAAAGATGGCATGCATCACCTCGTAGAACTTACGAAGCTGGGCAGGAGTGGCTCTGGGTCCCGGGAAGGGAGGGAAACGCGGAGTCGGGTCTTCGGGCTACGCATGCGGAGCCGCGGGAGGGGCACCGCCCGCATCCCTCAATGCGCCAGTAGACCGACGGGGAGAAGTCGAAGAGCGACGATGCTTCTTCGACTTCTTCTTGTGCTTCGACTTACCTGCCCCCGAGTGAGAAGACTTAGAAGAGGAGTGGTGATGGCTCCGCGACCGGTCCCTCGACCTCCCTCGCGACCGGGACCTCGAACGGCGTGGAGCCGACTGCCGGCGCTCAAGAAGCTTTCGGGACCGCTCCCGCAAAGCCTTCGGAGCCATGGACCGGCAGTCGGAGCACGACTTGGGGTCATGGTCGCGCTCCAGGCAAAAGAGGCACACGCGGTGCAGATCCGTCACCGACATCAGTCGGGTACAGGAACCGCAAGCCTTGAAGCCGGACATCCCTACGTGCACCAGGAGTCGTGAGGACTCAAAAGTTGTCGACAAAAGTCAGTCAAAAAATGACTGGAGGTACCGCTCTCTCCAGATCTGCGCTGGCTAGCGCGGAAAAAGAAAGAACGGACGTCAGCGCGCAAGGGCGGCGTCTAAGTAGCTACCGCGACGTCATCCCGGTGACCACGACGCCAACGACGGACGCGGAGCCGACCGACGCCACCTTCCAACGCGCAGAGGTATTGCTGACGTAAAACTTTCAGGATCCAGTCTGCTGCCTGGGGGTAATTCTAAGGTAAGGAATCTATAACTAACTTTCTTTCAGATATTAATTTTTCCAAATGCCTCAATCCTTCAAAGACTCCCTATCTGGGAAGAGTGGTAGGGAAATTGAGGTACACCTTGATAACTGGAGTCTGAACAACCAGACTCTCTATAGTAGAATGTCTTAGTGAGGAAGTAAGGGTTGCCAGGCAGCATGCCGGTGAAGTCTTGTCATCTGCCTATTTACTGGTGGGCAAGAACAGGGCTTTGACCAGGTGCTTATTAAGTTGTCAGTAAGGGCTTCACTGAACGGGAGCAAGGGCTTACATGTGGCTGACCCAGACAGTAAGATTTTCGATAGAACATTTGTATTAACCTCAGAGGGCTGTTGCAGGTCCAATACCTGAGCTGTGCATTGAATTACTATTGCAAATGATGCACTCTCTTCCAATGGAGGTCGAAACAGAGAGTTCAACCTTGTATTAAGGGAAGTATCAAACCCACTGGCCTCTTTTAAGTCTATGTGAATATTATCATCATGATAGGGTAAATCATTCCCATCCCCACCTTCATCATGTCTGAGTAGTGGCAGTATTACCAGAAATGGAGCCAAAAAATCACAAGTCTCTGATGGAGGATCTACTCTAGTAAGGGCATAGGATTAGAATCAGGCTGTATGGTGACAGTGGTGATTTAGTAATTTCGTAGCACAACATCGGTTGAGATTGTATTGAAGTTAGTTCAGGATTAGACATCAGAACAATCACCAGAAACTGTTTCAGTATAGGCATCGATGTGGGAGGGATCAACAGGTCATGGAGTTGGGGTGGAAGTCTGTACCGGAGCCGGTACGGAGCCCATAACAGGTCCAAGATGGTCAGCCATCCCCTCTCCCATTACTGTAGCCGCAATGGTCCAGGTAGTATACCCAGCCTATTTAACAAGCATTGGCATAGCCAATAGGTCTCGCCTTTGGGGCCTTATAAGTGTTTAGCCAGAGCTATTGACTTTGCCAATGTCTTCAAGCTGTGCTGTAGAGAAGTGTGGCTGCTGTGCAGCATGCTGAAAAGTTATAATAAAGTGTCAGAAGCATTTTTGTTACTTTATATATGACCAAGAAGGCATTATGTAAAACTGAACGACCATATTAAAAAAGTATTTACAATAAAAAAATTCCTCAGTTGTCTTTTGTTCTTGCAATGCTGGCAACTTGTTTCTGCCTATTGCAATGGTTGTTTGTTAAAGCTTTTTTTTTGAGGGGCTTAAACAATCGGAGGGTGAAGGTTGGGAACTAGTACCTGTATTATAACACTAGCAGCGGCCAGACGCTAGGGGAGAATCAACAGATGCCAGATTCCGAGAGCAGGCTGAGGTGGTGCTGAGTGATGCTGAGGTGGTAGTGGTGGTGGTGGTGACTGTTGCGGAGACGATGCTGAGGTGATGCTGAATGATACTCAGGTCTTGTTGAGTGATACTGCTGTGGTGCTGAGTGATGTTGTGGTGGTGCTGAGTGATATTGTCTTGGCGCTGAGTGATATTGTCTTGGCGCTGAGTGATGCTGTGGTGGCCCTGAGTGATGCTGTGGTGGCCCTGAGTGATGCTGTGGTGGCCCTGAGTGATGCTGTGGCGGCCCTGAGCGATGCTGTGGCGGCGCTGAGCGATGCTGTGGCGGCGCTGAGCGATGCTGTGGCGGCGCTGAGCGATGCTGTGGCGGCGCTGAGCGATGCTGTGGCGGCGCTGAGCGATGCTGTGGCGGCGCTGAGCGATGCTGTGGCGGCGCTGAGCGATGCTGTGGCGGCGCTGAGCGATGCTGTGGCGGCGCTGAGCGATGCTGTGGCGGCGCTGAGCGATGCTGTGGCGGCGCTGAGCGATGCTGTGGCGGCGCTGAGCGATGCTGTGGCGGCGCTGAGCGATGCTGTGGCGGCGCTGAGCGATGCTGTGGCGGCGCTGAGCGATGCTGTGGCGGCGCTGAGCGATGCTGTGGCGGCGCTGAGCGATGCTGTGGTGGCGCTGATTGATGCTGTGGTGGCGCTGAGTGATGCTGTAGTGGCGCTGAGTGATGCTGTGGTGATGCTGTGGTAGTTCTGAGTGATGATGTGGTGGTGCTGTGGTAGTTCTGAGTGATGCTGTGGTGGCGCTGCGTGATGCTGTGGTGGCGCTGCGTGATGCTGTGGTGACGCTGAGTGATGCTGTGGTGGCGCTGAGTGATGCTGTGGTGGCGCTGAGTGATGCTGTGGTGGCGCCGAGTGATGCTGTGGTGGCGCCGAGTGATGCTGTGGTGGCGCCGAGTGATGCTGTGGTAGCGCCGAGTGATGCTGTGGTAGCGCCGAGTGATGCTGTGGTAGCGCCGAGTGATGCTGTGGTGGCGCCGAGTGATGCTGTGGTGGCGCCGAGTGATGCTGTGGTGGCGCCCGAGTGATGCTGTGGTGGCGCCGAGTGATGCTGTGGTGGTGCCGAGCGATGCTGTGGTGGTGCTGAGCGATGCTGTGGTGGTGCTGAGCGATGCTGTGCTGGCTCTGATTGATGCTGTGGTTGCGCTGAGTGATGCTGTGGTTGCGCTGAGTGATGCTGTGGTTGCGCTGAGTGATGCTGTGGTTGCGCTGAGTGATGCTGTGGTGATGCTGAGTGATGCTGTGGTGTTGCCGAGTGAGAGATAGAGTGAAGATATAATGCCCAATTAGAGAGGGTGGTGAGAGAGAAAGAGAGAGAAAGGGTGTACATAGAATAAAGAGTGGAGCGGGATAGAGAGAGAAAGAAGGAGAGAGAGAGTGAATGAAGGAGTTTGAAAGAGAAACAGATAAAGGGGTGAGAGAGAATGAAAGGCTAAAAGGATAGAGAGGGAGAGAGAGAGCAGGAGAGAGACAATAAGAGTGGGGGTGTGGAGTTTAAATAGAGTGAAGAAGTGACGCGGAAAAAGTAACCTTGAATATAGCTTTGTGCTTTGCGCGAATAAATATAAAAAAAAAAAAAACAGAGTGAGGCACAAGTTACTAACTTGTGTAACGATATATCTGTAAGAGACAGTAGTTAGTGACAGATTCCTTACCTTAGAATATCCCCAGGCGTCAGGCTGGATCCGGAAGAGTTTTTGCGTAGCAGTACCCTTGCGCGTCGGTAGGCGGCGTCGTGCGGCTCCGCGTCCGTCGTCGTGGTCGCCGGGAGGACGTCGCGGGCAGTACTTAGACGCCGCCAGTGCGCACTGACGTCAGTTCTGTACACGACTTTCCGCGCCAGGAACGCAGAGCCATGCAAGAAGCTGACATAGGTGTCTGAAAAATACTAGGGCCCTGAAAGGGATGTCCTTAACCCTAGAAATCAGTTCGCAGAACGGGGAGGATGGGTGGGCGGTAGGAATCTGTCACTAACTACTGTCTCTTACAGATATATCGTTACACAAGTGTGCATCTGAAAGAGACACGTTAGTGACAGATTCCTTACCTTAGAATAGATACCCCAGCAATACCAACCCCGGTGGTGGGTCTGCGAATAAAGATCAGACAAGGAAGTCCTGGAGGACAGAACGGCCAAAGAAGCCGTCCCTCCGGACCTGACTGTCAAGGCAGTAATGCTTTGTAAACGTGTGCAGCGAGGCCCACGTAGCTGCCTGACAGATATCCTGCAGCGGAACACCGCGGCCCAAAGCCGTGGTAGCAGCCGTTGCCCTGGTGGAATGGGCACACAGCCCAACAGGAGGCTCCTTCTTAGCCAAAGAATAGCAGGCTTTGATACACAAGGTTACCCAGCGGGAGATGGTTCTCTTGTGCACCGCCCGACCTTTTTGGCGCCCACGTAGCCAACAAAGAGCTGGTCATCCACCCGGAAATGGCGTGTGCGGTCGATGTAAAAGGAAAGCGCACGTTTTGGGTCCAGACGGTGGAGCCTCTCTTCCTCTCTGGAAGGATGCGGAGGCGGAAAGAAGGTGGGCAAAGTGATGGTCTGCCCAATGTGGAAGGCAGTAACCACCTTTGGCAAGAAGGACGGACGCGTCCTAAGAACAACCTTGTCTATATGGACAGACAGAAAGGGAGGTGTACATGATAGAGCCTGGAGCTCACTCACCCGCCGAGCGGAGGTGACGGCCACCAGAAAGGCAGTCTTCAGAGTCAGAAGACGAAGAGGACAGTTATGTAGAGGCTCAAAGGGAGCGCACATAAGAAAGGTAAGAACCAAGTTCAAGTCCCACTGAGGCATCACAAACGGAACAGGAGGGAAGAGGTGTGTAATGCCTTTTAGAAACCCGTTAACAACAGGGGACTTGAAAAGGGAGGGCTGATCAGAAAGCCTGAGGAAGGCCGAGATGGCACAAAGATAGCCCTTGATGGTACCCAGGGCAGAACCCTGTTGGGCCAGGGAAAGAAGAACAGGAGAACCTCAGAGAGAGGGGCAGAAAGGGAATTCACAGCCTTTGCTGTGCACCATGCCACAAACTTGTTCCACCTGCAGGCGTATACCACCTTAGTGGAGGGACGCCTGGCTGCCAGAATCACATCACAAACTTCGGGAGGCAAGTCGAAAGGAATCAACTGCCGCCGCTCAACCTCCACGCAAGCAGGTGGAGGCTGGACAGGTTCGGGTGGAGGACCGTCCCCTGCTGCTGCGACAGAAGATCCTCCCGAAGAGGCAGACGGATCGGGGATCTACGCTCATACTGAGTAGCTCGGGATACCAAACTCTTCGAGCCCAGTCCGGAGCCACAAGAATGACTTGGGCCCGGTCGTGCCGAATCTTCTTCAACACTCTGGGTAGAAGTGGTATAGGCGGAAAGGCGTACAATAGACCGCAACTCCACTCGTGACGAAAAGCGTCGCCGAGCGAGTGCCGCCTTGGAAATTCCAACGCGCAGAACTGATGACATTGTGCGTTCTCTTCGGTGGCGAATAGATCTAACCAAGGCTCTCCCCACTGTAGAAAGAGTCCTTGCGCCACTTCCGAGTGAAGACGCCATTCGTGATCCATCATGCACCTGCGGCTGAGTTCGTCCGCCCTGGTCTTCAGGGAACCTGCCAGGTGTTGAACCATCAGGAACATGACAGAGGGTCCACGACCCCAACCCGCCTTGTTTGTTGCAGTACCACATGGCGGTGGTGTTGTCTGTGAACACCTGCACTACCTTCCCTTTGACAGAGGGAAGGAATGCCTTGAGTGCAAGCCGGATCGCCCGGAGCTCCAGAAGGTTGATATGGAGCCGGGACTCCGCCGGAGACAAGAGGCCTCTGATCTCCGCCTCTCCCATGTGACCGCCCCATCCCAGAAGGGACGCGTCCGTCACAACTGTGTGCTCTGGCTGGGGAAGGGAGAGGGATCTGCCCATGACCCATTGCCGGTTCGAGAGCCACCACTGCAATTGTTTTGCAGTCCCCTCCGAGATCTGGACGTGATCGGACAGGTTGCCCTGGTGCTGCGCCCACTGGAACTTCAGGTCCCACTGCAGAGCCCGCATATGCCATCTGGCATGATCGACCAGCAGGATGCAGGAGGCCATGAGGCCCAGCAGCCTCAGGGTCATCCGTGACCGAAACCCAGGATAAAGGCTGAAAGATCGGAATCATAGCCCGAATATCCCGGACTCGCCGTTCGGGAGGATAGGCCCGAAACTGCGTCGTGTCCAGAACTGCTCCGATGAAAAGGAGCTGTGGAGAAGGAATCAGATGCGACTTCGGCACATTGATGGAGAACCCCAGCGAGTGCAGGAGTTCGGCCGTAGTCTGGAGGTGGGAGACGACTGCCTGGGACAGAGCCCGCCTTCAGCAACCAGTCGTCGAGGTAGGGGAAGACTGGAACCCCTGCCCGGCGCAGATGAGCTGCGACCACCGCCATCACTTTCGTGAACACCCGAGGGGCACTTGTAAGGCCAAAGGGGAGCACGGTGAACTGAAAATGCTCGAGGCCTACCGTGAACCGCAGGTAACGCCGGTGGGCCGGCAGGACGGGGATGTGAAAATAAGCGTCCTGCAAGTCCAACGCTACCAACCAGTCTCCAGGGTCGAGGGCAGTCAAGACCTGAGCTAGGGTGAGCATCTTGAACTTCTCCTTCCGGAGACGATTGACGTTCCGGAGGTCCAAGATAGGACGCATGTCCTCCTTGTCCTTTTGGGCACCAGGAAGTAGTGGGAGTAGCAACCACGTCCTACTTCTGGGGTCGGAACATGCTCGATGGGCCTCTTGGCCAAGAGGGCCGTGACTTCCTTCTGCAGAAGTACCAAGTGATCCCCTGACATGCGATGGAATTGAGGTGGCATGGCTGGGGGGGTGGTCTCGAAGGGGAGGGAGTAGCCCCTTCAGACAATGTCCAAGACCCACCTGTCCGAGGTGATGGGACGCCAGTGGTGAAGGTGATGGCGGACCCTGCCCCCTACTGGCGTGCCGTGCACCGGAAAGGAGGGACTAGGAGGGCTTGGAGGCCGCGGACGGGTTGGAGGTGGTGGCCTGACCCGCACGCTGGTTGCCCGAACCGCCACGGCGGTATCCACGTCCTCGGCCACGCGTAGACGCTTGCTGTGCGGGCCGGTGGCTGGGCAGCTGACGTGACTGGGCGCCTGCCGTGGGCAAAAAGCAGAGCTGAGCGGAGGGCGTACAACAGAAAGGCCCAGGGACTTGGCCGTAGCCCGTGAGTCCATAAACCGCTCCAGCGCATGGTCTGCCTTTGAACCAAAAAGACCGACTCCATCAAAGGGCATGTCCATGAGTGTATTCTTGACATCACCCGAGAAACCAGTTGTCCTCAGCCAGGCGTGGCGACATAGCGCCACCGTCGTAGCAAGCGATCTGCCCAGCGAGTCGGGCGGTATCAAGGCCACAGCGGATGGTGTATTTAGCCGCATCTCGCCCCTTCCGCAATGGCGCGGGTAAGCAGTGTCTGGACCTCCTCAGAACACTGCGGCAAAACAGCCGCCACCGAATCCCACAGGGAGTGGGTATATCGGCCCAAAAGGCAAGCGGTGTTGACGGACCGCAAGCCAGCACTGGAGGAAGAAAAGCCTTCTTCCCAAATTGGTCCAGGCGTTTGGATTCCCTATCCGGAGGGGCGGTAGGGAAGGCGGTTTGGGAGGCAGAGGCTTGGACAACCAAGCTCTCAGGGGTGGGTGTTGGGAGAGAAACAGGGGGTCGCCCGGAGCAGGGCGATGGCGTCGAGCCACGTTCCTATCCACAGGAGCCCCTGTGGTGGGTTTGGACCAGGTACCCAAAAGAACGTCAGTGAGTGCATCATTAAACGGCAGCACAGTCTCCGAAGAGTTAGCCGCCGGCTGAAGCACTTCTGTCAGGAGGTTAGTCCTGACGGCCACAGTAGGCAACTGGAGATGTAAGGCTCCAGCTGCTCTACGCAACACCGTTGCAAAATTAGCCCCTCCTCCGTAGCCACGGGAGGAGACAGCATGCCAGTGTCAGGGAGGTGTCGAGACCACTGGCATCCCCAAGTTCCTCAACCCAGTCCGGGTCAAACTCACACTGTTGTGTGAGAGGGTCCTCAGACCCCTCCCAGCTCTCCTGGTCCTCCTCTTGTTCAAAATATGGAGGAGGAGGGACATTTGGGACCCAAGGTCTCATCGGCGCCGGAACCGGCGTCGGGCGACGTCGGTCCGGCTCCATGTCCGGAGCCGGAGAGAACCAGGGAACGACGCCGTCCGGAGCCCCAAACGGCGTCAGGAACGGCACCGGGGACATCGGGCGGAGGCGTGGTTAGGTCAACCGGCGCCGATGTGGGTTGCGGCACCACCGGAGCCGGGATCGAGCCGGGATGAAGGCTGGTGGGACAGGCGGCGCCGGGACCGGAGTCGACGGCGGCGCCGGAGCAACCCCATCAGGACCCGCGGGGCCCGAAGGCGCTCCGGAGGGACCTGGAAGGCCCGAAGAGGCGGGCCATGGCCGACAGGAATTCTTGTAGCTCGGCCTGAGTCGCTCCCAACCCCGGAAAGAACGGGTAATTCGGGGCGGCTCTACAGGCATGTCCGGGGCCGGGGACGGTGCCGACTGGGGCCCTCAGCCGAGTCGCGAGACCGGCGAGGCGAAGTCTTAGAGCGATGTCGCCGCTTAGACTTCTTGTGCTCCGACTTACCGGAGGAGCGCGAAGACTTGGATTCCGACGAACGGCGGGGACTCCGCGACCGGCCCTCGACCTCTCCCGGGACCGGGGCTTGGTGCGGCGCGGAGCCGACTGCCGGACCTCGAGCAGCTTTCGAGACCGCTCTCGCAAAGCCTTCGGATGAAGTTTCCGGCAGTCAGGGCACGACTTCGTGTCATGGTCTCGGCCGAGACAGAAGAGACACTCGAGATGCGGGTCCGTGATCGACATCATGCGACCACAGGCCTCGCAGGGCTTAAAGCCGGGCATCCCTACGACACCTTAGGAGTCGTGAAGACTCGTTGAAGAAACAGTGAAAAATTCACAAAAAGGATAGTCAAAAAGTGACTAGGGCACTGCTCTTCCCGGATCTGCGCTACTGGCGCGGAAAAGAAGAACTGACGTCCAGCGCGCAGGGGCGGCGTCTAAGTACTGCCCGTGACGTCATCCCGGCGACCACGACGCGACGGACGCGGAGCCGCACGACGCCGCCTACCGACGCGCAAGGGTACTGCTACGCAAAAACTTTCCGGATCCAGCCTGACGCCTGGGGATATTCTAAGGTAAGGAATCTGTCACTAACGTGTCTCTTTCAGATACAAAAATACTGGTAATTAGGCTGTGACTCCCAATATAAAACAAATAGCGATATAAGGTGAAATCAACCCACCGAAGCAATATTTCTAACTAGACAAAAAAAAAGCTTGCATTTCAATGCTAATCGCTGTTGTTTTTCATGTGACTGTAGTCCAGGGCCGTCGGTTGGTAATGTGAGTTGCTGCTGCGATTGAAACATCAGAGTCCAGAGAGTTAATGAGCCATGACGAGGAAATGAGGAAGAGATAGGAAACCCAGATGGCAGCTGCACGCGTGCACGCTATCGTGAACGCAAGCTGGTCGCCAGCCGAAAGCCAGTGGGTTTGCACTTCCAAAACCCGCTTACTAGAACTCTCGGCCAGACCAGCGCAAGCGCTGGTGCAGGCCGAGACCCTAAAAAGCAGCGAGTAAGAAACGGATTACTAAAGCCCCTGAAGAAATGGAAGAGCCCTCTGTCAGGAAAACCCAGGGTAGGACTCAATCTGATCTACTTTTGAGCAATAGATTTGCACTCCTTGCGGATGACATAGTTACGCTTGACGCACAAGTTACTAACTTGTGTAACGATATATCTGTAAGAGACAGTAGTTAGTGACAGATTTCCCACCTTAGAATATCCCCAGGCGTCAGGCTGGATCCGGAAAGTTTTGCGTAGCAGTACCCTTGCGCGCCGGTAGGCGGCGTCCGTGCGGCTCCGCGTCCGTCGTCGGGCGTCGTGATCGCCGGGATGACGTCGCCGGGCAGTACACGACTTTCCGCGCCAGGAACGCAGAGCCATGCAAGAAGCTGACATAGGTGTCTGAAAAATACTAGGGCCCTGAAAGGGATGTCCTTAACCCTAGAAATCAGTTCGCAGAACGGGGAGGATGGGTGGGCGGTAGGAATCTGTCACTAACTACTGTCTCTTACAGATATATCGTTACACAAGTTAGTAACTTGTGCATCTGAAAGAGACACGTTAGTGACAGATTCCCCACCTTAGAATAGACACCCCAGCAATACCAACCCCGGTGGTGGGTCTGCGAACAAAGATCAGACAAGGAAGTCCTGGAGGACAGAACGGCCAAAGAAGCCGTCCCTCCGGACCTGACTGTCAAGGCAGTAATGCTTTGTAAACGTGTGCAGCGAGGCCCACGTAGCTGCCTGACAGATAACCGGCAGCGGAACACCGCGGCCCAAGGCCGTGGTAGCAGCCGTTGCCCTGGTGGGAATGGGCACGCAGCCCAACAGGAGGCTCCTTCTTAGCCAAAGAATAGCAGGTCTTGATGCACAAGGTAACCCAGCGGGAGATGGTCCTCTTGTGCACCGCCCGACCTTTTTGGCGCCCACGTAGCCAACAAAGAGCTGGTCATCCACCCGGAAGTGTTTTGTGCGGTCAATATAGAAAGAGAGCGCACGCTTTGGGTCCAGACGGTGGAGCCTCTCTTCCTCTCTGGAAGGATGCGGAGGCGGAAAGAAGGTGGGCAAAGTGATGGTCTGCCCAATGTGGAAAGCAGTAACCACCTTTGGCAAGAAGGACGGACGCGTCGGAAGAACAACCTTGTCTGGATGAACAGACAGAAAGGGAGGTTTGCAAGATAGAGCCTGGAGCTCACTCACCCGCCGAGCGGAGGTGATGGCCACCAGAAAGGCTGTCTTCAGAGTCAGAAGACGAAGAGGACAGTTATGTAGAGGCTCAAAGGGAGCGCACATTAAAAGGTAAGAACCAAGTTCAAGTCCCACTGAGGCATCACAAACGGAACAGGAGGGAAGAGGTGAGTAATGCTCTTTTAAGAACCTGTTAACAACAGGGGACTTGAAAAGGGAGGGCTGATCAGGGAGCCTGAGGAAGGCCGAGATAGCACAAAGATAACCCTTGATGGTACCCAGGGCAGAACCCTGTTGGGCCAGAGAGAGAAGGAACAGAAGGACCTCAGAAAGAGGGGCAGAAAGGGGATTCACAGCCTTTGCTGTGCACCATGCCACAAATTTGTTCCACCTGCAGGCGTATACCACCTTAGTGGAGGGACGCCTGGCTGCCAGAATCACATCACAAACTTCGGGAGGCAAGTCGAAAGGAATCAACTGCCGCCGCTCAATCTCCACGCAAGCAGGTGTAGACTGGACAGGTTCGGGTGGAGGACCGTCCCCTGCTGCTGCGACAGAAGATCCTCCCGAAGAGGCAGACGGATCGGGGGATCTACGCTCATATTGAGTAGCTCGGGATACTAAACTCTTCGAGCCCAGTCCGGAGCCACAAGAATGACTTGGGCCCGGTCGTGCCGAATCTTCTTCAACACTCTGGGTAGAAGTGGTATAGGCGGAAAGGCGTACAATAGACCGCCAACTCCACTCGTGACGAAAAGCGCCGCGAGCGAGTGCCGCTTGGAAATTCCAACGCGCAGAACTGATGACATTGCGCGTTCTCTTCGGTGGCGAATAGATCTAACCAAGGCTCTCCCCACTGTAGAAAGAGTCCTTGCGCCACTTCCGAGTGAAGACGCCATTCGTGATCCATCATGCACCTGCGGCTGAGTTCGTCCGCCCTGGCGTTCAGGGAACCTGCCAGGTGTTGAACCATCAGGAACATGCCCTGATGTTCCAGCCATGTCCAGAGGCGCAGAGCCTCCTGACAGAGGGTCCACGACCCCACCCCCGCCTTGTTTGTTGCAGTACCACATGGCGGTGGTGTTGTCTGTGAACACCTGCACTACCTTCCCTTTGACAGAGGGAAGGAATGCCTTGAGTGCAAGTCGGATCGCCCGGAGCTCCAGAAGGCTGATATGGAGCCGGGACTCCGCCGGAGACCAGAGGCCCCTGATCTCCGCCTCTCCCATGTGACCGCCCCATCCCAGAAGGGACGCGTCCGGTCACAACCGTGTGCTCTGGCTGGGGAAGGGAGAGGGATCTGCCCATGACCCATTGCCGGTTCGAGAGCCACCACTGCAACTGTCTTGCAGTCCCCTCCGAGATCTGGACGTGATCGGACAGGTCGCCCTGGTGCTGCGCCCACTGGAACTTCAGGTCCCACTGCAGAGCCCGCATATGCCATCTGGCATGAGTGACCAGCAGGATGCAGGAGGCCATGAGGCCCAGCAGCCTCAGGGTCATCCGTACCGAAACCCAGGATAAAGGCTGAAAGATCGGAATCATAGCCTGAATATCCCGGACTCGCCTGTTCGGGAGGATAGGCCCGAAACTGCGTCGTGTCCAGAACTGCTCCGATGAAAAGGAGCTGTGGAGAAGGAATCAGATGCGACTTCGGCACATTGATGGAGAACCCCAGCGAGTGCAGGAGTTCGGCCGTAGTCTGGAGGTGGGAGACGACTGCCTGGGACGAGCCCGCCTTCAGCAGCCAGTCGTCGAGGTAGGGAAGACTGAAACCCCGCCCGGCGCAGATGAGCTGCGACCACCGCCATCACTTTCGTGAACACCCGAGGGGCACTGGTAAGGCCAAAGGGGAGCACGGTGAACTGAAAATGCTCGAGGCCTACCGTGAACCGAAGGTAACGCCGGTGGGCCGGCAGGACGGGGATGTGGAAATAGGCGTCCTGCAAGTCCAACGCTACCAACCAGTCTCCGGGGTCGAGGGCAGTCAAGACCTGAGCTAGGGTGAGCATCTTGAACTTCTCCCTTCCGGAGGAAAGGGATTGACGTTCCGGGAGGTCCAAGATAGGACGCATGTCCTCCTTGTCCTTTTGGGCACCAGAAAGTAGTGGGAGTAGCAACCACGCCCTACTTCTGGGGTCGGAACATGCTCGATGGCCCTCTTGGCCAAGAGGGCCGTGACTTCCTTTGTAGAAGCGCCAAGTGATCCCTGACATGCGGTGGAATTGAGGTGGCATGGCTGGGGGTGGTCTCGAAGGGGAGGGAGTAGCCCTTCGGACAATGTCCAAGACCCACCTGTCCGAGGTGATGGGACGCCAGAGGTGAAGGTGATGGCGGACCCTGCCCTCGACTGGCGTGACTGTGTACCTGAAAGGAGGGGACTAGGAGGGCTTGGAGGCCGCGGACAGGTTGGAGGTGGTGGCCTGACCCGCACGCTGTTGCCCGAACCGCCACGGCGGTATCCACGTCCTCGGCCACGCGAAGGCGCTTGCTGCGCGGGCCGTTGGCCGGGCTGCGGACGTGACTGGGCGCCCCTTCCGTGGCCACGAAAGGGCGAAAAGCAGACGTGAGCGGAGGGCGCACAACAGCAAGGCCCAGGGACTTAGCAGTAGCCCGAGAGTCCTTGAAACGCTCCAGCGCATGGTCTGCCTTCGAACCAAAAAGACCGACACCATCAAAGGGCATGTCCATGAGTGTATTCTGGACATCTCCCGAAAAACCAGTGGTTCTCAGCCAGGCGTGGCGGACGCAGCGCCACCGTCGTTGCAAGCGATCTGCCCAGCGAGCTGGCGGTATCAAGGCCACAGCGGATGGGTATATTTAGCCGCATCACGCCCTTCCGCAATGGCGCGGGTAAGCAGTGTCTGGACCTCCTCAGAACACTGCGGCAAAACAGTTGCCACCGAATCCCACAGGGAGTGGGTGTATCGGCCCAAGAGGCAAGCGGTATTAACAGACCGCAAGCCAGCACTGGAGGAAGAGAAAGCCTTCTTCCCAAAGTGATCCAGGCGCTTGGATTCCCTATCCGGAGGGGCGGTAGGGAAGGCGGTTTGGGAGGCAGAGGCTTGGACAACCAAGCTCTCAGGGGTGGGGTGTTGGGAGAGAAACAGGGGGTCGCCCGGAGCAGGGCGATGGCGTCGGGCCACGTTCCTATCCACAGGAGCCCCTGTGGTGGGTTTGGACCAGGCACCCAAAGAACGTCAGTCAGTGCCTCGTTGAACGGCAGCACAGTCTCCGAAGAGGAGGCCGCCGGCTGAAGCACTTCAGTCAGGATGTTGGACCAGACGACCACTGTAGGCAACTGGAGATTCAAGGCTCCAGCAGCTCTACGCAACACCGTTGCAAAATTAGCCCCCTCCTCCGCTGCCACGGGAGGAGACAGCATGCCAGAGTCAGGGAGGTATCCAGACCACTGGCATCCCCAAGTTCCTCAACCCAGTCCGGGTCAAACTCGCACTGTTGTGTGAGAGGGTCGCTCAGACCCCTCCCAGCCTCTCCTGGTCCTCCTCCAGGTTGAAAATATGGAGGAGGAGGGACATCAGGGACCCAAGGTCTCATCGGCGCCGGATACGGCGTCGGGCGGCGCCGGTCCGGCACCATGTCCGGACCCGGAGAGAACCGGGAACGACGCCGCCCGGAGCCCCGGACGGCGTCGGAACGGCACCGGGACATCGGCGCCGGCGGAGGCGTGGTTAGGTCAACTCGGCGTCGATGCGGGGGTTGCGGCCCCACCGGAGCCGGGGTAGAGGCCGGGACCGGAGCCGAGGCCGGGACGAAGGCTGGTGGGACAGGCGGCGCCGGGACCGGAGTCGACGGCGGAGCAACCCAATCAGGGCCCGCGGGGCCCGGAGGCGCACCGGAGGGACCTTGAGGCCCGAAGAGGCGGGCCATGGCCGACAGGAATTCCTGTATATCGGCCGGAGTCGCTCCGAGCCCGGGTAGGGCGGGTACTGCGGGGGTAACTCGACAGGCACGTCCGGGGCCGCGGGCGGGGCGGTGCCGACAGGGACCTCAGCCGAGTCGCGAGACCGGCGAGGCGAAGTCTTAGAGCGATGACGCCGCTAGACTTCTTGTGCTTCGACTTACCGGAGGAGCGCGAAGACTTTGAATCCGACGAACGGCGGGGACTCGCGTCCGGCCCTCGACCTCTCCGGGACCGGGGCTTGGTGCGGCGCGGAGCCGAATGCCGGACTTCAAGGAGCTTTCGAGACCGCTCTCGCAAAGCCTTAGGATGAAGCTCGGCAGTCAGGACACGACTTCGTGTCGTGGTCTCGGCCGAGACAAAAGAGACACTCGAGTGTGCGGGTCCGTGATCGACATCATGCGACCACATTCCTCGCAGGGCTTAAAGCCGGGCATCCCTACGACACCTTAGGAGTCGTGAAGACTCGTTGAAGAAACAGTGAAAAAATTCACCAAAAAAGATAGTCAAAAGTGATTAGGGCACTGCTCTTCCCGGATCTGCGCTTACTGGCGCGGAAAAAGAAGAACTGACGCCAGCGGCGCAGGGGCGGCGCCTGAGGAAAAGACAAAGAAACAACCCCAGAATTTTAGCCCGGGGGTTGAGAGGGAAGGGGAATGCGGGGAAAGTGTGATAGATCGAATTGAGATTTTACTATCTGATTGTGAGGGCTTGCTCACGTCACCTGCACCATCCAATACCACACTCGTCCCCCCACTCAAGGCTCCCCAATAATCCCCTCCCCCCACTACTGTAGCCACCAATAGAGGCCCAGGCAGTATACCTAGCCTATTTAAAAAGGCAGCTAGTAAGAAACGGATTACAAAAGCCCCCGAAGATACGGAAGCACCCCCTGCCAGCTCCCCGGGCAACCACAGTGAAGCGCAAGGCAGGATTCCATCTGACCTACTCTTGAGCAACAGATTTGCACCCCTTGCGGAACACACAGCTACGCTTGATACCCACACGCATAAGGAGGGCATGGGCCCCAGTGGCATAGAAGTTTGCGGGAGGCACCCAATCTCTGATCAAGGGAGCCACAGGGTGCTGGACACTGATTTAACACCAACTAATGTCGACCTCCAGAGGGAAATCCTGGCTCTTAAAGAAACAATAGGGACTTTAACTACACTTATCTCAAAACTATTCCTTATCATAGAAGGCACCTCTACTTTTAAGGCCACGCCCAATCCCCAAAGCTGTTCCCCAGTCCATTATTTACATGACCAATGTACCAACGCTTGATTGTAACAAGCAAGGCCCTAAAAAATAAAGCCATCCATTGGATTAGGCACGTAAGGGGTTGTCGATCGGTGATAAGGGATGACATCCTGAGGGCTAGGAGATGTGTTCTGAAAAATAGCCCAGTTGATGCAGTAGAACTAACCTTGACCAATGAAAATCTAGTGTATGAACTAGTCGCCCTGGAAGCTAGATCCTGCCCCCACTTATCACCAATATGCAATTGAAGCCTAACATGCCTTCACCTGAACTTAATTGTAAGAATGCAGTGATGTCCCAAAGGGATTTACCTTCTTCCTCCTTATCGCAGAATGATTGACTATCCCCAGATCCCCCTCAGAAACATGCGTGCAATTTTAGTACTGATCCTGATTTAATTCTCACACTGACGCACAAGGGTTCGGAGGGTGGTCTCCTCGAGCACGAGGTAGAGACATCAAGGCCCCATTCCACCCTATGCACTGAAACCTTCTTGCAACTAGAAGATAATGATCAGGATGAAGACGAAACCACACACACTCATTTGAACTCTGATATGGATGAACTAGCCCCAGCATCGCTGCCCCCCAGCCCCATGCACCACTTAGACACAAGGAAACTTAAAATAGCTTCGTGGAATGTGGCAGGAATAAGGGGGAAATTAGGTCTCCCCCACTGGCTTGGGGTAATTAATCAGCACGATATTTGTATTATGCAGGAAACCTGGAGTTTGACCCCTGTCTATATCCCAGGGTTCGTCACGTTTTACAAACCGGCAACTCCCTCCAAACACGGCCGCCCCTTCGGAGGGCTACTCACTATGATCCAAACTGCACTAAATTATGTAACAGAGGAGCTTCCCACTAACAACAGCGACCTCCTTTGGGTCAGACTCAAAGGCCCCCTAGGAAAGTCCTTAGACATTCTCAATGTCTACGCAAGGAGTTCCAGACTAGGTAGGTCACCAACTCTGCAATCATTAGACGAGTTATTGGATGCAAGACAGACTGACCTCCCCTTAATTGTGGCAGGTGATTTTAACGTAACGTTTGAGCACCTCGATCGGGACGACATCCTAGAGATCAACGAGGAGGACAACATGTGGTCAGTTCCCTCACTGGATTTGCCACCAATAAAGAAATGGTCACAAGCAGCTATCCAGTTAAATTCTCTAACCCTTACACATAGGCTACGGGCTACCAATGGAAGGACCCCCTCAGATAAAGAAGGGGGAATTACTTTTGTTGGGCCCAAAGGGTCGAGCTGGCTCAATTATATTCTTGTGGACCTCTGCCTATGGCCACTTGTAGTTGACATGTCTATCATACAGACATGCGAAAGTGATCACAACCCTCTGAGCCTTATAATTGAGCATCCGTGGGGTGAAAAGGCCAGGACAGCCCATGATCTCCTCTCCACAAGCGAGGTGACCCCCTCCAATGATAATCGCCGGCTAAAATGGTCCACAATCCTGGCGGACGAATCTAAGCTTAACACCCTAAAATGCGATCTTGAGAAACATCTGGAATTACTGTTATCCCAGCCAAGTGACCCTTCCACACGAGTAAGCTGCAGTGACTTACACTCTAAATTTTTTGACTAGTTGACCAAAAACTTTATTGTCCATCAACATAAGCTTAGGTCGAGTAAAGCGAAAATTATGAACACAACCTCATGGTTTTCAAAAGAGTGTAGATCCCTAAAAAGACGGCTGACCCTTGCCATACAGCAAGGGGATATCCCGTCAATTCGGGAACTGAGGAGGCAATATAAATTGGCCCAATCGAAGGCCAAGAGGGACTGGGATGAAAGGAGGTGGGCAGAACTCGGCGAGTCCATTTCAAGTCCAGACGCCAGACTGTTCTGGTCACTCGTAGGCAAGGGCAATCATGAAAGGTCTCCACCTTTAGCCAACAACATCCCGGCCCATGCGTGGCAGGAACATTTTGGTTCTCTGTATTCAACACTCACAAGCTATGCTATGGAACCTGCAGTTCCTGATCTAATGCAACTACCACACGACCTCTCATTTACCAGAGAGGAAATACTGGCCTCGCTGGATGCAATTATACCCACCAAGGCTTCTGGCCCGGACGGCATCCCATGGGATCTCTTCCGATCCGATAGGGAAAACTGGGCCACATACATATTGACCCTTGCCAATGACATTGCGGGAGGAGGGAGCATCCCAGAAACAAGGAAAGAGGCTGAAGTGATCCCCATTTTCAAAAAGGGCGACAGGTCTATTCCTGCTAACTACCGACCAATTAGCCTGATCGACTGTGTCCAGAAAGTCGTCTGTCGCTCGCTTTTAGCTAAAATTACTGATTGGATGGAAGAGAACGACATTCTCTCTTTCCTCCAAGGGGGCTTCCGGCGGAAAATTGGCACAGTCGATCAGGTATTTCGACTGTTTATGCTGTACTGGAAGGTGGTTCTGCTGGGTAAAGGGAGCCTGTATATTGCATTAATTGATTTAAAAACTGCATTTGATCTCGTTCCCAGGGACAACCTATGGCGGGTGCTCAGGGAGATGGGCATGCCTCCGGGCATCCTCGCACTCCTAATCAGGCTCCATGATGAGAACTTCACCAGGGTCAGGTGGGGTAGCCATGGACAGGTCACCAATCCCATCAAGGTCCAGCGGGGAGTCGTTCAAGGATGTGTCTTGGCTCCAACTTTATTCTCATTATACATCAATCATATTGCCGAGCTTCTATCTGCCATTCCAGCGGATGCCCCGTCCTTAGCTAAGCAAAGAATACCTACCCTCCTATTCGCAGACGACACCCTTCTTGTTTCGAAGACCCCAAAGGGCTTGCAAAAACTTCTAGATCATTTTAAGCTCTTTTGCAAAAGGAGGGGGCTCGAAATAAATACATCAAAAACTAAGCTTATGCTTTTAAATCCCCACAAGTCCTTCAAGGGTAATCTACTCCTAGACAACGTCCGATTAGAGAGAGTCAGTTCCTTCGATTACCTGGGAATTAAATTATCTGAGGATATGGCCTGGAAGCACCATCTTAGTAAAGCTTTCCTCAAATTTTCCCAGGTGACCGGGGCTCTGCGCAAAGAACACCGCCTCTCTCACACTAAGCCTATTGCACCAGCACTGAAACTGTACAGCTACAAGGCCGTGAGTAGTGCACTCTATGGAGCTGAGTTTTAGGGAAAGGCAAGAGCAAATGACCTGACATCCCTGGAGAATAAGTTTCTTAAAAATTTGGTTTCCTTGCCACAGAGCACCCCTACTCGCCAACTAATGCTCGACATGGGCATCAAACCCATAAGCGATTTAGCGAAGCTCCTTCCTCTGTTGTTCTGGCAGCAGATGGTTTCCACCCCGGAACTGTCGCTCTATGCCGCTGCCTTCCAGGAGGTCTGTGCCTTAGACACCATGCACAAAATCGGTTGGATCAAACATGTCAATCAATCAATCAATCATGTCACTTATAAAGCGCACTACATACCCGCGAGGGTCTCAAGGCGCTGGGGGAAGAGGGGGGTGGTGCTGCTACTGATCGAAGAGCCAGGTCTTGAGGAGTCTTCTGAAGGCCAGTAGGTCTTGGGTCTGTCGGAGGTTGGTGGGGAGGGTGTTCCAGGTCTTGGCGGCGAGGTGGGAGAAGGATCTGCCGCCAGCGGTCGTTTTCCGGATGCGGGGGACTGTGGCGAGGGCGAGGCTGGTCGAGCGGAGCTGGCGGGTGGGGGTGTAGAAGCTGAGTCGTCTGTTGAGGTAGGCTGGTCCGGAGTTGTGGAGTGCTTTGTGTGCGTGGGTGAGGAGCTTGAAGGTTATCCTCTTGTTGACAGGGAGCCAGTGCAGGTCTCTCAGGTGGGGTGTGATGTCAAAAGTCTTATGTCACACATAGGCCTTGCAGGACACAACATTGGTTGTCCAATACCCCTCACTAGAAGACAGATCAAGTCACTCTATTGGGAAGGGGTTGAGTAAATCGCCCACATAGCTGGCAACCAGGGGAGTTTGAATCAAGAATTCAGTGATTTTAAGCTTAGCTGTACCCTCGAAAGCTACCTTGACATTATCAAAGTGCCGGCCGACAGGAAGTTATACATCCAGTTCAGGTTTGGCAGCCAGCCGATCAACACATTTACAAACTCATGGCTGCACAATAAAGCACAGCCACAGGGCTGCCCTTGCCCACAAGAATCCACAGCCCATTTTCTCTTTGCATGTAAAGCATACACTAAACAAAGGAGCAGATGGCTTTCTCCTGTCTGTAGAGAACTTGGTACCCAAGACTTTAGAGTGGCCCTGCGTGTACTGAAATCGGACGCAAAACCACTATTTGTGTGCGCAACTGCGAAATATTTGGGAAATGCATGGGCAATCAGAAGGAGGACGTTGACTCCCCCCGGCCTAACCCTGTGAGCAGCGTACATGACTAATTCCCCCTAAAGTACATTTGCCTTATAGGTCAGTAATCTTAAAAATGCAAGTAATACTTTTCAGTCCTGTTTACAAGTAAATATAAAATGTTTTTAATGTTTTTTACTATATCGACAGGTGACTGAAACTCTTAGCATTTGCTTCTTAACAACGGTTTCTTTGCCATATTTTGCACATCCACGTTCTATGTTGGTAAGAACCCGTGATGGAATTAATGACCTGACGAATGTAATCATTAGTATCTAAGGCATCTGTATTAGAATCGGGTCTTTGCCAAGTATGTACAGATAAGTTTGCTTGCACTTGCACTTTAGTAACGGGACATTGCTTAATTTGCTTAATTTGCACTTCAATCCTCTTCGTTGGATGGAACCTGCGACGAAAACCATGACCCGCTTCACTGGCGAACGTAATTGCTATTATCCAACACATTTCCATTTTAGAAACGGGACCTTGCTCAGCTTGCACAATAATCTTCCCAGTTGGTTTGAACCTGCGACGAAAACTGAGACCCACATAGTACCTGTGGCTTTTAACTTCATGCTTTTTAACGTTTGTTCGTTCAATTTTTAAATGTAACGTTATTTTTAACTTCTACTGTTCTTACTACCGATGTGCACTGACTGATTGATATTGATATGTATGAAATGTACCCCTCAAATCTTTGTTTCTTTTATGGTACTTTTACAGAAATAAAGACTTTGATGATGATGAACAAGGAGCAATAAAGATATTTCTTCCCATTACACCTTTGTTGGGAAGGCATACCATTTTGGCGCAATCCCAGGTTCACTAACCTTAGTAAATCTGGAATTGCATCAAAATCCATGGACGGATGCATGGGAACGCACATGCTCCACCCATAGAAAGCCATCCCAACGCAGAGTAACGCAAGGCAGTGATTTGTGTTACCTTGCATTACTCTGGCTTTACTAACCCATGAGGAGCAACGCAAGTTGGCTTTGCATGGCTTAGTAAATCTCACAAACGGGCTTGCGTTGCCTTGCGTCATCTTGCATGACGCAAGGGCAGCTCAAGCCTTTTGTAAATCTGGGCCCACTTATTTAGGATATTACCATTGCACAAAAACACGAAGGCATTTAAAAATGGGGGTATAATCCTAATCATACACTACAGTTCTCTAGTCCTATCTTGCAATTTAAATCTATAGTTTGTCTGATAAGGAGACTTACATCATAGCTAATCAATAATTTATTATCAGCAAGCAGTAACGCATATCACCATGTTCCTTGCGAATACAGTTACCAAAGTAGGAATTTCCAGTCTGCCACACCCCTCGTAATGTTTTTCTCAGTGTATAGTAAGTTGAGCAACTACAGCACCTTAAATATTGGGGGCCTCATTAATGAGGCCCCTTGTGCTGTCGGAACATCACTTTTCGTGACGTTCCGTGGCGCAGGAGCCTGCTTCATAATTACGAGGCAGCACAAAGCCATTTTTTTTGGCTTAATGCTGCCTCGTAAATATTGTCCCCTTTAACGCAGTTTTCTGCGTTAAAGGAGCGTGCAATGGGTGTTGCTAGGGGTGTTCCCAGCAACATCCATGGCATTTTGACACTGCCTCAGATTTACGAGAAATCATAAATCTGAGGCAGCGCCAAAAACTTACACCTCCCCAGGGGAGGCGTGAGGGAGGCACAACGAGGAGAAATATCTTTATTTCTCCTCGTTTTTCCTGCATTCTGCAGCACACATAGAAAAAGGAAAAAGCCTCTTGTGATTGTTTTTGTGCAGGAAGGTTTCCCTTCCTGCACAAAAACAATCATCCGCTCAACGCAGGCACCCTTGCACCATGGTGCAAAGGTGCGTGCGTTGGCGCACGGCAGCCCATTGTGCGCCTGCGCAGGGGGAAAGGACAGGAATGCGCCGTATCTCATAGATACGGCGCATTCCTGCCCTCTTCTTTTACCGTAGGGCAGCGCAGCAGGGAGGCCTGCGGCGCTGCCCTATGGTAGAACCTCATAAATGAGGCCCTGGATTTCATTTTGGTATGTCTTCAACCTCAAAGTGTACTTCAGCAAGAGTCGATACGAAACATGTGATAAAAATATCCTATGTCAGTGTTTTCATTTCTAGAGCTGTGTTTACTGTAGCCCTTCTTATTTTAAATATTCTTTCGACATTTATTCTTCATTTTTTGTTCTTTGCTCCTACCTTTTATTTATAGGTTTCGCGTACCTAGCTCCTCTACTAACACTGACCTAAAATCATGTTGAATTGACTCTGTGGGCCAGATACGGGGAATTTAATGACATAATTTGGTCTTCTTTATCTGAGAATTTCTTCATAAAACCATATTCTGGGGGACCTCTTCTGTAATGCCCTAAGTTTTATCCTGTTGCTTTGTTTCCTTAAATGTCAGAATGCGTTTCTCAGTGTTGTTGAACATGGGGCCATGCAAGATACTATCTGAGGCCTATGCAGTTGGGACTCAAACTCCTGGTTAGGAGGAAAAATTTATACAAGAAAGCTGCCTTTGCAGATATGATTCAAATAAAGTTCAGAGAAACTATTGCATAAATGAGAAAGCTGATATGCTCTACGAGGAAGATTTTGATGTAATATAAGTGTTTAAGCAAGTTCTGGGAACAAACAGATTAAGAAGGCTGTCTGTTTCAACAGAAAATCTTCTTTCCATATAGAAGTTTGAAAGTGAGCATGGCGAACCTAGCAGTTTATTTTTGCAAGTAAAATGACTTTACAGGTATTGTCCAATAATGCTATACATAGCATGCTTATGTAGAGAGACTTTAAGTTGAAAGAAAATGCAGTGGGATGATGCTGGTGCAGTAGGAAAATGATGAATGATGTTTGATAGTGAAACTTGAATTTAGTGAAATACATTTTTCAGAAATATGTTACTGCTAGTGTTTGGTAATGTCCAATATCCTCAAATAAATTTATTAGGACCATGGTGTGAGGAAATCTGAGACTGGTCAATTTCTTGACTAGTGCAGACAGTATTGGAAGATGAAGCAGGATGGAAAGTCCCTGCCCTGGTGCAATGTGTGGCCATGGTCATTACCTTTGTTATCTTGGATCATCGCAAAGTGATATTCAGAGCCTGAACAATGAGCAGTCTGACAGAGTCACTCTTTACCCGGCTCTACTCCGTGAGTTGTTCTTCCTATGTGCTGAGAGAACTTATTCATCTTAAACAAGAAAGTGGAAAAAGCAAATCCTTAATCTGACTACATATGCACATATTGAAACAAGGGTCAATCTCACTCCACCCTTTAAAAGTTTCTGTCAGCAAATGACAAAGACCCAGACTGTGGTTTTCAAATAATAACAATAATTCAGATCAACCTTCCACATCTCAGTTACCTAGTTATTTTCTATGCAACTAGAAGCAGAATATTTTAACAGGTCTTCTGGCAAATATCCATGACTTTGTACACTCACATCGTTTTACCTTGATTTATTGTATTGTAATTGCATTTAAATAGCGCTTAGTACCCCTGAGGAGGCGTCGGTACGCGTTTTTGGAGAGTAGCACTTTACTCCGGAACCCATAAAGGATTAGTGGTGATTTAGTATAGTGAAATATGAAAGTAATTTGAGTGTTGGATATGTTAGTCAGTTATTTGGATTGAGAAGGATAGTGGAGGGATAGAAGAGGGGAAAAGGTTTCATTTATATAGCGCTTGCTACTCCTGATGAGGTGTTGAAGCTCTTTTTCGGCGAGTAGCACGCTACTCCAGAATCCATAAAGGATTAGTGGTGAATTAGTATAGTGAAATATAAAAGTAGGCCCTAGTAGTTAATTTTAGAAAATTAGAAAAAATAGGCCAATTGCAAAAATACAACTAGGTAAAGACAATTTTGGAATTTATTCATGTGGTCACTTATTGACAAAGTGGTTCCAGCGAATGCAAAGTCTGGTATCCAACCGCTGAACCACCAAATGTAGGAAGCTGTCTCTCTATATAAAATGAAGTACACTGTGCAGAGAGTCCAGTGGATCCCCAGTTGGTATACAGAGGTAAAAGCAGATAATTGTAATACTCTACTGTGGTAGTGTGGGCGAGCAGTTAGGCTTATCAGAGGGTAGTGCTAGGCATTTGTTGTACTCACAGAAACAAAAAATGAGACATACATTCAAGAATAAATCCGAGACCAATTTCCAAAAATGGTACCGATTTTTATGTAATTTTTAAGACCAAAAACTTCGATTTACAGTAAGTGCTCTGCTGTGTAAGGCCCAAGCTCCTGTTTTGCAACGAAAAGACTAAGCCTTCTTGGTCTTACCCTGGTAGTCACCCTAGGACAGTGAAGAGTTTCTGGGCCCACCCTTCAGAGCAGGATTCTGGGGGCCTGAAGAAGACATTTTTTTATTTCAATCTTTTTGGTCACCATCGTTCCTTGGGGGGTCTTTTTGGCCTCTTTCTTTTGGTCACCCGCACCAGTGGTAATTTTGGTCACCCATGTTTTGACCCAGTGATTTGCCTTCTTCCTGAATTCTAGAGGAGAAAGTGGATCTAGGTCTACCAGATGCTAATGTAACACCTTATTGTAACAATTACTTAAAAGATGCTCTTTTACAATGAAACTGTACAGCCCTTCATAGTCATGCTCATTGTTTCCTGTTAACTGGCTCTCTATATAGTGTACTACAAGGAAGTACACTGTGCAGAGAGTCCAGCAGATCCCTAACTGGTACACAGAGCTTGAAATAGATAATACTAATGCTCTTTTTGTGGTAGTGTGGGCGGGCAGTTAGGCTTATCAGAAGGTAGTGCTAAGCATTTGTTGTACTCACAGAGTCAATAATTGAGACTCACACTCAAGAATAAATCTGAGAACAATTAAAAAAAATAATATACATTTTTATGTATATTTTAAGACCAAGAACTTCGATCTACAGTAAGTACTTTAGGAGCTACGATTTTTATGAGTTCTGAAAATATAACACTTTTGTGTGCAATTACGCACCATTGAAGTCAATGGGGAAAAGCAGAAAAATGCACATAAATTCAGGCAATGCTTTCACAAACTCACCTTCTCATTTTATGTTGATAGCAGGGCCAGGCCCAAAGTTCCAGATTGAGAAGATCGGGAGCAACCCTGAATTCAGCCGGGAGCAGGGTGCCTGAGGTGTTGGTAGCTGGTGCTCAGCGACAAAGGGGGTCACCTGGAAAAGTACTGCACAGGAGGACTTAGAGGTAAGTCTGGTGGGTCCCACTGCAGGGAGGAGGTCGCAAGGGTTGCAGGACAATGGGAGCACAGCTGGTTCATCATTACTATGGCTGGTGGGGCTGGGTAGAGAGCAGATAGGTCAGCCAGGCATTGTGCATCAAGAAGTCCTCGCGGTCAGGAGCAGGCAACTTGTAGAGGTATTTGTGGGACAGCTGGGCCACTCAGAATGTGGGTCTCAACATCCCTCAATGGGTGCTTGCTTCTAGTATCATTAGGAGTCTGGCACGGACTCTTTGTCTTGCTGTTTGCTATTGAAGGTCCGGTTCCTCGGGCATTGGTACGGTGGTATCTCCGAATTTGGTGAGGAGACAGATCTGATCCTATGGAGCTTTTGTACCTCTTTTGGTGCAGGTGCCACGTCGAACTCGTTGGGGAGCAGCACGTTGACAAACAGAACTCTGCGGGATCGTTGCCTGCAGTGTGCAGGGTAGTGATACCTTCACTCCAAAGGAGGTTCTTGGTGATTTTGCAATCGCTGGAGGAGCTCCAGGGTTCTTAGAATCCTCACAGGTTCAGGATGACGCAGCACATCACAATTGTTGAAGTCCCAGAGGCAGCAGGCAGGATTTGGCACCAATTGTCTTCTGCAGCAGGGCTTTAGTTCTTGGACATCGAGTCTTCTTTGTCCTGGTCTTCTTCTTGTCCGTCGAATCTAAGTTCAAGGTCAAGGGATGCCACCGAAATATTTAATTTAGGCTTGTTACAGGGGGAGACAGGTAGTAGCCAATGGGTTCCCTACCTTTAGGGTGCCTACCCCCTCTAAATGACCACTTCTGAGAAGGGGCACTACCCTAGCCCTGATAGGTTGTTTCTCCACCATCCCAAGATGGTTGATTTTCAGGAGAGGGGTTCACATTGCCTGCCCCACCCTAGGGGTGTTGCTGGCTGACTGTGGACTCTACTCCTCATCTAACTAATTTTTCTGCCTGTCCTCCCACCAAATGTGAAGCAGGACAGGGGAGTTGGCATCCTCCACTATCTGCGGAAGCCCGGGCTGAATTTCAAAGGCGTCAATGCCTTTGAAGCTTCTTGCCCTGGAAGGCCATTCCGTCCTGGAGGAGGTTTGAAGCACCTCCACCCCCAGAGCAGGCTTTGTTTCTGGCCGCTGAGAGCGCAGGCTCTCACCCGATGAGGTCAGAAACATGTCTGGTGGTGGCAAACTAGCTATGAGTAGTCATAGACCAAACTAGTGCATGGTAGGTTTTCAGAGGACCAACTCAAAGGGTCTCATGTGTACATTTAATAATAAGTCCCTCACTGGCATCAGTGAGGATTTATTAAGACAAGATGTTTGGTACCAAACATCTTAGGGTACAGTGAAGCCATCATGGAGCTAGGAAACTCAGAATGACAAGTATCCAGCCCATGTACTCTTTATGGCTTCCCTGTGCACTTACAATACCCAAGAATGGCTCAGATATTGCACGGCCATATCTGCTCATGCAGATATGTCCACACATGGGATATAGTGCACCCTGCCTTAGGGCAGTAAGGCCTGCGGTAGGGGTGACTTACCTATATCCCATGCAGTGCGTGAGGGCATGCCACAAAGGGCTGTGTGCCATGTTGACTCTTCAGTTTTCTCTGCACCAAGACACGCCTCCTGCAGTGGCAGTTTGCATGGTCTTGGTTAGGGGTCTCTGGGGTGGCACAATTTGTGCTGCAGTCCCAGTGGACCCTCTTCAGTACCCATGCCCTAGGTACCAGGGATAACATTTACTAGGGACTTACAAGGGTGGCTGAAGTTGTGCCAATCGTGGTACAGTTTTGGGAAAGAGATCTGGCACTGGGAGCCTGGTTAGCAGGGCCCCAGTGCACTTACAGTTCGAAATCATATCAGGCATTAAGCAAAAAGTGGGGGCTAATTGTTAGACCTGGCAACCTTGGCGTGGGTCTCACTTCCATTTTTCCGTAATGCCTCCACTGTTGCCGATATGTTTTTGCTGGACTAGATGCTCATGGGCACTTTGCCGCTGCTAATCAGTGCCAAAGTGCAAGTGCTCCCTATCGTGAATTGATGTATGTATTAGTGACTCCATGATTGGATGATTGGTTTACTTGTCAGTCCCTAGTACCGTGCACTGAGTGTGCCCAGGGCTTGTAAATCCAATGCTGCTGGTGGGCTTGCAGCACGGGTTGTGCCACCCACAGAAGCAGCTTGTAAAGTGTGTCTCAGGCCTGCCATTCCAGAGCCTGTGTGCAGCCTAGGGCTGCCATGTCGACTTGGTGAGTGCACCCACTTACCAGTCCCTAAACCTTCCCTTTACTGCATGTTGGTCACCCCTAAAGTAGGCCCTAGGGCAGGGTGCATTGTGAGTATAAGGTAGGACATGCCCTGGTGTGTGTGGCATGTCCTAATAGTGAATTACAGCCATTTTCATTTTTCACTATTGCAAGGCTACCTGCTCCCCATAGGCCAGAATGGGCAGACTGACTATTACACCTTATAGTCAGAACTGACCCAGGGAACATGGTAGAAAAACGAATTTAGTATGCCTGAACTCAGGATGATAAAATACATCTTTTAGTGAAGTTGGTTTTAACATTCTGTGTTTGAAAATACCACTTTTAGAAAGTGGGTATTTTCTTGCCTAACTATCCAAGCCTGCCTCTGCTAGGTTGTGTATTCCTTGTCTGGAGATTGAGTGACAGGGGCTGGGGGTGGCTACAGGAGACAGGGTGAGTCAGCACAGGGCTGAATAGAAAGATCTGCATCCAGAGTGGAGGGAGGAGTTGCACCTGGGTCTGAATAGGGCTGTGCCTGCCTTCCACAATGCTGGCTCCACCTCCTGTCGGGCGGCTGAGCACTCTGCCCCACATTCTGAAAGGAAAGAAGGAGTCAGAAAAACAAAGTGCTCCAGGACTGACCAGAACTGGTTTTGGGCTAGGCAGAGGCCTCTCTGCCTTCAGAGAACAAAGAGAAACTGTGTATAAAAAGGGGACCCAGACCCCTAGGAAATTAGATCACTTTTGGGAACAAGAAGAAACCTTTGCGGAGGAGCGGAACCAAGAAGAAACTGAGGAGAGACTATCCCTAAGCCTGAAGTGCTGCTTGGGGGATTGGCCTGCAGTGGTTTGCCTGACTGCCAAAGAAAGGAGAAAGGAACTTTTGCTTTGCTGTGACTTTCATCAACTTATGAAGGATCTCCAAGGGCTTGGAAGAGAGCTTGCCCCCTGATCAAAGTCCCAGGACCATTGGACTTCACCCCCTTTGTGAATTGCTGCTGGAAACTCTGTTTCAGTGGCTACAGAGGTAGGGAGCTGTGACCGACTCTCCCGACCAGCTCGGTGTCCTGTTGGCACCGCATCGAGCAACGCCTGCATCTTGCAACGCACGGCCTTGGTCTCACTGACTCCGTCAACGAGCCGCTGCCTGCACCGTAACCTGTGAGCACCGCACCTTGCAACGCCTCGCTACACTGAATCCATCTGGTCCGACCGACACGGTCACTGCTGCTGAGTTCGAGTCCTGTGACCGCACCGGAGTTGGGCACCGCTCGCACGTTTCACGACGCACCGCCCGACTCGCTCCGCTGTCCGGACTGATCGACGCCAGCTCCCGAATCCGGCTCCGTCGCCGCACCGCAACCTGCCAGCACCGCATCGAAGCACCGTCTCGCCCTTCAACGCAAGGCCCTGGTCTCACCGACTCCGTCTCGACGACGTCAACGAGCCGCTGCCTGCACCGCATCGAGGGACAACGCGTCCTGCAACGCTTCCATTTTTGCATCGCGATCGCGACGTACAGCCTTCCGGCTGCCGCTTCAAGTAAAAGGTACTGTGACCGAGTCTGTCTACGCTGGGTTGGCCCGTCTCGACGCGGTCAGCTGGATTTGTTAGACTCTGTTTGTTCTTGACATCGCCGTAGCCGGGGGAGGCTACCGACTCGCACAGAACCTTGAATTAAGTCTTTTTGATCAGAACTAAGCATTCTTGACAGTATTGTGGATTATTTTTGTCGTTTATGGTCTTGTGATAAATCTATATAAAGTATACCTATTTTTATAAATATACAACCTGTGTGGTGTCCATTTGTAGTGTTGTCACTTGATTACTGTAGGTGTTCACAAATGCTTTACACACTGCCTCTGAACTAAGCCTGTCTGCTCGTGCCAAGCTACCAAGAGGGTGAGCAGGGGTTATTTCAGGAGTGTACCTACTTTCCCTGACTAGACGCAAGGGTCCCTATTTGGACAAAGGTACGTACCTCTGCCAACTAGAGACCCCCAAATCTAACACTAATCATGTCAAAAGAAGCACTTTCCTACAAGGTCAAAGGTGGGATGGCGCATAGCCGGCAGACAAACACACAAACAGGATACTTTAGAATGTTTAAATCAATCCCACAGATATGCGCAGCGACATGACAATGGTCATGGGAGATTTGCCCCAATATAGCACACATGTCCAGAGGGGGTACGTGTACTCCTAAAATACCATAAAGTCAGATACCACATGAGTTAGGAACATATAGCCAATCAGGACACAGCACACGCAGTGATCACCCTCTCTCCGTGCCAGATATCTGGACACATTACCCACCGGCCACATTGTGTCCATGCAAGGTCTAGGCCTACCTGTATTTTCCATTAGACAATTAATTTATGACTCCAAAGGTAGCAACTTACATTCATCACGATATATGGATCACTGGAAACCTTTATGACCTACGATCAACTATATAAAAGAAGGCAACAGACCAATTGTAAATTGAGACAGTCCTCAGATCCTGTGCATGTAACTGTTCTCCCGGCCGCAATGTTTAAATAAACTAACTGTTCCTGTTTATCCAAATGCCTCTTGTCTCTTGTGTTTTTCAAAGTATTTCGTACTCAAGTAACACTCGCATTAAATAGGGAATATTGTAATGTAATCAACTGTTGCTTTCAAAAGTTAAAAACCCCATTTGTTTTGCAACGGGCACAGTAATACTTTATACTATTCTTTAAGTAAATTAAAGGATAGACCTATTTGTTCAATGTGAGGAAGTATTTTATTTAGGTCTGATGAAATTGCACTGCATAAAATGTTGACCAACACATTAAGTGTAAATGATTGAAGAATGGAAATGTAATAATACTTGATGTTCAAACAATGAATTTAATTTAAATGTGCATTTACGGTTCTCATATTTAAGAGTGGATGTACTATAGCACTTGAGTGTTTTTGATTGTTTATGCACTAAGGGGTAATTTGATTGGGTGTTTTTGTAAGTACTGGAAAAAGTTGCTTTCGATCATAAACAAGGCTGTGGGAAGCCGAAAAGCATAGATCAGCGTTTGCCAAATAAAGAACCTGTATTGAACCGATTCCTGTGAGAGCACCCATTTTTCAAACTGTGAAAGGGTTGATGCAGCTATATGTTGCTTGGATAGCGGCCACTCTTTCCTAGCATGCCTGGTGCTCCATGACGGTCAGGCAACGTCTGAATAATAAATAAAACCCAGCTTCCTTGTGCAAGACAAAATGTTGGCACTCCAGCTTAATATGTTTGCATTTAGTACTTTATTTCATAATCCAAAGGCATAACACATTTCAGCGCTGATGCCTTTGTCAAATCATTGTTTGCTATAGGAGTGAGTTGTAGTACCACTGGTTGGCCATGTGTGGTGCATAACTTACTCCAAGGCTAGAGTACATTTTTACCTGTTTTGACACTATTAGGGCTGTAGTACGTTTAGAAGGTTATTTTGTGAATTGCATTGGTCTTACTCTTTTGAAGACTTGTGATTTGTGTTAGCATGTACCTACCTAAACTCTTCTTATATTTCCCTAACTCCCTCCAATCTAGTAATTATTATTGCCCATTTAACCTTCACTCCCCCTTGTTTCTCCCAAATTCACTGCTGCTAAAACGTATAGCTACATAAATGGCGATCTCTGCCACCAATTTGGAAATATACACATAAAAAAGATAGGAGAGGTAGAGTTAGAGTTAGAGATTTCAATCTGTAGATTTGTAAATTACATTTTGGAGCACATTAGGTATTCCCACAGGAGAACTACTTTACATACTAAACACTTAGGGGAAGATTTACAAGAAAGTGACGCATCTGTATAGATGCGTCACTTTACCTGCGCCACCCTTAGAAACCCTTGCGCCACCATAGATGCGCCGTATTTACAATACGGCGCACTATGGCGCAAGAATTGACAGATGCGTCAGACATTCTGACGCATCTGTTGGCGGAAAAGTCATGCATTGCTGGAGTCGTGTCGCAAGCACGACGCAACTCCAGCAATGCGTGTTGAGGCCTATTCCCACTACACTGCGTCACTACTTACGCCTGCTTCAAGCAGGCGTAAGGTTTTGACGCAGTGGCGTCCTAAAAGTGGCGCAGTGAAATCTTGTAGATTTCACTGAGTCACTTTTACGAGGCCTTCCTGCGTGGGAACGCCCACCCTGCATACATTATACCTGACACAGGTATAATGTGACGCAGGACTTTACAACGTGACGCATCTCCCTAGATGCATCACGTTGTAAATAGGCCGCATTGTTTGCGCCGCTGTTGCGTCAAAAAAGTGACGCAACTGCAGCGCAAAAGTCACGCAAGGGGCTTGTAAATCTGCCCCTTAGGTTCTTAGGAGGTAATTTGTTTGTTTTTATTTTTTTAGCTCTAGGTTAATATATCAATTATTTGAAATTAATGTCCATTAAGATTTTACAGTACCAAGATTTTCCTATACGAAGATCTCCACCCCAGTGGCAAGGAATTCCACAAACAGCTGTAAAGTTTCTAAAAGTAACTATGATCTTAAAATGGGTTATAAAATGCTCCACCATCTCAATTAAGAGTGTGGAGACTCCTAAATCTAAACGTAGGTGCAAGCTTCCGCTTGGGAATGCGAATACCAAAAGTGGAGAGTTCCACCTAATTGTAGGAGTGGATTTACACGTAGGCAGATCAATTCATGTAAATTTATCTTTGTGAATCAAACCCTTGGGGCCCGATTACGATGTTGTTAGGAAACTGTCCCGAACTAATCTGTTCCAGAATAGTTTCCAAACGAATCGGTTCCTGTGAGTCCGGACAACCAATTTATGATGCTTTCCAACATTGTTTGGTCAGACTCGCATTGACTTCAATGGGAGCCTGTGTTCCGAAGAAGAACACAGGCTCCCATTGAAAAAAGGGTTGGTAGGAGAAAACCTTGCACCCTGTGGCGGGCACCCCATGGTGCCTGTCCCACACTGTGCATGGTTGGGAAGAGGGGTCCCTTGGGTACCCCGACGGGCTACATCCGTAAGACTCAGTATGAAGGTGGGCCTGTAACAGGCCCCCAAAGACAGATTCCAGCAGCCGTTTCGTCTCGGCGAAACCAAATCGGAATGGCTGTCCGAACCGGTCATCCTAATTGCTCGTCTGTAAACCGTGTCCATAGAGCTGTACGAATTGGCTCTGAAGACTCGGGCGGTCCGAATGCCTTTCGGAACCGATTCGGACTGCTCGAACGGTTTCCGGGCATCGTAATCTGTCGTTGGGAAATCTGTACGATTCGGTAGGAAATAAGGGTTCTGAATCGTATTCTGCAATACCGAATCCCATCCGGAGCCATTTCCTATGGCATCGTAATCGGCCTCTAGGTCTTACTTCAAGTGCTTCTTGGAAAAATCTTCATTTTAATAAAAGAGATTCTGAATAGCATGATTTACAACACAACTCTCTTAACTCAGCAAAGTGCTTTCCAATGATGGAACATGTTGTAGAGGATCTTTAATGAATCTCTGCTCAGGGAATATCGTCAAAGTTCTGCTGAGGATACTGCCACTGTTGCAAAGCTTCAAATCAGAAAAGCAATACCCTTGCTGTGCTGTTAGTCCACCGTAAATCTTATGGATGGCTCCAAACCAGCAAATTAAAATGTACAACATAACACATTCCTTTCCTTTGTGCTGTGTGTGATATGTTAAAAGAAGATGTAGCATGCTAGTACCTTGGCAGCTTCAAAGTTCACACTGGTAGGAAGGAAGGAAGGAAGGGGAGAGTAGGAGGAGAAGATGTGGTGATGGGGGTGTTGGCACATAGCGAAGAGGCACAGTTAAGCATGGAGAAATTCACTTGGTTTACGAAAAGGCATTTATAAGAGACCTTTATTGAGAACATTACAGAAGTTGAGGTAATTCTGTTTCTACTAAGTGCAGCAAGGGGAGTTCAAGAGGATGGTTTCTTGTGCACAAAACCTTTGACCTGTGACTCTCAGCTGTTGTTAGCAGGAATGACCTACTCCATTGACAGAAGTTAATAACCCGATAGTTGATAGTTCTAGGGCTAGAGCCTTTATAAGTGACTTAGGCAAGGCCTTGAATTTGATAAGTGAAGGTTTTCCTGTACAACGTAGAATATTATTCTAATATACTCTGTAATCAATTCTAGTTATCGTATATATGCAAAAACAGAAATCAAAATGAAGACAGTAAAGCACAAATGACTATACACCGTAAAACTACATCACAAAGGTACATACTCTTCGAAATGGAATACATGATTAAATAGTTGGACTGGTGCACACAGGCTAGTGAAAGAGCACAGGCAGATTGGTTTTGCTATCTACAGTCATCTTGAACAAACTGCAGTATAAGTAAAAGAGCATGATTTATGTGACAAGGACGCTATGGAGCTTGTTGACTGTTTTCTGAGTGTCGTAATGGTAATTAAATCACAGATTGACTCAATCAGCCTTCAAGGAGACATTATGCTTGATGTTATCTTAGCGCCCACCGGCTGTCACAAAGTCGAAATTAAAAAAAAGGTGCAGGCATAAGGGAAAATGTTCAGTTTACAAAGGGTGGTTGAAGACAGGCTGCTTTGGCATAACATATTGAATCTTATTGGTATATGTTTCCACTAAAACACACATTTTTAAAACATGTTCTGAGTGCATACAACAAAATGAATAAATAACTACATTGCAGCATGTATCATGAAGAATGAGATTTACATTGATCGAAAAAGTTATATTTAGATGAGTACGGATAAATGAACGCAAATCCAAACGCTGTTTGTGGTAAATGTCCCCAGGCAAAATGAAGCTCATTGCAAAGCTTATGAACACAAACTCAATATCTGATCGCACGGCAATGTTGTTTGCAGGGGCAAACCAAACATGACTCCATTAGATATTTTTCTCTTGGACTTTACCATTGAGTTGCGTTTTACTGAGGTGACTCATATAGGAAGAAGTTCACTTGGTAAAGACCATATGCTTATCATGCAAGCTGCAACGTCCAAAAGGCACATGGAAAAGAGGAATATATTGTAGGATCCTGTGTGTCCTCATTCCCTGTATGTCTAAGTTGGTGTCTGGAATGCTGAGAGTGGATGATGCAATGGGATGAGGAGGGAGTGTGGTGCGGAGTAGAAGCTGGGAGATGGACACTGTTGGAGGGAGAATGGAGCACTGACAGGACCTACACCGATTATTGTAACTTAAGAGCCTGACATGAAATAAAGAACGGATCTTCTACCTGCCCCCTGACTTCAGCATTTTGGCAACAAGTTGTTAAGGACCTGTGTGAAAATGCTTTCAGGTCCCTAACAATGGCTAATATTAATGCATTGCATTTTGGAATAGTTCCTGTGTTTGAGGTTGAAAAGAGTCTTTTGCCTCAAATAGTCCTTAGGTCAGAGCAACAGCAGGTATGTCCTTTTAGGACGGGATGCTTCCTCCTTCTTTCCTATCTACTAGCCTCCACTACACACCAACATTCTATTACACCACTCACTCTCAGCATTTCAGACGCCTGCTCAGCAAGGCAGGGAATGGGGACATACAGTATACTTGTCGTACCTGGCACATGATTGTTTTCAGAGGCTGCGTGTTACTGAGCCGTACAAAGCACTTGTTTAACCAAAATGTGACTCCTAGCTTGCAGAGCCTTACACATAAAGTCCTTCACACTTTAGATTGTGCTTAAAGCACAACTAACTTTCACTGCTGCTATCCTGTTTGGTTTGTTCATCAAGTTTCTCGTTGAATGGGTCGATGGTGAAGGAAGGCTTATTCCTCGTGGGAAATATACTGGTAACAGATTGCTTTCGAAAGGTAGACAGCCGCCTCCGAAAGTTCTCCCCTGAAAAGAAATACAGAAGTGGGTCAAAGCAGCAGTTGGAGGCAGCCAGGGCCAGCGTGATAACCACCGATTTCTGCATGAAGATGGTCTCTTCACAGGACCGGCCTCCTCGCAGGAAGTGGAGGTGGACCGTGCGCTGCACGTGATAGGGCATGAAGCTTATGAGGAAGGCAGCCATTACGATGACAATCATTCGGACTGCTTTCTTACGAGATGTCTGCTGCTTGGTCATTGGATTCTTCAGCAAAGTCCTGATAATGAGAGTGTAGCAAACCAGGATGATACAAAAGGGAATGATGAAAAAACAAACAAGGGAAACATAATTCAAAATGAACAGGGTTGATGCATTTTTGGATGCTGGAGGCTCGAAGCACTTTGTTTTGTTTCCACCTTCACCAGCCACTTTATAAGAGCCACTCATCAGAAATGGGACACTCGTCAGGGTGACAAAGATCCATATACCGGCGCACACGAGCTTGGCCTTCCTGACGTTCACCAGCTTGAGGTTCAGGACAGGGAACACAATGGCTACGAAGCGGCTGAAGCTCATGGCTGTCATCATGAAGATGCTGCAGTACAGGTTCAGGTAGAACGCATAGGACGTGATCCTGCAAAGGAGGTCACCGAAGAACCAATTGCCATTGTGGACATAGTAGACTACCCGCAGAGGGAGTGTGCAGATGAAGAGCAGATCCGAAATGGCCAGGTTAAGCATGTAGATGTGGAAAGCTGTCTTCTGACTGTACGTTTTGACGAGGATAAACAAGGCAAAGCCGTTTCCAAATAGGCCGAAAATAGAAAACATCGAATAAGCTGTAGAGTACACTTGATTCCGGAAGTCATCGATGCTGGAGCAGCTGCTGTTCGAGGAATTTAAGGAGGATATGTTTTCGGAAGCAGCCATGTTTGTTGTCTCAAGGGAGCCTGAGAAATAATAATAAAACATATATTTACAATTTTGACAACAAAACGGATAAAGCAGTTCTACTTTTTTTATGATACTTCTGCTTTAAATATTTTTGCTATATATTAACATGCGGGTAGGTACAATAAATGTTTGAACAAAGGGGCCACATTTCTCCTGGAATATTTGGTTTGACTTTTTCACACCAGCATCACTAAAGAGAAGTCCCCACCCGACACCTGTCGCTATATCAAAATATATTTTAAGTAGGCTAGGAAATTGGGCTCTGTCCTGACAAATTAAATCAAATCAATTTGTTAAGCATAATTATTAAATTCATTGCAGATAATACCAAAGCTGTATGAAAGGTTAAAATTTAACACCGTGCGTAATCTGCTCAAAATTAGTTAAAAAACTACTTATTGATTAAAAAAGTGCAGCCACAGCTCAAGAGTCAAACTCTTTATCTTAAGGGTTAAGTTGTTACAGTCCCTTTAAATTTAGTTGAACTCTTAATAACATCTTTATGTTATGTTAAGAAATTTATAGAGCGCTCATATACCCTGAGGTGTCTTGGTACTAGCAAACGGCTTGAACACAACTGGATGAAGCCCTAGTTAAAGGTTACTTATTAAAAAGCCACGTTTCCAGCTCCTTTCTGAAGGCAAGCAAGGAGAGAGCAGCCCAGATATGAGGTGGGAGCAGATTCCAAGTCTATGTGGCCCCGGTGGTGAAACTGCTTCCTCCCCATTTCACCCTCTTGAATCTAGAGACTACAGCTTTCTTTGCCCCCATAGATCTCAGATTTCTACTGAGTTCATACCATTCGAACGCTTCTCTCAGGAATTCAAGGCCGATATCATGCAAGGCCTTGTAGGCTATACAGAGTGCCTTGAATTGTATTTATCTATCCATCCATCCATCCATCCATCCATCCATCCATCTATCTATCTATCTATCTATCTATCTATCTATCTATCTATCTATCTATCTATTTTTATAAAGAAGCATTTGAGACTCATATCCATATGATACAGACAAGCAAGAGCTGCCTGTCTGGTCTGCAAGAGTTGATTGAAAGCTCTCTACTATACTTTCAAAGTTCGGGGCAATACATCTAGATGAACAACAAGTTCTTTGACAGACATGGATAGATGGCAGAGGTTTCATTCTGATTTCCGGAGCCATGCTAGACTAGGGCAGATGTCCAAAGTGGTAGGTCATACATTTTTGTTTTAAGAACACAGAGATCCAGACTCAAGGTATTGCTGAGGTACTAAGGTTTTGAGGTTGCTTAGGACCATCCAAGTATGTGATCTGCTTGCTAAGGCCACCATGCCCTTGACAATTGACATCTTCTTCATTATACTATTAATGGATTTTTTTAAGGGCAGAAAGGCCATTGTAAGGGCCCAAAGTGGTTGTATCCTAAAGCCTTGTACAGCCGAATCTAAATAAAGGCTTGCAGGTGTGACTGGTCCATTTGCTATTTCTGCCCATAAGACTTTATTTAAGAGGTTATCAAATGATGCTTTCAGCAGCATTTAATATATGCACCTTGTCTTACAATTGTTTGTTTTGTGAACCCAAATTCCAGACATATTTGGGCTGGAGATGAGTTTCTAGGTAGATTAACAAGATATCAATAGGTTTTCGAAGTTATTGTGTCTAACAGGGCTGCATCCCAGCCACGAAGGGCTTCACCACCATATGGCAAGGTTGGAAGAAGTGTGGCTGAAATGATCTTTAATATGGGTGCCAGGTTTAATCCTACCAACGTTCTGGATAGGGCATGGAAGGCTAATATTAATGCATTGCGTTTTTGGGATAGCTCCTGTGTTTGAGGTTGAAAGGAGCCTTTTGCCTCAAATAGTACCCCAAGATATTTATACCCATTTAGTTTTTCTAGAGGCTGGCCCTGAAAATAGTGTTTGTGATTTCCACTTATTCTCTTGTTAATAAACATAACCTTCGTTTTTTTTCAGATTGATTCCACTTCCATTTGCGGTTGCATAGTGATGAAGTTCGTCAATCAAATGCTGGAGTCTAGATTTTGTTTGACTGAGAGGATTACATTGTCCACATACAACACATTTGAGATCTGCAGCCCTCATGTGCAGTCCTCCTAGATTCGGTGGATGTCAGTTTACAGAGTACAGGGTCAGAGTCATGTTGGCCAAGAATAGGTTGAATAAATAGGGCACCAGAAAACACACCTGTTTCCTTTATGGGTCTGTTAGTAACTCAGGAAACAAGAACACCACACCATCAGGTATGCCAAGTGGGGTTGTGCGGAGCTACAATAACCACAACTTCCAGCTCAAGCGTTGGTGCACTGAACACAGTTCAGGCAGCTATGGGTGGGAAAGTCAAACTTTGTAGACCTACGCCATAGCCATAGTTTAGGCAACACAGCATAGAATACTTTTCAATTAGAGTACATATCATAGCATGCTGTCAGTTTTCGTCGTATCTCAAATGAAAAGAAATACCATATCCAGGCTAGAATCTGCATTGCTCAAGAATGTAAAGCTATAATATGATTGTCATTTTTCAAAATACTTTAGTATGTAAACTACCATACAGAGTATTTAAAGCACTATAGAAAGATAATCTCCACATAACTCTAGTATCTAATGCACCATAACAAGATCATTATAAAAAAATCTCCCAGAACTAACAGGTGCTTCAAACAGCTCGATCCGCTGCCACCAAATCCCACCAGGGAGCCTTGCTTGCCATATCAGATTCTTGGCTGCTTCTATCCAAGTCATCTTTTATGCTCCCCTTCACAGCTGGGCTCTCCAGCATTGGAAGACCACTTGTGTGTGCCAAGGCCTGCCTTACTCAGACCACATTGACTCAGACCAAATTCTCTTGTGGCTTTTCAAAAATAGAAACCTTAAATGGCCAGGACATTTTGGGGCAGCTCCAGGCCTTACTCTCAAGTCCAATAAAAAGCAAGACAGCATGGCAGGGTGGGGGGGGGAGGGGGGATTAAGGTGAATGGCTTGTTCACCAGAAGTTTGCGGCCTTCTGAGCAGAATGCTGTTTTCACATGGATGTCTTGGAGCTGCTTGCTGGCATCTTTGCCATCAAGAATCTAACCAAAGGCAAGACTAATCACAGCAAGTCCAGTCTGTTTCTGTTCTTCCTGATGTCCAGCAGTGTATTTCTGGGGTTATACACACTGAGTGTGGCTTTTTTCCATGTGGGGTGTGAGGTTGACAGAAGGGCATGGCCATGGCCCCTGCGGGAGGCCAACCTCCAATGTGCAGGGCCTTCAGCAGTGCATGGCATAAGTTGGCCCGACGGCCTGGGCAGCGGCCAGGCCCTGCAGCAAGTCCCCTAGCGAGAGGCTAGCCCCCGACTCTACATTTTCCTAGTTCAGGAGTACTACTGGACCCACAGCACAAATTTAATTTTTTTATTTGGACACTGGGGTAGTCACTCCAGGACCCCTTTAGAAGTGCCAGGGGGTGAGGGTACTCCTGCCCTGCCCCATAGATGTTTTCTAAAGTTTTGGTTCAGGATATAGGGCCCAATTCTTAAACCAACATTTTTCTTCATGTTGTAGTCAGCCAATTAGTTTGCTTGGTACCAAGGGATTGGTACTCGTCACTTGAGACAATAAAAACCGACTTGAAAAAAGCCCTCTCAGCCAATCAGATCACTCTAGCTTTTAAAATTATGGTACCACAGGACTCTCACAGGAACAACTGTCCTGATATTACAATAATTTAAACCCCTTCATGACCAACCCGAGCACCTCTTTAAACACAAATTTCTCAAAAACAACAGAACGGATTTTACTGCCATATTTGGTGTTATTCTGTTCGGCCATGTTTTCTGTATTGCGTCTCAACATTTCCTAAGCGAATTAACATAGGAAAATTATGTTTGGGATCCCCCCTTTTTCCTTGGCCCCAGTTTGACAGATCAAGCCGAAACTTTCCAGAAAGTAGCTGAGGTGGATTAACTTTTTATCAAAACTTTCATAAAGGGTCGTCAAACAGCGACAAAGTTATTAGCAAAACAGAAAACACTCTTACTATGGACATTCTCACCTAAATATAATTCTGGCCTAACTATACTAAATCTATGCCTACATATATATATACTTACCTTCACAATATTGTGACTATACTGTGAGCGTCGGTATTTTGGCCACAATAGTTTGGCAGGTCCATTAAAAAATTCAATATTCTGGAAGACAACTTTCATAAACTTCCTTTATTATATTACCTCACATGAAAAATTACACGTACACTATCAGATTAAGGGATATGAAAACAAATTTGTTTAAGCAACGTTTCTGAGAAAAAACAGCATTTCGTAGACTGTGTCGCCATCAAGGGTTGTTGCTTGGCACGGTTGAATAAAAAAACTGATCTTGGAAACACTCAAAGTATTTATAAGACATTTCCCTTAGCATGACTAGAAACACATCTGAGTTTCTTCTTTTATATAACTGTAATGAGTATAGCTGCCCAGTCTAAAATGTATGTTTATTAAAGGATGTAATTCACACTTCAAGAACCAACAAAATGAACTTTTTCACCAAATCTTTTAAATGTTTCTTTATTTTCTGTCTTTCTTACAATTATGATTTCCTGTCCCCAACAGTAGAATACAATTTTCATAATGTTACAGAAATGTGTCCTAGATGATGCTGTTATGAATATCAACCCAGAGTGTACCTCCTTTTCAGAAGAAAAATTTGCAAATTAATTATCAAACACGTACTCAGATATTTGAAATTCTCGAAGGGATGTTAAACTACAGTGGTATCTATTCATTAAAATCATGCAAGAATATTTTTTCCAGTGGAAGATATTTGATAGCATATTATGGATGGCACCCCATTTGGCCGGTGTTGCATAAAAATATTATTTAATCAAGTTGTCCTTGGGTCAGGGCTGATATTACACCTTTTTGGTTGCCCATTTCCGGGTACCCCTTTCACTTCTTTACCCACTCCATGTGAAAAATGAAGTACTGGTAAATGAAATAGTGGATTGAAGATGCTATGGTATGTGGATTTCTAAAGGGCGTGGCTACCCGTAGACTTTCCAGCGCTGGCTAAGACATAGCGTTGCTTTGGAACACCAGGAGGAACACAGGTTTTTTTTATGTCAATATAGCCATGCTTTTAGCATTTTCCTGAACTGTGATTCGTTGTTTAGGCATCTTAATTCTATGGGGTGAGTGTTCCAAAGTTTGGATATGAGATATAAAAGGGACCTACCACCCCACCTGGCATTGTGAATTTTAGGTAGCTTCTAGAAATGACCCATAGAGGATCTTAGAGCCCTACTGGGGGAGTAAAGGGGCAAGACGGCCCTTGTCATAGTGGGTCCTTTGGTGTTAAGCCCTCTATGTGCCAGACAGAGGGCCTTATTTAGATACTCTATCACAAACATGATGAATATCCCGTCCGCCACATTACGATCTCCATAGGATATAATGGTGTTGTAATACTGCGGACGGGTCCTCCGTCACGTTTGCGATGGAGTATTCCCCTCTGCCAATATCTAAATTAGGCCCAGAGTGTTTTAAATGTTATTCTTGCCTCAATGGGGAGCCAATGGAATGAAGCCAGAGCACTTTTGCTGAGGCAAATTGTGGGACCTTCTATAGGATCCTTGCTGCTGCAGTTTGGACAACCTGGAGCCTTTTGATAACTTATTTGGGGGAAACTATAAACAGATATATAGGTAGCCAAGAAAATAAAATCAGCCCCCCATCAGTAACTGTACATAACCATAATATTTCCTTCTGTTCAGTAAAGTATTGCACTTCAAACAATTTTGCAGTTTGCATCACGAAATACATGATTTGATACTAGCAATTGTTGTTGTAGTATTCATAATACCCATTACATTGGTATTGATAACATATTTATGACACACGAGTGAAAGGAAAAGTGTCACAATAAAACATTTTTAGTTTGAAGCAAGTGTATTAATTCACATTGATTCAAACATGTATTACTAAAGTGCAATTGTCAGGGAAGAAAGTGGCTGCAAGACACACTTGAAGCTTCACTTCTCTTGAGTCATGACCGCTCCCCGCACTCACCAATGGCAATAAATAGCATATTATACTGTGTGCATCTGCCTATATAATATTTATGCTATGCCCATGAACATAAATGTGGCCCAATAACAATGTATTTAGAGCAACTGCCATAATAAAAGCACATTCACACATTTATTATTACAGTGCAATGGTCAAATTCAAGTTTATTACCACAGGACCTCGAAACTGACATGACAAAATCACTTTTCAATGCCTTACAGACTGCATGTAACAGTTATAATACTTATAGAAACCACTCTACTAATAGTCACAAGGTCTCTTCAATATGAATTTACCTTGTTGCACAAATGAAACTCCTTGCATCCTGGTTTTAGATGAATAACATAAATGCAGAGACACAGAGAGTGATATGCTATTTATTACTATTGTAACGGGCGAGGCGGGGCATCATTATTTATTTAAGACTTTGCCTTTAATAAGTCTTGGCCTCTCCCCACACTAAAAAACAGTAATAGTATATTACATACTGAGCATCTGCATAAATAATATATATCTATATCTATATATATACACACATATACATATGAATATCTAGCACCCCTCCACATGCACAATGTTGTCATCAATTACGTCATTTCAGATGTCAGCAGTGATGTTATTAATGATGTCACAGAACATGTCATAAGTGATGTACTATGTGAGGGTAGGAGCAGTGGCATGAGATATATTTACTTTAGGGCACAAGTTATGGATTCTTAAGATAACTACAACTGGTGAATTTCAGTGGTTTTGCTAATTTAAAATGGTATGTTTTAACAGACATTTTCATCTAACAATAACGTTCCTTAAACCTTTGGTTTCTACAGTGACTTTCTACGTTTTTTTAATGATAAAGTAAAATATTATTGCAATGCCTAACTATAACGTCCCTTTAACCTTTGTTTTTTTCAGTGAATTTCTATTTTTTTTAATATAAAGTAGGATGTCCATCGCCGTGAGTGGCATGGTTTTAGGTGCCCATTCCCACGCTGCACATAGCTATTGGCCATGCACTGCATGTGGTTGGGTGTAGCACCTAAACCCCTGCAGGTGCTCAACCTCACGTCACGCACGGCCTTTGGCCATGCATGGTGTGGGGTTAAGGCGGACCTGGATCCAACCCCCAGCACGCACCTTATCCCAGTGCATGGCCTTCTGTTGTGCAAAGTGTGGGGTTAGGGGAAGATCATGGCCTGTGTCCAGCCCCTGCGCCCAAACCCCTGCAGGTGCCTGACCCCCTTTTTTCTGTTTTGAGATTCTGTGGATCCGCAAATCCACTGTGATGCTCAGCACGACATCCCAAGAGATTCGCTCCAGATATCCGTTGATCTGGAAAGAATCCCCAAAGGTGCAACACTGAGCATCGCAGTTGATCTTTGGATTCATGGAACCCTCCCCAAAAACTTTTTTTTTTTAATTTGATGAAGTCCCAAGTCCTAAGATGGCGGCCTCATTTTTCCCTCAGATTGCAGCCTGCCAATCAAAACACGTGGTTGAGCGCTTAGCTCCTTCCCTGATCCGCTGTGGATCCTCCATGGCATGAAATGTACAAAGTATTTGAGCCTTAATTTCTCAAACACTACTGAACAGATTTACACCAAATAAAAAAAGACCAAGATGTAGTTTTCTGCCAAAATGTGGCCATTTTGGTTGTAACTGTGTCTAATTTTACTATGGAGAAAAATGAATGTGGAAAATACATTTTGGGACCCCCTTTTTCACGGCTCCTGATTGATGGATCACCCCATAACTTCTAAGGAAGGAGCTGAGGAGGATATATAGCTATGTATATACACACATCAAGCAAATGTTGTCCATAGCGTTTATACATAAAGTGACAGAAAGTGGGAAATCATATCTGATGACACTGGTGACAAAACTAAAATAAATCAAATCAACATTTTATGGCTCCTTTGAATAAAAGCTTCACATGTTGAATATCATTACCATTAGTCAAATAATAAAACTCATACTAATTCATTATAACTTGTAATTTGAATGAATTAGGACCTAATGTGCCATGCCTAAAAGAACTAGAATTTTTCTCAAAAGGGCACCTAAACTATTTCTTTGCCTCCTTTAGCTCTCTATAGCAGATACAGTCAATTTAGTCTAACTCAAGATTGAAACCGTCAGACATGATTTCTTGAAAGAGCAGCTACATTTTCGTACAAAACATAACCTTTTTGTAACCATACATTAGGATTTTATTTAAGATAATATTTTACTAACTCATCCCGCTGTACTCCCAATTATTCAGGAAATATAGCAGCTATATGCTGCTGGGCTTCAGATTTTCTTACCTCAGTAGTGAAAGACAGTCATGATTTTATTAAACGCATGGAGGCAAACATTACGGGGTCGATTCCGATTCGGGCCGGAAAAAGCACCGACCGACTCGGAGCCGGAATTTATTCCGACCGACACGTACCTATGGCGCCCGACACGCCAAGTACGATGCAAAGCGTGCAAAATCCGACCGACACATACCGAACCCAAGCCGAACGACCGAGCCGCACGGAAAACAGCAATCCGGCCGGAAAAACACGCGAAACGAACCGACCGACACGCACCCGGAACAAATCCGACCGAAACGTACACGCGAACTCCAAACCTCAAAGTACGATGCAAGGCGCGAAAACCACGACCGAGTCGGACGGAGGACAAGCCGTACGACCGACACGCATACAAAACCGAGCCGAAGTAACACAAAACACCGCGACCGACGCGTACGCAGCATAGAAAACTGCACAAACACAGCATGAACGAAACAGAGAACACCGTAGGAGACAAATGCAGGGTCCGACTCGGTCACAAGAACGTTTCCAACATGCACAGACAGTACAAAGGAAAAATGACACAAAAAAAGGCCAAACAAGCAATTACAAAGCCAATAAATACTGGGGGGGGGTGGGGACAGAGAACAAAGACACACCCACAACTCCACCCATATAAAGGACACCAATCCCAACCATGATTCTTTGCAAATGCCATTCCACTGCCAGCACTCAACAGACAGCAACCACACACCCACAGCTCATCCCTCACACAAACCACACACCATCAGCACACCAACAAATACCTACCTCACATACACCCAGCAAAACACACACTCACACACCCTCACCTGCACACCAACACACACATCACTCACCATCACCACCCATCACCATGCCCCCCAAGAAGAATCACAAGTTCCTAGATTGTGAATTGGAAGTCCTGGTAGACGAGATCCTCAGGGTAGAGCCACAGCTGTTTGGCACACTGGTCCAACAGACCCCCATCTCCCAGAAAACCAAGATGTGGGAGAGGATCATCAACAGGGTGAACGCACAATCACCATGTCTGCGCACAAAGACCGACATCCAGAACAGGTGGTATGACGTGCGCAGGAGGGTCCGGGAGCTGCTCAAGAAAGACTACCTCCTGAGCCAATACACCGGCAGTGGCCCTCCTGCCAAGCCAGTATACCTCAGGCCCTGGGAGGAGAAGGTGCGGGCCATCCTTCCGCCAGTGAGCGTATATGGACTAGAGAACATCCCAGAGCCTGGTGAGTACACAACAAATGTACACAATATTCTGCCACAATACACACACACATCACTGTCAAGGGGAGAGTCAAACCATGCACTCATAGCAATTACACAGCAACCAGAACAGAATCATCCCAAAATGTGTATGTCAGTCAGAGAAACACAACACATGCCATCTCAAAGTTACATTCAACCGTGCCATCACATGTACAAACACAACTACAACTACAGCTAGGCAGTGGCACAAATAGAACTAACAAACACATCCAGACATGTAGCCACCACAACAACACCAACACACAGTGAAGACCACTGAAAGGAAGGAATTCTGTGTATGCTGGCCAAGTCAGTGTAGCCAATAGCATCATGGGAGTCGTAGTCACACATATTGCCCCCCCCACAACTGTCCCATCAACACCACCATGAACCATGCGCACATCACAGGGAGTGGAAAACAACTGACAAGATGGCTGACACTGGCAACTGCTGTGGGGAGCACAAGGCCCTGCTGGCAACTGTGCACCAACAAACAGCAGGACACCACTGACTGACATCCTGAGAGATAACTTCCACTCCCTGCAATGCAAGCACGTTCCATGGTGGGATATCTGGCTGGCTGGGTGGGAAGGAGGACTTGCAGCACTGACCATAGTCACAAGCACCTCCCCTCATACCCCCCCTCAACACAAACTCCACAGAACCCACCTGGTAGAATGCAATGCCTCCCATCCTAACTCAAGATCCCACAAAGAACCACCACCCTGGGTTATGTTGAGTGAAGCACAGGGACACTCTTGGGACTTTTAGCCAAACAACTGCCAGGACAACACTCCCAGCCATCCTGTCAGCACAGCCAGCCCACCCCACAGGGAAGCAGAGTCAAAAGGAAGGAAGCATGGGCATGCTGGGAAGGGGGTGGAGGCAATAGCATGATGGGAGTGGTAGTCACAGATATTGCTCAGCCTCACAACTGGCCCATCAACACCACCCTGAACCATGCGCACATCACAGGGAGTGGATAAGGACACACAAGATGGCTGACACTGGCTACTGCTGTGGGGAGCACAAGGGCATGCTGGGAACTGCACACCAACCAACAGCAGGACACCACTGTCAGCCATCTTGCCATTGCCCTCACACCCACACACACTGAACTCCCCACAAAAGCAAGTAAGTATGGGAATGCTGGGAAGTGGGGTGGAGGCAATAGCATGATGGGAGTCACAGTCACAGACATAGCTCACCCCCACAACTGTCCCATCAACACCACCCTGAACCATGCTCACATCACAGGGAGTGGAGAAGGACTCACAAGATGGCTGACACTGGCTACTGCTGTGGGGAGCACAAGGCGCTGCTGGCAACTGTGCACCAACAAACAGCAGGACACCACTGACTGACATCCTGAGAGACAACTTCCACTCCCTGCAATGCAAGCACAGTCCATGGTGGGATAACTGACTGGCTAGGTGGGAAGGAGGGCCGGCTGTCAACCAAATACAACCAATGCAGACCATGTTCACACCCCAACAAATACATAGAAATGCCCAACTAATGCAGGACAATGTGCCACACCAATATCAACCCCTGACTGTGACGACTTAGGACAATGCAATGTACAGGCCCGCACCCAGAGGCACAGTCACAACTGTCAGGTGTGTCAACCATTGATGCCTGCAGAAACATAACATACATTGTGTGTGTCTCCCAAAAACAGGTGATGATGGGGACACAGCAGCAGACGCTGAGGAGTCCCAGTCCCAGGCTCAAGAGGATGCGGAGCTCACTGGTGTCGTACAGCCTCTGCCCTCCTCGGACGAAGAAGACCAACCTGGCACATCCGGTGCAAGTCTACATGCAGCACCAGCAGGACCACCAGCTGCAGCACCAGCAGGACCACCAGCTGCACCCCCTGCACCCACCCCTCCAACGACTGTCACCACAAATACCATCCCTGCCGACATGGACAGAACAAGGAGCAACACCAGCACAGGGACCCTGGACCAACCTGGGGCCATGGACACCACCACCACCACCAACCCCCAAGGTGGACCAGGGTCATCTGTGCGTGCCACTGCACGCACTGCACATGTCAGCAGGGGTGGTGGGAGACAGAGGTCGCTGCTTGCAGAGGTTGCTGGTGTGCATGATGACCCACAACTGGTACGCATAGCTGATGCGTACCAGTCCAGCACCGGAGATCTCAGCCAGGTAGTGGGGCTCCTCAGAGACATGAAACAGCAGCAGGCTGCCCATCATGCCCGCTTGGACTCTCACATGTCCCACGTGGAGTCACACATGTCCCGCGTGGACTCACACATGTCCTGCGTGGAGTCCAAGTGGGATGCACTGCATGAGATGACGGCGGTGCACAGGGACATTTTACAATGCCTCCGCCAGATGAACAGCAACCAGTCCACACCTCCCTGTGTGCCAACAACATCTGGTGCTGAACAAACTGCAACTGCCACAGGGAGGGAGGATGACTCTGGCGGAGAGTCCCCTGCACCGCAGCAGCCTGTACTTGAGGGCCCCCCAAAGAAGAGGGGTCGTCCGAGGAGGGGCAAGTGAGAGGCCGATGGCCAAGCGCAACTCCCAGGAAGCCTGAACCTGTTCTGGATGTTCACCTTTGTGCACAGACTGTTCACCCTGTTGACGGCAACACTACTCCCACACATTGCATGGGGAGTACAAGTTGGACCAATGTCTCAGACAACTGTGGCCCCGATACTGGGGATTTTGTCTACCAGGACTTTCAATTCACCTAGGAACTTCTGATTGCAAGATTTATGTACAGCACTACCCATCCTATGCACTATTCACACAAATGTATCACAATAAACACACTAATACACCATACTTGCCTCTGTTGTGATTCCAACGTGGGTGCTGTTATGGGGATGATGAACTGCAAAATTACACTGTGTATGCGAACTGCAACAGCAAGTACAACACAGGCATGTGAGTAAAGGCAACGTGACACATATGAGGGAGACACACCACCAGGGCTACACAACACATACACACCTAGGCCATCTGACTCATTGCCTACACTGATGTTGCCAGGGAAGACGGTGCAATGCACAGACACCACACCCATTCCCAGTTGTAGTCAAGTAGCCCACAGGTGCAGCAAGCAAATGGCAGTCAAATGTGTGACCACAGACAACGCACATCACAAAGTGAAGCACAGGTTTATTACACAGTTGCAACATGTCGTAACCACTACAGATGCAAGGTAATCCCACCTGGCAGCGGGCACACAGTCAACAACTGTAGACGGAAGGAAGTCCATGGGTGTGGCGCACATCACCTGTAGGGACACAACAGCTACCACCCTGGAAGTGCAATCACGTCGTCGGTGAACACAGTTGACCAAATGAATCTGAAAGTACCCTGTGAAGGACAGAAATGACACACAGTCAAAAGCAATGGAGAACAGGACAGAACAGCAAAACTCATGCACAATACATGTTACAAGATACCCACCCAGAACCAAGTTAGCATGTCAACACTGTTGGGGAGTACAGCCCACCTGTAAGCACACATCGCAACACACATCCAGTCAAGTAGCCCATGGACACACTCCAACAGCACCAGAGCACCACCTACACATATCATGCCAACTCACATCATTGACATGACACCTCAGGATACTCACATTCAGCTAAAGAAGTTGGTGATGAGCTGTGTGCGGACATCACCCTCATCATCATCATCATCATCACTGGCATCGTGGTCCAGGCCAGGATCCTCCACAGGTGGCGGATGTTGGTCATTGTCATCCTGGATGAGAGGCAACTCCTTCCGCACTGCCAGGTTGTGGAGCATGCAGCAGACGATGATAATCTTGCACACTTTCGCAGGGGCATATGGGAAGGACCCTCCGGTCTTGTCCAGGCAGCGGAAGCGGCTCTTCGGGAGACCAAAGGTCCGCTCAATCACTCTCCTGGTCCGACCATGTGCCTCATTGTAGCGCATCTGGGCTGGTGTCACAGGGTTCCTGAGGGGTGTCAGCAACCACGGCATGTTGGGGTATCCCGAGTCACCTACGGACAGACAAGTGCACATTAGCTGACTTGGAAAAGTGGGCGGAATACTACAGATCAGATCACACACAATGGCACAAAGTCAGTACACACCGACAAGCCAGGCACGCTGGTTCTGCATCTGTGCCATCATCCTGGGGATGCGACTACTCCTCATCACAAAGGCATCGTGTGCTGAACCAGGGAAACGGGCACACACGTGTGTGATGGTCATATCTGCAAGACACACCACCAGTGCATTGACCGAGTGGTAGTGCTTGCGGTTCCTGTAGGCCTGCTCCTGGGCCTGTGGTGGTACTAAAGCCACATGTGTCCCATCAATGGAGCCAATGACATGCAGCATCCTCCCCAGGGCATAGAAGTCACTCTTCACGTCAGTGAGTCATCGCAGTCTAGGGAAATAGATGTACCGGTTCAGGAATAGCAACATTGCCGCCAAAACATCGCGGAGCACACGGCTCAACATTGTCTGTGACATCCCACCAGCAGTCGCCACAGTATGTTGGAAGGTACCGGTGGCAAAGAAGTGTAGGGCTGCCATCACCTTCACCTTGGGGGTCAGCGCTGTAGGATACGGCCGGCCAGGCTGCAAATGTGGGGCCAACTGCACTGCCAAATCCTCAATCAGCTGCCTGGTGAAGCGGTACCGTCGGATGCTGTCCCGTTCCACCATCGTTGCCAGGTCTGGGAATGGTCGATGGACAGCAGGAGCCCTGCAGTGCAGAGGAGAAGTAAGCAAGATTGTCAGTCAGCCCACATATGCAGCATTGAACACACTCAATATCCCAACATACATCATTATGAGGCACAACTACATGAAGTGTGCAGTTCCGTAAGGACATGTATGGTACATACATGGCCAACATCTGTCATCACGGTCCAACAAGTGGCATCAATAAGTCCCAGGTTGGCCCATTGGATATCATGAGGCCGTGTCACAGTTCCCATCTCCTGCTGCCGTGTCACAATCACCCCCACAGTGACATGTGAGGACAGATGTGCCCCAGGCATCACAGCTCAACGACAGGTACATTCCCAGGGACCCTGTATTGCCACATGGACACTGGCATTACATGGAGTATCATGTATACACCACAGCAAAACAACTATGACCCCCACAGGTAGTGGTCCCACTTGCCACTGCAGGACAGACATGGACGTCTGTGACACACACACGCACAACATCAAAGTCCATGCACACACAACGTGGATGTGGAGACTGTCTCCCATTGTGCACATGAAATCAGAGACATTGTAAACACTACATGCACACAGACTGTGGAGGACCATCACTATTGTGCCACTGGGACACCCTGGCTCAAACATACCGTCCCACATGGGACTCACGGGGTATGTGACATGACATACACATACACCACCGTGAAATGTGACCATGGCACATGCACAGATATGAACAGTTGCACATCACAGTGGTCATGTACACGTAACACCCAGGATCCTGTCCCCATGAACACGTGCACAGCCTGGGGGTGGCTGCCCCCAGGTGACACCCACAGGACAACATATACACCAACATACACACAATAGGAAATGCAGCCTTACATGCCTTATCATACAGTTTGGACAGGCTGTCGTGTTGTAGGTGTGCCCCTCACTCCCTGGGAGCTATCTGTGGCTGGCATATGTCCATCTGAGACAGGCATGGTGACATATGCCAGTCACTTGTACAGGGATGCGTTGAACAGCAATGGACCGATCGGTGCACCCGGCCGGCCCATTGCATTCAATGTGTGCGGGTACGCGTTGTACCCCTATACGCATTGATCAGCAATGGACCGATCGGTGCCCCCGGCCGGCCCATTGCATTCAATGTGTGCGGGTACGCGTTGTACCCCTGTACGTGTTGTACCGCAATGGACCGATCGGTGCCCCCGGCCGGCCCATTGCATTCAATGTGTGCGGGTAAGCGTTGTACCCCTGTACGCATTGTACCGCAATGGACCGATCGGTGCCCCCGGCCGGCCCATTGCATTCAATGTGTGCATGTACGCGTTGTACCCCTGTACGCGTTGATCAGCAATGGACCGATCGGTGCCCCCGGCCGGCCCATTGCATTCAATGTGTGCGGGTACGCGTTGTACCCCTGTACGCGTTGTACCGCAATGGACCGATCGGTGCCCCGGCCGGCCCATTGCATTCAATGTGTGCGGGTACGCGTTGTGCCCCTGTACGCGTTGTACCGCAATGGACCGATCGGTGCCCCGGCCGGCCCATTGCATTCAATGTGTGCTGGTACGCGTTGTGCCCCTGTACGTGTTGTACCGCAATGGACCGATCGGTGCCCCCGGCCGGCCCATTGCATTCAATGTGTGCGGGTACGCGTTGTACTCCTGTACGCGTTGTACCGCAATGGACCGATCGGTGCGCACCCATTGACAATGGCCTTGCCTGGCAACGGACGCGTTTTCGAAATTCAAACGAGTCGGTTGCTGGAAATTCAGTTGGTCACCCACAACAATGTTGCAAAATCATGTATGTCATGAAGTTTAAGATTTGAAGGATGCCGTGGGCGTTTATTGGTGCTGCTATTCCATGGATTGGCCAGATTCAGAAGATGCAAACGACTTGGACCTATCACTTTGGACACAAGGGACAGTATCTGCCTCTCCAGCACATATATATTGCTGGCTGTTCCCCTGAGAGCTCACTTGCCTGCACTACATGCTCCAGGACGACATCTGCCACTGCACTGCTGCTGTCTCTGCCCCTCTGGACCCTGCAATGGCACGTACTGTGGAGAGAGCCCCAGCCTTCAGCCTTGAGGAGAACCAGGCCCTGCTGGACAGCCTACTTCCACAGTACAGCAAGCTGTATGGGACACCAGGGGAGCAGGTGAGTGTTCTGTGCACTGCCTTTCTGAATGTGCATTTTGTCTGACTAGCAAGGCTGAAAGTCTGCACGCCACTGGCTAGCAGGCTCACTGAGTAGTTGTCACCCCCATAGTGTGTAGTGACATGCACTGGACAGGTATGGTGCAGTGACAGTGCATTTGAACAAGGTTTTACTTCCCATGCAATGATACCATGTAGTGACGTCTGGCAAACTGTCCATGGGCAGCGTTGCACTGCCTGTGTACATCATGTGCCCCTGTGAATGAGACATGTATATACAACTGTGTCATGCACGGATATGTTGCATGTGTAGTAATGGCCTTTTCACTTTGTCATCCTGACAGGTTAATACCCATCGGAAGCAGGAGATCTGGAAGGACATCGTCCGGGCTGTCCGGTCCGTGGGGGTCTACAAGCGCCGGATCCGCAACTGCCAGAAGAGGTGGCAGGACCTTCGGGGCTGGACCCGGAGGATTGCACGGGTCCAGCTGAAGCTGTCGCCTCCTCGCAGGAGGGGCGGAACACGGACCCTGACCCCCACATGCTCCAGATCCTGGCGGTGGTGTTTCCAGACCTGGATGGGCAGCTGAAGGCCAGACAGCAGCAAGGAGGGGGTGAGTCAAAGACTGCACTGTGAACTCTGTATTACATGCTTTGTGCCCTCCTCTGGCCTGGTTCAACTGCCACAGTACAGCTGTCATGTTGTCCAGGAGCCATGTCCCTCTATTGTGCACTGCCCACTCCTCATCTGATACCCAGGTGTGGCCCTTACATTCAGGGAATTGTGTCACTTGGGACTGTGTCCTTGCAGTTTGCTTCACTAAAGGTGGGGGACAGCATCTGTTTCCCTAACTCTGTTGAGGGCATCATGGGTGGGTCCATTGTTCACACAACGTCTGTGTTCGGACATGTAATCTGCGTGTTGCTTTGATATGCGGTCCACTTGCTGAGCTGAGCCACCACATGTGCCTGGGGTATGTGGCACACGCCCATGCAGCGGGTGGGAACAATGTTTGGGCCCCAGGAGTGTGCAGATTACGTGTGTCACACATACATAGCCAGCTATCCACTGTCCAGGGCTCATCCCTCATTCATGTGGGGCAGGACAGTCATGCCTACTCCAGGCCATGCAATGCACTCTGTACTCCCACTCCCGCGTATCAGCTGACACATTGTGCGCAGTGATTTGACCCCTCAGGTGTCTGCCTCTGTGTCAGTGTGCTGTGGATTAGTTGCCAGGACTGCTGGGGTGTTTCTCGGTAGGGGCTCAGCATGCCACTGGAGATGTGACCATAGGAGACGATACTTGTGTGTCACATAGGTGTTTGATCAGCTGCCCGTGCAGACTGGGGTATGCGAATGTGAAGTTCAGGCAGCTGTTCCCCATTCACAGCAGATTGTGAGGGGCTCAGGTTCAGAGGGTAGTGTCACAGGTCTCCCATATGTCCAATCGGTATGACCTGGACAGATGAGGGTTAAGATGATGTGTTGTGTGGGGGATGTACATGTGCACTTGTGCAGCTCCAGGACTTGCATTCCCCATGACCTACTATTGTGACACAGTGCAGAGTGTTGTTGTCTGGCTGCCAAGTCATACATCACTGAGACAGTGATGTATGACTTAGCAGTCATGCCTCCGCCATGGCATGTGTCTACTTATTGGTGATCCTGCAGGGGAGTGACATGTGCTACATGCACACCATTGTGGCGATGGCTATCAGGACATGGGTGCATCATGGTGTCTGTCACTGGTATGCATCACATGCATATCCTATTTGACTCAGGGCGTCCCTTTCATCCGGAAACCTGTACTGACTCAGTGGCAAGAGTTGTGATGTGTGCATGTCCACATGCTACACCGTGTCCTCTGCACTGTCCAACTACTGTGTAGTTGGTGCATGTGTCCACACTGGGGTGTTGCTATCCAACAGACACCAGACAGATGGGTGCAAGGCCATGTGGGATGTGAGTGCCATGGTTGGCATCAGACTGACAATTGGCTTCTCCTGTTCAGTTAGGGCACTTTTAGCAATGTACAACTAATGATGCCAGGGCTTGCTGTGTAATGTGCTGTGCTCACAGTGGTGTGTGCGTTTGGTGCAGGTGACTGATGTCTGTCTGTTTCCCCATTGTTTGCAGATACATCCACGGCCACGGAAGGGGACAGCTCCACGGACCAGGAGGAGCCGGAGAGCCAGACTGGGTCAGCAGCCGAGGAGTGGTCGGAGGGACCCAGTGGCACGGAGGGCGAGGGGAGCCACACCGAGGAGTCCTCAGCACCATCCACCTCAGCTGAGGACCAGAGCAACTCGGAGGATGACTCCCTTATGGAGGCGGGTGTCAGCAGCCACCACACCCCAGCTAGTGTTGCTGTCCCCGCCACCACCAGCACCACCACCGCCCTCCCATCGGCTCCCATTCCCCAGGTCCGTGGAGGCTCCCATGTTCGGGAGCGTGTCTCCTTTGGGCCAGGCACCGCACCCCCTGCCCCTGTGTCCCCTGCTGCCCTGAGTGAGGAGTCTGTGTACCTCCTTCGCCAGCTCCATGTAGGGCAGACAGCCATGCTGAGTGTCCTCCATTCGCACACCGCTCTGTTGACTCAGCTGGTGTCGTTCATGGAGGGCATCTCATCGGGCATGTCTGACCTACAGAGGGGCAATAGGTCCATGGACTCCTCCCTGACGGCAGCAGTGTCCCTCCTCAGACAGTCCCTCACCCCTCCTGCCTCTGCTCCATCCACACTCCCCAGCACCTTACCCGTCCCAAGCACACACACACCGGCACAGGCACACACCAGCACACACACATCCAGCACACAGACACACACGCCACAAACAAAACGCACACGCACGCACAGTCAGGGGACTGAAACCAGACTCACAGGGGATGGGGCCCTGGAACACACACACGCATCCACGAGCACTGCGCAGTCCTCAGTTGCCTCTCCCTCCAAAACACCCTCCCTTGCCTCAGTGCAAACCCAAAGACCCAGCGGCTCTTCCTCAGTGACCTCGGCCTCTTCCCCTCCGATCCAGCTGATACAGCATTCAGGGGGAAGAGGAAGCCCACCCACATGGAGCAGAGTGCCCCTCGCCCCCGGACACCCTCCCCCAGGCGCAGACAGACTGAGGCACCCACCCGCAAGTCCCCCTGGAGTCGTAAGAGCAAGACCCCGCGCCGCCCTGAAGCTCAGGCACCGGGTCTCCTTCCTCCATCCCTCAGGCCCCCACTCCACAGGTGCCCCCACCACACCCTGCCCCAGGTTCCCCCACCCACAGATATACCATCCCCAAGAGGATCCGGCCTTCTCCCCCTGCCACTTGCTCTCCCGGCACAACACCCCCGCTGCACTTGTCTGTGCCACTGATGTGGTGAGGGTGTCCTCCCCCTCTGTCCAGCCCACCTTGCCTGTTCCCCATTCTCCTCCCCTGGTGGTAGGCACTGCAGTGGAGTCCACTACCACCCTGTCTGACTTGGGCACTGCAGTGGCGGACCTGTCCACTCCATCTGCAGGGTCCACTGCAGTCGTGCCAGCACCCACAACATCTGAGTCATGCCCCCCAGTTGTGCCGGCACACACCATGTCAGACACCTCCACTGCAGTTGTCAGTGGCTCTCCAGCACCCACCACCCCTTCCCTGCTTCCTCCTGGTGAGCCATGATCCTGTCCCTGCGGTGCCTGGCCTGCCCCCCCAGTTGCCCCTCCTAGTGGATTGTCCCTGGTTTTGTGCATGCATGCGTAGGGTGACATCTGCCACTGTCACCCAGTTTGGACTTTGACCATGGACTGGCCATTGGCCTTTGTGTTTTTTCTGGACTTTGTTTTCATTACACACATTAGCTGAATAAAGCAACTTTCTGTTCTCTAGTGCTTATGCTTCTGATGTACATGTTGTTGATGATGCTAACCATGCCCTTGCTGCAGTGATGGTGATATTTGGTCTCATGATAATGAAGTGTTACTGTGCAGGAACCCATGTGGTCCAGGGGGAATGTGTCCTATCCTGTGGTGTATCCATGTCATCCATAGCAGCATCTGAGGGTGTCATGTGTTCAGTATTTGGCAATGGGATTTCCTACTTAGATTAGCTATTTCACATCTGTGGCTTCCACCCCTGCACATCTGTTGTGCCTGCCATTGTTCAATTCGTCTACTTCCCTGACCGTGTGGCCATCTCCACTGGACATGCAGGTTTGGGCATCAATGGGGAAGGACTCATCCGTGTTGTCAGTGCAACATTGCTATACAAGTGTGTTGGATCTGTGCTGATGATTACGTTGGCACTTCCATGACCAGGCTGATGTGACGGGAGCCCTCATTTGGTGCTAATTGTTGATTGTGTGACCAAGTGCTCAGCTGACATGATGGGGCCCTACTGAGGCAACATATGGCACAGCTTTCCTCACACAGGAGTGGAGTCCCCTCATGGCAGTGTGTACTCCTGTGACATTGCCTGCGCCCAAGGTGTGTGTTGTATGTGCATGTCTGTGTGTTCACTTCCGTTTAGCTGTGCATGCTGTGATCCCTAGTGTTGTACCTGTTTGTGATGCTTGCTGAGTTGACCTATGTTCCCCCAAAGTCTTCTCCTGGGTTCTCTGTGATGTGGGTGCATAGCACATTACTGGTCATCAGGGTGTCACCCATAGGTGTGTTTGCTGTCAGGGCTGAGTTTGTGTGCAGACGCAGATGGGTCACAGTCAGGTTTCCCCTTGGCACTTGTTGTTTGCCCCTGTCATGTGATTTCCAGTTTGTGTTATCTTTCAGTGATTGTGACACGTTGTGTGTGTGACTGCTGGCACTCCTCAGGGTCCGGGCTGCAATGTTGGTTGTTGTCTATGTGTGTTCTTTGTGGGTGACCTTGGCTTCTTAATTGGTGTGTGACTGTGGCTGGGATCCCATTGGTTGGTGTGGTATTGCCGTCATGTCCATGTACAGCGTAGTGTGCAGTGTGTCAGACATTCAGGAGTCTTGTTGAGTGGCCATGTGTGATGAGTTTCTGCACCTTGGTTCCCACCCACCACCCTGGAATAGTCATGGGTGCATGTGCAATGTCACCAGTGCATGTGTGCTTCACTGCTGCACATTGTTGAAGGTCGAGGGGTGTGGTGTTAAGTGTGTGCAGATGAGAGTTGTTGCCCGGCTAGGCCCCTGCCTCCATGTTGGCCTTGTCTTACTGGCCATGCTGATTGATTTGTGCTTGTGTAGGTGTGATGGTAGTTTGTTGCTCAGGACACATGACTGTGGTTCACAGTGTGAACGACATTTAGCTTTGTCATCAGAGTGGGATTGTAATGCAGCCCAGGGTCACCACATTGTGGGGGCCCTGGGGGTAGTGCTGTGGTGTGTCTGTGTCTTGCTGTGTCAGTTGCTGTTCCTACGTGCCTGTGTGACATGTGTGATTTGTGCTCCCTCTCATCTGACAATGCCTGCTTGCCCACATAGGGGATTTGGATCCATGAGTTACCTTTGTGTGGCACTGTATGCACATCTGTATGATTGGTATTCAGGTCTCCTCATGTGTTGTGTGGTTGCCTGGGGACACTGGCACCCCCCCTCACCTGTTGTGTATGATGTGCAGTGTGGGTCTGCCTGTTTGTGTTTGTGCATCTGCACCACTGCATTGGCATATCTTGGGTGTGCCATTGGCTGTATGTAGTTTGGTGGGTTTCCCCTGCTGTCCCTGGGACTCCTAGGTCATCGGTCAGCACAATGATCATGGTTCGTGTGTCCCATTGCTGCCATGGTATGGTATCTGTTCACCTCACATCTACAGTCTCCACAGGGTATCTGCATTTGTGTGCCCATTGGTGCAAATATGTGGGTCTGCATTCTGATGGTCACTTCTGTCATTGTGTCATTGATGAATGTTGACAGTGTCAGCCCCCATGGGTGTTGTTTGTCTGCACATGGCCAAAGGTATGTCTTATTTGCACTGCAGTATTTGGCTCCCCCAATTTATGTTGCAATGGGACACATGCACTACTTTGCCACTGATGTGTTTTTTGTTCTGTGACCAGGAATCATCCATGCAGTTTGGCAGTTGCAGCTCTTTCTTTGTCAACACTTACCTTTTGGTCACTGTGGTGATGGGGCGTTAGACCCCATTGCCACAATGTTCAATATGTGCTTCAGCTATGGACCCCACACTTACATTTTGGTCACTGTGGTGATGGGGCGTTAGACCCCATTGCCACAATGTTCAGAATGTGCTTCAGCTATGGACCCCACACTTACCTTTTGGTCACTGTGATGATGGGGGTTTGGACCCCATTGCCACAATGTTCAAAATGTGCTTCAGCTATGGACCCCACACTTACCTTTTGGTCACTGTGGTGATGGGGCGTTAGACCCCATTGCCACAATGTTCAATATGTGCTTCAGCTATGGACCCCACACTTACATTTTGGTCACTGTGGTGATGGGGCGTTAGACCCCATTGCCACAATGTTCAGAATGTGCTTCAGCTATGGACCCCACACTTACCTTTTGGTCACTGTGATGATGGGGGTTTGGACCCCATTGCCACAATGTTCAAAATGTGCTTCAGCTATGGACCCCACACTTACCTTTTGGGGCGTTAGACCCCATTGCCACAATGTTCAATATGTGCTTCAGCTATGGACCCCACATGGCTTGCTTGCATATTGGGGGCCACACACATATATGTGTGGCACATGTGCTAGGGGGTCACATTGTATGTTCAAAGTCATGTTCAGTGTTGTAGGCATTTGACACAGTCTACACACGCTTGTCATGGTGTTGGGGGGATGTCTTTTTCTTGCATTCCCTAGGTTGTGGTGTGCTGGTTGTGTCATGCATTGTCCATCCTATTAGTGGGGGTGGTAGTGGTGGTAGGCATCCAGCCCCCCCTGGGTGAGGGTGGTAGTAGTGGTAGGCATCCAGCCCCCCCTGGGTGAGGGTGGTAGTAGTGGTAGGCATCCAGCCCCCCTGGGTGAGGGTGGTAGTAGTGGTAGGCATCCAGCCCCCCTGGGTGAGGGTGGTAGTAGTGGTAGGCATCTGGCACCCCCTGGCTAAGGGTGGTAGTAGTGGTAGGCATCCAGCCCCCTGGGTAAGGGTGGTAGTAGTGGTAGGCATCCAGCCCCCATGGCTAAGGGTGGTAGTGGTGGTGGGCATCTGGCACCACCCTGGCTAAGTGTGGTAGTAGTGGTAGGCATCCAGCCCCCCCTGGGTGAGGGTGGTAGTAGTGGTAGGCATCTGGCACCCCCCTGGCTAAGGGTGGTAGTAGTGGTTGGCATCCAGCCCCCTGGGTGAGGGTGGTAGTAGTGGTAGGCATCCAGCCCCCCTGGGTGAGGGTGGTAGTGGTGGTAGGCATCCAGCCCCCCTGGCTAAGGGTGGTAGTAGTGGTAGGCATCCAGCCCCCTGGGTGAGGTTGGTAGTAGTGGTAGGCATCCAGCCCCCCCTGGGTGAGGGTGGTAGTAGTGGTAGGCATCCAGCCCCACCTGGGTAAGGGTGGTAGTAGTGGTAGGCATCCAGCCCCCCCTGGCTGAGGGTGGTAGTAGTGGTAGGCATCCAGCCCCCCCTGGGTGAGGGTGGTAGTAGTGGTAGGCATCTGGCAACCCCCTGGCTAAGGGTGGTAGTAGTGGTAGGCATCCAGCCCCCATGACTAAGGGTGGTAGTGGTGGTGGGCATCTGGCACCACCCTGGCTAAGGGTGGTAGTAGTGGTAGGCATCCAGCCCCCCCTGGGTGAGGGTGGTAGTAGTGGTAGGCATCCAGCCCCCCCTGGGTAAGGGTGGTAGTAGTGGTAGGCATCCAGCCCCCCCTGGCTAAGGGTGGTAGTAGTGGTAGGCATCCAGCCCCCCCTGGGTGAGGGTGGTAGGCATCCAGCCCCCCCTGGTGAGGGTGGTAGTAGTGGTAGGCATCCAGCCCCCCCTGGGTGAGGGTGGTAGTAGTGGTAGGCATCCAGCCCCCCCTGGGTGAGGGTGGTAGTAGTGGTAGGCATCCAGCCCCCCTGGCTAAGGGTGGTAGTAGTGGTAGGCATCCAGCCCCCCTGGGTGAGGGTGGTAGTAGTGGTAGGCATCTGGCACCCCCTGGCTAAGGGTGGTAGTAGTGGTTGGCATCCAGCCCCCTGGGTGAGGGTGGTAGTAGTGGTAGGCATCCAGCCCCCTGGGTGAGGGTGGTAGTGGTGGTAGGCATCCAGACCCCCTGGCTAAGGGTGGTAGTAGTGGTAGGCATCCAGCCCCCCTGGGTGAGGGTGGTAGTAGTGGTAGGCATCCAGCCCCCCTGGGTGAGGGTGGTAGTAGTGGTAGGCATCCAGCCCCCCTGGGTAAGGGTGGTAGTAGTGGTAGGCATCCAGCCCCCATGGCTAAGGGTGGTAGTGGTGGTGGGCATCTGGCACCACCCTGGCTAAGGGTGGTAGTAGTGGTAGGCATCCAGCCCCCCCTGGCTAAGGGTGGTTGTGGTGGTTGGCATCCGGCCCCCCCTGGGTAGGGGTGGTGGTGCGCATTCAGGCCCCTGTGTGCATATGTGGCATTGGTGATGGGCATCCCGCCCCTATGGTGCTGCTGTTGTGGTGTAAGTATATTCTGCATCCCTCTGTGTGTGTGTGATGTGTCGTGTACGTGTTGTATGTGTTTTGTGGTTGGTGTCTGACTTACCTTCTGCGCCGTACGCGTCCGTGCCTGTTCCGGTAGTAAATGTAGAATATTGGTATGATTGGGACGAAGGGATTCATGGTTGGTTCGTGTCGTTCGTCCTTCTCGTTGCTTCGCGTCGTCCTCGTTGCTTCGCCTCGTCCTCGTCCTCGTCGCTGGCGTGTTCGTCTCGTAGCCGTGGATCGTGTTGTGGCGCGAATCGGAGCTTATGTGCGCCTCTCCCGGATGCTTTGACGTGCCGTGCGTAGCGACGGGTTCGGCGCGTACGGGAAGCGCATCGTACTTGTTCGGCCGGACGGAGCTGCATTTTCCCTTCCGTGCGACTCGATTCTGCGTTTCCGGATTCGCCTCGGTCGGAGAACAGGACCTGGATTGGGTGAGTACGGCTCGGCCGGATTCTGTGCTGTTGTGCGCATCGTACTTACTCGTTCGGTGTGCTGTACGGATCGGTCGGGAAACAGGCATTCGCATGGCTTTTTTCCCGACCGAATGGTATTGGGTGCGCCTCCGACCGAGATCGGAATCGGCCCCTACGTGTTATGGTCTAAAAAAAACTCAGGATGTTGTTGGTGGCGCAGATGAGTGGTACTAAAGAGAAAATATAGCAATTATCTTCAGATGCCAAACCAGAGATGAGAAAATGCCCACTTTGATGTCTTTAAATCAGGAATTTCCATCACTACTGAGTTTTATTAAAAAGATCGGAGGCTCCATTATGCATGCTTAAAGCCTCTCCACAACTGACAAAGAATCATGCTCTGTAGGTTCACCATAAAACAGCCTAAATGTGGACATTCAAAACCAGTCAGCAGACCTGAGAATGTGCTCGACCCCAGCTCCTGCCGAAAAAGCTTTAGAAACCATTGCACCCCCAGATGAATGGGTCCCTGTTGGAAATGACCTTCTTTTGTGTGGTATTCTCTCAGGTTTTTGTCTTTGCTACCCTTTTTTTTGCTGAACCCATTTTTGTTGCCGTTAGGACTCTGCGCACTTTGCTCCTGCTAACCAGTGGTAAAGTGCTTGTGCTCTCCCTTCCAAACATGATAAAATTGGTACATGCCTAATTTGCACATTAAATTCACTTAAAGGACCATAGTAAACGGTACCACATGTACACAGGCCCTAACAAATGTCATTTTAGGAATGTTTGCAGTAAGGCAAACAAAAAATACTGAAAAGTAGGTAAGGTTGGCCGCGGGTCATCCCCAGGAACTTTCAACCCATCAGGGAGTCCCAGGGGTCACTCCCACCCCATATCTACTACAAAACATAAATTTGGCACCTCCAGGCACCCTCCTCAGAACATTTTCTGGGCCTGGGTAAGATCACAATGGAACTAAACCTGCTGTCTGTGACCTGAGAGGAGCCCTGAAGGACAGAACCTGCTCCCTCTTGTAGCTAGGAGAAAGATGTCGACACCAAGTGTCAGTTGGCTGGCCTCCGGTGTGGCCACAGGGAGACAACAAGCCGCAAGAGGTCTTTTCCTCGAATTAGTTGGACCTGGACTGGACCCTACTGTTGGTCTGTCCTTAACCTTAACAACCTGTTAGTCTCTAAGAGCTTCCCTGAGGTCCTGGGTGGATTTAGAAGTGTACTACTATGGTTGTGTGGCACCAGAAGAAAGTTTGAAAACTTTTCCTATAGACCAGTGGGACTTAAAAGCTTTAAGAAACTTTCAGACTTATTTTCACCAGGACTAATCTACTTGGTGTATCGTGGTTGGAATGACTATTGACTATCAGTAGTGCTTTAATTTTTTCTTGCACTAAAATCTTAAAAATTCATATCTTTAGTTCCCCCTATTGGATTTTTGTAAGTTTAGTGTAATTTTCTTTATTAAACTTGCCGCTATATATTCTAATTCAGTTTGGGATTTTTATTGCTTTACATTATGACTTTATTACTGTTTTGGTACTGCAAAATACTTCACATATTGCTCTAAGTTAAGCCTGTCTGCTCTGTGCAATAGCTGCCAGGGGGTTGCACTCAGGTTAATTTAGCGACTTGAAGTGTTCACCCTGACAGCTTTATGATAACTCTTTGAGGAGGGCAGTCACCCACTTCAACTTATAATCCATTTTCTTACAGCTTCCATGGTGACTCCTCTCCCTTGTTCTCCTGCTGAGGACATGCAACCTCCTCTCCTTTGGAAGAAGAATATTGGTCAATATTAAGGGAAGGACTGACCTTATTGAGTTGTGTGTTACTTCATCCAAAGCAGCTTCCAAATTGACCCCCTGTATCCGCTGACCCTGGAGAAAACACACCTGAAGCAGACACATGCCAGAGAAGAGTGAGCTTCATCCAGAGAATGTGTCACCAAACAAAATGTGCCAATCCGCGGTTTCTACCTTAGATCCTGCCAAATTCCCTGGCTTTGGGTCAGTCCTATTATCAATAATCCCTTCTTCTTTCTAGGGATAAGGCTGAATATGCATTGCTTAAAGTACATAATGCTCTATGGGCCTCATTAGAAGCTATCTTTAGATCCAAATTACTTCCTGACTGCTTTGCTTGCTGTACCAAAAACATATTCTTAGTAAGTTGACCCAGGGTGTCCAGCAGCTTATGTTGACATCTATACCAGGCTCTATTAATACCCCTCCCAAGACCCTATCTCCCCTTGTAATTGTATTTGTAAATCTGTTTATATAGTGCTTGCGACCCCTAACGAGGCATTGAAGTGCTTTGTTCAGCGAGTAACAAGATACTCTAGAACCCAAGATTGGTAGTTAGTAGATTCATACAAGTTTTTTTGTTTTGTTTTTCCTTGTGCATTAGTTATGTAAGGATTGTGCTCTTGATTTCTTGTGTGTTTAGTAGATTTTGGGGTAGAGAAAGAATGATAGGAGTGAATTTTAAAAGGTTTGTTGAGTGAGTTGTGAGTTGTTTTTGTAAGTAATGGGTGTATGCTTGTTAGTTGGGTGGCATGGCTAACAAGGAGTAAAAGATTGAGAAGGATGATTTTGAGTTCAGTAGGCAGAAGGTTTGGGATGAGTCAAAGGGAATAGGGATTGGAGTAATGGAAGATTTTTTTATAATAGCAAAATGTAGATATTATATATATATATATATATATATATATATATATATATCTTCCAAATCCTCTTTCCAGAGGAAAAACGGTCCGCACTTTTGCAGGTTTTGCGATTTTTTTATCTCCTTCATTTGATGTTCATATGTATAAACAAGAATACAGGTGAAACAAGATCTACGCGTTTCGGTATTACAAATACCTTGCTCAAGGTATTTGTAATACCGAAACGCGTAGATCTTGTTTCACCTGTATTCTTGTTTATACATATGAACATCAAATGAAGGAGATAGAAAAATAAAAAAAATCGCAAAACCTGCAAAAGTGCGGACCGTTTTTCCTCTGGAAAGAGGATTTGGAAGATGTGTTAAGCGGCGTGGTTCAGCCGCGGGAGCTCGCACCCATACTGAGCGTTATCGAGTCTGGCGAAAGGAGGAACCAAACTGGGACAATATATATATATATATATATATATATATATATATATATATATATTAAAGCTCTGTGGGGGATGTCCAACAAATAGGCAGCACTCGAACACAGAAGAGCTTTTCCCCAATCGGTTTATTTTGGTACAACAGTCACGCTAGCCAGCAATCAACAGCAGCAGACCGCAGCCCTGACGCGTTTCGAGAAGTCCTCTTTATCAAAGGGTAATTGCAGTCCAAAGCGCAAGTGCGGCAACACCTTCACATTTAAGCCATATCGTGAGTCCTGATTGGACGTCTCTGAATGAGATAATCACGTTGCTTGCTGGGAGGTGAAGTCCGAAAATATGTCCCCAGATGGTTGCGCTCAAAATTACTGCAAAGTTAAGGCTCCACATGAGCCCCGGAAAGAGTGACTGCATAATCCACAATCTGTGCCCCACATTCGAAGCCCCTCATGATTAAGAGCTCCGTGACCCCCGTTTCCTGGAGTGGTGCAAGCCCTGCGGCAGGACGGCCGCATGTAAATTAAAGCTCTGTGGGGGATGTCCAACAAATAGGCAGCACTCGAACACAGAAGAGCTTTTCCCCAAGCGCTTTATTTTGGTACAACAGTCACGCTAGCCAGCAATCAACAGCAGCAGACCGCAGCCCTGACGCGTTTCGAGAAGTCCTCTTTATCAAAAGGGTAATTGCAGTCCAAAGAGCAGGTGCGGCAACACCTTCACATTTAAGCCATATCGTGAGTCCTGATTGGACGTCTCTGAATGAGATAATAACGTTGCTTGCTGGAAGGTGAAGTCCGAAAATATGTCCCCAGATGGTTGCGCTCAAAATTACTGCAAAGTTAAGGCTCCACATGAGCCCCGGAAAGCGTGACTGCATAATCCACAATCTGTGCCCCATATTCGAAGCCCCTCGTGATTAAGAGCTCTCTGGCCCCCGTTTCCTGGAGTGGTGCAAGCCCTGCGGCAGGACGGCCGCATGTAAATTAAACCTATGTGGGGGATGTCCAACAAATAGGCAGCACTCGAACACAGAAGAGCTTTTCCCAAATCGCTTTATTTTGGTACAACAGTCACGCTAGCCAGCAATCAACAGCAGCAGACCGCAGCCCTGACGCGTTTCGAGAAGTCCTCTTTATCAAAGGGTAATTGCCCATTGGTGTGCAATATGAAAATGGCGAAGTGGGTTCAGCGTTTGCACACACTGTCTCCGTTCAAGCCTCTGAAGAGAAGGATATGGAGCTTCGAAACGCGTCAGGCATTTCCATTACGGAGCAGCTTCTACAAGCGGATCCTCGTCCCTACCTATCATAAACAAAGCTGCTGATCGAGTGCTACTCACCAGGTGGACAACCATTGGAGCAGAATATATATATATATATATATTATCTACTGGCGGTCGCCAGTAGATAGTTATAGTTAGGACCTTTATCCATAGGAAATCCGCAACATTCTATTTGAAATAACTCTTGCGCCGGTTGACGAATCTTCGCGAAAGCTTCCAACTTGTTGGGGCGCTCCGCTCCGCTCCTACCCTGAAAGTCTCGGGTTGATTCGTCAAGCGGGGGCTGAGAAAAAAGGGGGGTCCCAAAACTCGTTTTTTCCATGTTAATTCCCATAGGAAATTTTAGCCACGGCTACAGCCCGAACTGCTGAACGGAATTACACCAAATTTTGCAAAAAGGTAGCGCTTGGTTCAGAAAGCGACCTTTTTTTTAAATGGTGTAAATCCGTTCAGTAGTTGCGGAGAAATTCAAAAAATAAGAGTGAAAAAATCGATTTTCCATAGGAAATTTTATGCAAGGCTACAGCAAAAACTGCTGAACGGAATTACACCAAATTTGGCAAAAAGGTAGTGCTTGGTTCAGAAAGCACCCTTTTTAAAAATGGTGTAAATCCGTTCAGTAGTTGCTGAGAAAATCCAAAATAAAAGTTTCGATATTTAGAGGCACGGAGGATCCGCGCACCCTCCCGACCACGAGCTGCATGGTAATTGGCTGTCAACACTCCAAACCAGGAAGTGTTGGCAGCCATCTTGTTCCTCGGTAGAACCGAGGAACAAGAAAGCAGTAAAACAACTGCGTAAAACGCAAAAAGGGGGCAAGGTAGAAACACCCTGACCCCCTAGGCCTGCTCAGGGGGTCCTATAAGGACCCCAGGGCAAAAATTATTATTATTTTTTTTTTTTTTAAATCGGCAAAAAACGCGCTGGGTGCGCGGATCCTGCCGGAAAAAAAAAAAAACGAAGCGCGGACTCCCGCGCTTCGTGGTTAATTGGCCCCCGGGTGGGCCAAGTCCCGGGGGCATGCGGGGTTAATGTATATTTATATGGGGGCCTCTAAGGCCCCCCAAGCCCCGGGGACCACCACCCCCCGGAGCTTTGTAAAACAAAATGGTGCGGGAGGGCTCTGGGCCCTCCCGCAGCCCCAGGGACCGCCACCCCCCCGGGGCTTCTTTTTTTAAAATAAATTAACCTGTGTGGGGGGGGGCTCGTGCCCCCCCACACGCCCCGGGGACCGCCACCTCCCCGGGGCACTAATTAAACAAATGTGGGGGTCCGTTTCGGACCCTCGAAGCCCGGGGACCACCACCTCCCCGGGGCTTTGCCAATGTTATGAGGGGGCCGCGCGGCCCCCTCCTGGAGCCTGTGATGGCCCTGGGGACCACCACCCCCCGGGCCGGCTCCTGCAGTGTCCCGGGTGCTCACCCCGGGACACTGCTGTTTGCAATGACAGGACGGGAGCCTTGCGGCTCCCGTCCTGTCATTGCAAACTGCTTTGGATATTGGAAGAGAGAGCAGGGAAACCTGCTCTCTCTTCCAATATCCAAAGCACATTGCTTTCCACACGGGGAGCTGCATGTCAGCAGCTCCCCATGTGGAAAAGCAATGCCGGCCCCCGCAGGAGGCGGGGAGCCGGCAGGGTCCGTGGGGGGGTTGGGGGTCCCCCCACGGACCCCAACCAGTGGCCAGGCACCGGGGGATGGGGTCCCTGGGGCTATTAGTGGCCTGGGAGGGGGGCCACGCAGCCCCCCTCCCCCAAAAAAACAAAAAAAAAACGGGCCACGCGGCCCCCTTCCCGTTTAAAAAAAAAAAAAAAAAGAAAAGTAAATCCTCCGGCCCCGGGGGATGGAGTCCCCGGGGCCAAAAGTGGCCAAGGGAAGGGGGGCCACGCAGGCCCCCTCGCTTAGAAAGAAAAAAAAAAGAAAAAAAAGACCAACATCGCGCCGGAGGCCCGCCCCTCCCTGCAGCAGTCTGCAAACGCGCCCCCTGGCGCGTTTGCAGAGGGGGAACGATCCCCTTGAATACTGGGGGTCCCTGGGGGCCAACTAGCCCACCAGGAACCTCCAGTATGCGCCAGGGGCTGCGTTGCAGAGAGGTGTACAGAGGCCACGCCCCTTTTACACCTCTCTGCAACGCAGCTCTGTGGCGCTTACTGGAGGTACCTGGTGGGATAGTTGGACCCCAGGGACCCTCAGGATTCAAGGGGACTTAATCCCCAACTTAAAACGCGCCACGGGGCCCGTTTGCACAGTGGTGAAGGGAGGGGGCGGGGCCTGAGGTGACATGTGTGCAAACAGGCCCTGTGGCGCGTTTTAAGATGGGGAATTAAATCCCCTTCAATCCTGAGGGTTCCTGGGGGCCAACTAGCCCACCAGGTATGTCCAGAAAGCGCCACAGAGCTGCGTTGCAGAGAGGTGTAAAAAGGGGCATGGCCTCTGAACACCTCTCTGCAACGCAGCTCCCTGGTGCATACTGGAGGTACAGGGTGGGCTAGTTGGACCCCAAGGACCCTCATGATTCAAGGGGACTTAATACCCCAACTTAAAACGCGCCACGGGGCGCGTTTGCACAGTGGTGAAGGGAGGGGGCGGGGCTTCAGGTGACATGTGTGCAAACAGGCCCCGTGGCACGTTATAAGATGGGGAATTAAATCACCTTCAATCCTGAGGGTCCCTGGGGGCCAACTAGCCCACCAGGTACGTCCAGTAAGCGCCACAGAGCTGCGTTGCAGAGAGGTGCAAAAAGGGACGTGGCTTCTGAACACCTCTCTGCAACGCAGCTCTCTGGCGCATACTGGAGGTATCTGGTGGGCTAGTTGGCCCCTAGGGACCCTCGGGATTGAAGAGGAATTAATTCTCCAATTTAAAACGCGCCACAGGGCTTGTTTGCAGACATGTCACCTCAGGCCCCACCACCTTCCTTCACCATTGTGCAAATATTCCTCTAAAATCAGCCGAACTACGAATTCCGATTTACTCACCTGTTATCAGGAGAGACCTCAGTGCTGCATCTTTGAGCCCAGTACTGATCCTGAAAAGTAATTCTAACCGTACTTACCAGTAACTTGAATTTCCTTCCATAGGCTAACATTGACTGGTTTCACTTGGAAATTCTTCTAAGTGTTGAGTTTTGGAACTTTATAATATTCCTCTAAAATCAGCTGAACTACGAATTCCAATTTACTCACCTGTTATCAGGAGAGACCTCAGTGCTGCATCTTTCAGCCCAGTACAGATCCTGAAAAGTAATTCTAACCGTACTTACCAGTAACTTGTATTTCCTTCCATTGGAATCCATTGTCTGGTTTTCCGCAAAAAAGTTTCAAAGTGCCGTTTTTCACAAACTACAAATATTCCTTAAAAATCGCCTGTATGACTTAAACGCATTCTTTCAAATGTTTACAGGAGATGCACCAGTGCTGGATCCAGGATCCACCACTGAGTAAGAAAAAGTAACGATAACACTACTTACCTGCTAAGTGAATTTCCTCCCATAGGATAACATTGGTGATTCTATGTGAAAAAGTTTCTAAGTGTCAACTTTTAAAATACAATAATATTCCTTAAAAATCACTACTGTAACCAAAACGCTTTTACTCAACTGTTTACAGGAGATGTCCCAGGACTGAATCTAGGATCCAGTCCTGTGGTTAGAAAAGTAATCCATAAAGTAACTAATTGCATTTAACTAGAAATTCACATTGAGCTCAATGTTGCATTGTGTTTGAAATTGTGTTGCTCATTGCAACAACTGTAACTACTGTACTTAAAAGTCTATTGCCTATTTAAACTAAAGTAATTCATTCTGAGAAAGTATATTTTGTAATGTAATGTATAATGTAATTACAATGTAATTTAAAAAATAAATAGTTTAAAAAAATGTAGAAAATCAGTATCAAAAAAATAAAGATAACAATTAATACATTTAAAAATTGTCATTTACAAAACCTTGGAAATTCACTGAAAAAAACCATAGGTTTCAGACATGTTATAGTTAGGATTTAGCATTTAAAAACCTTTGAAATTCACTGAAAAAACCATAGGTTTCAGGCACGTTATAGTTAGAAATTAGCATTTAAAAAACCTTAGAAATTCACTGAAAAAACCATAGGTTTCAGGCACGTTATAGTTAGAAATTAGCATTTAAAAAACCTTTGAAATTCACTGAAAAAACCATAGGTTTCAGACACGTTATAGTTAGAAATTAGCATTTAAAAAACCTTTGAAATTCACTGAAAAAACCATAGGTTTCAGGCACGTTATAGTTAGAAATTAGCATTTAAAAAACCTTTGAAATTCACTGAAAAAACCATAGGTTTCAGACACGTTATAGTTAGAAATTTGCATTTAAAAAACCTTTGAAATTCACTGAAAAAACCATAGGTTTTAGGGACAGTTATAGTTAGTTGGACATTGCACTCGTACAAAACCCGTGAAATTCCCCCGTTATAGTTAGTTCAGTTAACTATAACTCGCGCCCCGCAATGCACTGCTGATGACGTCACATATTACATCACTGATGACATGGTCAGTGACATCACTGATGACATCACTGATGACATCTCAAATGACATCACTGATGACATCATCCATGTGATAATTTCATGCATCTTCTCACACCCTAATATAACTTTTGATACACCCACTCTAAATTACAGACTGCCATTCTCAAAACCATAGACACTCCAACACCAATAACTACATACCCACTCACTGATTCTTAGGTCTACACACACATCCACTCACTCACCTGTACAGTCACTCATACTTACAGTCAGTCAGTACAGGACTATCATATGCACTCATACACCTATATAAACACACACACACCGCCACTCATCCATAGAGGTACTCACACACCTAGTCAGTCATGCAAAAAATTAATCACACACCCATTTACTCACCTATACAGTTATACACACACCAGCTCACTTACTCATACAAATACTAGCACATTCTTACGCTCTTATACAATAACTGATACAAGCACACACGCATCCATACAGCCACTCTCACTATCACACACTCTCACTTATAGCCATTGAAATACTCTAACACACATATATACTGCCTTTTACATATGTAGTTACTCGCACATGTACCACTGAGATATACATTCACTCACTAACACACCCATACACACACTCACCCACCCAAGCAGTCCATCACAGATGCACTCTTGAAATCATGCACCCAGTGAATCACCTACTCACACATCTATGTACAGAGTCACACACACCCCACCCACACAAACACTCAGGCAGCCATACAGATACTCAGATAACCAATCAATAACTCATATAGACACTCATGTAGCTATTTACAAACCCATGCAGCCACTTACACACCAACAGACAGACGGATAAAGCCATTCACACAGTTTAGTCACTAACCCATGCATTTAGTAAGATACGTTTAATCACTCACTTATAGAGTCAGTCACGCACCTACTAAATCATCCATCCAGACACTTATACACCCACTCATTATTCAATACACCTTGGCATATATAGTAAACATATTTAAACTTTATAGAAACACACAGTCACTGCATGATGTCATCAGTGATGTCATTTGAGATGTCATCAGTGATGTCATCAGTGATGTCACTGACCATGTCATGAGTGATGTAATATGTGACATCATCAGCAGTGCATTGCGGGGCGCGAGTTATAGTTAGCTGAACTAACTATAACGGGGGAATTTCACGGGTTTTGTATGAGTGCAATGTCCAACTAACTATAACTGTCCCTAAAACCTATGGTTTTTTCAGTGAATTTCAAAGGTTTTTTAAATGCAAATTTCTAACTATAACGTGTCTTAAACCTAGGGTTTTTTCAGTGAATATATATATATATCTATATATATATATCCCAAGTTTGTCCAAAGAACAAGGATGCACTCCACAACAGTTCGCACTGACGGAGCACTTTATTCACCACGCGTGAACTGCCAGTAACAGTCAGACAATTTTACTGCCACCTGACACGTTTCGGGCCGTCCAGCCCTTGTTCACAGGATTCTAAAGAAAGAACAAAGCACCAACCTCCAAGGACATTTTTCTGCATGCTTATATCAATGTTGCCCTCCATTAAGGCCTCTCAGGTGAGTCATATTCATTCACTGCATGCTGGAACTTGTAGTCACTAGGTGCCAATGAATGCCCTCCAGTGGGTGTGCTTTGTCTTCCTCAACAATTTATATTATTTTCAATGCCCTCTAGTGGGCCTCTGGCTGTTATTATGGCAGTTCTGTTTACCTTTCTGTTGTTTCCGCCTTGGGGCTGCGAGCAGTTCTATGCCCCTGCGGCTCCATTATTCAAATCAACGGCAGTACAATCCTCACGGCAGGACTGCCGTAGAAACATCTCCCAAGTTTGTCCAAAGAACGAGGATGCACTCCACAACAGTTTGCTCCCACGGAGCTCTTTATTCACCACGTGTGAACTGCCAGTAACAATCAGACAATTTTACTGCCACGTGACACGTTTCGGGCCGTCCAGCCCTTGTTCACAGGATTCTAGAGAAAAAACAAAGCACCAGCCTCCCAGGACATTTTTCTGCATGCTTATATCAATGTTGCCCTCCATTAAGGCCTCTCAGGTGAGTCATATTCAGAGGCTTAAAACATTATTTCATCAATAGGTAAAGCTGTGCACACCTACTGGAAGGTATAAAGCATTGGAAGTACTACATGTTCCAGCATGCAAATGGAAGTTCACTCACCTGGGAGGCCCACTGGAGGGCGTGACTTGCATCAATCGGCCCGTGAACATAAGGGTACTTCTGTAGCGTTTGTGCAAAGCTTCACCACAGCCTGTGACCAAGGACTGTAAAGTCCAAAACGCGTCAGGCATTTAAACAATTCCAGTGCTAATGCCGGTTTCCTGTTACAAATATTAAAGAGCTTTCTCAAGTTCGACCTGCAAGTGAGTGCGTCTTTGTTTCAAGGGCAACCTGGGTTTCTACATATATATATATATATATATATATATATATATATTCACATATATGAAACATATTTAAACTTTACAGAAACACACAGTCACTGGATGACGTCATCAGTGATGTCATTTGAGATGTCATCAGTGATGTCACTGACCATGTCATGAATGATGATTATGTGACGTCATCAGCAGTGCATTGCGGGGTGCGAGTTATAGTTAGCTCAACTAACTATAACGGCCGAATTTCTCTGGTTTTGTACCAGTGAAATGTCCAACTAACTATAACATCCCTGAAACCTGTGGCTTTTTCAGTGAATTTCTAAGGTTTTTTAAATGCTAATTTCTAACTATAACGTCCCTGAAACCTATGGTTTTTTCAGTGAATTTCAAAGGTTTTTTAAATGCTAATTTCTAACTATAACGTCCCTGAAACCTATGGTTTTTTCAGTAAATTTCAAAGGTTTTATAAATGATAATTTCTAACTATAACGTCCCTGAAAACTATGGTTTTTTCAGTGAAATTCTAAGGTTTTTTAAATGCTAATTCCTAATTATAACGCCCCTGAAACCTACGGTTTTTTCAGTGAATTTCAAAGGTTTTTTAAATGCTAATTTCTAACTATGCCTACATAGGTAGGACATGTGCAGAAAGAGGAAGAAAAGCACAGAAAGAAGCAAGAGAAATGCAGAAAGAGGCAACAGAAGTCCAGAAAGACGAAGAAAGATGCAGAAAGAAGCAAGAGATATGCAGAAAGAACCAACAGAGGTGCAGAAAGAGGCCTTGTTGCAAAGTCATACTCTGCCCCCAACTTTTTGCTGACTGGTACTGGTGGTAACTGACTCTGACTAACCAGGCCCGGAGCCAGTGCTATGTTGAAAAACAATTAGAATACAGTGAAAACACCTACATACACTAGGGTACACTATGGGTTGGGGTACCCCTGTTATTGGCATGACCTCCCCTGTAAGGCCCTAGTACATAATAGGGCAGGGGGATTAAAACTACCTCTAACTCAGAAGTGCAGAAAAAGGCAAGAGAAGTGCAGAAAGAGGCAAGTAAGGTGCAGAAAGAAGCAAGAGCAGTGCAGAAAGAACCAACAGAGGTGCAAAAAGAGGCAAGAGGGGTACAGAAAAAGGTAGGAGGGGTGCACAAAGAGGCAAGAGAGGTACAGAAAGAGGCAGGAGGGGTGCAGAAAGAAGGAAGAGAAGTGCAGAAAGAAGTAACAGAGGTGCTGAAAGAGGCACGAAGGGTGCAGAAAGAGCAAAAGAAGTGCAGAAAGAGGCAACGGAGATACAGAACGAGGCAAGAGAGGTGCAGAAACAGGCAGGAAAGGTGCAGAAAGAGGGAACAGGGGTGCAGATAGAGGCAAGAGAGGTGCAGAAAGAGAAAAGAGGGGTGCAGAAAGATACAAGAGATCTGCAGAAAAAAGCAACAGAGGTGCTGAAAGAGGCAAGTGAGGTGCAGAAAGGGGCAAGAGATCTGCAGAAAAAAGCAACAGAGGTGGTGAAAGAGGCAAGTGAGGTGCAGAAAGAAGCAAGAGATTTGCAGAAAGAGGCAATAGAAGTGCAGAAAGAAGCAACAGAGGTGCAGAAAGAGGCAAAAGGGGTGCAGAAAGAGGCAAGAAAAGTGCAGAAAGAGGCAAGAGAGGTGCAGAAGCAGGCAGGAAAGGTGAAAAAAGAGGGAACAGGGGTGCAGAAAGAGGCAAGAGAGGTGCAGAAAGAGAAAAGAGGGGTGCAGAAAGAGGCAAGAGACCTGCAGAAAAATGCAACAGAGGTGCTGAAAGAGGCAAGTGAAGTGCAGAAAGAGGCAAGAGATCTGGAGAAAAAAGCAACAGAGGTGCTGAAAGAGGCAAGTGAGGTGCAGAAAGAAGCAAGAGAGGTGCAGAAAGAAGGAAGAGAAGTGCAGAACGAAGTAACAGAGGTGCTGAAAGAGGCATGAAGGGTGCAGAAAGAGCAAGAGAAGTGCAGAAAGAGGCAAGAGAGGTACAGAAAGAGAAAAGAGGGGTGCAGAAAGAGGCAAGAGATCTGCAGAAAAAAGCAACAGAGGTGCTGAAAGAGGTAAGTCAGCTGCAGAAAGAAGCAAGAGAGGTGCAGAAAGAAGCATCAGAGGTGCAGAAAGAGGCAAGAGGGGCACAGAAAGAGGAGAGAGAAGTGCAGAAAGAACCAAGAGAAGTGCAGAAAGATGCAACAGAGGTGCAGAAGGAGGCACAAGGAGTGCAGAAAGAAGGAAGAGAAGTGCAGAAAGAAGCAACAGAGGTGCTGAAAGAGGCATGAAGGGTGCAGAAAGAGGCAAGAGAAGTGCAGAAAGAAGCAACAGAGGTACAAAATGAGGCAAGAGTGGTGCAGAAAGAGGGAAGAGAGGTGTAGAAAGAGGCAAGAGAGTTGCACAAAGAGGGAAGACAGGTGCAGAAAGAGGCAAGAGGGGTGCAGAAACAGGCAAGAGAAGTGCAGAAACAGGCAAGAGAATTGCTGAAAGAAGCAACAGAGGTGTAGAAAGAAGCAAGAAAAGTGCAGAAAGAGGCAAGTGAGATGCTGAAACAGGCAAGAAAGGTACAGAAAGAGGGAAGACAAGTGCAGAAAGAGATAACAGGGGTGCAGAAAGAAGCAAGACAGGTGCAGAAAGAAGCATGGAAAGTGCAGAATGAAGTAAGACAGGTGCAGAATGAAACAAAAGAAGTGCAGAAAGAAGGAACAGAAGTGCAGAAAGAGGCAAAAAGGGTGCAGACAGATGTAAGAGGGGAACAGAAAAAGGCAAGAGAGGTGCAGAAAGAGGGAAGAAGGGTGTAGAAAGAGGTAAGAGTGGTACAGAAAGAAGCAAATGAGGTGCAGAAAGAGGGAAGAGAGGTGCAGAAAGTAGAATAGATTTGCAGAAAGAGGCTAGAGAAGTGCAGGAAAAGAAAGAAATGTGCAGAAAGAAGCAACAGAAATGCAGAAAGAGGCAAGAGAGGCGCCGAAGGAAGCAAGAGTGGCTTGCACACCATTAGTACCAATTTAACACCCACATTTAGCAATAAGTAACAGGTGACCATTCAAGGTTTGCAAAGGGTCTTCCACCACGCTGTAACACTTGTCGCTGCATTTTTGGTAACGTTTGAGGTGTTTGAGCTAGATCAGGGAGCAGATGATGAATTATGTGGCTAATGCAGAAAATGTATAATTGTGCGAAAGTCGGTGCAGCCAAACAGTCGCATAATTCCAGTGGCCCTGCTCTTACCTCTGACTAGATCCACAAGTGCTCCTCAGTGATTCCTTCTTTTTTTGTCTCACTGAGTTCATAGTTGGGCTTCTATGGAAACGATGAAGACTAAACCTGATGTTACCACTCCACAACACAGACTACCATACCACATAATTACTCTCCATAACACATAATCCCACTCTACATAATTCTAATACACAAAATACCACATACTTTCTATCCACATAATTTCACTGCACAACATACCACATAATTCCACTACACACAACGTACATCCACTGTACTCCAAAAAACATTAGTAAAAAACGTTTACATTTACAACGCCAATAGCTCTAATTCTCGCAAATGTGAAACCTATTACATTGCAACACTTCTTTAACTAGTAGTCGCGTTTGCAGAGTGGTGGAGAAAGGGTGCTGGGCCTCCGACCAGTGCCCAGGAATTCCGCTGCGTAGGACTTACAGGAGGTACCAGGAGAGCTTCTTGGCCCCCAAAGTCCCTCAGGAGTAAATTGAACTTCATCCCCCATCCCGTAGTCTGCCAGGAGGCGCGTTTGCAGAGTGGTGGAGAACGGGAGGCATGGCCTCCGAAGACGTCTTAGCAATCCCACTCTGTGGAACTTACTGGAGGTAACAAGAGGGGTAGTTGGCCCCCAAGGACATCCTTGGGGGCCAACTACCCCTCCTATTACCTCCAGTAAGTCCCACACAGCAGGATTGCTAAGGTCTCATAGCAGGCCACGCCCCCTTTGCCCACCACTCTGCAAACGCGCTCCCTGGTGCGCTCTTGGATGGGGATTTAAGTCCCCTTCGCTGCTGGGGGTCCTTTAGGGGCCAACTAGCCTACCTCTTACCTCCAGTAAGCCCCACACAGTGGGATTGCTGAGAGGTGGACAAAGGCCACGCCCCCTTTCCCCACCACTATGCAAATGCGCCTCCTGGTGCACTTTAAGTTGGGGTATTAAGTCCCCTTAATTCCTGAGGGTCCCTGGGGGCCACCTAGCCCACCAGGTACCTCCAGTAAGCGCCACACACCTGGATCGCTGAGAATGGTCCGAGGCCACGCCCCCTTTTTACACCACTCTGCCTCTCAACCCGCCGCCGGCCTTGAACATTCAACGTTCAAGGCCGGCGGCAGGTTGAGAGGCACGGCGTCTTACGGGGGCCATTGATGAAATAAACTTTCAATATTTGGAGTTTCACCTATCATAGTGAACATACGAGAAATATTAACCTGGATTTCGCAACACAAATTGCGGATTTCACATATTTTAAGCAATTGGGAACCACTGATTTTAAGTGTCGAATAAATTGAGGAATTTATCATATCCATTATTGGGAACTGATGAAAGATTTACGTACTGTTGCAAAGTGTATCAAGTAGTGATCGTGGTACGTCAGTGATCACTGTAAGATTGGAGGATTCCTATCTTGCCCTGAGGAAGCCCCATTGGGGCGAAACGCGTTGGCTGTATTGCGGCTGCTGTGTTCAATCATCTTGCGACATTAAAAAGAATATACCGCATACTACTGAAGAGTCTGGATTGATTCACTCACTGTGCATTTGTGCATTTTTTTAATATTGTGTTGCCTCTCTGTGTGCTTTTTAAATGTATTAGCTTTGTATGGTCCCAAGGCAGTGGACCAGGGAGGTGGGCAACCTGAATTTTGAAGTATATCTACTATTTGTGTATAGTAAGGTGGTGCAGTTTTCTATCCCGGACTGCCTATTTCTTTGTTTATATCTGATAACTGGCAGTCGTCAGCTCCTGTACTACTTCCATGGGCAGCACATTCACTTTTCTGCACTTGCACTGGTCAGGATAATGGTGGGGAGAGGAGGGGGAGAAGCTGCAGGTTCCAGCCAATAACAAGGGGGCAGACATTTTGCAGAAATAAAGAGTGAGCGGGAGTGATGTTGGAGAAAGCTGATAGCAGAGAGGGGAGAGATGGAAAGATGTGGGAGATGAAACACAGAAGATGGCATAAAAACTTCACCCATAAGTCACATATTATGTGTGTTAGACCTGGCACCATTGGCATGGGTCTCCTTCCATTTTTCGCTGTTGTCTCCTCCGTTTTGCTGGTGTTAGATGCTCTGGGCGCTGTGCCACTTCCTTCAGTGCCACAGCGCGAATGCTCCCTGTGTAAATATGACATGTGAATTGGTATATCCATGATTGGCTTATTTGGTTTACCTGTTAGTCCCTAGTAGCGTGGCCTGTGTGTGCCTAGGGCTGGTAAACCAAATGCTGCTGGTGGGCCTGCAGCGCTGGTTTGCGCCACCCACAGAAGCAGCTTGTAAAGTGTGTCTCAGACCTGCCACTGCAGAGTCTGTGTGCAGTCCAGAACTGCCATCTTGGCTGTGAAGTGCACCCACTTCCCAGCCCCTGAACCTTCCCTTGGCATCATGTAAGTCACCCCTATGGTAGGGTGCATTGTGTGTGTAAGGTAGGACATGCCTTGGTGTGTGTAGCATGTCCTGGTAGTGAATTACACCCAATTTCGTTTTTCACTACTGTAAGGCTACCTGTTCCCCATAGGCTAGAATGGGCAGTTTGACTATTACATTCTATAGTCCTAACTGACCCCAGGAACATGGTAGAAAAACGAATTTAGTATGCCTGAGCTCAGAATATTAAAATACATCTTTTAGTGAAGTTTATTTTTATATTCTGTGTTTGAAAATACCACTTTTAGAAAGTAGGTATTTTCTTGCCTAAGCCTTCCAGTGTGCTCTGCTGTTATGTGTATTGGCTGTCTGGTTTTGGAGGGACAGGGCAGGCTGAGTCAGACCTGGGTTGAATAGAGAGATCTGCATTTAGAGTACGGGGAGGGGTAGCTCCTTGACCTGAATAGGGCTGTGCCTGGCAAGGTGAATGCTGGCTCCACCTCCTACTGTGTGACTGATAGCAGACCCCCTCTTTCTGAAAGGAAGGATGCAGCCTGGTAAACAAAGTGCTCCAGGACTGAACAGAACTGGTTCTGGCTAGGCTCAGTGACTTGTAGCTTTTGAAAACAAAGACTTTTGGGGTATAAATATCTGTGCTGAAACCCCTACAAAGTGTGTTGCTCCTGGATATCAAGACGAACCTCTGTCCGTGTAACTGAAGGAATCTGCAGGAGGTGACTATCCTTGTGCTTGTGTGCTGTTTCTTGGATTGGCCTGCAGTGGTTACCATTGGACTTGGAAGAAGAGGGAAAAGGACTTTGAGAGAACTTTTATTAATCTTGCTAAACTAATCACCCAAGGGCTAGAAGAGAGCTAGCCTCCTGTTGAAGTCTCAGGCACATCAGACTTCACCACCAGCCTCCTGATTCCTCCCAGCGAGGATTGCTATCTGCAGGTGAGGCTCCTATGAGTTCCAGGGCCTCTAGTTCTACTACAGAGAAGAGAGTGCTGAAATCGTCGCTAACGCACGTTTGCGAGCCGCCGCAGCCGAGAGCGCCCAAAAAATCACCGCGCTGCTGCCGCCGAGTGCTCGCAACCAAAGATCGAGTCATCGCAGCGAGATCATCGCTTCACGACATCGCAGCGCGGACGCCGAGCGTCCGCCATTTTCATCGCATCAGGATCGTCGCTCCCTCGCGGAGCGCCATTTCTTCGCATCGCAACCCGATCGCACACGCAACAGGATCGTCGCCTCGTCTCCTCCCTTGCGGCAAGGAGTCATCGCACCAGCGGTCTAGCGTGCAGAAGTTTGTTGCATCGTTTCCACACGCATCAGCAGATCGGCGCATCATCCTCCCTCGCGGCAAGGATTTAACGCATCGCCGGCCTCGCGTGCAGAAATTCATCGCTACAGCTCCTTTGCGACACTTTGTTGGTTTTTGCTACGAAATCCAGGTACTTTGTACGTAAAAGGGTCGCAGAGACCACTGCTTTGAACTGAACTCCTCTTTGCGCACTTGAACTATTTTTGCAGCATTTCAAGAGTAATCCTATTTTACAGTATTGTGGTTTTTTATCGTTATTGGCCTTGTGTTAAGTCTATATATAAAGATACTTATTTTTTTATAACTACTTGTGTGGTGTCCCTTTGTAGTGTTCCTCACTGTGTTACTGTGTATGGTCATAAATGCTTCACACACTGCCTCTGAGATAAGCCTAGCTGCTCGTGCTACGTTACCACAGGGTTGAGCAGGGGTTATCAAAGGGTGTGGCTCTCTTACCCTGACTTAGGGAGAAGGGTCCCTACTTGGACAGTGGCCAACCACTGCCAACTAGAGACCCCCATTTCCAACATTGGTGGACAGCGGTGAGTATCTGGACTTGCATTTATGATCGCATACAGTAATTATAGTGTACACTACTAGTGAGTGCAGACCATAACGCAACCACATACGTTTTTGAGGTTTTTTGATTCTATTTTTGATTAATATTGCCAGTTATTGCTACAATGGGCAAGCCCAGATCCAATGCCTCGGAGGATCTCTCCTGGGAAGAAGAGAAATTAGAAACCTACAATGCCAAGCAGCTCAAATATTTTTGCAAACAATTCACAGTCCCTATCACAGGTCTCACTAGAAGGGAGGAGTATTACAAGGCGCTGAAGGCCTGGCTAGAAGCCAGGGATGCCCCTAAGAATATGGGAGAGCTTGTGGAGGGGGAAGAGAATGCAGGAGAGCAGCAGGGCGAAGTAGTAGACTTAGTAGGAGATAAAGCAATTTCCAGCCCGGGCACTAGTGTGTCCGCTAAGTGTCTGTCCCCAGAAGAGATGGAGGACAGGGAGAGAGATAGGCGGCATAATATGGAGATGGCTAAGCTTAAAATGGATGGTCAGAGGGACCTAGAGAACAAGAAGTTAGAATTTGAGATTATGAAAATGAAACTTGAGCATGAGAGAATATTGAGGGAGTTGGAGATTAAAGCAAAGAGTGTAGAGATCTCCCCCTCTGGTGGCAGCATACCTGTAGTGCATACTGAGCATAGAGTGTATATACCCAAGGAGGTTATTAAGGATTTCCACAAAAGTGAAGATATTGGGCAATGGTTTGCCACTTATGAATTAGCCATGGTGTCCCACCGGGTCCCTGAGAAGGATTGGGGAGCGGGGTTGTGGGGACGCTTTGTGAGTGAGGGGAGGGATACCTTGTTGGACCTGCCCCCAGAAAGTCAAATGGTTTATGGCCACATGAAGGAAGCTTTGATGACCCGCTATGGTTTGACCCCTGAGATGTATAGGCAGAGGTTTAGGACCTGCAAGAAGCTAGAGGGTACCACGTGGGTTGAATATGTGTCTTTTTTTGCAGAGCAATGGAACGCTGGGTAAAAGGTAGCAAAGTAGAAACTTTTGAGCAGCTTTATGATTTGATTGCATGGGAGCATTTATCTAGTAACTGTTTTCCTGAGCTACGCCAGCACCTGATTGATTGCAAGCTGACTAACCGTAGGAAGCTTGCTGAGGAGGCGGACCGCTGGGTGAGCACCCGGGTTCGCAAGGGTCCAGTGGGAGACTTCGCCAAAGGTGGGCAGGGTCCCCAGCAGAGAAGTGGGGGGACAGGGGTAAACCGAGGAGTTCCAAAGAGGGCCCCAAAGTAATTCCCAAGGGAACCAAGCAGTGGTGTCCCAGCCTCCCCAAGAGAAGAAGCCAGTGCCCCCGACAGGTAGGCCTGTTCAGAGGGGGCCCCTTACTTGTTATAAGTGTTGCCAAGTGGGCCACAGATACTATGATCCCCAGTGTCCTCAGAGGGATACTAGTGCACCACCCCGTGCCCCACCCCGCCAGCTTGCAAGTGTAGCCCTGGGGGGGAGGAGTTGGGTGCCCAAGAGGGGTGGGATCCCGTAGAGTTGACCCTTGTCTCATAAGGAGACTTTGAGATGGTCCCTAAGCCTGCACTGCCTGATAACACTAAAAAGTACAGGCAGTGGGTGACCATCAATGGCCATAGAGTGGAGGCTCTAAGAGACACAGGAGCCAGTGTAACTGCTGTCAGCTCCCGGTTGGTGTCCAAAGAGCAGGTTGTCCCCCATGCATTCTACCATGCATGTCCGCAGACAACTCAGAGAGCCAATGTGAGGTGGCTCAGGTTCCCTTTGAGTGGGGGGGGGGGTCTCAGGAACTCTTCAGGTGGCTGTGAGGCCCGCCATGCCTGTAGACTGTCTGTTGGGCAATGATTTAGAGAACTCCCCGTGGGCTACAGTGGAGAGGAAATCTCACTTAGAGATGTTGGGTCTGCCTGAGTGGGCGTGTGCCACCACTCGGTCCATGGCAGCCAAGGAGGGTGTTGAGAAGGACCTGGAGCCTGAGAGTATGGCCCAGATCCCTGCCTTAGAGAGAAGGGGCAGGGGGCGTGGGGAGCCGGCCCCCTTGGTTCCCACGGCCCAGGAGGGAGCAGACCCTGAGGGGGATGCCCTGGAGCCTACCGGGGAGCAGATCGCCGAACTGGGGGACCTGCCTGAGCTGACCCATTGGCAGCAGGAAGGGGGACCCACCAGGGAGAAATTTTGTGAGCAGCAGAGAGTTTGCCCCTCTCTTGAGGGTATGCGGCGACAGGCTGCAGCCCAGGCAGAAGGTGACATGTCTGGTTCACATCTGATTTATTGGGAGAACAGTCTCCTGTATAGTGAGCCTAAGGCTGCTGAGCCGGGGTCAGCCCGTGTGCTGGTGGTACCCGAGTGCTTCAGAGCCTTCCTACTGGGGTTGGCTCACGACATTCCATTGGCAGGACATCTGGGGCAGACCAAGACCTTTGAAAGGCTGGCCACCCACTTTTATTGGCCCCAGATGCGCAAGAGTTCAGACACTCATTTCAGGACATGTGAGACTTGCCAGGCAAGTGGGAAGAGTGGGGGAAGATCAAGGCCCCACTCCAGCCCTTTCCAGTTGTTAGTACCCCATTCGAGCGAGTGGGCATTGACATTGTGGGGCCTCTGGACCCCAAGACAGCCATGGGCAACAGGTTCATCCTGGTCTTGGTGGACCATGCCACCCGGTACCCTGAAGCCATCCCGCTCAGGACAGTGACGGCCCCCGTGGTGGGACGTGCACTGATGGGGATTTTCTCCCATGTGGGATTCCCCAGAGAGGTGGTGTCTGACAGGGGGACCAACTTCATCTCCCAGTACATGAAGTCTCTGTGGAAGGAGTGTGGGGTAACTTATAAGTTCACCACTCCTTACCACCCCCAAGGTAATGGTCTGGTTGAAAGGTTCAACCGGACCTTGAAGGGCATGATCATGGGCCTAGAAGAGCCCCTGAGGCGTAAGTGGGACGTCCTCTTGCCATGCCTGTTGTTTGCCTACCGTGAGGTGCCACAGAAGTCCTTAGGGTTCAGTCCCTTTGAACTCCTCTATGGCCATCCGGTAAGAGTGCCTCTGAGTCTGGTCAAGGAAGGCTGGGAGCAATCTCCCAGGAAACCTCCCCAAGATGTATTTAGCTACATGTTGGCCTTCAGGAACCAGACTCGGCGTTTCAGAAAAATTGCTGAGGCAAATCTGGAAGCCAGCCAGGAGGAAATGAAACATTGGCACGACCAGAATGCCACTCTGGTCGAATTTCAACCTGGTCAGAAGGTTTGGGTACTGGCCCCAGTGGAGCCTTGTGCGCTCCAAGATAAGTGGACCGGTCCATTTGAGGTGGTGGAGCGCAAAAGTCCAGTTACCTACTTGGTGGACTTTCACTCTCCCAGGAACCCCTTGCGGGTCCTGCATGTGAACCGCCTGAAGCCCCACTTTGAGAGGTCTGAAGTGGGCATGCTTCTTGCCACAGATGCTGGGATGGAGGAGGAGAGTGAGCCTCTTCCTGACCTCCTGTGTGCAGGAGAGAAGGATGGGTCAGTGGAGGGTGTGGTCCTCTCCACCACACTGACCCCTGAGCAGCAGAGAGATTGTCACCAACTGTTGGGGCAATTTTCTGATTTGTTTTCCCTGGTGCCTGGTGTCACTGATTGGTGCGTCCATGAGGTGGACACCGGGGACAGTCCTCCTGTCAAGCACAAGGCTTACAGAGTGACTGACAGGGTCAGGGCTTGCATTAAGGAGGAGGTCTCCAAAATGTTTGCCCTAGGGGTGATTGAGTCCTCTAGCAGCCCTTGGTCCAGCCCCGTGGTTTTGGTACCAAAAGCTGCAACGCCTGGTGCCACACCTGAACTTAGGTTCTGTGTGGACTACCAAGGTCTCAATTCGGTCACGAAGACCGACGCGCACCCCATCCCCAGAGCTGATGAGCTCATAGATCGGCTAGGGGCTGCCCGGTACCTCAGCACGTTTGATCTGACGTCTGGGTACTGGCAGATCGCCTTAACTGATGGGGCAAAAGAGAGGTCAGCATTCTCCACACCAGATGGGCACTACCAGTTCCGTGTGATGCCCTTTGGGATGAAGAATGCCCCTGCCACCTTTCAGAGGTTGGTCAACCAGGTGTTGGTTGGGCTGGAGGATTTCAGTGCCGCCTACCTGGATGACATTGCAGTGTTCTGTTCCTCATGGGAGGACCACTTGCGCCACCTCTGGGAAGTGTTGATGGCGCTGCGCAGAGCAGGCCTCACAATCAAGGCCAGTAAGTGCCATATTGGGCAGGGTTCTGTGGTGTATTTGGGACATCAGGTGGGGAGTGGCCAAGTGGCGCCCCTGCAGCCCAAGATTGAAACCGTCCTGGCTTGGGAGCCCCCAAAGACCCAGACCCAGGTGAGGGCCTTCTTAGGACTCACGGGTTACTACAGGAGGTTTGTCAAGGGGTATGGCAACATTGTTGCACCTTTGACTGAGCTGACTTCCAAAAAGCAGCCAAAGATTGTGAACTGGACTGACACCTGTCAGAAAGCTTTTGATGCCCTCAAGACTGCCATGTGTACAGCACCCGTACTCCAGGCGCCCAATTTTGCTAAGGAATTTATTGTCCAGACAGACGCTTCAGAGCATGGGGTGGGGGCCGTTCTGTCACAGATAAATGAGGAGGGACTAAACCAACCTGTAGCCTTCATCAGTAGGAGGTTACTTCCACGGGAACAGAGGTGGAGTGCAATTGAGCGTGAGGCATTTGCTGTGGTCTGGGCACTGAAGAAGCTGAGACCATACCTGTTTGGGACTCACTTCTGGGTTCAGACAGACCACAGGCCCCTCAGATGGTTGATGCAGATGAGGGTGAGAATCCCAAGTTGTTGAGGTGGTCCATTTCCCTACAGGGTATGGACTTCACGGTGGAACACCGCCCTGGTACAGAACACGCCAATGCTGATGGTCTGTCCAGATTTTTCCGCCTTAGTGATGAGAACTCCCCAGGGGATGGGTAGTTCTCCCCACATTTCAGCTGGAGGGGACACGTGTTAGACCTGGCACCATTGGCGTGGGTCTCCCTTCCATTTTTCGCTGTTGTCTCCTCCGTTTTGCTGGTGTTAGATGCTCTGGGCGCTGTGCCACTGCCCTTCAGTGCCACAGCGCGAATGCTACCTGTGTAAATATGACATGTGAATTGGTATATCCATGATTGGCTTATTTGGTTTACCTGTTAGTCCCTAGTAGCGTGGCCTGTGTGTGCCCAGGGCTGGTAAACCAAATGCTGCTGGTGGGCCTGCAGCGCTGGTTTGCGCCACCCACAGAAGCAGCTTGTAAAGTGTGTCTCAGACCTGCCAATGCAGAGTCTGTGTGCAGTCCAGAACTGCCATCTTGGCTGTGAAGTGCACCCACTTCCCAGCCCCTGAACCTTCCCTTGGCATCATGTAAGTCACCCCTATGGTAGGGTGCATTGTATGTGTAAGGTAGGACATGCCTTGGTGTGTGTATCATGTCCTGGTAGTGAATTACACCCAATTTCGTTTTTCACTACTGTAAGGCTACCTGTTCCCCATAGGCTAGAATGGGCAGTTTGACTATTACATTCTATAGTCCTAACTGACCCCAGGAACATGGTAGAAAAACGAATTTAGTATGCCTGAGCTCAGAATATTAAAATACATCTTTTAGTGAAGTTTATTTTTATATTCTGTGTTTGAAAATACCACTTTTAGAAAGTAGGTATTTTCTTGCCTAAGCCTTCCAGTGTGCTCTGCTGTTATGTGTATTGGCTGTCTGGTTTTGGAGGGACAGGGCAGGCTGAGTCAGACCTGGGTTGAATAGAGAGATCTGCATTTAGAGTACGGGGAGGGGTAGCTCCTTGACCTGAATAGGGCTGTGCCTGGCAAGGTGAATGCTGGCTCCACCTCCTACTGTGTGTCTGATAGCAGGCCCCTCTTTCTGAAAGGAAGGATGCAGCCTGGTAAACAAAGTGCTCCAGGACTGAACAGAACTGGTTCTGGCTAGGCTAGTGACTTGTAGCTTTTGAAAACAAAGACTTTTGGGGTATAAATATCTGTGCTGAAACCCCTACAAAGTGTGTTGCCCCTGGATATCAAGACGAACCTCTGTCCGTGTAACTGAAGGAATCTGCAGGAGGTGACTATCCTTGTGCTTGTGTGCTGTTTCTTGGATTGGCCTGCAGTGGTTACCATTGGACTTGGAAGAAGAGGGAAAAGGACTTTGAGAGAACTTTTATTAATCTTGCTAAAGCAATCACCCAAGGGCTAGAAGAGAGCTAGCCTCCTGTTGAAGTCTCAGGCACATCAGACTTCACCACCAGCCTCCTGATTCCTCCCAGCGAGGATTTCTATCTGCAGGTGAGGCTCCTGTGAGTTCCAGGGCCTCTAGTTCTACTACAGAGAAGAGAGTGCTGAAATCGTCGCTAACGCACGTTTGCGTGCCGCCGCAGCCGAGAGCGCCCGAAAAATCATCGCGCTGCTGCCGCCGAGTGCTCGCAACCAAAGATCGAGTCATCGCACCGAGATCATCGCTTCACGACATCGCAGCTCGGACGCCGAGCGTCCGCCATTTTCATCGCATCAGGATCGTCGCTCCCTCGCGGAGCGCCATTTCTTCGCATCGCAACCCGATCGCACACGCAACAGGATCGTCGCCTCGTCTCCTCCCTTGCGGCAAGGAGTCATCGCACCAGCGGTCTAGCGTGCAGAAGTTTGTCGCATCGTTTCCACACGCATCAGCAGATCGGCGCATCATCCTCCCTCGCGGCAAGGATTTAACGCATCGCCGGCCTCGCGTGCAGAAATTCATCGCTACAGCTCCTTTGCGACACTTTGTTGGTTTTTGCTACGAAATCCAGGTACTTTGTACTTAAAAGGGTCGCAGAGACCACTGCTTTGAACTGAACTCCTCTTTGCGCACTTGAACTATTTTTGCAGCATTTCAAGAGTAATCCTATTTTACAGTATTGTGGTTTTTTATCGTTATTGGCCTTGTGTTAAGTCTATATATAAAGATACTTATTTTTTATAACTACTTGTGTGGTGTCCCTTTGTAGTGTTCCTCACTGTGTTACTGTGTATGGTCATAAATGCTTCACACACTGCCTCTGAGATAAGCCTAGCTGCTCGTGCTACGTTACCACAGGGTTGAGCAGGGGTTATCAAAGGGTGTGGCTCTCTTACCCTGATTTAGGAAGAAGGGTCCCTACTTGGACAGTGGCCAACCACTGCCAACTAGAGACCCCCATTTCTAACAATGTGGGTTTAGATGGGTGGGGATAGGTAAATAAAGGGATATAAAAAGCACTTTGAGGAACCATCTGTCATAAACCTGTAGTAGGGCTCAGTAAGCTGAACGGATGCCGCTGACATGTCATGTGCGGCGATGAGGAGGCTGAATCCGGAAGACAGATTCAGCCATCCTCGAAGGTTGGTAACCGTTCATTTGGTAATATTAAGATATGTTATTTACAGTTACTGGATGAAGCTCTGTATAAACACAAGTCAATATTGCATTGTACGGAAGAGGAGCTCCTTTTATCACAAACGTAAACATCTTTGAAATGAAGAATGTACGCCTTCGGAATTGTTAATATATCAAACAGCTATAAATAATGTACAAACTAAAAAGGCATATCTGCAGATTTCAGCAGTTACATTTTTCTCTTAAGCTTTGATATGCCACTGTTAATTGCCATGGTGTAATAAATGAAGCCAAACCAGACTGATAAAAAAGGAACTGGGCAGACCGAAACGACGAGCAGCACAGAGTCAGAGAATAAACGTCCCACTGTGGGAAACTTTCCTCTAGTTCACCCTTGGGGGCTGAAATCATGGAGTTATTATTGCTCTCCCTTCATGTGTCACGAAAGTTTATGTATCACAGTCTGCCACCGCGCCAGGCCGCTTTCAGACCTTGCAAACCTTTTTAAATTACCTTTCACCGTGTTGAAGAGGTGGGCACGCCCCTTCTCTCACATCTTGCTGTGTGATGCTCACACCGAGACAGGGTCTCTGCATCAGCAAGGTGCAGGGGAAGCACTCTGGAAGAGGGCAATCTCGCGCCGGTGCCAGGGCCAGAAGCTAACTCTCACGGTTTGACCTTCTGTATTTCGACGTGACACCCTCTCACAGACAGTTCTATAGCCCAGGACCACTGAATGAGAGCCATACTCGCCCACGTCTCTTAGCGGCTGCTAAACGCAGAGCCTGCCGAGTACAAGAATTATGAACGTGTGGTGTCCAGCAAACAAGAAGACAAAGTGCACACTCAGGGCACAGAGTGCTGATTGGATTGCTGAGCTGCTTACTTTATAATGTGACGATTCACTTTACTGGTATAATGTATGAAAATGACTGCAATTGCTTTAGTTTGCGATAAGGGACGCTTGCAGGGCTGGACAAAAACGCTGTCAGCCCTCAAGTACTGTGATTGCAGTCCCGTTAAGGAGTCAATAGTGCTTCTTCACCAAATCCATAATGTAAAGTCAAAGGAACATTGTAGGCATACGCGAAATGTTGTGATCTTGACTCTCAAGCCCTCCAAGCAGTGCCTAATGCAAACAAAACAAGCATTGCCAAAGCCACTATGTCTGCCTTTTAAGGGTCATTGTATATAGTATTATGAAGGCATTGTAAATTGTGTGGGCTGCCTTAAAGTTTCAGTAACACTTTCGCTAACAACTGTCAATGCAATGTACCTCAGTGATCTACATGCTTGCCACTGATGTATATGGTGGCATAGTACATCCGGGGGCATATTTCTCAAAAAATCACGCAGCGCAGCAAGCCACCTTCCTGCGCTGCGTGACTTGGAAAGGGCATGAACGCACCGTAATTAACATTACAAGGTGCACAGCATTCCTGTCTTTTCTCTCCCTGCGTTGTAAGCAGGATTGTTTTTGTGCAGGAAGGGACGCCTTCCTGCACAAAAATAATTGCTGAGGCATTTTCCTCTTTCTATGTGTGCTGCAGAATGCAGCACACATAGAATGAGGAGAAACGAGGAGAAATAAAGATATTTCTCCTCGTTACGCCTCACCTGGGAAGTTGCGTCATTTTGATGCATTTCCAGGTCTACCAGTAATGGTAAATCTGGGAATGCGCCAAAATCTTTGGGTGGATGTGTGGCAAAACCTATGTTCCACCCATGGAACGCCTCCCTGGGACAGAGGAATGCAATACAGCGATTTGTCGTGCGTTGCGTTAATCCAGATTTATCAAGCCACTCAGGGCCACACAAGGTGGCCTTGCGTGGCTTCATAAATCTAATTTAAGAGTTACGACTCTCTTGCGCCACGTTGCATGGTGTAAGGGCGAAGCAACTCTTTGGTAAATTTGGCCCCATATCCTTACAAGGTCGACTAAGTTTCAATTTTATGACATTGGATAATAGCATTGTATAGTAAGCACTGCATTTGATACAAATATTATTTAGAAACACCTGATGTATGGTACGAAAGGTTATATATAAATCAAGTTAGTAGAATGTCTCTAGTGTGATGTTTGAAAGTAAAGTCTTAGCAAGAATTTTCATAATACACAGTAACTGCTTCACTTGTCCAGCATTTGACAATTATGTCAATGGTATCTGTTAGAAATGGGGGTCTCGAGTTGGCAGTGGTATGCACTCTGTGCAAGTAGGGGCCCTTCCTTCTAGTCAGAGTAAGAGAGTTACATACCCAAGATAACCACTGCTCACTCCCTTAGTAGCTTGGCATGAGCAGTCAGGCCAATCTCAGAGGCAATGTGTAAAGTATTTGTGAATAGACACACAGTAACACAGTGAAAACACTACAAATAGACACCACACCAGATTAGAAAAATAACCAGTCTTTATCTAAACCAAACAAGACCAAAACGCCAAAAATCCAACATACAAAACTCAAGATATCACTTTTTAAAGGTTTAAGCAATTCCGTCCATAGAACTCTATGGATGCGGTGATTTTAGCATAAAGTACCTTTGAGGCGGCATAATCCAAGATGAGAAACAGCTGCAAAGGAGGGAAGCAATGGAAAACACAGCGATGCGTCGGTTCTGGAGTACCAGGGGAATGGAGGCATCAGTTCAACTGCACGCAGGAGAAGTGTTGGGTCGATTCCGTACTGTGAGGAGAAGCAATGCGTCAAAATCCAAAAGTGGTTCCTTTCTGTGGGGTGTTGCGCTGGAAATTTTGGTGCACAGGTGTGATGTGTGGAAAATCTGGACGTGCTGGGGTCAATGCGGAGGTGGCGAAACAGGTGCTGCGTCAATTCTTCCAACCGCGGACTGGAGATGCGTAATTTTTTCAGCCGCACAGCAGGGTGTGCATCGGAGTGGGGGTCTCGGAGGTTGGAGACACAGTGCTCTTAGTCTTGGGCTTCAGCAGTTCTTCTAACCGCGTGAAGGAGGTGGCCCGTTTAGGGTCACTAATGACCACCTCTCAGCCTTCCATACCAAATGAAGAGTCCGTCAGACAGTAGAGAATACAAACCAATAACTGTTTATTCATATACACTCAGAGCGGAGCCCAGTCTGCCCAGTCACTAGGAGTGCTGCAGAGGGACTGACATCGACAAGCATAAAGATACATTATGTACATTTCGCAACTGGGCTGAAACACGCCCACAGTGGAATTTTCCAGGCAGGTGCAGCTAAACTATGGAATACAGAAAAAACAATTTCATCGCTCATATCTTACACAAAGTTACCAAGTCCAAGGTTGTTCTATTCGGGCCCGCCACCAGACAAGTGGGAGAGGGCCTCTATCTAGTGAGAAAGGTATGCGCTAATAGGAACAGTGTACTCATTACGGGAACAAGCCTGCATGGCAGAAAACGAAACTTATAGTGGAGCATTTCTCGGAATTAAACTAACTTAGTTTCCAACAGCCTAAAATGGCGCCTGCAAAGAAAATGGTGCAGCGAATGCTAACTTACACAGGGCAATGCGCAAACATAAACATTTCTAGTTTAACAGACCCTCCTTTTAGCATGAGCTAAAACATGTTCTAACAGCAACAATGAAAACAGAAAACCAGGAAAACAGGGAACCATAAACAATAATAAAAATAAATCCTTATGAGCATTCCATGTTCTCAGTATTGGGAAAGGAGACTGTAAGGAGGGAAGAAGTCTCGAAAATGCCCTCATCTATGTTCATGAGGTCCTCTATTTCTTTCTGTACCATAATTGCAGCATTGGTATCATGAATCGATATTTTCCGTTTAGGGGTGAGAACAGTGGTGCAATAGGAGCAACAGAAGGGGAGGCACAGAATTAGAGCACAGCAAAGCACCAATATCACAATCATGTAAATCACCTTTTCAAGAATCCAGCCCCAACTACTAAAAAGAGACTAACTCCAATTTCCACTTTCCATTCCCTTGACATTCTCGAGGATGCCTAGAATATGCTTGGTAATATTCTTTTCCATATTCTTTATCCCAACCACACACTGGTCTCTCACTACTGCGCATTCACCACAACTCTTAGCTAAGATAAAATCAACCGCGTATCTAGTCTGTTCGGAATATATTCGCATACTTTCCAACTGAGTGGTGATGTCGCGTAAAGCTGCCACAGTAGTGTTGGATAAAATTTGCAACTTGCACCCAAAATATTCTCTAGCTTTCTCACCCCTAGCCATAGAAGTACCACTCAAAGTGAAAATAGAAGAAAGGATGTATCCAAAAGTGATCCCGTTACTATAATTATTGACTTCTATATCAGTCACTCCCTAGCAGAATTCTTTGGTCAAAGTCTGTTTAACTCTGCGGACATTAGGCTTGGCGTATTTACAGGGCACACCTAAAGACAACACCATCCCAAGAGCTACATCGTCTGTACCATTATGAACGTTAGAATAGGTACCGTTAGACAAAAAGTAAAACCCCGGGTGTGCATTAATTGGACCTTCATAATCTACTGCAGCATATCTAGTGTTCATTTCGAAAGTACTCGGATCTTTGTAATTCACTAAGGGAATCATATTTTTGTACAACACTATTCCAGAGCAATTGATATACAAAGAAGTGTCTGTGCTATTCACAATAGTACAACAAGCAGGATAATAACCAGCCTCCAGGGTGACTATCAATTCCTTGTAATGCCAACCCACTAAAGTGACATTCTGCTCCTCCATATAAAATTTTTCGCAATATGTTTTATTATCACAACCTGGATAACCCATCCCCAGTCGCTTTCTATAATATAAACAAGGTCCTGGATAGCCAAAACCAAAAACTCCCTTCACTTCTGTAAACTGCGGTGGACGAGTATATGTATAGTTTACAAGTGATAACGGATATGCAGTCCATAAACTAGTAACAGATTTGGTGGGGTAACAAGCTGTTCCTTCTCCAAAGAACCTCTTGTGTGTGTCTAGAAATATATTACTCAGGGCTGTCCTTTTATTTCTTGTCAGAGGAATAATCTTACCCTTGTTACATAAAGGTACATCCTGATCTTTTTCCAAAACCCATGACACCCCTCACAATATAATTAGCAACGAAACCACAAGAGTAACACATATTACTTTCTGTTTGCGTGTCCACACCATATTATGCTGGGCAACAAGAATCACTGGCTGCTCCTCCTTAGCAACCTGTCTACCAAAGGGATGCATAATGGATGGAAAAAAGGGGGGCGAAATGCAAACAAAATATACAAGTTCCCAGTGTCCATCAGAGCCTCACTGGTACAGGCTCCTATTGTCCATCAATACGTTGGCGCTCTTGAGCACCGGCGGTGGAGCTTGCTCTGTCCTAAACTCGTATCCCACGTCGATCAAGATGGTATACCTTCAAGGAATACTTCGGTCTTCCCTATTTAATGTTCAAACGACAAGAGTAAAGTAAGCAGAAATCCTTAACTAAGCTCAACTAATTCCGTTGGTACTATAACTCAGTACAACCTATCTTGTGCAGTCCATCCCTAATCTCCTTTCTCTTATGAATGAAATGAAATGAAATGAAATGAAAGGGACATTTATAAAGCGCATGGCTACCCGGAGGCCTCCCAGCGCTGCGCATGATCAGTAATCAGAGACAAGGGTTTTAAGGAAACAGAAGTGTTTTCAGTCATTTTCGGAAAACAAGGTGGCTGGGTTCCATGCGGAGGTGAACAGGTAGTGCATTCCAGAGTTTAGCTGCATTGAGGGAAAAGAGACGACCACCGCTTCTGGACCTCTTAATTCTGGGGACTTCGACTAAGTGAAGTTCGTCCGAGCGGAGTTTCCTACTCGCTTTGTAGGGGTGAATCATGGTCGAGATTAGGGGAGGCCCATTCCCCTGCAGGGACTTGTGGACGACACAGAGGGCTTTAAAGCTAACTCTCTCTTTCACTGGCAACCAGTGAAGGGAGCGAAGGGCAGGTTTGGCTGAGACGCGGTTCGGAGTTCCCATCAATAGTCTAGCCGCACTGTTCTGAACCGTTTGCAGTTTAGTGATTACTGCAGTCGGGGCCCCCAAGCAAAGTGCGTTTCCATAGTCTATCCTAGAAAGTATCAGCGCTTGGACTAGGACTTTCTTAGCTTGGGGAGGAAGAAGGGGGAGCACTTTTCTGGCCATTCTAAGCAAGCCAAAGCAGGTGGCGACCATCTTCCTTGCTTGCACCTTGAATGTCAGGTTCTGGTCTAGCCAGATGCCCAGACTCTTTATTTCGGGTTTGGGGGTCGGGGCTGGGCCCATGCATGCTGGCCACATGGTCCCTAGTGTCCCTAGTCCCTAGTCTTAGACGCAATTTCCCTCAGCCGAGGGCGCAAATTGTACCTGGCAGCCCCAGGCACTGTGATCAGTGAACAAAGGCTCCTGGATAGCTTGTATTTCCGGAGGAACAGCACCGGTCAACACATACTCATTTTCTTTATCCGTCTGTGTCCACGTTAGCTGGGCATCACTGAAAGGGACAAACTGGGGCAACTGTTCACACTCCTAGTCCCCAATCCCGTCCTTGACCCACTGGTCGTAGGGAAATGGAAAGGGATTCCTCCGACAGTGGGTCGCGTGGACCCAGATCTTACGGCCAGCAACCTTCACATCAGTACGTGTCAACAATAGAACCTGCTCAGGACCCTTCCAGCGCAGCTCCAAACGTTTCTTCCTGAAGGAAGTGATCCGATTAGGGCCATCCGGGTCACTCGCGAACACCTCTCAGCCTTCCATACAAATGAAGAGTCGGTCAGACAGTAGAGAATACAAACCAAGTATATTTTATTCAGATACACTCGAGTGGAGTCCAGTCTGACCAGCCTCCTAGGATTGCTGCCGAAGGACTGACTTCAGCAAACATAGAGATACATTATGTACATTACTGAACCATGAAAGTCCCGCCCATAATAGAATTCTACTAGCAGGTGCAGCTAAAACAAAGAAGCACAGTAAGATGAGTTTCTACTCTAAGGCCGGGCACACATTATCTTTATGCCAAGGTTGTTCTGTTCATGTCTACCGCTAGGCGAGTGGGAGAAAGCCTCTATGTATGGGAAAGGAATGCATTAATAAGAACAGTGTATTCATTAGCAGAGCAAGGCCTAACCTTGGTTAAATGGGATTTTCCACAGCCTGCTTCTTGAGGAAAGAATACGCAGCTGAAGACATGATTCAAAATGGCGACTAAACATAAAATGGTGCCGCGAATGCTAACTTAACATAAGAACAAAATACAAGCAAGGTAGCAAAACGTATTCATTTCATCAGACCCTCCTTTTAGCATTCGCTAAACTCATTTTAGATTATGGGTGGAAAAGATGGAATCCTCTTAAAAACAAGGCATCAACGCTCGGAACGAGACATATACTCAGTATCAGGAATAGAAGTGGCAAGGGACGATGTGGAACCAAAAATGCCCTTGTCAATCTGCATCATGTCGTTGATGTCCTTCTGCAACATGATCGCAGTACTAGTGTCATGAACTGACTTCTTCTGTTTAGGGGTGAGAGCATGTATACAATAAGTGCAGCAGGTCGGGAGACAGTGTTTGCAAAGGCAACATGGGAAGAAAATACCAGCAATCACAGCCAGAAAAATAAGAATCTTCCAACCCCAGGATGTGAGCATACTCCAGAACCACCCAGATAATGTCCACGTACCATTTTCTTGGTGTATGTCAGATGAGAGTCTATGCAATTTCTGTATGGCAGCATACACATTGGGGACGTGGTCAGGTATTTACACACAACAGCTACTGCCAATGACGTGGCAAGTTCCATCCCTGTCTGCAAGTATGACGTCTAACACCATCCTTTTTTGTAAGGTGCCTAACCTCGTAGCCTGAAGCTCCGCAGTGATGTTTGTCAGTATTCCAGCCGTTGTATTAATAACCCCTTCAACAACCCTTGTTAAGCGACAAATTTTAAGGCTATTGGACATGGGGCCCCAAAAGGCTATGATACCCTTCATGGCATCCTCGAACTGTTGTAGTGTTGTATCTGTCTGATCTATATCCTTTGTGTCGATGACCCTTCTGACTCCGGGCAAGTACACACTCCTACGCTGCAGCCGATGATCTCTATGGTACGAGGGCGGAGCAACATACACTGGGGGAAGAAGAAAGGAGAAGTAACAACTACCTGACCATCCCCTAGGAAGCCAGACATAAGCTTGGGACCCACAGACAAAATAGACATTAGGGGGTAAGATCAGAGGGGGACTATTATTCTTGCTGTGTAGGTTTGTGAAATTGCATACGCTTTCCCCCACCTCTATCTCCCCACTCCCCTGGACACAAAAAGCTGCTGCTGAACTGACCACAGACACCGGTATTGGTTTGTCCTTAGTGACATTATGATCTTGGAAAGATTGGAAATACTCAGATGTGTTAAACTTCTGGAAATCAGCCATTTACATTGTAAGCCAAATGTTGTTCCTCACCTTGTCATATTTGCTCATACAGGAATTTGGGGGGACAGTACCAGAGATATTCAGTCCTGCCTTACCTATAGGAGTAAACCCATGATGAAAGCGTATATAATCAATCACAGTGCGAGAATCAGCAGGTGTCATAACCTGAGGGGAGTGGTGGAAATGATACTGTACCATGACAAACAATTCAAACCAGCCCTCACAACTTCCAAGGTATGACAAAGGCATGGACAACAAATTATCACCTATATGAGTAACTGAGGGGAGCAATCCACAAACCCAACAATTTGTTGTATTGGACACACCATGAGCTTGATGCAACATTTGTATAAAGACATTATCTGTGTAAGTCTTTCGATGCTCTCCTTTGTGAGGGGCCAAAGTAACAAAAATATGTTCAGGGGGAATAGGCGTTGTACCAACCAGAGAATGCACAGGATACTTTTCCTCCAGAAACCAGGATATTCCAAGTATTGCTACCAGGACAATCACAACTATTAATGCAAAAACTATTTTACTCTTTGTAGACCAACCCCGTGCTGGACGCGGTGGTGCAAATGGCTGTTCCTCCTCAGTAATAGGCCGACCAAACGGATACATTGCGAAACAAGGAAAAGGGAATGCAATAAAACTGAGGGCAAGGGCAAGTGTTCCCAGTGTCCTTCAGAGCCTCACTGGTAGACTCCTATTGTTCATCAACATCGGCGCTCTTGAGCACCGGCGGTGGAGCTGCTCAGTCCTAGCTCTCGAGGAATCCCACGTTGCACAGGATAATGTACCCCCCTCCAAGGGAGCACGTTCGATCTATCCTGTCCAATGTCCGAACAACGCACCAAGCTCGCCTCACCCTAAACTAACACCGTTGGTACTATGACAAAGTACACCCTGACTTGCACAGTCCATCCCTACCTAATCTGACTTCTCCTTTGATGCACCGTTCTTCAACCGAGGGCGCAAGTTATACCTGGTGACTCCAGGCACAGAGGGGTCAGCGAAAAGGGGCTCTTTAATAGCTCTGATTTCGGGTGGGACTGCTGCATTTAGTACATCATCGTTCTCTGCATCCGTTTGGGTCCATATTAGCCACGCATCACGGAAGGGGACGAACTGAGGTATCTTCTCTCCCTCAGCATCCCCTATACCATCCCTCACCCACTCGTCATAGGGCAAGGGTACTCTGTGGCAGTGACCGCAATGTATCCAATTCTTTCGGCCAGCGACCTTCACAGCTGTCCTGGTAGCGAGGAGGACCAGCTCGGGCCCCTTCCAACGGAGCTCCAAGCTCTTTTTCCGCTGAAAATGTCTGAGCAACACCCAGTCACTCAGCTGGATGTTGTGTCCGGGCCCCTCTGGTATTGGCGGCAGGCTCTTATGTATCTGTTGGTGAATAGAACGCAAATTTTCAGTTAACTCATTTTCTATTTTTTATTTATTTATAAAGTTTTATATAGCGCGAACATGACCCACGAGGGTATCAGAGCACTTTACAATACACTGTTTTTAAACATTAGATGATTGGGGTAATATACATACATTCGATATTCGACTTTCATTACAAAAGAGGTAGACAGTGGTATATGGATAGCATAGGTGGCTAATAGTCATCAAAGAGTTAAAGTCTTAGGATGTGAATTTGTTCATTAGAAGCATTTTTACTTCTTTTCTGAAGGAGGTAAAGGAAGACATTCTGCGTACATCTGGAGGTAAGGAGTTCCAAATCTTCGGTGCGATACCTGAGAATGCTCTGCAACCAGTTCTCTTTTTGTGGAAGGATTGTGGTTTCAGTAGTAGTGAACTCGCACTTCGCGATTGTCTGCATCCTCCTGACCGCTCTAGCCTTTGTGCTAAGTAACTGGGGGTATTGCTATGCAGGGCTTTATGGGTCATGCAGGTGATCTTTAGTTGTATTCTTGCCTCGTAGGGTAGCCAGTTCAGAACTTTCAAGGTCGGAGAAATGTGATTATTTCTTTTAGTTCAAGAGACCAGTCTGGCTGCAGCGTTAAGAGATGCCCTCAGCGGGCCCAGCTTGTATTTGGGAAGACCACATAGCGTGGTGCTTCCATAGTCCAATCTTGGTAACACTAGGGCTTGTACCGCCATTTTTAAGTCGGTGTGTGGGAGGAAGGGTTTAAGTTTCCTTAGGATACTCATCTGATGATTAGCTACCTTGGTGGCATTATTGATTTGCGCCTGCATATTTAAGTGTTTGTCAAGGGTGATTCCCAAGGATTTCGCGGAGTCAATGATGTGGGGAGCGCAGTCAAAGGAAGTTAGATGCTTCAGCCATAAGTCTATCTTAGGTGTGTGATTGGGGGGGAGACGAGGAGGAATTCTGTTTTTTTGGTTTTAAGCATGAGGTGGTTGCCAGTGAGCCAACTTTGAGTATTATGTAGAATAGCGTTGAGGGAGATGAAGTCATCTGGAGAGGAGATTTTCATATACAGTTGTGTGTCATCCGCATACAGGTGATATAGAATGTTCGCAGAGTTCAGCGCGTTTGCCAGGGGTTCCATGAGTAGATTAAAAAGAATTGGTGATAGTGCTGAGCCCTGTGGAACCCCTAGGGTGACCATGGAGGGTTGAGAAAGTGATTGCTTCATCTTGATTCTTTGGGTTCTGTTATTTAGGAAGGAGGTGAACCATTGTAACACTGGGCCAGTTAGGCCCATCCTTCGTTCCAGTAAGGACAGTAGGTTGTCATGCTTAACCGTGTCGAAAGCGGAGGATAAATCAAGAAGTATCAAAAGACATGATTCGTTATGGTCTAACATTTTTAGTATGTCATCCATTATGTGGGTGAGTGCTGATTCAGTGCTGTGACTTTGACGGAAGCCGAATTGGTGTTTGTCTAGGAGGTTGTAGTTCTCGATGTGGTTGCATAATTGAATTTGTACACATTTTTCCAGCAGTTTCGCCACAGTGGGGATGTTGGATATAGGGCGGTAGTTGTTGAGATCTGAGGAGAGGGAGTTGGCTTTCTTTAGTTTCGGTGTGACATGCCCTACTTTAAGACAGTCAGGTATGGAGCCTTGCCTCAGAGAGGCGTTTACAATCTTAGACCATAAGGGTAGAATAGAGGTTTTTATCATTTTGAATAGAGAAGGAGGTAAGGGATCAGAGAAGTGATTGGCGGGGTTAATCGCTAGAAGAGTGTTATAGATTTCGTATTCAGGGATGGGCGAGAAGGTGTGCCAAGAGGCATTGTTTTTGGGAATTTCGATCGGAATACTAAAATGGTCCTTGATCTGTGAGTAAAATGCAGACTCATGAGCAATAGTTTGTGGAAGGGCATTCTTAGATTGAGTGTCATATTCAATGGATTTTGTCTTTTCTAGGAAGAAATTGGCAAGCTCATCGCAATTAGGGGTAGCCGAATCGCTTAGTTCCATAGCGTTAGGAGTGTTGCGCTATTGTTATTTGACGATTTCGAATCGTTTTTTGGGATGGTTAATGGCTTGGTTCAGCTGGGTTTTGAAGAAGTCTGCCTTTGCCTTAAAGATTTTCCTGTTGCATGTATTCCTCAGCGCTCTAAGGTGATATAGGTGATCCATGGAGGGTGCTGATTTCCATATTCGCTCAGCTGATCTTAGCTTGCGCCGATCATAGTTCAGGTTCTCATTGAACCATGGTTTGGAGATTTTGGAGGAAACGTTTTTTTCTTGGAGGGTCGCTGTAGAGTCAAGAATTTCAAGCATAGTGGACTTGTAAAAGTCTGTGAGGTCATGGACGTCAACCATGCCTGTCGTGGGGATCAGAGCGGAGTTGCATTGGTTTACCAGGGCGATAGGGTTAATATTTGGATATTCCTTTTCCATTGTTTTTTTTTTGTAGGTTGGCATCTTTTTGGAATTACCTCAATATTGATGGAGAAGAAGATGCTGTAATGGTCAGTCCAGTCACATGGGATTATGGATTCTAATGATACAATGTTCGTTTTCGCTATGATGAGGTCTAATGTCTCTCCCTTGTTGTGGGTTGGACTGTCACAGAATTGGGACAGATCCTGATCTGACAGAAAGGATTTAAGACAGCTAACATCATGATCGCCTGTGTTGTTCCAATGGAGATTGAAGTCTCCCAGAAAAATCTGCGGCACTTGTGAGTTGTCGTTGGATGTAATGATTTCCATTAACCCATCGATGAACGGCAGATTATCACCCGGGGGGTGGTATATTATGTAAAGCTTGCTGGAGAGGCACTTGTCATCTGAGATGTTGATACAGAGATATTCACAGGAGGATAAAGAGATGGAGTCTCCTTGATTGACTGAGATTGTGTTTCGATAAATGCAGGCTAACCCGCCACCAGGCTTCACGGTTCTGTCTAGGCGGATTATATCATGACTAGGAGGGACCAGTAGGTCTAGGATGGGAGAGGAGGAACTATTTAGCCATGTTTCGGTAAGGACGATAATGTCCAGAACATTTGAGAGGATGAGATCGTAAATGTCGGGAGCATGTTTGCTAGCAGATCTGCAATTGATGAGTGCACACCTCAGCTTGCTAGTCGAATGGGTGAGAGCAGTCTGCACTATGTTGATATTTGTGAGGTTTTCTCTATTTATGGATCTGTAGTTATGAGTGGGTTCTCTGTAGGGGTTGGTTTGAATGGTTTGGATAATGCCACATAGAGACTTACTGTTGTCTGTAGGACTGGCATAGGATAGGAGGAGGTCATATATGTCATTGTCAGATAGTTCAGTAATTAACCTCCTAGGACGAGATGGGTCGGTGGAGAAAGGTATCTTACTCTGTCTAGTGTACTCAGGATGTGAATTCTTGTTGATGTATCTGCTAGTTTGGTAACTAATTCAGTTCACGGTGGCACTGGTGGTTCTGTGTGAGATTAGGAGTTCTTTGGTGATGGTTGATAGATTTTGCATTTCGTCCTTGAGATGGGATAGGCTGATGGCTAACTGGTTGAATCGTGTGATCCAATCAGAGTTAGGGTAATTAGTTATGTTGTAGAGGCGTGTGTTCTATTATAGGGGGAGGTCCGTAAGATCTGGTTGCATGGGGATATCATTATTAGGTTCCGATGGGGTTAGTTGACCATGGAGGTTTGTTGGTGGGTCCGAATGAGTATGGGAGATGGCCTTGAGAGGTGATAGCATGGTAGGGGCTGATGCATGCGAGCGGGGTATGGTCGATGAGTGGTGAGTTTGGATGGGCGGAGAAAGTATCGAGGGTGTTAGGGGTCGATCAAAGATCAGGGAAGGTGGCAAGTCATGGGGAGCTTTGCAGGACAGCTCAACTGTAGGTGGGGCGAGTGGGATGTTAGGGGTGGAATCCGGGTTGGTGGATTCTCCATTGGCTATCAAGGATATCAGGGGTGTGTCTGCATTGGGATGGCCGGTAGCTAAGTGTATCCCTGTCCATTCTGGGCCAGGGGACCCTGGTGTGGTTGAGACCATTGTGACGGACGGGTAGGGGTCATTGGGGGTGTGGAGAAATTTAGGTTCAATTGATGTCGTTATGGGATTTTGTAAAAGAGTTGGAGTGTCTTCCTGACAATCGGGATGAATAGTGGCGGGGAGAGTGTTTTTCTTGCTGTTCACTGCTTTCTTGAGAATAGGAAAGATCTTATCTATGATAGCGAGATTGACATTAGAAGCTTGTATAAGGATATTACCATTGTTGTATATGGATATGGTAGCATTCGCAGTGCAGAAGTCCGAGGCAGCTACCAACAATTTGAGGGCATGAGGGTTTTTTTTTACATTGGAGATTCGAAGCATGGAGTAGAAGATATTCCTCCACTGTGCACGTTTTTTGGTGTGGAAGATGAGGTCATTCGATAGTATGCCTTTGTTGATGCAGAAATAGGGGTCTGAAATAAGAGTCTCAGGGTGAGTTTTCATTAGCCTGTGTTTGAACTTCTTGGCTGCATTTTTGGATAGATTGGGAGGATAGGTAATGGTGAAGGCATGGAAACCTGAGGGTTCTAGGTTTTTATCCATTTTCTTTCTTTTTCTTCCTCTTCTTTCCCCTTTTTTCTTCTTTCTTTTTCTTTCTCCTTCTCATTCTTTCTTCACTTCTTTCTTTCCTTATATCTCAGAGACTCCCTCTCTGCTTCCTTCCTGCTTTCCGTTGAGAAACATACTTCACCTATTCGCTGGTAACTTTATTCATTATCTGTCTGGTTAAAAAAAAAAAAAAACTGGTGGAGGTTAGTACCATTCTAAGATGGCCGCCACATTTTCAAGCTTGTTGGATCTTGTTGGTCCTAATTTGGGGACCTTCTTCATTAATTCCTTATTTCTTAGGGGTACCCTTTCTACTTCATTTCTGCCATATTTAGAGTTGTCCTACACTATTTCTTTGGTATCATATCTTGTCTGGAGAGGGCACGGTTGGAGGTTGAAGCCTTTCCAAGACGGCTGCCGCTTTTTGGCATGATTAGTTAGTCCTATTTTGCTGGCCATTAGTGTGGGAGGTGGGCACCATCTTCCGATTGAGAGCTGATAGAGTTTGAGGGAATATCTCCCCAAAATGGAGGCTTGAGGCTCAAGATACCAGGGGACAGCCCTCCCCCCAGCGTTCGTGAAAATTGAAATTAACAAGGGATAAGATTGAGAATGACCGTGGGCTTCCAAGGATGTAATTCGACCCCGCAAATTGGGAGGAGTGAGCAAGGCAAAGCTCCTCTGCGATCATCCAGCCCGTGTTGGTTCCAGTCAGGCGGCTTGGAATAATTGCTGACCTCCGCCACGGCTCGGTGAAATTGACCTGAGGCTCCCAAGGACGTACTTCCCCTCCGTAAAATTGGGAAGAGCGAGCAAAGCTCCCCCGCGATCACCCAGCCCGTGCCGGTTCCAGTCAGGCTGCTTGGAATACTTGCTGTCCTCCGCCACAGCTCGGTCACGCCCAGCGCGAGCCCAGCACGAGGGGCGATCCACGGGGCCAGGGCACGCCACTAAGGACTCCGTCAGGTGCCCCACCAGCCTCCCCAGTGTACGTACATCAAGCACCAAAGCCTGCCACTCAACTCAACTCAACGGGCTCAGGAGACGCGCTGCTATTCAAGCTGGGTCCAAGGCATGACAGAGATCGTTGGGCACTCACCGGGGACATGCACTCTGCACCGGCTCATCGCAGGACCGCAGGGAGCCTGATTTTCTCCGGTCTCCTCTGCCCGGTGCCAGCTCGAGACCCGATCCTCTTCTCCAGCACGTCCTCGACGGGTCCCACAGGGCATCAGTCCACCACCTCTTCAGAACTCCAGCATCGATATTTCCCCATGCGACCTCAGCTCTGGTAGGTGACATGGCGGGCAAGGGCCGATCAAGGGCGAAGGTGAACCGGGTTAAAATAGGGATTATTACCAGAAGGTAATCCCAAACCCCCGGAGCTCCCGTATAGAGCTCCTACACTGCGGCCATCTTGCCTCGAGTGATAACTGGTACAAATAATCAGTTAATAAAGGATACTCAATCTCTGAGAATTTACGCGGACGCGGGACGCCCCAGACATTCTCCGGGCATCCTAACACGACCTTGTAGGGTGACAATCCTGTCCTAGAATGTGCTGTTGTTCTTGTGGACAAAAGGCATCTGGCCACTGCAACCCTGTTGTCTCCTGAATCTTTGCCAATTTCAGTTTGAGAGCACCATTGTACTTCTCAACCAAACCTGCTGACTGGGGGTGATTCGCAGCATGAAACTTTTGTCTTATGTGTAGTCCTTCACAAACTAGCTGGATAACCTTGGCATTAAAATGACTTCCGTTATCACTCCAGATCAAATGGGGCAAGCTGAAGCGAGGAAAGAACTCCTTCAGGAGTGCCTTTGCTGTGTTCTCTTTAGTAGGGTAAGCCTCAACCCATTTACTGAATGCACAAACAACCACTAGCACATACTTCAAATTGTTGACCCTGTCCATTTCAATATAATCAACCTGGAGGACCTCGAAAGGGAAGGTGGGAGGTGCAAAATTGCCGGGTGGTGTAGGGGTGCCTTTGCCAGGATTGTGCATCATGCACACCATACAATACTTTACTAGGTGTGCAGCCGTCTTTGGAATATTATCATTTTGCTATACGGGGTCTAATAGTTTGCAAATACCCTTAGCACTTATATGAGCTGGGCCATGAGCTATGGTAACTACAGGAAAAACATATGCCTCTGGCAACATCCATCTCTGCTTCCCTGACTTGTCAATCCAACATTCCTCATCATTCACGTTTGCTGTACTTTCTTGCCACACTGCTAACTCCTCTATCGTGGCCTCACTCTGTATCTCCTTCACATTTTCCAGTGTATCCTCGAACATTGTGACCTCGGGAACCCACCTAGCGGGACCTGCTACAAACATTCTATTCATCTTTGTTCGGGCTGTTTCCTTAGCTCTCTGATCTGCAAAGGCGTTTCCTTTGCCCACATTGTCAGTAACTTTTCTATGAGCGCTGCACTGCACTATGGCCAATTTCTTAGGGAGTGTCAGAGCGGACAGAAGCCTATGTATAAGGGGAATGTGTGTTCCATGAGAAATAAGGAACCCTTTCTCCACCCAGAGCCGCCCAAAATTATGAGCGACTCCGAAGGCGTACTGGCTGTCAGAATAAATATTAACAACCAGTCTCGCACTCAATTCACTGGCTCGAATAAGGGCGACTAACTCAGCTGCCTGGGCGGACTGATCGGGAACTCGTGATGTCTCAACTACCGTGCGCAACGTAGTAATCGCATACGCAGCTGTTGTGGTGCCATCCTGGTAATTTAAAACAACAGCCATCGACATATAGTTCTCCTTGGGGGTCAGAAAAGGAAACATCAGTCAGGTCTACCCGTCCTTTCGTCTCTTCTTCCGTCTGGAAGATACAATCATGTATGTCAATGTCCTCATTCTCAGAAGGGAGGGGCAGTAACGTGACTGGATTCAGAGTGGCACAGCGTTTAATCGTAATGTGCTTTTAAAAGAGCATTAGCTCGTAACCTGTCAGACGTGCACTCGTGATGTACTGTGTCCTTGTCTTATTCAAAAGTGTATCCTCAGCATGGGGTACCATAACCGTGAGGTCAGTATTGAGAACGAGTCCCGCTAATTGTCTTATTGAGACAGCCACAGCCGCTACCGCTCTTAGACAGCTCGGGAGGGCTCGCGCGACAGGGTCAAGCACAGTAGAGAAATAAGCACAGTCGTTGCTTATCCCCGAATGTTTGTGTTAAAACAGAAAGAGCACAACCACCCAGCTCATAGACGTACAACACAAAGAATTTAGCATAATTAGGGGTACCAAGCACTGGAGCCGAGCAAAGCGCAGTTTTCAATTGCTCAAAAGACTGCTGAAACTCTGGCGTGCAAGGCAGGGGTTCATGCACATCTTTTAGTGTTAGTGCAAGCAGGGGCTTAACAAGCAGTGAGTAGCCAGGTATCCACTGCCTGCAGTAGGAAGTGATACCTATGAAAGCACGCACATCTTTCTGAGTTTGCGGAACAGGCATTTTAACAATGGTACTGATGCGTTCAGGGGTCAATCTCCTACCCTCCTTCGGCAGTAGTGACCTAAGTAGGTGACCTCCTGTCGACAATGCTGAAATTTTGAAAGAGATACTTTATGGCCATCTTGAGCTAAATGTAGCAGCAATTTAACTGTACTGTCTCTTCAACCTTGTTCTGTGTCCGAAGCGATGAGTAAGTCATCAACATATTGAAGCAATACATTACTTGTTGGGAGGGACAAGGAATCCAACTGACCTTTCAATGCCTGACTATAGATACTCTGACTTTCTGTATAGCCTTGAGGAGCGCGACAGAATCTAAAAGTTGTACAGGCGAGGGTGAACCCGAACAGATACCTGCTATCAGGATGGATGGGAATACTGAAGAATGCATTTTTCAAGTCAATGACAGAGAAGAATTTAGCAGAAGAAGGAATTATCGTCAAAAGAGTCGTAATGTCAGGGACCACTGGGAACTGGAGAATCATTATTTTGTTAAATTCACGCAAATCAATCACAAAGCGATAAACATCTTCATGATACTCAGGGGGACCCGAAGGCGTCCTTTTAAGAATGGAAAGAATAGGGCTATTACAAATATTAGCAGGCGTCTCCTCAACCACTCCTTTCTCATTCAAATCTTGCACAATTTTATCAAAGTTTGTTCACCTACCTGTAGTATCTTATACTGACGGGGTAAGATAGCGCCTTCCTTGACACGTATCGAAACAGGCGATATCTGCAACAAACCCACATCTGTGTCGCCCGTTGCCCACAGTGTGGGTGGCACATCTTTAAATTCAGCAGGGAGGGGCGCATATTTGGACAGACACTGCTTAGCGCACATCACATCAGGACCCATCGTCATATAGACGCCGGCCGGGGAGCAGTAAATCGTAGCATGCAATTTCTTCAACAAGTCCAAACCCATCAAATTCTCTCCACAATTGGACGTCAACAAGAATGGCGAATCCACAGTGAAAGGGCCAATAGTCAACGCAAGAGGTTTCGAAATGGGGCTTACAACCTGTACACCAGAAAATCCTACCGAAACATTATTATGGTCAGACAGAGCCGCCCCAGGGACCAAGGAACGATAAATAGAGCTGTTCGTTGCACCTGTATCCACCAAAAACTCCTTAGTCGAACCATGGACATCCGCACTAACGTACGGACCTCGTTGGTCTACAGGTATCAAAACTGGTCCCTCACCCTGTCCCCGGCTGTCCTAGCTGTAAGACAACCCGGTCACCTCATCCATATCATAGTTATCATGATAATACTGTTTGCCCCGAGGGTCGTCAAAGTAGTTTTGGTCAGTACGACCCTGAGATGCCACAGCATTCTGAGCCCTGTCCTGGCCACCATTTTCACGACCCCATCCACGAGACCCCCGTCCTCTAGGAGCCGATACCTTCTGCAAAAGCACCAGACACTCGCTACGCCAGTGCCCCTCCTCTTTACAATATGCACACTGATTCGCCCCCAAAGGCGCTGTATTACCGGGCCTGCTAGTGCGTGGAAGCTGTCGAGCCATACCACCTTGTCCTCTACCGTTCCCTCTAGAAGCCTGCTGTAACAACACCTTCGTCTTCAAATCTTTGTGCTTCATTTCTGTCTTCTCTTTCTCCTCATTTTCCCTGTGCTCATAATACTGTGCCATATTCAAGATAACGGAAGGGGAAGAGGTGGACCAAGTGCTCTCAGAAGCCTGCAATCAGGTCGAAATCTCAGGAAGCAAATTGGAAACAAATCTATTAACAAACAGCCGCACACCACCTTCAATCGACAAATCCTGTCCACTACAGTTTAAGAACACACCTTAAAACTGAGTAAAGAAATCTGACACACTCTCCTCCTTCTTCTGGCGGCAAGCTGATAGCTTGTCCCATCAACCTTCCTCGGAGGGATAATAGAATGCGCATACGTGATAATGCAGCCTGGCAAAGCAAGTATCTCCGCCCTACGCTTATCACCTGGCTTTCGCTCCTGATCCCATGCTTTAATTTGTTCCCATGTACCACCCAATTCCGCAACATGATCCTGTGTGTGTACCTGTCTCCAAATATCAACCGGAACTAGTAAACCAAAGAACATTTCAATATCAGCGAGCGTCATCACTGTCGAAGAGGCAGCTTCAGTGAGCTCCTTATAATAAGCGGTGGGATTTTTCCTAGGGTCAGGTAACTGAGTCTTAAGGGACAAGACTTCACTCCTTTTCCATGGAGTATAAACCCATTGTTCTTGGAAACGGGCCTCTACCCTTGGCCTAGTAACATGATCATGCTGATCCCTTAGCTCCGGTATCTCTGGATGGTAGATGGGATGAACCTCCCGCATCGGAAACTGAGTTACTGGGGTGGGGCTCTTCTCGAGCAGTCTCTCCCGATAAGCAACCAACGTCGCAACATTACCAAAGACATGGGCAGGTTCCATATCAGTAACATACACCTGATCCCTAATATCGTATATGATCTGTGGTGCGGCACCCTTGAAGCGCTGCTCCCAAAGACTGATCAAAGTAGCTGACTTATGCTTAAGGGCATGCTGTTGTACAAAAGGCTCATAATCTTTCATGACACTCCACACATCTCCCACACCATAAATGGGGTTACGAGCCCACTGGGCAACCTGATTAGCCACCACCTGCTTCTTTGCATCTCCCACATCAGATCGGACCAACGTCCGCCCCATAAGTTCCTTAAATTTCATCCAATCTCTACCCTCAGGACCGCCTACCAGTGCCCCACTACTCAGTGATGTCGGGGAATGGAGGAACACACTGGGGGCAACAACAGAGGGAGCGGTTACTAATGTCATTGTCGGCTGCGTCGTGGGGGTAAGAGCTGGAGAGAGAGAAACCGAAGCCATAGGTGTTGCAGGAGTACTAACAGTCACAGTTGCCATAGACGGCAAAGGCAAGGAAAGGACAGGCGGTGCCGTGGCCAAGGCAGTCTGATCAACAGTAACAGAAGCAGAAACAGCAGAGACAGAAGAACCAGGCAGCTGGGCCTGGGAGGGAAGAGAAGGATATATCCTCTGCGGGGCATAAGGGGGTGGGAGTCGAGTATCCAATAATTGTTCCACAAACTTATCACTTTCTTCTTCGGCTACATAAGATTTGTCAATCTGCAATCGGAATCTCCTATCTTCACGTTCAATGCCTAGCTCTTGCTTCTCTCTATCATGTGCTACAGCCTTCTGAGTCAATATTTTCATTCTCCTTTTCCGGGCCTCTTTCTCTGCTTTCATACATTTCTGCTTAACCTCCTTTTGCCAGGTCCTGAGGGAATCAAACATAGACTGCCTACTTCTTCTTGCAAACAACTTCTCCTGTACAAAGGCAATTTTCTGTTCATCAAAACTGCCCGTCAAAGGCCACTGCAACTCAACATTGTCCCTCGTATATTTGTGCCATAGTGTACTAAACATAATAGGGCCAAGGCCATGTTTCACATACATATCAAAATTAGGAGTGCCTTCCGGAGGCACTGGCTGAGCTTCTTCCAATCGAGCATAAGCAGAATAACGACAATAAGAAACCATAAAACGACTGAACACAGGTATTTTCCTAAGCAAGCCAAATTTGTTATATTGCCTGGCAAAACGCTCACAAACACTTTGTATCTAAATCGGTCTTCAGACCGGAACAAATGCAAACCAAAATCGGTCCTCAGACCATACCAAAAACAAACAAAAATGGTACCATATCCACAAAGAACCAAAACAAACTCACCTGGTGCACACAGGTCAAGCGAATTTATTCGCCTCTTCGGACCAAATGGTCAGATCCAAGGGTTTCGCCGTTCAGGACCCCAGTCGGGATGACCGCTCGGCGAGGCACCAACCAGTCAGACAGACAGGGCACCTGTGAGTTCAGGACTCTGTCGTGCAGGGATCCCTGGTCTGCCCTTCCGACCCGGCGATGGCCCCGACCTCCACACCCGTCCTCGGGCGAGGATGGGTCACCCGATGAGGTCCCTGTTTGGGCGCCAACTGAAGGAAGTGACCCGATTAGGGCCACCTGGGTCACTCGCGACCACCTCTCAGCCTTCCATACAAATGAAGAGTCGGTCAGACAGTAGAGAATACAAACCAAGTATATTTTATTCAGATACACTCAAGTGGAGTCCAGTCTGACCAGCCACCTAGGATTGCTGCCAAGGGACTGACTTCAGCAAACATAGAGATACATTATGTACATTACTGAACCATAAAAATCCAGCCCATAATGGAATTCTACTAGCAGGTGGAGCTAAAACAAAGAAGCACAGGGAGATGAGTTTCGACTCGAAGGCCGGGCACACATTATCTTTATGCCAAGGTCGTTCTGTTCGTGTCTACCGCTAGGCGAGTGGGAGAAAGCCTCTATCTATGGGAAAGGAATGCATTAATAAGAACAGTGTATTCATTAGCAGAGCAAGGCCTAACCTTGGGTAAATAGGATTTTCCACAGCCTGCTTCTTGAGGAGAGAATACGCAGCTGAAGACATGATTCAAAATGGCGACTAAACATAAAATGGTGCCGCGAATGCTAACTTAACATAAGAACAAAATACAAGCCAGGTAGCAAAACGTATTCATTTCATCACTTCCTGTGGAAATTCGCAATAGGACAAAGTCATCAGGCTGGATATTGTGGCCGGGTCCCTCTGGTATAGAAGGTAGGGACTCTCGCACCTGTTGATGAATAGAACGTACACTTTCTGTTAACTGGCCAAGGTAATCAATTAATACAGGGTACTCAATATCAGTAAACCGACGAGGACGCGGGACGCCCCAGACATTTGCTGGGCGCCCAAACACGGCCTCGTAAGGAGACAATCCAGTCCTAGAATGTGGTGTCGTTCTTGTTGACAAAAGAGCTAACGGTAAAGCATCTGGCCACTTTAACCCTGTGGTCTCCTGAATTTTTGCCAATTTCAATTTGAGAGTACCATTGTACTTCTCAACCAAACCCACTGTCTGTGGATGATTGGCAGCATGACATTTTTGCTTTACATTGAGACCCTCACAAATCAATTGAATCACTTTCGCATTAAAATGACTTCCGTTGTCACTCCAGATAACACGGGGCAAGCCAAAACGAGGAAAGAACTCCTTGAGGAGTACCTTTGCAGTCGTAATGGCTGTATTATCTTTAGTAGGGTAAGCCTCAACCCATTTACTGAATGCACATACAACCACCAAAACATACTTAAGATTATTGCATCTCTCTAATTCAATATAGTCCATTTGAAGGACTTCAAAAGGAAAAGTGGGTGGTGCAAAATTACCGGGTGGCGTAGGGGTACCCTTCCCTGGATTATGCATCATGCAAACCATGCAATATTTCACCAAATGCGCGGCTGTTTTAGAGATATTGTCATTCTGCCATTCAAGTCTAACAGCTTACAAACGCCTTTTGCACTAATATAAGCTGGACCATGTACCATAGTAACCATGGGAAGAACATATTCATCCGGCAACATCCATCTCTGCTTCCCTGATTTATCAATTCAACATCCTTCCTCATTTAACTGTGCTGTACGTTCCTGCCATTCCACTAATTCTTCTACTGTGGCTTTACTTTGTATCTCCTTTACACTTTCAAGGGTATTCTCAAACATGACAACTTCAGGGACCCACCTAGCTGGACCTGCTACAAACATGCTTTTTATTTTTGTTCGGGTCATTTCCTTAGCTGTCTGATCTGCAAAAGCATTTCCTCTACCCACGTCATCAGTAACCTTCCTGTGGGCACTACATTTAATTATGGCCAATTTCGTGGGGAGCGTTAAAGCGGACAAAAGCCTCAATATGAGGTGCCCATGCTGAATCTTGGTGCCATGAGAAGTAAGGAACCCTCTCTCTACCCAGAGTCGACCAAAATTATGCGCGACCCTGAAGGCATACTGGCTGTCAGTATAGATGTTGACAACCAGTCCCTCGCTCAATTCGCAAGCTCGAATAAGAGCGGCGAGCTCAGCAGCTTGAGCCAACTGATAGGGGACCTGTGATGTCTCTACCACCGTTCGCAATGTAGCGAAGCTGCCATCGTAGTGCCATCTGGTGATTTAAAACAAGAGTCATCGACATATAGTTCTCCTTGGGGGTCAGATAAGGGAACATCAATCAGGTCTACCCGTTCCTTTGTCTCTTCTTCCGTTCGGTAGATACAATCATGTTTATCGACTGCATCGTTCTCAGAAGGGAGGGGTAGTAACGTGGCTGGATTCAGAGTAGCACATCTTTTAATTGTAATATGCTTAGCAAAGAGGGTCAATTCATAGCCGGTAAGACGTGCACTGGTGAGGTGCTGTGTCTTTGTCTTATTCAAAAGTGTATCCACAGCATGGGTTACCATAACTGTGAGGTCAGTATCAAGCACAAGTCTAGCCGATTGTCTGATTGAAGTGGCCACAGCTGCGACTGCTCACTGACAACTCGGGAGGGCCCTTGCGACGGGATCAAGCACAGCAGAGAAATAAGCACACGGCCGTTGCTTATCCCCAAATGTTTGTGTTAGGACAGAAAGCGCACAGCCAGCCATCTCGTGGACATAGAGCACAAACGGCTTGCCGTAGTTAGGTGTACCAAGCACTGGAGCCGAACAAAGCGCAGTTTTCAATTGCTCAAAAGACTGCTGACATTCGGGCATCCAAGGCAAAGGCTCATGCACTTCTTTCGTTGTTAATACAAGCAAAGGTTTAATTAGCACGGAGTAGTAAGGTATCCATTGACGACAGTAGGTTGTGATACCTATAAAAGGGCGCACATCTTTCTGAGTTTGTGGGATGGGCATTTTAACAATAGTACAGATGCGCTCAGGGGTCAACCTCCTACCCTCCTTCGACAGTAGGTGACCTAAATAGGTGACCTCCTGTCGACAATATTGGGAAACCGTAGGACCATGATGGGCCAAATGCAACAACAATTTGACAGTACTATCTCTGCAACCCTGTTCCGTATCAGAAGCAATAAGGAGGTCATCGACATACTGCACTAATACATTACCTGGAGGAAGCGATAGTGAATCCAGTTGACCCTTTAATGCTTGACTATAAATACTAGGACTCTCTGTATAGCCCTGAGGAGCACGACAGAATCTAAAACTCCTACCAGCCAATGTGAACCCAAACAAATATCTACTGTCTGGATGGATAGGAATACTAAAGAAAGCATTTTTCAAATCAATAACAGAGAAAAATTTAGCGGTAGAAGGAATCATCGTCAAAATTACAGTAATGTCAGGAACCACAGGGAACTGTGAAACCACTATTTTATTAAGCTCCCGCAGATCAATCACAAAACGATAAACATCATCAGCGTCCTCAGCGGGCCTGAGGGTGCCCTTTTAAGAATCGGAAAAATAGGACTATTACAAATATTGCCAGACGTTTCCTCAACTGCTCCCTTTTGTATCAAATCCTGAATAATCTGAAGAAGAGCCCTTTCTCCTGCCTGCGGTATCTTATACTGAGGAATACGAGGCAAAACAACATTCTATTTAACTTGTATAGAAACTGGTGGTATATGCAACAGCCCTACATCTGTGTCACCTGTGGCCCATAGAGTGGGTGGGACATCAACAAATTCAGCTGGAAGGGGTGCATCCTGAGACAAACACTGTTTAGTACTCACATCCGGACCCATAGTGATATAAACACCCGCAGGAGAGCAATAGATTGCAGCATGCAACTTCTTCAACAAATCCAAACCCATCAAATTCTCACCACAGTTGGATGTCAACAAAAACGGAAATTAAACAGTGAAAGGACCAACGGTCAATGCAAGGGGGCGTGAAATGGGGCTTACAACCAGTAAACCTGAAAAACCTACAGAAACATTATTGTGGCCAGACAGGGCTGACCCAGGGACCATATGTCGAGAAACAGAACTCTTTGTCGCACCTGCGTCCACCAAATATTCCTTAGTCGAGCCTTGCAAATCCGCTGTGACATAAGGACCACGCTGATCAACAGGTATCTGAACTGGTCCCTCTCCCTTTCCCTGGCTGTCCTAGCTATAGGGCATGCCTGTCACCGCATCCATATCGTAATCATCATGATAATACTGGCCATCACAAGGGTCATCAAAGTAATTATTATCAGAATGACCCTGTGAAACCGTAGCATTCTGAGCTCTCTCTGTCCCGTGACCTCTCCCACCAGAACCGTGCCCTCTAGGAGCTGCAACTTTCTGTAAAAGCACAGGGCACTGGCTATGCCAATGACCCTCATCCTTACAATACGCACACTGATTTGGCCCTAAAGGTGTCGTTGAAGGCTGTCTACTGGTACGTGAAGCTGTCTAGAAGGACCACCCCTCCCCTACCATTTCCCCTAAACGCTTGCTGCAACAACACCTTCGTCTTTAAATCCTTGTGTTTCTTATCAGTCCTATCCTTTTCCTCCTGATCTCGGTGTTCATAGTACTGAGCCATATTCAAAATAACAGAGGGGGAAGAGGTGGATCAAGTACTCTCAGACGAGTCATAATTTCAGGATGAAGATTAGAAACAAATCTGTCAACAAAGAATCAAACTCCTCCCTCGATAGACATATCCTGCCCACTATAATCCAAAAATGTATCTTCAAACCGGGTAAAGAAATCGGAAACACTTTCATCATACTTCTGTTGACAAGCCGCCAATTTAGCCCAACTTACCTTCTTAGGCGGAGTAAGGGAATGCATAAATGTAATAATACGGCCTGGCAAAGCAAGTATCTCAGCTCGGGGCTTATCACCTGGCTTCCTTTCCTGATCCCATCCTTTAATCACATCCCATGTACCACCCAACTCCGCAACATGGTCTTGAGTATGAACCTGTCTCCAAACATCAACCGGAACGAGGAGACCAAAAATCATTTCAATATCAGAAAGAGTCATTACAGTAGAAGAGGCAGCCTCAGTTAACTCTTTATAATAAGCTGCAGGAATTTTCCTAGGATCAGGCAAATGAGTCTTAAGGGCTAGAACCTCACTCCTTTTCCATGGACTATAAACCTATTGTTCCTGAAAACGGGCCGCTACAGCCGGTCTAGTAACATTACCATGCTGATCCGTTATCTCAGGTATTTCTGGGTGATATATAGGATAGACCTCTCGTATCGGAAACAGAGTTATCTGAGTAGGGCTCCTCTCATACAGTCTACCCCTGTAGGCAACTAGAGTTGTAACATTCCCAAATACTTGGCCTGGCTCCAAGTCATTAACATACACACGATCTCCAATATCAAATAAAATTTGAGGCGCTTCTGTCCCAATGTGTTTCTGCCAAAGACTAATCAATGTAGCAGACATATGCTTAAGAGCATGTTGCTGAATAAAGGGTTCAAAATCTCGCATGACTTCCCAAACATCCTCCACACTATAGATCGCATTACGAGCCCACCGCGCAGCCTGGTCAGCTAATTCTTGTTTCTCTTCATCCCCCACCCCAGACCACACTAACGGGCCTATTCGCTCCTTGAATTTCATCCAATCTCTATCCTCAAACCCGCGTACTGGCGTCTCAGCATTCAAAGGTGTCAGAGGATGAAAAACCATGGAAGGAGAAACATCAGAAGTGACAGGTACAATCATTGCTGGTGCTTGCACCGAGGAGAAAGTACAGAGGATACAGGAGGTGAACCAGTAGATGTGCTGGGGGTCACAGTTGACAAAGATGGCGAGGACAAAGAAGGAGCGGGAGGTGCCATAGCCAAAGCCATCGAAACAACAGCCACAGATACGGGAATAGCCGAAGGAGACGTGACAGGCTGCTGTGACTGTAAGGAAACGGCGGGATATATCCTCTGCGGGGCATAAGGATGCGGGGGTCGAGTATCTAGCAACTCCTCTACAAAAGTATCATCTTCTTCTTTAACCAAATAAGACTTATCAATATGCAATCGAAGTCTCCTATCTTTACATTCAATTCCAGACTCTTGTTTTTCTCTATCATATGCCACAGCTTTCCGTGTCAATGTTTGCATTTTCCCTTTCTGTGCGTCTTTTTCCATTTTTAACTGTCTCTGTCTAGCCTCTTTCTGCCAGGTCCTGAGGGAGTCAAACATGGACTGTCTACTTCTTTTCTTAAATAATTGCTCCTGTAAAAACCCAATTTTTTGTTCATCAAAAGTGCCAGTCAACGGCCACTGCAACTCGGCATTGTCCCTCGTATATTTGTGCCATAATGTACTAAACATACTAGGGCCAAGACCATGCTTCACATACATATCAAAATCAGGGCATTGCTTCAAGAGGCGCCGGGAGAGCTTCTTTCAATCGAGCATCTGTAGAACAACAACGACAACACGAATACAAGATTTTACTGAGACTAGGCATTTTAAAAGGAAAACAAGTTTGTTGTTTTTACCTAGCAAAGTAATTGCAAATACTTTTATCAAAAACGGTCCTCAGACCGTACCAAACTCAAACCACAATGGTACCATATCCGCAAAGAACCAAAAAAACTCACCTGATATCAGTAGCACAAACGGACCAGTTCTCCACTGCCGACTCTTCAGACCAAACGGTCAGATTCAAGGGTTTCGCCGTTCAGGACTCCAGTCGGGATGACCAATGGGCGAGGCACCATCTGGCGGGACAGAAGGGGCAGCTGCGAGTAACAGAAACTCTTCGTGCAGGGATCCCTGAGCCGTCAGTCCGACCTGGCGATGTCCTTGGCCTCCCCCCATCTGCGGAAAGGGGATGGATCAATCACCCGAAGGAGTCCCTGTTCAGGCACCAACTGAAGGAAGTGGCCCGTTTAGGGTCACCTGGGTCACTAATGACCACCTCTCAGCCTTCCATACCAAATGAAGAGTACGTCAGACAGTAGAGAATACAAACCAATAACTGTTTATTCATATACACTCAGAGCGGAGCCCAGTCTGCCCAGTCACTAGGAGTGCTGCAGAGGGACTGACATCGACAAGCATAAAGATACATTATGTACATTTCGCAACTGGGCTGAAACACGCCCACAGTGGAATTTTCCAGGCAGGTGCAGCTAAACTGTGGAATACAGAAAAAACAGTTTCATCGCTCATATCTTGCACAAAGTTACAAAGTCCAAGGTTGTTCTATTCGGGCCCGCCACCAGACAAGTGGGAGAGGGCCTCTATCTAGTGAGAAAGGTATGCGCTAATAGGAACAGTATACTCATTACGGTAACAAGCCTGCATGGCAGAAAACGAAACTTATAGTGGAGCATTTCTCGGAATTAAACTAACTTAGTTTCAAACAGCCTAAAATGGCGCCTGCAAAAAAAATGGTGCAGTGAATGCTAACTTACACAGGGCAATGCGCAAACGTAAACATTTCTAGTGTAACACGCGAACAAACGCTGCATCGATTTTTCAGCGGCACCGCGGCGATACATTGGTTTTTGAACCACACAGCAAGCTTGCAGCGGTAAAAACGGCGCTGGAAGGGTGATGCGTGGATTTTCAAGGCTTGAAACAGCAGAACCACCTCCAAGGGCCTTGAACTGGAATTGGCACCACTTGGCAGGTCAGAACTCCTAGCAGTGGCGTTCACGGATGCTTCAGATGTAGTCTTTGGTGGCTCTGAGACATCTTAACAGGAGGCAAGCACACATGAGCCCTTGGAGAATCTTCTCAAGCAGGATACAGAACAGCAGAGTCCAGTCTTTGTCCTCTCCAAGGCAGAAGCAGCAACAGCATGTCAACCCAGCAAAGCAACACAGCAAAGGGCCGGTACTCCTCCTGACAGCACTCCAGCTCTTCCTCTTGGCAGAGTCTCCTCTTGATCCAGAAGTGTTCTAAAGGTCTGGGATTTTAGGCCCAATACTTATACCTCTTTTGGCCTTTGAAGTAGGCATACTTCAAAGGAAACACTTTGTAGTGCACAGATCCTGCCTTGCCCTGTCCTGGCTCAAGACACACTACAGAGGGGTGGAGACAGCATTGTGAGAGGTCAGGCACAGCCCTATTTGGGTGTCAATGTGACCCACCACTCTAGCTCAGAAAGGCTCATCAGCCTGGTGATGGGCAATCAGGATATGCAGGGCACATCTCAGCTTCATTTGTGTGACTGTCTAGAGTGAATGCACAAACAGCCCAAAAGTCAGTCTAAACCAAACGTTGATTCCACAGGCATGCAGAAGCGCAAGATGGTAAAGCAAGAAAATGCCCATTTTCTAAAAGTGACAGTTTCAAACACACAATTTAAAAACCACCTTCACTAAAAGATGTATTTTTAAATCCTGAGCTCAGAGAGCCCAAACGCCAAATCTCCATCTCTTCCCAACTGAAAGTTACACTTATAAGATGTTACAAGCAGCTCCAATAGGATAGATAGTCCTTGCAATAGTGAAAAACGAAATTGGCAGTATTTCACTTTTAGGGCATGTAAAACACACTAGTACATGTCCTACCTCGCATATACACTGCACCCTGGCCATGGGGCAACCTTGGGCCTTCCTTAGGGGTGCCTTACATGTAGAAATAGGTACGGCTTGGGCCTGGCGTAAGTAGGTGCAGTTGCCAGGTCGATATGACAGTTTAAAACTGCACTTTCAGACACTGCAGTGGCAGGCCTGAGATATGTTTTCAGGGCTACTCCTGTGGGTGGTTCAATCAGTGCTGCAGGCCCACTAGTAGCATTTGATTTACAGGCCCTGGACACACACATGGCACTTTACTAGGGACTTACCAGTAAATCAAATATGCCAATCATGGATAAACCAATCACCAATACAATTTACACAGGGAGCGCTTGCACTTTAGCACTGGTCAGCATTTCCCAGAGTACACAAACCAGCAAAAACTAAGTCCAGCATACAGTCACAAATATAGGAGATAGAGGCAAAAGGACAGGGGAACCACACCAAGAATGCCAGGTCTAACAAGTGTCCCCTCCAGCTAACTGTAGGGAGAACTACCCAACCCCCTGGGAGTTCTCATCACTAAGGGGGAGGAATCTGACCAGACCATCAGCATTGGTGTGTTCTGTACCAGCGCGGTGTTCTGCCGTAAAGTCCATTCCCTGTAGGTAAATGGACCACCTCAACAGCTTTGGGTTCTCCGCCCCCATCTGCATTAACCATCTGAGGGGCCTGTGGTCTGTCTGAACCCGGAAGTGAGTCCCAAACAAGTAGGGCCGTAGCTTCTTCAGTTCCCAGACCACAGCAAAAGCTTCCCTTTCAATTGCGCTCCACCTCTGTTCCCGGGGAAGTAACCTCCTGCTAATGAAGGATACCAGTTGGCCTAGGTCCTCTTCATTTACCTGTGCTAGAACTGCACCCATACCATGCTCTGAAGCATCTGTCTGCACCACAAATTCCTTGTAGAAATTGGGTGCCTTGAGCATGGGTGCCATGCACATGGCTGCCTTCAGAGCATTAAAAGCATTAAAAGCAGTATGACAAGCCTCAGTCCAGATCACCTTCCTGGGCTGCTTCCTGGAAGTCAGCTCAGTCAAGCGGGCAACAATGGTGCCACAACCCTTGACAAATCTCCTGTAATAACCTCAGTCTGGGTCTTGGGGGGGGGTCCCAAGCCAGAATAGTGTCAATCTTGGATTGTAGGGGCACCACCTGGCTGCTTCCTACCTGGTGTCCCATGTACACCACAGACCCTTGCCCTATCTGGCACTTACTGGCTTTGATAGTGAGGCCTGCCTTCTGCAGGGCCTTCAACACTTCCCAGAGGTGATGCAAGTGATCCTCCCAGCTGGAGCTGAACACAGCAATGTCATCCAGGTAGGCTGTACTGAACTCCTGCAGCCCAGCCAAGACCTGGTTGACCAACCTCTGAAAGGTGGCAGGGGCATTCTTCAACCTGAAGGGCATGACATGGAACTGGAAGTGCCTCTCCGGCATTGGGAATGCTGACCTCTCCTTGGCCCCATCAGTCAAGGCAATTTGCCAGTACGCAGACGTTAAGTCAAACGTACTGAGGAACCTGGCGGCTCCCAGCTGAACTATGAGCTCATCAGCTCTGGGGATGGGGTGCGTGTCAGTCTTAGTGACGGCATTGAGCCCACGGTAATCCACCCAGAACCACAGTTCAGATGTGGCACCGGGTGCAGCAGCCTTTGGAACAAAGGCCACTGGGCTGGCCCAAGGAATGTTGGAGGGCTCTATCACCCTTAACACTAGCAACTTGGAAACCTACTCCTTGATGCTGGCTTTGACCTTGTAAATCAACCTGTAAATTTTGTGCTTCAAATGTGGACTATCCCCAGTATCCACATCGTGGGTACACCAATGGGTGATTCCTGGGGTCAAGGAAAACAGAGAGGCAAAATGTCTCAGGAACTGGCGACAGTCACTCTGCTGTTCCAGGTTCAGTGTGGGGAGAGGTTCTCGCCCTCCACAGACCCATCCTGCTCCTTGGTAGACAGGAGGTCAGGAAGAGGCTCACTCTCTTCCTCTACTCCATAATCTGTTGCCAGGAGCATGGTCAATTCGGACCTCTCAAAGTGTGGTTTGAGGCTGGTCACATGTAGGACCTTCAAAGGGTTACTTGGTGTCTGCATGTCCACTAGGTAGGTGACATCACTCTTGCGCTCCTTTTCTTCAAAAGGCCGGGACCACTTGTCCTGTATAGCACACGACTCCACTGGGGCCGTGACCCATATTTTTTGGCCAGGCTGAAACTCAACCAGAGTGGTATTATGGTCATACCAGTGTTTCATGTCCTCCTGGCTTGCTTCCAGGTTCGCCTGAACAAGTTTCCTGAAGCTTGTGTTCTGATTTCTGAAGGCATGTAGCTAAATACATCCTGGGGGGCTTCTTGGGAGCTTTCTCCCAACCTTACTTCACTAGACTAAGGGGTACCCTCACAGAGTGCCCGTACAGCAGCTCAAAGGGGTTAAAGCCAACCCCCTTCTGTGGTACTTCCTTGTACGCAAAGAGAAGGCATGGTAAGAGCAAGTCCCACTTACGCCTTATGGAGTCTGACAGACCCCAAATCATGCCCTTCAGGGTACGGTTGAACCTTTCAACCAACCCATGACCTTGGGTGTGGTAAGGAGGGGTGAATGTGTAGTTCACCCCATACTCCTCCCACATGGCCTTCATGTACTTAGACATGAAATTGGTACCCCGGTCAGATACTACCTCCTTGGGGAAACCATGTGGGAAAAATCCCCATCAGTGTCCCGTCCACCCCAGGCGCCGTCATTGTCATCAGAGGGATAGTCTCTGGGTACCGCATGACATGGTCCACAAAGACCAAGATAAACTTGTCGTCCATTGCTGTCTTGGGATCCAGAGGCCCCACAATGTCGATTCCCACCCTCCCAAAAGGGGTGCTCACGACAGGGAAAGATTGGAGTGGAGCCTTATATCTCCCCCCACTCTTGCCAATTGCCAGGCAAGTGTGACAAGACCTGCAATGTGCATCAGAGTGCCTTTGCATTTGGGGCCAAAATAAGTGGGTGACAAGCCTTTCAAAGGTCTTGTCCTTCCAAAGGCACATCTTGAGCCAGACCCTGTAGGAAGGCTCCGAAGCGCAGGGGTACCACCAGCACACAGGCTGCCCTAGTTTCAGCAACCTTAGGTTCACTATACAGGAGACCATTCCCCCAGTAAATCCAATGTGATCCAGACTGCTTGCCAGCTGCCTAGTCTGCAGCCATCTGCTGCAGACCCCAAAGAGAAGGGCATTCCTGCTTCTCCTTGCAGAATTCATCCCTGGTGGGACCCCCTTCTTGCTGCCAATGTGTCAGCTCAGGCAAGTCTCCCAGTTCGGCCACTTGCTCCCCTGTAGGTTCCGGGACATCCCCCTCAGTGTCAGGCTCCCTGGCCCTCCTTTTTCTGGCAGGCACATGGCCATCAGTGTCAGCCTCCTGCCAGACCATGGGAACTTCTTGGGTGGGTTTCCCACGCTCCATGTCCCTCCTTTTTCTGCCAGGCACATGGCCACTCTTTCAGGCTCTAAGTCCTCCTGATCATCCTTACTGGCTGCCATAGACCGAGTGGTCACGCATGCCCACTCAGGCAAATCCACCATCTTCAAGTGAGACTGGCATTCCACCTCACCCCAAGGGGAATCCTCCAGGTCTTTACCCAGCAGACAATCAACAGGCATGGATGGGCTCACAGCTACCCTCAAGGAACCTAAGACCCCCACTCAAAGGGAACCTGCACCACCTTGTACCGGTGCTTAGAGTTGTCCACTGCAACTACTTGGTGAAACACATTGGGGACAACCTGTTCTTCAGACACCAGGTGACACCTGACAGTAGTCATGCTGGCCCCTTGTCTCTCATATACTCCACCCTCTGTCCATTGATGGTCACCCACTGCCTGTACTTCTTAGTGTTCTCAGGCACGAGGGTTCTTTGGACCATCTCACTGTCCCCTAGTGAGACAAGGGTCGTCTCAGCTGGCTCCCACCCTTCTCCTGGAACCAAATCCTCCCCAAGCGCTTCACAGGCCCAACACCCATGACTGCCCACCAGTGGGTGGCAGTGACCGCTTGGGACACTTGGGGTCCCCCTTCATGTGACCCTACAGATCACATGCATAACACCGGCAGGGACCCCTCTCTGCAGGCTTTCCTGTAGAAATCCAAGGTTTCCTTTCACCTTGGGGAGGGGGAATTCTTATCCTGGGAACTAGATTTGGGCCCCTTAGAAAACTCCCTCTGTTTACCCCTGCCCCCCCCCCCACTTTTCTGCTGGGGACCCTGCACACTCTTCGAAAAGGCTCCCTCATACCTTTTGTGGGCCCTGGCACTCATTCAGCGATTCGCCTCCTGAGCAAGCTTTCTGACGTCAGTCAGCCTGCTGTCAATCAGGTGCTAACCAAACACAAGGAGATGATGGACAGAGTGCTGAAACTTTTCAGACACTCACCCCCAGTCACAGATCTGGGTTGAATCCATCATCGTTCTTTAGCTCACTTCGCCACCCCAGTTCAGACGCAGCTATATGCAAATCAGTCTTGACCCTGTGCCTCATGGAAACAGTCCAGCCCGAACTGCCAAGCCATGTCTTCCCTGGACCGGAAACAAGCATCCTGGGACCAGTTTCGGGCTAACAGCCCTCATCAGCCAGGCTAGCTTGAATCCAGTGGCAAAGTGAGCAAGGGACCCACGTCTGGGCATACCCTGCCAACTTATGGCGAACAAAGCAAACACAAGGAGATGATGGATGGAGCGCTGAAACTTTTCAGACACTCACCCCCAGTCACAGATCTGGGTTGAATCCATCATCGTTCTTTAGCTCACTTCGCCACCCCAGTTCAGACACAGCTAAATGCAAATCAGTCTTAACCCTGTACCTCATGGGAACAGTCCAGCCCGAACTGCCAAGCCATGTCTTCCCTGGACCGGAAACAAGCATCCTGGGACCGGTTTCAGGCTAACAGCCCTCATCAGCCAGGCTAGCTTGAATCCAGTGGCAAAGTGAGCAAGGGACCCACGTCTGGGCATACCCTTCCAACTTAGGGCAAACAAAGCAAACACAAGGAGATGATGGACGGAGCACTGAAACTTTTCAGACACTCACCCCCAGTCACAGATCTGGGTTGAATCCATCATTCCAAACTGGAATGGCATGGTGAGCAAAAAAGACAATGGATTTAGGCCCAGATCTCTGTACTGGGGTGAATGTATGACATTGTTCTGCATTCTGTCCATCAATTGTTCTTTTTGCATTTGTCACCCAGAGTGGGACGGGTATGCCCAGAATGGATCCCGTGCTCTCCATGCCACTGGAGTCAAGCTATCCTCGCTGATGAGGGGTGAAACCCCAAAACCGGTCCTAGGATGCTTGTTTCCAGTCCAGGGAGGACCTGGCCTGGCAGTTCGGGCTGGACTGTTCCCATTGGGCGCAGGGTCAAGACTGATTTGCATATGGCTGGGTCCAAACTGGAATGGCATGGTGAGCAAAAAAACGATGGATTTAGGCCCAGATCTCTGTACTGGGGTGAATGTATGACATTGTTCTTCATTCTGTTTATCAATTGTTCTTTTTGCATTTGTCACCCAGAGTGGGACGGGTATGCCCAGACGTGGGTCCCGTGCTCTCCATGCCACTGGAGTCAAGCTATCCTCGCTGATGAGGAGTGAAACCCTGAAACCGGTCCTAGGATGCTTGTTTCCAGTCCAGGGAGTACCTGGCCTGGCAGTTCAGGCTGGACTGTTCCCATTGGGCGCAGGGTCAAGACTGATTTGCATATGGCTGGGTCCAAACTGGAATGGTATGGTGAGCAAAAAAAACGATGGATTTAGGCCCAGATCTCTGGACTGGGGTGAATGTATGACATTGTTCTGCATTCTGTCCATCAATTGTTCTTTTTGCATTTGTCACCCAGAGTGGGACGGGTATGCCCAGACGTGGGTCACGTGCTCTCCATGCCACTGGAGTCAAGCTATCCTCGCTGATGAGGGGTGAAACCCCGAAACCGGTCCTAGGATGCTTGTTTCCAGTCCAGGGAGGACCTGGCCTGGCAGTTCGGGCTGGACTATTCCCATTGGGCGCAGGGTCAAGACTGATTTGCATATGGCTGGGTCCAAACTGGAATGGCATGGTGATCAAAAAAACGATGGATTTAGGCCCAGATCTCTGTACTGGGGTGAATGTATGACATTGTTCTGCATTCTGTCCATCAACTGTTCTTTTTGCATTTGTCACCCAGAGTGGGACGGGTATGCCCAGACGTGGGTCCAGTGCTCTCCATGCCACTGGAGTCAAGCTATCCTCGCTGATGAGGAGTGAAACCCCGAAACCGGTCCTAGGATGCTTGTTTCCAGTCCAGGGAGTACCTGGCCTGGCAGTTCGGGCTGGACTGTTCTCATTGGGCGCAGGGCCAAGACTGATTTGCATATGGCTGGGTCCAAACTGGAATGGCATGGTGAGCAAAAAAAAAAACGATGGATTTAGGCCCAGATCTCTGTACTGTGGTGAATGTATGACATTGTTCTGCATTCTGTCCATCAATTGTTCTTTTTGCATTTGTCACCCAGAGTGGGACCGGTATGCCCAGACGTGGGTCCCGAGCTCTCCAGGCCACCGGAGTCAAGCTATCCTCGCTGATGAGGGGTGAAACCCCGAAACCGGTCCTAGGATGCTTATTTCCAGTCCAGGGAGGACCTGGCTTGGCAGTTCGGGCTGGACTGTTCCCAATGGGCGCTGGGTCAAGACTGATTTGCATATGGCTGGGTCCAAACTGGAATGGCATGGTGAGCTAAAAAAACGATGGATTTAGTCCCAGATCTCTGTACTGGGGAGAATGTATGACATTGTTCTGCATTCTGTCCATCAATTGTTCTTTTTGCATTTGTCACCCAGAGTGGGACGGGTATGCCCAGACGTGGCTCCCGTGCTCTCCATGCCACTGGAGTCAAGCTATCCTTGCTGATGAAGGGTGAAACCCTGAAACCGGTCCTAGGATGCTTGTTTCCAGTCCAGGGAGGACCTGGCCTGGCAGTTCGGGCTGGACTATTCCCATTGGGCGCGGGGTCAAGACTGATTTGCATATGGCTGGGTCCAAACATGAATGGCATGGTGAGCAAAAAAACAATTGATTTAGGCCCAGATCTCTGTACTGGGGTGAATGTGTGACATTGTTCTGCATTCTGTCCATCAATTGTTCTTTTTGCATTTGTCAATCAGGTGCTGACGCAGCTCTGGAAAACAAAGACTATACAAATGCTCCGATGCAATCAAATTATACAGCCCCTTATAGTCTGTTACCTGGCTGCCCTTTACCCAACCATCCAGTGCTCTGCAAAAATGATAAACACACTCCAGCCAAGTTTGGGAATCAGATTTCTTGAAGAACCTAAACATGGTCTTGTACTGCGCCAGGGTGTGACCATGCCTAGTGATCAGGGCATCCTTCATGGCAGGGTAGGTGAGGTTTTGTTCTGGCCCTAGGGCTGTCAAAGTGCACCTCCCCTCTACCTCAAAGTGCTTCCACAGACCCGTCCCCAATGTATGTCAGGGACCTTGTGCATGTGTAGAGCTGCCTCATACCCCTGAAGCCACAAGTGTATATCATCCTCCCTCTTGTAATCCTTGACTAAATACTTGGGAATGTACACCCTCCTCTCAGATTGCACTGGACGTGTTCTGCCACCATTTGTGCTGGACTCTCCCTGCTTGGCCATGATGTCCTGCTCCTTCACGCTTAATTCATGGGCCAAAAGCAGCTTCCTTTCCTTCAGAGCAAGGATCTGATCCTTCTCCTTCTCTTGTTGCCTTTGCTGCTGGATTTCCATTTCCCACTTGAGCTTCTCAAGCCCCCGTCATACTCTCTGGCCTGTCGCTTGTCCTCCAGCTCCTCTAGGGACAGACTCCTGGATGATACACTGCCGCCACCCTTGGAGGTCGCTTCCCCCACATGCAGATCCTGAGCTCCAAAATCCCCTTGCTGGCTCTGTATCTCCGGATCCACATCCTCATTCCCAGCCTACCCAGCTTCTCTTGCTGCCCAAAAGGCCCTCAGCCTCAGTTCCTCTTTCCTAGCAGATCTTTTATCTGGGCAATTATGATCCTTGCAGAACTGCCTAAGTTGAGGCACTGTGTAGGATTTCAGCCTCCCTATCTCAAACACAACATCTGCAGCTCCAACTGCTGGCGCACCAAGCTGAGACATGATTTGTAGATAACTTCAAGGGTTGTCAAAAACAGGAAGAATCAAAAAGCAGTACATGGTCGCGTAATGGTCTGCACTATGCAGTAGTGTACACCAATCACTGTCAGTCAAGTAAAAACACGTCATATCCTCACTGCTGACCACCAATGTTAGAAATGGGAGTTTCTAGTTGGCAGTGGTATGCACCCTGTCCAAGTAGGGACCCTTCCTTCTAGTCAGGGTAGGGGAGTTACACACCCAACAAAACCACTGTTTACCTCCATAGTAGCTTGGCATGAGCAGTCAGGCCTATCTCAGAGGCAATGTGCAAAGTATTTGTATATAGACACACAGTAACACAGTGAAAACATTACAAATGGACACCACACTAGTTTAGAAAAATAACCAATCTTTATCTAAATCAAACAAGACCAAAACAACAAATATCCAACATACAGAACTCAAGAGGTCACTTTTTAAAGGTTTAAGCAATTCTGTCCATAGAACTCTATGGATGAGGTGATTTTAGCACAAAGTACCTCTTTTGAGTCAAATTCAAAGACGTAAAACAGCAGCAAAGGAAAGAAGCATTGGAAAACACAGCAATGCATCTGTTCTGGGGTACCAGGGGAATGGAGGTGTCAGTTCTACTGCACGCAGGAGAAGTGTTGCATCAATTCCTTACTGTGAGGTGAAGCAATGCGTCAAAATCCGAAAGTGGTTCCTTATTTCGGGACGATGCTTTGGAAACTTTGGTGCACAGGTGTGATGCGTGGAAAATCCAAATGCTTTGGGGTCAATGAGGCGGCGGTGATACAGGCCCTGGCTGCGGACCGAGGATGCTTCAGTTCTTTCATCTGCACATAGGGCATGCATTGGAGTCAGAGCAGGGGTCTTGGAAGTCGAAGACACAGTGCTCTGGACTTGGGCTGCGGCGGTTCTTTTGGCAACGAACAGGTGCTGTGTCGATTTTTCAGTCGCACAGCGGCGATGCGTTGATTTTTCAACAGCTTGGCAAGCTTGCGGCCGGAAAAATGGTACTGGAAGGACGATGCACAGATTTTGAAGTCTTGAAGCAGCAGAACCACCTCCAAGGGCCCAGAACAAATTTGCACCACTTGGCAGGTCAGAACCACCAGCAGTGGAGTTCAGGGATGATGCAGATGAAGTCTTTGATGGCCCTGAGACTTCTTAACAGGAGGCAAGCACACAAGCCCTTGGAGAATTTTCTCAAGTAGGATACAGAACAGCAACATCTAGTCTTTGTTCTCTCCAAGGCAGAAGCAGCCACTGCAGGCCAACCCAGCAAAGCAGCACAGCAAAGGAGCAGTACTCCTTCTGATAGCACTCCAGCCCTGTCCTGGCTCCAGACATACTACAGGGGGGGTGGAGACAGCATTGTGAAAAGCCAGGGACAGCCTTATTCAGGTGTCAGTGACAACTCCTCCCATCACTCTAGCTCAGCGCGGGCCATCACCCTGGTGATGGGCAATCAGGATATGCAGGTCACACCTCAATTTCCTTTGTGTGACTGTCTAGAGCGCATGCACAAAAGCCCAACTGTCATTCTAAACCAGGCATTGTTTCCACAGGCAGGTAGAGGCACAGGATGATAAAGCAAGAAAATGCCCACTTTCTAAAAGTGGTGTCTTTAAACACACAATTTAAAAACCACCTTCACTAAAAGATGTATTTTTAAATCCTGAGCTCAGAGAGCCCAAACTCCAAATCTCCATCCCTTCCCAATTGAAAGGTACCCTTATAAGATGTTAAAAAGCAGCTCCAATGATAACCTATAGGTAAGATAGTCCTTGCAATAGTGAAAAATGACATTGGCAGTATTTCACTATTAGGGCTTGTAAAAAACACTAGTACATGTCCTACCTCTCACATACACTGCACCATGCCCATGGGGCTACCTTGTGCCTACCTTAGGGGTGCCTTACGTGGTGAAAAAGGTAAGGTTTGGGCCTGGAAAGTAGGTGCACTTGCCGGGTCGACATGGCAGTTTAAAACTGCACTTGCAGACACTGTGGCAGGCGTGAGACATGTTTGCAGGGCTACTCATGTGGGTGGCACAATCAGTTCTGCAGGCTCACTAGTAAAATTTGATTTACAGGCCATGGGCACACACAGTGTTAACCAATAAGTCAATCATGGATAAACCAATCACCAATACAATTTACATAAGGAGCACTTGCACTTTAGCGCTGATCAGCAGTAGTAAAGTGTCCAGAGTCACAAACCAGCAAAAACGAAGTCCAGCATAACATCAAAAATACAGGAGGTAAAGGCAAAAAGACAGGGGAAACCACACCAAGGATGCCAGGTCTAACAGTATCATTGTTACACACCTATACAAAGCTTTAAATGCTTTGCTTCTGTAATGGGATTGTTTTAGGCTTAGAATTGTGCAGATGTTTTTCCACATAATGTCTTAAAATGTTTTATGGGAAATTCTGGACATACCTGTAATTTCCCCAAAATAAAAAAAACAATAAACATTTTGAAACTTTTCTAAATGTGTGCATTACTTTCTAAATAATACGCTTGAAAAGGCAAATTATACTGGCATCATACTTACTCTATCCATTAATACACATTCAGTACATTCACGTACAGTGGGCCCGATTCACAGAACTAACTTACGTAAAAACGTAAAGTTAGTACCTTTTGGTATTCACAGAATACACTTACTCATTTTGGTATTCACAGAATACACTTACTCATTTTGGTATTCACAGAATACACTTACTCATACTAACTTTATGTCCGCACTCGGGCCGGAGATTCCGGCCGTTTGTGGAGATTCCGGCCCGGAGGTGGAGATTCCGGCCGTTTGTGGAGATTCCGGCCGTTTGTGGAGATTCCGCCACCGGCCGGAATCTCCACAACCGGCCGGAATCTCCACAAATGGCCGGAATCTCCACAAACGGCCGGAATCTCCGGCCGGAATCTCCACAAACGGCCGGAATCTCCACCTCCGGGCCGGAATCTCCACCTCCGGGCCGGAATCTCCACAAACGGCTGGAATCTCCACCTCCGGGCCGGAATCTCCGGCCCGAGTGCGGACATAAAGTTAGTATGAGTAAGTGTATTCTGTGAATACCAAAATGAGTAAGTGTATTCTGTGAATACCAAAATGAGTAAGTGTATTCTGTGAATACCAAAAGGTACTAACTTTACGTTTTTGACGTAAGTTAGTTCTGTGAATCAGGCCCAGTGTGCTGTTCTGCCATTAACAAATAAGTTGCAGGCAGACAACAGTAACACAATAAGCACGCAAAGCCAAAAGGTCTGGCGTTTGTTGCCAGTCATTTGCCTTTGTTATTGCTTGTTTTGTTTTGTCATGGCTTTTGCAAAATGTCCTTGTTGGGGAAGCTGTTGTGCCCTAAATGAATAAATATTTTTTGGTCTCAAAAAGTACTCATTGCCTAGAAGTTTGTGTCACTGAAGGGAACTACTTTGTGCATGGATGTGCTCCTTGTGTAAGGGTAGAGAATGCTGTCACTCACAGTGAATTTACCCAATGGCTGAAGTGAGCTAGCCCACTGCTCAATGCTGCAAGTTGTAGTGGCTGAAGAAATGTGTGAATGAAATAATAACAGTCCAATGGATTAAGAGGGCTTCCTTAAAGCCTCTATAAGTAAGTATATTATGGATATAATTTTAACAAAATCAAAAGGTCTTGGCTAACGCCAGACCTAAGAAAGAAAAAGGGTAAGTTGTCCAGCATAGGTTAAGACACATATTATATTATAATTACATTTGTAAAGAACTTCATACCCCTGATAGTGTCTATGGGAACATGTCCTGTCAGATTTGTGTCTCAATTGTGCCAGAGCACATATATATTCACTGAAAAAACCACAGGTTTCAGGGACGTTATAGTTAGTTGGACATTTCACTCGTACAAAACCAGAGAAATTCCCCCGTTATAGTTAGTTCAGCTAACTATAACTCGCACCCCCGCAATGCACTGCTGATGACGTCACATATTACATCATTCATGACATGGTCAGTGACATCACTGATGACATCACTGATGACATCTCAAATGACATCACTGATGACATCATCCAGTGACTGTGTGTTTCTGTAAAGTTTAAATATGTTTTATATATATGCCAAGGTGTATTGAAGAATGAGTGGGTGTATAAGTGTCTGGATGGATGATTTAGTAGGTGCGTGACTGACTGTATAAGTGAGTGATTAAATGTGTCTTACTGAATGCATGGGTTGGTGAGTAGCTACATGAGTGTCTATATCGGTTATTGATTGGTTGCTTGAGAATTTGTATGGGAGACTGAGTGTGTGTGTGGGTGGGTGGGAGGTGTGTGACTCTGTGCATAGATGTGTGAGTGGTTGATTCACTGGGTGTATGGGTTCAAGAGTGCATGTGGAAACAGCTGTATGGGTGGGTGAGTGTGTGTATGGGTGTCACCAGGTACCTCCAGTAAGCGCCACAGAGCTGCGTTGCAGAGAGGTGGTCCAAGGCCACTCCCCTTTTTACACCTCTCTGCAACGCAGCTCTGTGGCGCTTACTGGAGGTACCTGGTGGGCTAGTTGGACCCAAGGGACCCTCAGGATTCAAGGGGACTTAATCCCCCAACTTACAACGCGCCAGAGGGCCCGTTTGCACAGTGGTGAAGGGAGGGGGTGGGGCCTGATCTGACAAGTGTGCAAACGCGCTCCGTGGTGCGTTTTAAGTTGGGGGATTAAGTCCCCTTGTATCCTGAGGGTCCCTGGGGGCCAACTAGCCCACCAGGTACCTTCAGTAAGTGCAACAGAGTTGCGTTGCAGAGAGGTGTCCCGGGGGTGGGCACCCCGGGACACTGCAGGAGCCGGCCCTGGGGGGTGGCGGTCCCCAGGGCCATCACGGGCTACAGGAGGGGGGCTGCGTGGCCCCCCTCCCTTCAGTTTGAAAGCCCCGGGGAGGTGGTGGTCCCCGGGAAATTTACATAGTTAGTGCCCCGGGGAGGTGGTGGTCCCCGGGGCATGTGGGGGGGCTCGAGCCCCCCCACACAGGTTCTTTTTTTTTTAAAACAACAATCCCTGGGGGGTGGCGGTCCCCGGGGCTGCGGGGGGCCGTGTGCCCCCGCAAATACTCAACAAAAGCCCCGGGGGGGTGGCGGTCCCCGGAGCTTGGGGGGGCCTTGGAGGCCCCCCACACATTATAAAAAACAAGCCCCGGGGGGTGGCGGTCCCCGGGGCTGCGGGGGGCCCGTGTGCCCCCGCAAATAATTAAGGAAAGCCCCGGGGGGTGGCGGTCCCCGGGGCTTCGGGGGCCCCCCTGGGCCCCCGCAATTACAATTTTGCAAGCCCCCGGGACTTGGCCCACCCGGGGGCTAAATATTAACGAAGCGCGGAAGCCCGCGCTTCGTTTTTTTTTATTTTCACGGCAGGATTCACGGATCCTACGCAAATTTTGCCGATTTCTTTTTTAAAAAAATGCTTTTTTTGGCCCTGGGGTCCTTGTGGGACTCCCTGAGCAGGCCTAGGGGGTCAGGGTGTTTCTACCCTGCCCCCTTTTCTTGTTTTTTAACGTTTTTTCTACTGTTTTCTTGTGACTCGGTTCTATTGAGCCACAAGATGGCTGCCAACACTTCCTGGTTTGGAGTGTTGACAGCCAATTAGAATAAAGCTCGTGGTCGGGAGGGTCCGCGGATCCTCCGTGCCTCTAGATATCAAAACTTTTATTTTTTGATTTTCTCAGCAACTACTGAACGAATTTACACCATTTAAAAAAAAGGGCTCTTTCTGAACCAAGGGCTACCTTTTTGCCAAATTTGGTGTAATTCCGTTCAGCAGTTCGAGCTGTAGCCGTGTTTAAAGTTTCCTATGGAAAATAACATGGAGAAAACACGTTTTGGGACCCCCCTTCTTTCTCGGCCCCCGCTTGGCGAATCAACCCGAAACTTTCAGGATATGAGCTGACCGGAGCGGGCCATTGAAAATTTCGCAAAGATTCGTCAACTGGCGCCAAAGTTATTGGGAAAAGAAAAAACGCTTTTCTTATGGAAACTAGGTCCTAACTATAACTATCTACTGGCGACCATATATATATATATATATATATATATATATATATATATATATATATATATATATATATATATATATATATATATATATATATATATATATATATATATATATATCCTACTGGCGAGCTCCTGCAGTTAGATATAGTTAGGACCTAGTTTTCATAGGAGTACCATTAATTTGCTGCTTATAACTTTGGTGCCGTTTGATGAACCTTTACGAATTTTTCAAAATTAGTTTGCCACTCACTTCAACTGCTGTCTGGAAAGTTTTGGGGTGATCCGTCAAGCAGGGGCCAAGAAAGAGGGGTGTCCCAAAAGACGTTTTCCCCATGCAATTTACCATTGAGATTTTAGACACGTCTACAGCCCGAACAGCATCACGACTTACACCAAATTTGGCAGAAAGCTAGATCTTGGTCCAGAAAGAGTGCTTTTTGCAATTTGGTGTAAATCTGTTCAGTAGTTTTGAAATTAATAAAGGGAAAAGATTTATGTACATCTAGAGACATGGGTCCACCGTGGTGGATCCGCCAATCCCTACACCAACAGCAATGCTGAGATTTTCTGGCTTCAACCTAAGAGGACAGTTGCGACTGCCATTTTGTGAATCTGGACATGTTTCACGGGGGGGATAAAAACAGGATATAAAGGGACAGGATATAGGTATCCTGACCCCATGAGACTAATGGAGGGGTCTGTAAGGGACCCCTCATGGGCAGGAACGTGTGGAAAATATTTTTTTTGCATGCACATCCCCCAGTGAGAATCTGTGATGGATCCAGAGGACACAAAAAAAATACAGCCATTCACAGATCTACTCACACACTCCCACACGATCACTCACACACCTACTCACACATCCATACACCCACTCGCTTGCCCATACAGTTGCTCACACAACCATACAGTCACTCACACATTCACTCACAGACCCAAAGAACTACTCACAGACACACACAGCCACAAACACACCCATACAGCCACTTACACACATACACACTCACACACCCATACAGCAAAATCACTGACACACCCACTCACACACCCATACAGCACCTCACACACCACTGACAGACCCACATAGCCACCTACACACACATTCATACACCCGTCCATCACACACTCACACACCCACTTACACACTCACACACCCACTCACAGACCCACATTGACACACACACACACACTCACACACCCATGTACACACCCAGAGAACCACTCACACACCCACTCACACACCTGTACAGCCACTCACACACCCACTCAGAGACCCACAAGATTACTTACACACCCACTCACAGACCCAAACAGCCATTCACACATGCACTCACTCATCCACTCACACACTCATTTACACCAGCACTCACACACCCATACAGCCACTCACCTACCCACTCACACACCCATGCAGCCACTCAAACACCTACTCACAGACCCACATAGCAAGTCACACAAGCACTGACACACCCATCACAAACTCACACACCCACTTACACACCCACACAACCACTCACACATCCACTCAAACACCCAGGATACAGGGATGTTCTAGTTAGGAAATAGCATTAAAAAATGTAGAAATTCACTGAAAAAAACAAAGGTTACAGGGATGTTATAGTTAGGTTCAGATTTTACACACACAAAACCAGAGTAATTCAGCAGTTATGCTTATCTCAAGAAACTATAACTCGTGCCCTATGGTAACCATGCACTGCTAATTACCCTACATAATATATATCAGTCATGATATCTTCTATGACATCATTGATATTATCACTGCATCATTTGCAATAAAATTATTGATGAGAAAAGTGTGTATGGCGGGAACGTGAGTTGTAGTTACCTTAGGGCACGAGTTAAGAGTTTCTTGAGATAATTATCACTATAACTGCTTAATTTCTATGGTGAGGTGTGTACAATCTGAACCTAACTATAATGCCCCTGCAGCCTTTGGTTTTTTCAGTGAAGATATATATATATATATATATATATATATATATATATATATATATATATACTGGTGGGTCTCGGGAATTCAGCGGGTATGCCAATTGAAATCCTCTATGTGTCTCGAGGCCCGGAACCGCACCACATTGTCAGCCCCAGACCGTTGCATTACGGTAAATGTAATCCCACCCTGGGTACGTGGATATGTGCCCGTATGGGAGCTGGGGATTGTATGATAAGGTGGATACACCCTAGTGGTGTTATGCCTCAAGTAATGCTCCTCTCTGGGCAGCGCTGCGTGAATCAGGATCAATGTGTCCCAGTAGATAACAGGACAGTCTAGTGTTACTGTACAAACCCTAGTGGTATGGCTTCACATGTATGATGAGAAAATTGGAGTCCCAGATCAATATTAATTGGCATACCCGCTGAATTCCCGAGACCCACCAACACAACACTGGCGACACGCAGATTGCATTAACATTTACTCTGGACCACCAGGGCTCAGCCTGAGTATTTCAAAGACATTTGTTTGTATAGGACGCATTCCGTTGTTATGATGAGTCTCAACAATAATGATCACTCTTGTTTGCATTGATAGATTGGCACGCTTATTTATTGCATATGGTCAATGTTGCAACTGTTTACACCAAGTATGTCATGCATTTCATTACTTTTTTACCTTTCCATGATGGCGGATTTGTTTTGTTAACGAAATGTATACACCAGCGCCTAGTCCTTTGATTTGAATGCCGGTATTTCTCCGCCAGCTAACGCGCCATCCCCCAATCCAATGGGCTTTGATTTCCAGAAGGAGTTCAGAGTATGATGGAATATATATATATATATATATATATATATATATATATATATATATATATATATATCAAATCCAATGGTAAGCGCTCCTTAACCTCCTTGCGGACACCATTCATTATTAAAATACATTTTCAATTATAATATTATTTCATAGTTTAGTATTTTAAATAAAATGCTTATAATGCCATAAATAATAATTTTTCGATACGCTTACCTTTTTTTGCAATGAAATTCTGTTCCACAATATTTTTCACACAATACTTTAGGGTTTTACGTACAAAGCTGAGGCACCAAAAGCCCCATAGCTAATCTTTATTAAAATTGCAGCCCTGCTTAACAGATTTTCGATGCCAGGATGCAGTGTTCATATCCTAATGTATCACTCTGGTTTTCTGTGCATTCACCTACGGTGCACCAGCTCCATTTTGAACCATTTGTTGACTGGGGAAAGCACTTGCCATCTGGAACAGTGGCTGAGCACTTGCCTGCACTCGCGGAATCCGGGGGACTCGGTGTCCCAACACCCTTCATTACAGCGGAAGGAGAAAGAGCCGCTGTCAGCTGACCCGCGCCATGCACAGTGCACCGTAACCCAAGGACCCTGTGAAAACGGTTACCACTATAGATGCTTTTCTGCCGCGAGCCGTTGGGGTTTTGGACAAAGAGATTGAGTTGGCCTCCCGGCATCTATCTTGATCTCCCACTCTTCCTCTCACCCATAGTTGCCCTGCCTCCCCACTTTTAGGGTCACCTGCATAAATTCCTCACGCAGGTCTGGCAGATACCATACAAGATCTAACTGAGTGTGTTTTCCCGCCTGCGATACTCCCTTCACCACAGGTTACCGCACAGTCATCGGCATCTCAGATAGCATGCTCAGTATGTGGAGCTGGCCATGGTGTGGGGATGGGTGGAGGGGGAGCTAAGAGGAAGGGCTCCTCAATGGGGAGTTACGCAAAACGCTAGAAGAGCATCGGATCACAGTTAAGCTCTTCAGTGCCTCTTGCAGAGCCTAGTATGGATATGACTTATTTTCTTGATACACTCAAGGCAGCCCTGCTATTAGTGTTGGACTCCAAACTGGACCCAATTCTACAACGCCTTTCTGCGATTGATAACAACCTGCTTAAACTGTCCACCTCATTGCAAAGGGACAATATACCACCGACCGCATGCTCTTCAACCCTAAAGGTTATGGCAAACGGCTCTTGCGGTAATGAGGTGGAGTCTGGTCCTAGGTTTCTCCCTAGGCTTGCGCCTGAGTCACCTAAGTCAAGGACGAGTAACCCAACACCTTCAGCCCACCCGACAACAGTAGCTCCAGTGATGAACAGTTTGGTACCAGCGGCATCAATACGGACAGCTAACTGTATGACAGGGGTTTTTCAAACTGGGAACACCATCAGAATCCAGGTGTCAAAGAAGGCGGGTCACCCAGTCTCCCTGATGCAAGGAGGGGAGGGTTGAGTCACGGGGATCCTAGTAACTCCACCAAGAGATTGTGCAATGTCCATCTTCCACCAGAGGCAACCCCACTTGTAGTGGTTCTAGCCAATGTTCCCCGACTTGATCCGGGTGTCAAGGAAGACTTTGACCAGTTGAAGAACAAGGTTGTGCACTGGCTAAATTTGAACTCTGTTCCAGGGCCGTGGGTGGAAAATCACATCATCATGGTGCGAAGAGTATCCTGGGTGGACACTGCTAAGAAAGCATGGGCTGGGGACTGTGTTATCATTCTTCCACAGTCACATCATGGTAAATAGAATTTTATGTTCAGTTGCGCAGTCTAACCGTAGGAGTCGAAACTCTGTTATTGTGGCACTACCTTTGGGTTATTTTTACACACCCTTGAACCATCCTTTGCCTGCATTTAGAAACTTACGGGGGGTGCTCCCAAGATGTGAACTATATGAACCAGCAGGAGGGAATGATGGGCGTAAGTACGTCAAATAGGTTTACGGTCTTGAGTTCACTAGAAACCTGTGATTGACTGGGTGCTGGCTCACAGGTCTCAGATGTCCCTCCACCACAGGGTTTGATTGGGCCATTGGGCTCGGGCTCTCAAAATCGTAAAGGGTGTAAGGTTATTACCTGGAACACTGCAGGGCTCGCAAGTAAGTTTGAGGATCCAGATTGGGTGACTTTTATCAAAGGTTACGATGTGATCTGTCTACAGGAGACATGGGCTGTTGAGAACAGTTTTTACCTGGAAGGTTACAAAACTTTTTTTGTTCCAGCTACATCTTCTTTGGCAGGAAGAGCAAAGGGAGGCCTAGTAACCTTTGTCTCACTAGTAGTTTGCAGCAGTTCACCCATATTGCCTCACACTTCTTCGACTCTACAGGTGACGTTATTATCCAGTGGGATGAACAGGCTTCTGCTTTAAAAATTTTATAATGCAGGAGTACCCCCAATGGAAACATGTAATATTACATGGTTGGGCTCCATTTTGAGAAATATTACCGCGAGTGGACAGATTTATTCAAATGTATTTATAGCAGGGGATTTTAATGTTCATATGTGTGGGGACATAAGGCGTGGAGGGGTAAATAATACAGGATGTGTGCGTTATACCAGTTTGCATAGGGAAACCCCCCCCCCAGGGCTCCCTACTTAATGCCATCCTGCAGGAATTCGATCTAACTTCTGCCATGAACAAGTTGCCCCCAGAGAAAACTGATATTAATCCTACCTTTACGGGGAGAGGTTGTGAGACCTTTATTGATTTCATCTTCGCCTCTACACTGTTTTATTGTTATATTGTGGATTTTTTTATTAAGGCGAGCGCACACAGTGATCACAATCCTGTGTGTGTTTTAACAGGATGGTTTTGGTCAGATAAGCAAACCAAGATGGATGTGGGGGTTTCCCTGAAAGCTGTGGAAGGGGGCAGGATACTGAAGCGGGGTCAAATTGTCCCGGACCAGTTTTATGAGTCCTTCTTAACACAGTGCAACAGGGAGTTTGCTATTTGTTTACACAGTGAAGCCAACCCAGGGGAAATTATCAAGGCTTTTGGCAGTATGTCTGGTACTATAGCAAACCTTTTGCGGGCACTGGGCAGGTGTTCAATGCACTCAGGACCAAGATGGTTTGATTCCGAGTGCTTGCGTGCCTCCAGGAGATTGAAAGAGGTATTAGGAGCGACACATCGAAATCCTTTGGCTGTTAGGAGCCATCGTAGGGCCTAATAGGCTGCCCTGGCAAAGCGTAAGTCAGCTCTGAAAGAGGAGGCTTGGTCTGAATAGGTAGAAGCCAGCTGCCTGGGCAATAGTTCCAGGTTTTGGAGCATTATTAACAGCCCCTTCTTAGCAGGTGATACTGGCAACAGAATGGATGCCCATATTTCAGAGGACAATTGGGTTAGCTACTTCGAGGGCATGTTCCAGTCTGACCCAATTACCAGGGAAGGACAGGAAAGTGTGGATGGTAAATCCGAGGTTATATTTACATCACAAGAGGTCAGAGCAGGTATTTTGGGACTGTCCAAAAATAAGGCCCCAGGTCCCGATGGGATTCCGCCCGATCTTTATATTGCAAATGTGGACATGTAGGTGCCTGTACTTACTGCAGTTGTAAATGCAGCAGTCAAGGCGGGCCGCCTAGACTCATGAGCCTTATCGACGATTGTACCTGTTTTTAAAAAGGGGGACCGAGATAGCACTCTCTGTTATAGACCTATTTCCCTTCTGGATTCTGTGTTAAAGGTGGTGGGTCGAATGGTTTTAAATCGGCTTGTAACTTGGGCTGATGAAAATAACATTCTAGCGAAGGTAAAATATGGCTTCCGCCCGGGTCGTTCAACAGTGGACCAATGTTTAAACCTATACATGGTCCTGAACAAGTACACTGTGGCTCACACTGGTTCAATCTACCTAGCATTTATGGACTTGTCCTCGTCGTTTGACCGTGTAAACAGATCCAAATTATGGCAGATGATGCTTTCAATGGGCATAGACTGGGACATCGTTTTGTTTTTAAGGGACCTTCACAGAGAATCAAATGCAGTCGTCCATTATTCGAAAGATCTTAAGGTGACCCGCAAATTCTCTATCAGGAGAGGGGTGCGGCAGGGGTGCATTTTGGCACCGCTCCTTTTTAACTTGTACATCAACTCCTTAGAGAAGGTCTTTTCAAATCTAAAAGCTGATTGCCCCCAGGTGGGCAAGCATAGTTTGCCGGTTCTCCTGTACGCAGACAATGCTGTCCTCATGGCGAGGACAGCCGGGCCTACAGTTTTTGTTGAACTCTTTTGTACATTTTATGGAGGACTTGGACCTATTGGTTAATCAGAGCAAATCGTATGTAATGCAGGTGGGACCTCGTACAGCTAAGCACTATACCTTTAAGGTAGGAACCACATCAATTACTAAGACCAATGTCTTCTCATATTTAGGAGTTGTATTTGATGAAGCTTTCGGTTGGGGCCCCTTGATCAGCCGCAAGAAAGGGGACCTGGCCAGAGCGACCACTGCTGTTTTTTTTTAACTTCGCTTCGAGACTGGGTGGCAAACCGATGGGGGCTTTACTATAGATTTACAGAGCCAAATGTCACTTGAAGTTTATTTATGGGAGTGAGATATGGGCTTACATTGGGCAGGATACACTGCAAATTGCTGAAAATATTTTGTGGAGACGGTTATTATCTGTCTGCAGTGCATCCCGTTGTACATAGTGCATGAAGAATTGTGAATGGCCTTCCTTTCAGACGAGTTGGCTTATCGCCCCCTAGCCTTGTGGATGAAGACATGGATCAAGAAAGAAAACTCCCTTAGTAAGGATATTCTAAGGGATTGTCTTTCTTTAGATCACGTGAATCGTATCTGATGGATAAAACACGTTAGAACATTTCTGAGCACTTTAGGAAGGGTTGACCTATTTGATAACCCGCAAACAATCTGTAGGAGAGACTTGACCTGGTTGAAAGAGTGTTTTTTTAAAAGGTGCAGCTGGGAAAGAGAGGAAGCAGAGTTGAGAAAGCTAAGTGTGCGCAGGTGCATCATGTTGAAAACTGTGCCAACCACTGAACCATATCTTTTACGGGTCAAAAGCAACCATGATCGTTTTTTATTGACTAGATTTCGGTTTGACCTCTTCCATTACCTTTTGGCCCAACCACATGGTGCCCACAGAGGCCAGTGTCTCATACCCAGTGGCTGCGATGGACAGTCTCCACAGGATATGATAACTTTTTAATGTTTTGTAGTTTTTATGAGGTTCCTAGAAAGTCTTTTATTGTTCCTATTCTTAAGAAAGTAGGTTTTAAGAAGGTTAGACCAGCTTTTATTTTTTTACAACTGCTTTCAAGTGATTCAGTATTGCATACGCTTAGCTTTTTAAGGGCTGCTATCAGGCTCAGGTCCAGCTGTGACTAACCTTGTTGGTGGGGCCTTTCCTTTTAACTTTGTAATCATGTGACTATATTGATCATACTGCACTAGTCCTTGTATTTTGTTGGAATTTCTATTGATGTTTGTTTTGATCCAGTGACTTTTATGGTTTTAACTGTAAAAAAACAAATAAAGTTTATATTGACTTGACTCCCTTGGGCTCCTATTTTATTTTCCACGGTTGAAGAATCATTACTTCTGTTGTGTGTGCACAGGGAAGGAAGGACACATTGGTTGAGTGCAATGAGTGAAACAGTAAAGTTTAGGCCTGCGTTTCTAAGTATAGATGCTTTTATTTGAGATCTAAGGATCAGATCAAATGAGTGTCAATGTTTGTGAGTGGGGAAATTGATCCATTAGGTTAACTCCACAGATGGCAGTTTCTAGATGACACCATTGGGCTGTTTGTCATCTTGGTTTTCAACCAACAGCTTTTTCAGGTTGCCATCCAAAAGGCTTTGCAAGGATAGAGATCGGTGTACAAGGCAAAGAAAGGTTGAAAATCTCTCCTGGAAGGTGGTGTTATAACTCATCATTTCATATGTAAGGAGCATATTAAAGATGGAATTTGGTTTGACTTAGCAATAAATGAACAAGTGTTCAAATGCTATGCATAGGGTGCTTAAAATTTCAGAGTAGATATGTTCCCCTGAATTGATCACTACTACTCCCTTGTCACTAATGGTCATTCTGTCCATGTAGATAGTGTTATGCCTAATGTTTAATTTGAGCCGGTAGTTGCCGGTGGGGTCCATCGGCAATCCTTTTTGGGGACCGGCACTTATTTTTCCCATCAGACTTTCATCCAGAGCAAGAGAGAATTAAACACAAAAGAGGGAAAGAAAGTGGAAAAGAAAGGCAGAACGACAGTGACAAAGGGAGAAAGCAGGGATAAAAAAAAGCAACCTGTATGAGTGAGATTAAGGGGCAATGAGTGTCTGGTGGTCAATAAAAGAAGTATGAGGTGAAATCAGGATGTTATAGCCATGGTAATTGGCAGCCCTGATACTCGTAATACTCGCTGCTGACTTCTCAGCAAAACTTTGGGCCCCAGCATTTTTTTTTTACACATTTAGCACTGTGAAAATAGAAGCGTGAGATAGAGAGAGAGTAGATTATCAACAAATAAGTATAGTATGGAAAGTATGGAAGCGTTCTTACAAATTCACATTCTCATGCCCCAAATAATTTGGGTTGGGCAAAATTAATGTAATCTGCTTTCATGTAATACTGCAAAAAAAAAAATTTAAAACAATTTTATTTTTGATTTTGAACAAAATAACATGACACAGTACAGTTTCATCTGAAGCATCACTGAATGTTATAATATGAGTGACAAAGCTTAAGTATGTCCCCCCGAAGGCAATATTCGCCTTCAAAATATGTCTCCATTTAGGTCTAAATATGAGGCCTGGCTCCCCCAACATGACCCACGATAAATAGTGTTATCGAATCTCAGTGCATGGCTTGCAGTGAGCCTCCCTCTGCGTCTGAAGAGGTCACAACAAATATCTCTGATGCCCTCAGTGTCTTGGACATCGTCAGGTGAAACCCTCCTGTCCTCTGTTGCCTTTTTATGTAAGTGGTGAATGGTTGCCATGTTGTATTGAATTTGCCACTGAATCCCACATAATTGCCGGGAGTTCTTCCATGGCATAATTTGACCAGGTCTTCCCCCACCACATATTAAGTGAGGGTGCCTGTGGTTACTTCCACATCTGGGCCACGCTCAATCTCGCTGCCATCGTCGTGGGGAAGAGTCTATCCACTCCTGGGTCTCCCAGGAGGATCGCTAGGGGATCATGTGGCAGGAAGACATTAGGGATGGTATGTATCATGCAGAGGACCTCGTCCCAGAATGTTTCTATTATTGGACAGGACCACCAGGTCTGTAAGAAAGTGCTGCATTCGCCGCACCCCTTCCAGTACAAGTATGAGCCCCCAAACATTGTTGCAGGGATTCTGCGGAGTCACAGAACTATGCTTGCGATCATAGAACCTTAGTAGGCAGGGAGTGAGTCATCCTACCACCTGAGTACCCATGAGCACAGGACCGACTAGCTATAGTGTCTCACTTACCCTCTTACTCACCCACAGAAGAACAAGTGATTAGACACCTCAGAACACAACACTCCCGACCCTCTCAGCAATCGCGGTTGCAGGACATAGACTTTCGCTCTCACACTCGTTCTAGTCCACAATAAGATCTGACAGAGACACAAGAAAAGTTAAAAATGTTTATTTTAACTATCGTGCTCTAGTATGCAGTATTTGTGCCACAATAAGTAAGAAAATGCCTAACACAAATACGTGAGCACTGTAAGTAGTCTATAAATCATAAAAGGAGTGTTTATTATATAAGGCAGGGTAGCCTAACCCCCCTCCCCTTCTACTGAAGCAAAACGAATATATAGCAGAAGATCTCTGGGTGTTGGCAGCCGACCCCGTGCCTTAGCATGCACAGATGAAAGTTCTACATCTCAGGTGCTGTCACAATCTCTTCCCAGGAAAGATCCCTCTCCAAGTGTGTTGTTACCTATTCTGTGCATAGATATATGACAAAGTATGTATTCCAAAACAACAGCTGCATTTGTGTGTTTTGTCTAGGTGCTAAGGCCTGACCAGAACAAAATAACAAGGGGCATTGTTGTTTGACATTGTCTACGGTGTGCAGACTAAATCCGGGGAAAGGACAGAATGCAAAAACAACAGCAGGTTCTGTGTGAAAGTACAGTGTGGCACAAAGCAAAATACGTTTGTATAGTACATGCGCAAAGCAGAGGACAGTCTGCAACGTGCTCATGCTAACATAGGGAAAACAACAATGGGCCTGCAGAGGACATTTGACAACATCTTGGTGAATCGTATGGGTGGGAGGTACCAGCGTGCCTCCTTATATTGAAGGCAAATAGAAGATTTGAAAGCCCTTTGCCAGATAGCACCCCATATTTCATCCGAAATGTCAATGGCTAATTCCCTCTCCCACTGTATCACATGGGCATGTTTCTTGGGAAGAGGGGTAAGGTTCAGGAAGTGTCAAAACAGCCATGACATGCCTCTAGGGAAAGTGTTGTTGAGATATGTAGCTTCTATGGGAGTTTTCCTTTCAGGTCGTGATTCCAATCAAGTGAGGGACGAAGTTGTGGCACCAAGATGTATGGAACGATATTGGAATAGCCCAAGCCACCCTTGACTGTGGATCGAAAGAGAGGCGCCCTTGCCACCCTCTGGGATTTACCCCCACACAAAGCTGGGCATTTTTTTACATATCAGTGTTTGTTTCAGATTGGGGATGTTAAGGGGGAGAGTCTAAAGAACATATAATTGTTGGGGCATAAAGTTCCTTTTAAGGCAGTTAAGTTGGCCTAGCCAGGAGATCTCCAACTTGCCCTACCTATAAAGGTATGACAGGTTTGCAGAACGCCACGCCACTCTGCGCCCAGCATCCTTGCTAAATAAAACCTGGGGAGGCATTGGCTTAAACTTATGTCGCGCAGAAGGGATCATTAATTGCGCAAAATGGGTTTATGGTCGCTATAGATCTAAATAATGACCTTGTGTTTTTTTAAAATTGGGGACATGCTCCAGGGGATAAAGGTATAATCAATAGTGCTTCTAGCACCCCTCCCTATAAAAGTAGGAATGTCACAGCCAGCATGGTTAAAAACCTTGTTGGCCAAACCCCGTTCAGCCAACAGGGAAAATACTACCCGCCCTCTGGTATCCATTATATTGCAATCAGCTTCACGGTCAGGTAGTTCAAAAGTATTTGATGATAAGGACAATGAGTGCCCCAATTTTGCATTAAAGTCACCAGCCACCAGTAATTTAAGGGGGCGTTCAGCCTGCGCCTCATTTTCCACAAGCATATCAATTACTGCAAAAAGACCCTGAAAATTACAGTCACCTTTACTGGAGAAATTGTTATTGTAAAAATTCACCATATCAATCTTAAAATGATCATGCCAGCTATGACAAAAAACCTGTGCCTCCCCCTGATCCAAGAAAAGAGGAGAAATATCAATATCTACTATGAACCAAGCGGTCAACCCCCCTTTGGCTCTACCCGCAGGCGACGATACTGCTGGCAGACTAAAACACATAAACCCATCAAAGGCTATCTCCTTCTGGTCCCAAATTTCCTGCATAAAAACGATGTCATAATTTAGAATAATAGATTGCCAGCCTTCAATCAGTATTTTCGAAGCTAGACCTGCAATATTTCAGCTTAAAAAGTTAATACATGCAAAGTCTTCACCACCTTCTGCCATGGATCCAATCGCTGCTATCCCTTTAGGGGGATAATTCTGGGCTGGGTTGGTAGTCGCTTGGGCAACGGAAGTTGTACTAGAGGCTTCCCCACCCTTTTCCAGAACACTGGAGCAGTTGCGCTCCTTACTGCTCCATCAATCGTTATCCTCCAACCCAGATAAAACAGTAAATCTATTTTTCTGGGGTACTGTTGGTTGTGCACTCTTTAAATCCCTTGGACCATCACTGTTACAGAATGGAATGGCAAAATGTTTATAAAAGAATCCAAGTGGCAATAGTGCTGGTCTTGACCATTCCTACACTAGCTTGACACAATATATCCTGAACAACCATAGGTTTACGTATATTAACCACAATATGATCACCATTGTAACCTTTACCCTTCCCACCATTTCCCCCCACACGTCTTGCCAACAGTAACTCTTTGGATATATCCCAGTGACCAGTTACATTAGCATTCAGCCAGTGTATAGTCTTATTCATGAGTCCCCTTTTCCATGCTGCCAGCTGTAAGTCTAGGGACATTCACCAGGACAATGACATACGGAGCAGATGTGGGTGGTAGATCAATCACGGGGACGGGTATCCGAGCTGGAATGACATATTTCCGGTTGTTTATCAACTTGTTTATCCGTGAGATACACCGCGTTACCCCAAACAGATTTATTTGGAGTCAAACTAGAGTCTGGTACAGAGGCTTGATTTACTGCTCCATCCCTGTGGTTAAGGATCTGATTTGGGGGAGGTATGAAGGTGCACTGGCTCTCCAGGGAGCAAGTAATTGCCCTAGGGGCAATTGACTTCATTAGTTTGTCTTGAATTAGTGCTAGGCGATCAATGATGGGTCGTAATTTAGAATCCAATAGGTCACCTATACGACTGCTTAGTTGATTCCAAGTATCCTCAGTAATGGAAGATGCTGACACTGACACTTTCTCATTGCTATGCCTATTTCGAATTGCTGGTATACCCTGGCAATATTTGCCGTAGTTTTAGCGATTTCTCTCCTGCGTTTGGGTTTCGGACTGCTCTCTGGATCCAGGCCACAATGTTAGTCGCTATGGTCAACTCCCTTTCCTATTGCTGGTAAACGTGAGATCCCCCCCCGGACAGGCCATCACTACATTAGTAACTTGGGCCATCTCCCCTGTGTGAACATGTTCGTTTAGGCCGGATGTACTCGACCGTGGGGGCTCTGGAGGACTTTGATTGTTAGGCTGGGGCAAGGGTAGAGCATGGTCCACTGTAGTGAATGAGAGGCGTAGCTCCAACAATCTTATACCATATCCATGGCCCGATTTAGGTAGTTATCGATAGTCAAGCGAGTGGGGGCGCGCTCAAGGCACCAGGAATTCTCTTCCTTTTGCCCATGCTCATGTATCGCAGTGGGTCCGGTCTGCGATAGTAATGGTAAAAACAACAGTAGTCCTTAGGCCTCAAAAACATAACAATACACCAGACAGAAGATGGACAGTACCTCAGATGTGCTTGCTGATCCCCAACGGCAGAATATAGGGGGGTGGCCCAGCCCAACCTCTTCTGGACTATAACGGCCTCGCTAGCTTTTATGGCGCTCCGGCGCCTTTGGAGTCCGTCACAGCCCCTACTCCAGGCCGGCAGGGAAGAGATCAGCTGGTGTGGCAAGGCAGGTAAAAGAGGCTCCCTATGAAGGTACTTGAAGAGGGAGGTGATTAGAGGAGGGATATTTTTATTGTAAATGGCGCGTGTGCGTGTCGGACGTTGGATGCCGATATAAGTTATTGCGGATGTCTCACATTGGAAGCCACCTCTCTGAATGTGGTCCTTTAGACAGCTCTGTGGATCAGAAAAATTTATTTTGAAACCTGAAACTTGGCGAAATGGTCTTACTCCCTCATCAGTGTTGTAATGGGGGTCTCTCTGTCAGTTATAAAGCATAGTATGTCATCGGCGTTTTGTGTCAATCCTGAGGATGGTGTGTCTCCTGGAGGAGTGCCACATTCAGCTCTTTCTGGCGTAGCCAACTCATCAATGCTTTGCACTTGAGTGGGGTATTCAAGCCCTGAACATTGAGGTAAATAATGTGCAAAGTAATTATAACCCCAACCTTATAGAAGTCAGTGGATAAAGGGTGTCTCTATCTTGCCATCCCGAACCTTGGCATTCACAGGTGCCAATAAAAGCAGGAGTAAGGTAAAGAACAATACCGAACAAAACATGAATGTAGAAACTAACATCTTGGTGACCCACTAGGCCCCCCAGGGTATGCTGGGTCAATAGGCCATTCGGAAAGGGGAGATCAAAGTAAGAGGCTTGAGAAATAGTAAAGGCAGTTCAATGAGGTAAGGGCAGGCTTCTGGAAACCCTCATTATTACTCACAGTCAGTCTGTATATGGGTGAATCATTGTTCAGGAGGAGATGGAGCCACGCCATCTGGAATCTTTTGATGATAGGGTGTCTGTGGTCCCTCGTGCTTCAATTGAAGTTCAGAGCGGAGTGCCGTCATCCGATGACAGTGACCTGCGTTCTATTTCTGCCTGGGTCCGCTGCTTGCGTGCTTTCTTTTTCGCCAGTCGAGTAGGTTGGAATCACTATCTGGTCCCTTCATCCACCAATGCAAGATCTCTCGACTATTGAGAAGTCTCCATGTCCGGAGTGGGTAGCATTCCCAAGGCATTGCGAGCCTCCTGTGGTGTGCGTGCCACAACCCTCTTGTCCTGGAAGGTGAAATGGAGGTGGAGTGGAAAGCCCCACATATATGAAACCTTGCTTGCTGTGCTGCAAAGGCTGAGTGATGTCTTTGAAATCCCTCTGGCAGGCCAACATGTGGGCAAATATACCTTAGTACAGAGAGATGTCATCCACCCAAAACAGGGTTGGTTCTTGTTGCCTAGCTGCTTGCAGGATCTTCTCCTTTAGGTGGAAATAGTGTACTCTGGTGAGGGTGTCTGGGGATACATTTTTCTGCTATTGGTAGGCCGAGAGCACTCTATGGGTGTAGTCCAGGAGCACCGGCTGGTCGTCAGGTAGCTGTAGGAGGTGTACAAAGAGGGCCTACGTGGGCCTCAAGGTCCACCTAGGAAACTGCAAACACGATGCCGCTGATCCGTATGTTATTTTGGCCTAGAGCGGTTTTCGAGGTCATCGATCTTGTCTTGGAGCACTGCCTGAGCCTGTTCCAGCCTCTCTATGTGGGCCGTGTGGTCCATATTATTAAGAGTGTAGTCTGCCACTTTCGATTCCACTGCTGCAAGGCGGGTCAGTAATGGCGCTGGTGAAATCCTGTCGGAGCGATGTGAGATCTTTACAAAATTCAGTGAGCAGAAGCTGAATGTCTTCTTTGGTTTCTCAGGCCTGGGGATCTGAACTCCCCCCTGGGCCAGGAGGCTATGCTGGGGGGTCCCCCTCACCTGTGGACAAGGAAGATTGGGTTTTTGAAGCATGTCTCTGATGGAGGATGAGCGGGGGTCTTGGCCCTATTTGTCGCCATAGTCGTGGGGAAGGGCCCGCAGTTTGGTGGCCCTTACAGTCAATCCTGTAGGGACAAGCACGGCACAGTGGCTCCAGTATGGTTCTCATCAGGCCCCAAAGGCTCGCAGTTCTTCTCCAGGTTCTGCGATGTGGGGACACCAGACAGGCTCTCTTTTCAGGCCAGTGGGCCCCTGTGGACAACCCCGGACAAACAGACTTTTATGCAGCTCCCCCGGGCAACTCGGGTCTGCAGCTCTCCTCAGTGAATAGAGGGAACCTTATAAGTGCAGCACAGGGCCACACCACCAGTGTCACTCTCAAGTCCTGTCAGGCCTAAGGCCACAGAATTCAGGCCAAAGCCACAATGGTGCAGAATCAAACCCGCCGGTTCCCCAGGTGCCGCAAAATATATGAGAGGATAGCTCCACTGTGTAGGTGGGGTTGCTGGCAGGCAGGGGCCCACCAGCCACTTCTGTAGGGCCGCCCCAGGCACACTGTGTCCTCTCAAGGCAACGCCTATGCCGTGTCAGAGTATGCCTCCTTGGGCACCACCTCCAATGCTTACCCTCAGGCCCTAGGAGTCTCCAGGGTGGCCCAGCTCCAACGACGGAGCCCACTAAAGCAATGCTGTCACTGGGCCCTCTGTGATCCCACCACATGGTACTCACGTTAGTCACAGCACGATCAAATCAATATCAGCTCCTAGGGGCCCCTCCAGTCCTCTGGGGCAGGGTGCCATTGTCCTCAGTGCTGTTCTTTCCGCTACGTGAGGCTGGAGCGCTAGCGCGGAGGTCCCAGTCTGTGTGGTCCACAGATTGCTGCTGCACCATCACCAGTCACCCAGCACAGGCAATCCTCCTGTCGGTTTTGAAACAGTGTAGTATTTTTGGCTCCAGCACGATTATTGGTCATGAGGGAGTTATTTAGGGTCTTGTGGTTGGAAAGCCAGCCCTCGAGGTCAATGTAGGATGTAGTGGAGGCTTTACCTCGACTTCCTTGGATCTTCAAAGCCTTCAGTGCAGCCACCAGTGAGGAGGCTGCAATGAATGTAGAAAATGTTGCCGGGCAGGCACCATACGTCTTTCTTTCACGTGGCAAATATTTTTGTTCAAAAACAGACTCCCGAAGTGTCTTTTCTGTAAAACAAAAAACTAAAAAATCATTGACCCTGATGAACAGGTAGCTTTCTGCCTGGAAGTGGGTGCCATTCATTGATTTTTCTGCCCATGACAGTCATGCATTACTGCTCAGTGACATTAAGTGATGGACACCCTGCCTTAAATAGGATGGGGTGACCATCACTGTTACCTCCTGGTCCTGTGGCAAATGGGTCCTCAAGCCATAGGTTTCTGACGGCAGAGTCATCTGAGGTTCCACATGCAATACCCTACAGTTCTTCCATCGCTACATTTTGTGGTGGAACCACAGTGCGGCACAGTTCATCTGCCATTTTTGGTGCCACATTCACCAAACTTTCAATGTCCCCTTAAGCAACTTATGCTAAATGTGGAAATTCACTGGCCACCACTATAAAAGGAATATATGCAGTCTAAAGGGAGTGGGGGTGGCTGCTTTGTTAATATTTTGGAGCTGTTGCACTACAGTAATCAATCCTGGGGACAATAATCCCTCAAGCAGAAGTAGCAATGTCTGAATATCTGTAACAATAGCGCATGTGCATCAACAATATTAACAAGTAATGTGGTGACTAGTCACAGCATTCAGTCTTTGCTCCAGGGAATAACATATAAATGGTTCATTTATAGTCATATAGGTATGCCTTTTATTTTGAGATCATTGGTAATGTCTCCATTCTGTTACAAACCTTTGTATGCTCCATTTTACTATTTTTAGAGTAAAACTGTTTTTTGTAGCAAGTCTTACCAAAGTGGTTTTAGGGTTTTCTGAAATCTCTCATCTGTACACTCAAACTGCAAAACAAGCACAAAAGAAGGCTGTATTTAGTAAAAATGAAAGCTCTAAAAACACTTGCAAATATTATGACTATATTAAATATTACAACTTTCATACATGTTTTAGTCAAGGTAGCATATCTTTACAATAGGTCTTACATACTGCTGTTTAAAACTTGTTAAGTTGAATCACACATTAGAGTGACTCAGAATATCACAGCAGCAACTAGGTATACTCAAATTCATCAAAATTGAGCCCCAATGCCACATAGATGAGGAAGGGGAGACACAGGCTGCACACAGACAGAGTAAAGCAAAACAATTCACCTAGCACGTGGGAGTTAAGGGAACAGCACAGAGGCTAGGGAGAGAGTGCCATTCTGGGGACCGAACGGGATCAATGTCTCTTGAATCTTACAGCCTATCCCCAGGTAGCATGGAGAGAGAGAGCAGACAGATATTACCTGGGTTGAGTTGAACGTAGGCGATGCACATTGAGCTGAGGAGGAAGGGGGTAATAGATAGAGCTTGCAGCTTGGGGAAAAGCATAATGGGGTAGGGGGTCTCTGAATCACATACAGGGGAGGGAGGAGGAGGTGGGAACATAGCAGCAGGATCAGGGCACACTGGGGTAAGGAGATCCTAAAGAGCAGCTGCAGTCAAATGCAGATGAAGAGTGAAGGGTTCATTGGAATGGGGAATGGGTCAAGGGACATTGTTGTAGATAGTTCTGCAGGTTTTTGGCTAGGTTGGTGCTATACAAATATCACATACATACATTCACACATAGGACATTAAAAGAGCCAACTTTGTCACAGTTCATCAAAATGGGTACAGAGCTATCTATGGCATTGAAACAGCTTCACTAATAATCCTTAATGACATCCATTGTATTCTTGATGACAGAAATACATGCCTCTTTGTCTTCCATGAACTCAATGCCACCTTTGATACCATCAAACACTCTTGTCTGATCTCCATACTCAAACAATGTTTTGATATCAGAGATCCTGTGCTCCAAAGGTTGCAATCCTATCTATCAAACCACTCCCAAGTAGGCAATTATGACAACAAAATATCCAAGCTTACTTTCATTTGTGGTGACCCTCAAAGCTCCATCCAGGCACCCACTCTTTTCAACTTATATGTGGAGCCTTTCTTCAAAATCAGCCAAGGCCCTGGGTGAACTTTCTTACACTAGAACACAAGAAGTTTTTTACTCAAATGGGCAACCTTAATATCCCAGTCTGTCACTCTCTCCCAATGTCTCTTCATTTGGGAATACCTTACACATGAAATTCTTCATGTCTCCCCATGATAACAAGTTTACCAAATCAGCGAAACTATATCTGCACGTTTTAAAACATTAAAACCTCTTTTATCCCCTCCCCATCTAAAATCAGCAGTTTGTGCTCTCATTCTCTATAGACTTGCCTTTGGCAATACTGTTGTAGCTGGCTTTCTTCAAAGTACCTTCATGCCATTAAAAGCTGCCCTTCATGCCACTGCAAGGCATGTGTCATCCATTAAAAAATGTGTCCACATTACGTCTATCCTGACTGAGTTAAATTGGCTCCCCACTGAAGACAGAATAAAGTTCAAAGTGGACCGACTAGCTTACAAAGTTTGAAATACAATTCAGAGCACAGCAACAATTTAGTTTTGATTCGACTCTGTTGTCGGTTTCAATTTAATCAGAATAGCACTCCAAAAATAACCAAAGTTGAACAACACAATAAAGTCCATATGTTTACACAATATTTAAATATAGATGGTTGATTCGTTGACACGTAGGTAGAACGTAGGCGCAGACAGCCGACACGTGTTTCGTCGTGTGTACGACTTTTTCAAGGCTGTTGCCAAAAGTAAATACACTACTATAAACTACAGATGTAATTGACAAATAATTGTCTTGGTGTCAACCATTTCAAAGAGGCGTTGCAAATTACAACTCAAAATCAATGTACTCTGTCACTGCCTCTAGGACTGTCGACAACCATCCCTAAACCATGGAATCTAACTTGTGAGAACTCCGCTATCCCATGAGTTGCATTAAAATGGACGGCCAATGGATAGTTAGTATTCACATTTTTTTTTCCCTTGCCCGACAAGAATAAACAGGATTGCAACATTTTAAGGTACTTGACTCACATTTCTCGGTCGAACTGTTACCACCTCTGCCTTTCCGTGTTTGGTGTTGGTGTTTTTTGTTTTCATTTACATCATGTTTTTATGCATGGTAAGCATCACAATGTATGAATTACATGCTCTGAGCACAAAAGTTTATTTTTCACAAGGTATTTTACCTAAAACTCTTTTCCTTATTTCTTCCCTTTCTTATTTTGGATACTTTGGGGCACCTAATAACATAGTCAAGTCTGACTATGTTTCTATTGAGCACCCTCTCCTCAGGAACTCTGCATGTGGCACATATGCACTTTGAGTTGTAATTTGCAACGCCTCTTTGAAATGGTTGACACCAAGACAATTACTTGTCAATTACATCTGTAGTTTATAGCCGTGTATTTACTTTTGTCAACAGCCTTGAAAAAGTCGTGTACACGACGAAACACATGTCGGCTGTCTGCGTCTACGTTCTACCTACGTGTCAACGAATCAACCATCTATATTTAAATATTGTGTATACATATGGACTTTATTGTGTTGTTCAACTTTGGTTATTTTTGGAGTGCTGTTCTATTTAAATTGAAACCGACAACAGAGTCGGATCAAAACTATATTGTTGCTGTGCTCTGAAATGTATTTCAAATTTTGTAGTATATGTGAAATTCAGTTTCCATATACAGGGTAACACTAATATGATGGCATAGTGTTGTATTCTTTTGAGCACGCTTTAGCCGCTTCCATTGGGTACTTGCAAACTTAACGGAGGTGCTAACTGTGCTTTATTACCACTGCCATCTTGCATCCTATTGTAGCTTACAAAGTTGTTCACCTGAACTTCCCATCCTACCTTGCTTTCATGCAAAAAAGTCAGGCAGTGCCAGAGCATCAAGAAGCAGATTGTTTGTCTTGATTGATTCATGTAAAGTGGTCTCACACCGTTCCAGGTGTTTGGGCAAAATATCGAACAAAAGATTTTGTGAAACAAAAATATTGTGTAAAGAATGTTGTGATATCAAAAATATCGTGGACAGAAATATCCCAGGTAAGAATATTGTTTTAAGGGTGGGCATAGTTTCTAGCAGCACCCTGTAATCATATTATGAACTGTTCTTTTTATATAATCTGATTTTAAAGGTTTTAATTGGACCACAGCAAAATGTGTTTAATAATGTTTTAACTAATGTATCTATGAATATTTATTGATCTGGAAATTTTTTATATGTATTCTTGTGCTTTTATGGTCTATCTACAATGATCGAATAAAGCTGTGTGAATGAAAAGTGTGGTTTTAAATATTGTTTTCAAAAATATCGTTTCATAAATTATCATTGAATATAATATTGTTTTTATAGTTATATTATCATTTTTTTGTATTATTTAATTAGTAATGTATGTTAATTATTTTGTTAATTTTTCATTTCTAACTTATTTAATGTAATTTGTCAATATTATAATTATTTTTTAAGTATAAGTTAGAGGAAGTTTGTATTTGTATAAGTTTTATAATACGATAGGAGTGGGATGTTGGCTTTCTAGGTGAAAAGGATGGAGAGATATTTAAAATATGTTTGTATTATTTGGTGTATCAGTTATAATATGTTTTAAATTTAATTTGCAGTTTTACATGTAATAATTTCTAATTTATGAGAAAACATTTTTGAAATATTTTTAAACTCGAAAATATAGTTTTCTGTGTTATATTGATTCTTTCTTTCTCTTAATATTTATATTATTATTTTTATAAATTTGATATACTATTCAGTAATAAATATTAAAAATATATTTTGTTAGACATTTTATATTTATGATTAAGGGCCCTATTACGATGTCGGTCAGTGAGCCTCCGACCTACATCGTCGGAGGCTGACTGACCGACATCGTAGGTTTACAGTTCAACCGCCTCAGTACGATGAAGGCAGTTGGATGGTAAACCGGCAGGTCTGACCAACTGGCTTCCGACGGGCTCAATGAGCCCGTCGGCCAGTCAGTACCGCAACGTAATACCTTTATGACAGCGTGTCCGCTGTTGGGATTACGGTGTCAGTTTCGGACAGCCTTTCCATGCAGACCTTTCTGACATGGAAAGGCTGTCGGAAAGCAACTTTGGGGGCCCCTAGCAGGCTCCCTTGCCCCCCTGTAAATCCCTGCACCCTCACGGAGTCTGCCACAGGGTGCAGGGATTTACACAAACTCCCATTTCTCGATGGGAGCTTGTGCTTTGGCCGGTTTCCGACTGCAGCACAAGCTCATAGAGAGAAATTGGAATGTTCAACCCCACCATGGGTCGATTACGATGTTGGGAGGAAAGCCTCCTCCCGACAGTCGGAATCTCCTCGACCACGTCAGAGTCCTTCCGACCGACTCGGTCAGTTTACATCCCGATTACGATGTTCGCAGTCGGAACGTAAACCGGTCAGTCATTCCGAATCGGTTCAGAGCGAATCGCGGAGTATTTGTGTTGGTCGGAACCACATTATACACCCCTATGGACAGCCTTTCCGCCCATGGGATCCCGATGTTGTTTTCCAACAGCCTTTCTGTGTCGGCCGGCCCGACATGGAAGGGCTGTCAGAAAGTGATTTTTGGGGCCCTGCCCCACGGCCTACGGTTGATGGCGAGGGGGTACCTAAGGGACCCCCTATAAAACCCTGCACTGTGTGGCAGGTACCATGGGGTTCCTGCCACAGAGTGCAGGGTTTTCTGCAAACACCCCATTTCCGCAGAGGAGCCTGTGTTACGTCCGTTTCTCCGGTGTAATACGGGCTCCCATATGAAAAAATGGGAATCCGACCGAACAGTGTTCGGTCTCATCCTAATCCGTCGGTCGGAACCGCCGACCGCAAGTGGGTCAGTCCCGAATCTGAGACGGTGTTGGTCAAAGGCTTTCCGATCAACATCGTAATGAGCTCCCATGTGCGGTCGCATCGTAATTGCGGTGTCGGGACCACCGACCGGAGGTCAGTCGGTGTCGGGACCACGGCGATGTCGGTCGGAGGCAACTCCAACCGACATCGTAATCAGGTCCTTACTGTTAAATGCTACTTATTTATTTTATTATGTAGTAATGTACACCATTTAAAAATGTTTTACATTTTTAAATTTATTTGTAATTTTGTTAACAAATGTAATTAATAAACAAATGATTATTTAGAATGATACATATTAAGTGCAGATTAATTACATATTTTTAATAATTTATTTCTTTTTCATTATTAATTAGGTTTTAAATACAATTTGTTTATATTTGATAAAAAAAAAATACAATTTCGATGTTTATTTGGTTAATATTCCTTCTAAGTATCAGCTGGAGAAAAGTAAATTAACTATACAATTTATTTTTGTTATGTATAGGTTTACTGTTATGTTTTTTAAATAGTATATGAGAAAATATTTTTTATTATTCCTAGTTATGTATATTTATTTCCTTTAAGGTGGTTGCCTTTTGTTTATATGTTTAGTTATTTCTTGTGTTTTTTAATGTATTTATTTTATTTATATATGTATGATGCAAAAAGATCAAATATTAATTAAATTTATTAAATATGTGTTTGTTATTATATAATGTAATATTATTGTTTTTTTGTTGTAAGATTTCAAACAATATTATTATATTTAAAATGTTTATTTTTAAGTAAATCTTTAAGCAAAGATGATTTGGTTAATAATATAAAAAAAATTGGAGTGTTAAATATATAATGTGTTATATTGAGTGTTCAACACCTTCATAGAATTAATTTAGATTGGACTGGAAATATGTAATGTGATCACTTTAGTGTCCAAAACGTTCCCCTAAATCATTTGGAGTGGAGTGGGAATAGTAAATGTCATAGCATCCAAAACCTTCCACTCAATTGTACAGATTGGAGAGGGAATAGTAAATGTTACCCCTTACATGCCCAATATCTTCCCCTAAATAGTTTAAAATGGAGTGGGAATAGTAAAATTGATAACTTTATTGTCCAACATCTTCCCGTAAATGGCTTAGATTAGAGTGGGAATAGTAAATGTCAACCCTTTTGTGTCTAAATCACTCCCCTAAATGGCTTAGATTGGAGTGGTAATAGTAAATGTGGCCAACTTTGTCTCCAACACCTTCTCTTAATAAATATATAAAAAATATGTGAGAGTATGGAGTATTGATTGTGAATGTAATATTTTTATTTTGTAATATGTTATGCAAAATATTTTATTTTGTAGTGGCTATTGTAAATTTCAATTCTTTAGTCTCCAATACCTTCCCCCAATATGGTTAGATTGGAGTGGAAATAGTAAATGCCACCCCTTTAGTGTCCAACGCCTTCCCCAAATTGGTTTAGATTGTGGTGGAAATATTAAATGTCACCCGTTTACTGACCAACACCTTCCCCAATATAGTTAGATTGGAGGGGGAAAAGTAAATGTCGCCCCTTTAGTGTCCAACACCTTCCCCAAACTGGTTTAGATTGGAGTGAGACTAGCAAATTTCACCTCTTTAGTTTCCAACATCTTCCCCTAAATGGCTTAGATCAGACTGAGAATAGTAAATGTGACTACTTTAGTGCCCAACAGTTTTCCTTAAATGGCTTAGATTGGAGTGGGAATAAGAAATATCACCCCATTAGTGTCCAAAACCTTCCCCTAAATGGCTTTGATTGGAACGGGAATAGGTAATGTGACTACTTTAGTGTTCACCATTTTCCCTTAATGGCTTAGATTAAAGTCAAAATAGTAATTGTGATCTCTTTAGTGTTCGCCATAACCTCTAAAATGGTTTCAATAGTAGTGGGAGTATGTAACTATTTTACTGTATAAGTTGTTAAATGTAATATGTTATATTATAGGGTAAGTATTAGAAGAAACCTTTAAGTAGTTTGTTTATTTAAAAGGACCGTAACTAACACAGTTTTTGATCTTTATATTTTTATTTAGTTTTTTCTACTTTATTTCATGCATATGTTTACATTTTTTTAAACATATATTTTTAAACTTAAAATAAAAAAACTTTTATTGTTAATTATGTAACAACATGTCTTACAGTTTTTTTAAAATTCAAAACATGTTTATATATTTTTTAACATTGTTTCATATAATGGCATTTTTCAAAATTGCAAATACCATATACATTTCTTACACATAAATTTTTGATAACAGGTTTGATATACTTTTTAAAGTACATTATAAATAGTACTATATTATATTATTTATTATTTTCTACAGTACTATTCCTTTTATACTGTACAGATTTATTTATATTTTCAAAATATACTTAATTAACTTTTTTACATTTTATAATATTGTTACATGTTTTTTTAATACTTTTTAGTTAAAGTCCCATTTCTTTTTTATAGAGCGATAGTCTTTTTTTATTTCCATTCAGGGCCCGATTCTGATGCGGGTTGGAAAAGCTTCCCGACCGAGGGCCTGATTCTGATGCGGTTAGGAAGGCCTCCTAACGGCATTTGCTCCTTCCAAATCGGATCGGGAACGTGTCTTCCCGACCGAGGGCCCAATTCTGATGCGGTTAGGAACAAATGTTCCCATTGAAGTCAATGGGAGTTCAACCAAATCGTATCTGGAAGCATCCGGATGCATCCTACTCCGCCGGTCGGACTTTCCCGATCCGAGTGGGTCGGACACCATTTCCCAACCGATTCGGTCGGGAAGCTTTTCCAACCCGCATCAGAATCGGCCCCTTAGTGTCATTTGTGTGCCAAAAAGTGTACTTTTGTAGTCTATTCCTGTCATTGTTCAGCGGATTTCTTGTGAGTGAGTCGAGGTTACCAGATGCCGATCACTGGATAAGGTAAGACCTTTTTTACGTTTTTCTGGAGGGTTTTGGGTAGGGAGATGTGGGTAGAACAAGTTTCTTGTAGTTATAGTGGTAGTTTTTATTTTGAGAGATAAGGCCTGATTTAGATCTTGGCGGATAGGTTACTCTGTCACAAAGGTGACAGATATCCCGTCTGCTGAAATATAAATCCCATAGGAAATAATGGTATTTATATTTTGGCTGACAGGATATCTGGCACCGTTGTGACAGAGTAACCCATCTGCCAAGATCTTAATCAGGCCCTTAGTTACTCATAGTTTGTGTTCTGTTGTTTAATATTTATATGTGTTAGGCATGCTCAGAGTTTGATAGTAGTCCCATGTTATTTTAGATATTGTCATTTTATATTTTGCATTTATTACAGTTGTGATGTAATGTTTATGTTGCATTGGAAAATGGTGTGTTATGTGGGTGGGTATTCTATGTTTTTTTTTTACGGTTTACGGATTGGAAGTCATCCCACGGACCTGTGTTTTTTGCATTTTTTTAAACAAAATTAATTTGGTATCTAGTAAACCAATATTATTATTTTTTGGTTTGGATTTCCTGGAGCATTTCTTTTTTTAATATATATTTTTGGGGGTTTTTAATGGTTCCTTATGACTTTGGATTACTTTGATGGATTTACATTGGACGTTTTTATTTTTGCTTTATTTGCCTTTTGGACTTCACTTTTTCCTTCTTGGTGACTATATATTTGACAGCATGGATATGCATATAGATCTGCACATAGAGCTGCAGGTGCAGAACTGTATGTTTAATATATTTATTTATTTATTTGGGGCTGGGAAATGTTTAAATTACTTGTTTAAATTACTTACTGGTAATGGCATTACTCTGAGTCCTACTCCCTCACTTTAATTCAGTACGTATGAGGCATTCCTGCCTTATCTAGACCCAATCACACACCAAGAGAAGTAATAAACACCCCTCCCCCGCCATTCCTCCTGTCACTATTCAAGCTCATAACAAACAATGCATCATTTGTACATACTAGGAGGGCAGGAGGGAATATGATTTAAAGCAAGGTAGTAGCACTTAGGGTAATGCCAGTACTGGTAAGTAATTTAGACATTACTCCAACGTCCCTCCCTTGCTTTAATTCAGTGCATATGACATGTACCAAGCCCACAAAGATGGACAACTGACCATGTATGCAGGACAACACAGCTTTATTGAAACAAAAAAAGTACTCTCCCCTATCCCTTCATAGAAGAGAGAACTTTGTATCAAAACACATCAGTAAGGATCTGAATCTCTGACAATCTGTAGTGCCAAGTAAAAGTAGAAGATTCAGAGCCTGTAGCCACCCTTCATATCTCGGAAAGTGAATGCCCATGCAACTCAGCAACGGTAGATGGCATACCACTGGTCAACCTTTCATGAATCTGTAATGGAGGAACTTGCCCTTCCACCTCATAGGCTTTAGCAGTAAAAGTTTTAATCCATCCGCTCAACGTTGCAGTTGCTGGCTTTTCACCTTTCTTTCCTAGCCCAAAGCTCACATATAAAGATTCCGCCTTCTGAAAAAATGTCTGCATCCTCTCCAGACACAAAAGAAGAGCCCTTCTTTCATACAACAAATGCAACCTTGCCTCCTCCTCTGAAGTAGGGGAAGGGAAAAATGCTGACAAAATTACTTCTTGCACCCTATGAAAGGAAGAGTTGACCTCTGGAACAAAAGGAAGGAACCGTTACTAGCAACACTCTGTCCTGAAAAACTTTGCAAAGGGGGAACCTACACGAGAAAGCTCCTAACTCTCCCAACCTTCTAGCAGAAGTGATAGCCACCAAAACGAAAGCCTTGAGAGTCAAAAACTGTATCTCAGCAAGATCCAAAGGCTCAAATCCCAAGTAGCAAAAGGTCATAAATGCTGAGCATAGCAATTGGAAAACCCCTTCAAAAGTCTGGGAATTGATCCCTCATCATCCACCAAATTCTTCCAAGGCTTTCTGAAAGCCTGGATTGCGGCCCACTGAACTGGAAGAGTAGCCGCTTACAATTCCACTCTTGATCCACCTTGCAAGAACTCCATAACCATGATCAAACTCAGAGTGAGGATCTAAGCCTTTCCTCTAACACCACTGAGAAATGGACCTCCCGTGCCTATTATAAGACTTTTGAGTAGATAACGTCTTAGAAGCATTTAATGTAACCACCAATGCTCCCTTTAGGTCCTCCTCTCAATCTCTAGGCCGTCAAGCAGAGCCTCCTCAATGACTACATCCTCAGAATTGGAAACTTTAGAGGGGAAGAAACTAGAGGTAGAGACCACTCCAGAGCCACCGTCATCAACAACAGAAGAGGAAACCAATTCACTCGAGGCCACCGAGGGGCAATCAGAATTTCACTTGCACACTTCTTCCTCGCTCTGACCAATAGGGGGTCATATCAGGAAAAAGGGGGGAAACACATAAAGAAGACCTCTTAACAATGGACAAGAGAGAGCATCCAATGCCCATGCTTGTTCCTCCCTCTTTCTTGCGCAAAATCTGTGAACTTTGGCTTGGGGCATGAAACAAAAAGATCCATCACTGGCATACCCAAACAATGAGTCAGTATAGTGAAGAACTGCTGGATCTAGAGAAAACTCTAGAGAGGAACGAATTTCCCAGCTTAGCATATCCACTGTTGTGTTGGAAATTTCCTGAATATATCGCCCTCAGAGAAATTAGAAAGATCTGAGCCCAAGAAAAAGCTTATCGGTGCCTTGGACCTTGTCCACTGTGCTTCTGCACATAGGCCATGGTGGTAAAAGTTTCTGTCCAAATCAACACTGCTCACCGCATTAGAAGGGACTGCAAGGAAAGAAGAACTCGCCTCCCCGCCTCGCACTCCCTCCAATTAAAGGATCTCTAAGCCTCCTCGTGAGACTAGAAGACCTGCACCTACATGGAGTCCCATCATGCACCCAACCTGAAAGCCTGGCATCTGTTGTTACAATTATGGGGGCTGGAGGATTCAGCTTTGCTCCTTTTAGAACACTGTTCGTGGACATCCACCAGACAAAATTGCCTTTCCCATGTTGAGTTACCGGAATTCTGGCCTTAGATCCTGAGAACTCAGATTGCAGTTTGTCAGTCAGTCAGTCAAATCAACTTTATTCGGCTGGTTAGAGCCATAAAAGTACAACATAAAACATATAAACATAAAACATCATATAAGCATTATTTAAATCCATTAAAAATCCGTATCTTTGTGTATTTAAAATCCATTAAAACATCACACAGAGGGTAATAAAAACCAACCACAATTATGACTATTAGATAACTTTAGACTATAATCTGCATAGACATACTATCAATCTTGTTCAAAAGGATTAACTCTACTTCATCCTATTCCTGTATCTAATTGCGTCAGTTAAAAAACTGGCTACCCCCAAGCAGATTACAGGTGAACTTAACATTTGCAAGTAGACCAAGGCTGGCCTTACTTGCACAAAATTTTGATCCCTTAGCAGCGGGTGGATGTACTTTCTGCGTAGGTGATCATAATGGGAGCAAAAGAACATAATGTGTAGAGTATCTTGCTCTGAGAGGTTGTCACATGTGCACCTATTTGATGAATTTGGTTTAAAATAACCAGTTTGTCAAAATCCAGGAAGCCAGTTTGTGGAGATGAATCATGCCCATGATAATAAGTAGATAGTAGAGGCGAGATCCCCCTGCACCCTGTACCACAACCCCACTCTTGGAGTTTTGTGACTTGACAATTCCAAAATATGACCTTGAATTTTTGCAATTCTCTGTGGCGGTAACAACACTTTTCCCTAATGTGTGAGAAAGCGAGCTCCTATAAAAGTTGGAACTTGAACCGGTCGAAGACTGGACTTTTCTGAGTTTATTAGAAAACTGTGAGTCCACATCACTGTCAAAACTCAGTTGGTCTGAGACAAAAGCACACCTTCTGAAGCAGCGAGGTATGGATGGGCAAACATACCTTCTGCATGAAGAAGGACCACTAATGGTGCCAACACCTTGAAGAACACCCTGGGAGAGGATTTGAGGCGAATGGCTGAACTCGAAACTGAAAATGATCGTCCCCAAGAGTGAACCACAAAAACCTTTTGTCTAATTTTCTGATGGACACATGTAGATAAGCATCTTCTAGATCGATTGATGACAACCAATCCCCTGTCGAACCAGTTGGAGAATGGCTTGCAAGATCACCATCCAAAAGTGAAAAGTTCTTATCCAAGAGTTTATCCACTTCAAATCCTGGACAGGCCAGTATGCTCCTGAGATCTTATGTACCAAGAAAAGGATCGAGTAAGCCCCAGTCCCCATCTCCTGCTGAGGAACTCACAATTTCTTGTTTCTTAAGTAACAAATTGACCCCTTTCAGAAGAGTCAGGTGTATTGGACCTGAAGCAGGAAGATGAGTCACCTTTACGTCTGTATCCGGAGGCTTTTTCACATAGTCTGTTGCATAACCTTTGTCGATTATGCTCAACACAGATGCATCCCTTACATCTTTTTGCCAGAAATCGAGAAAATTATGTGGCTGACCTCCTACTGGCATGTACTTGCTGGAACTATGATTGTCAAGACCACTTCTTCCCTGCCTGGCCTTTTAGTCCCAAAATCCTTCTTGGGAGAAAAATTGTTCGATTGGTACTTTTGCTTATGTACCACATAAGACTCGGCAAGGAGATGATTTCACTCTCTTGTTCCAAAACCTTCTGGAATCAGAGTTACTCTTATATGGAAGGGGATGTTTCTGATCCTTAAATGCTTTAGAGATCATAGAATCTAATTAACTTTTAAAGAGCATTTTGCCATGAAATAGGATCTTGATCAGTGCTGTCTTCTCAACAGCTTCTGTTTTCCAGTCCCTCATCCACAAATTGCGTCTGACCTCAATCATAGCTCCAGAGGACATCGCAGTTGCTTTGACCACATCCGAGGAGATATCCACCATCAAACGTGCCTGTTGATCCATGCCAAGCAGCAGCTCCGAACATTCCAGACCCTCCTGGATAGCCCCCGACAGAGCATCAAAGTCTTTAATGAGTGATTGAGCAGTATATGCAGCATATAAACTGGTTTTCAGGGATAGATTCTCCGCAGCAAACACTTTCCGCAATCCTGAATCCACCTCTTTTAATCAGAAGGATCAAAAGAAACACAGACCTCTGGAGTAATGGATGTTTTCCCAATCAAATTGGCCAAAACTGCATATACTTTCACATTATGGGGAGAACATCATCACCCTCCAACATATACAACGTTCGAAGAAATTGTGGCACAGTGACTTTATTCACGTCCTTCAATCTGTTTCATGTCTTTAATAGCTCCATAAAATGGGATTGATATAAGAAGAAGGCCTCACATATTGCGGGAATGGCTTCTCATCCTCCTCATCCCCTTAAAATAGAGGAAAACCCAAATTATGCCGCATGTGTACCCAGTGTCCCACATATCCTCTCTCCTAAGATACTTTCCTGATGAAGCGGATGATTTATCTACATCGGAAGAAGATGAATCCCAATCATCCTTCCTTCTAGCAGACTTGGCACATCGCTGGGACTTCTCCAAACCTCTAGACACAGCCTTTTCATCATGTCCTGAACCTCCATCTGAGACATCGGAGGAGGACCGCCTTTTTCCCACTTTTTGCAGGACGCTTTGTCGAGATAGGATTTTCATCATCAGAAGATGGAGAATAAATGACATGGGGACACAGTGGCACCAAGAGGGGCACCCTTGGCCCCTAGCGACCCCAAGGACAAGAGGGGACTACATTTACCAGACACCCCAGTGCCAGGAGCCCCCATTGCAGAGTCTATGCAAGGGGCGGGGCTTAGAGTTGGACACCAGTGGCACCAAGAGGGGGATCCTTGACCCTTAGCAACCCCAAGGACCAGAGGGGACTATATTCTTACCAGCTGCCCCAGTGCCAGGAGCCCCTGTTGCAGAGTTGCTGCAAGGGGGTGGGGCTTAGAGTGACACGCAACAAAGTGCGGCCTGCAGACCTGCTCTGTAGGACACCAGTGGCACCAAGAGGGAGATCCTTGGCCCCTAGCAACCCCAAGGACCAGAGGGTACAACATTTACCAGCCTTCCCCAGCATGAGGAGCCTCTGTTGCAGAGTTGCTGCAAGCAGGTGGGGCTTAGAGTGATGCGCTAAAAAGCGTGGCCAGAAGACCTGCTCTGTGGGACACCAGTGGCACCAAGAGGGGGATCCTTAGACCCTAGCAACACTAAGGACCAGAGGGCACCACATTTACCAGCTGCCCCAGAACCAGGAGCCCCCATTGGAGAGTTGCTGCAAGAGGGTGGGGCTTAGAGTGATAAGCTACAAAGTGCAGTCAGCAGACCCGCTGTTTGGGATGCACCCAAGCCAGGCCCGGGCAAAGCCCGGGCCAAGGGTGGGCCCATATGTGCCCATTAGAGCCAGGAGGAGGCTGGGCTGGGCAATCCCTCTTCGTTTCAGGTGCAAGTTTTCTCCTATTTGTTCATTTCATGCACCTTGTTAACAGTAACCGGGTCCAAGTGTTCTGTGTGCTTCTCCTTATAAAAGTACAATTGTCTGTCCATAAAAGATGGACAAGCGCAAAGCCCAAAATAGTCCAGCAGGAGATGCCGCCAAATCCAAAACCCCAAAACTTCCGAAACAGCATCCTGGTAGAACATTGAATTGTGTGACTAGTGATATCGATACTTTTGGTAGAAGAGGTAGAAACCATACTTAATGGTAAAAACACAGGGACTGGGACAGTGAAGTCAACCAGAAAAATCCTGGATTTGTTTAAACCTAGCACAACACAAAAAGGTGCGGGGACTCACCAAGATGCAAAAAGCCAACGGTCACAAGGAACACAACTTCCTAAACTTCAGGGAAGTGTTCAGCACTTCTGCCAAACGGACACAACAGGATTCCTGTCAAGCCCAGTGGGAAAGCCATCCTTAGCCCCTAGCAACCCCAAAGACCAGAGGGGACCACATTTACCAGCTGCCCAGAACCAGGAGCCCCCATTGGAGAGTCGCTGCAAGGGGGTGGGGCTTAGAGAGATGAGCTACAAAGTGCGGGCAAAGCCCGGGCCAAGGGTGGGCCCATACGCGCCCATCAGAGCCAGAAGGAGGTTGGGCTGGGCCATCCCCCTTCGTTCCAGGTGCAAGTTTTCTCCTGTTTGTTCATTTCATGCACCTTGTTAACAGTAACCGGGTCCAAGTGTTGCCTGTGCTTCTCCTTATAAAAGTACAATTGTCTGTCCATAAAAGATGGACAAGCGCAAAGCCCAAAATAGTCCAGCAGGAGATGCCGCCAAATCCAAAACCCCAAAACTTCTGAAACAGCATCCTGGTAGAACATTGAATTGTGTGACTAGTGATATCGAAGAGATAGAAGAGGTAGAAACCATACTTAATGGTAAAAACACAGGGACTGGGACAGTGAAGTCAACCAGAAAAATCCTGGATTTGTTTAAACCTAGCACAACACAAAAAGGTGCGGGGACTCACCAAGATGCAAAAAGCCAAAGGTCACAAGGAACACAACTTCCTAAACTTCAGGGAAGTGCTCAGCACTTCTGCCAAACGGACACAACAGGATTCCTGTCAAGCCCAGTGGGACAGCCATCCTTTATGGAAGAGGATGCCTCACACACATAATAGTGTCATGCTTCATCATCTGCCTCCTCTCCACACCCTGGTAGGATAATACCACCAGGGCCGACTCAACTTCCTCAAAGACTTCGTGGTAGGAGGGAGTTCTTGAATAAAACTTACTGGACAAACACGGGATCCAGAAAATCTAAAAATACCTTAGAGTTCCTCTGTTGTCACTTTTATTAGTGAGGACTCTAGGTATATCTAAAATCACTATACCAGGCGGGTAAATAGAGAACAATGGCTCAAACCGGTCTCATAAACCTCATGAACCACCATTAAAAAACTCAACATGTATTACAACATCTGTTACCTTCAAACAAGGGGAGCTAGCGGGCAGCCAAGCACTAGGAGCAAATTGTGGCAAGCACAAAAGTACGAAGTTCCTTCCCCCTGCCAGTGTAGTGGTCCATGATGTTGTTTGCTCAGCTCCTTTTGCAGTCTTAGAAGACATAGTGCCAACAATCTTGCATGAAGCACCTGCAATACCTGCACCAGTTGAGATATTGAAAGGGGATGCTCCAACATTAAGGGGTCGATTCCGATCTCGCTAGGAAAGCTCTCCGTCCAACTCGGATCCGGAGTGCTTTCCGACCGACTCGTGCTCTGGGGCTCCGAGCGCACGAGTACGATGCGAACAAGTGCTGACCGACACAGGTCGCTCAGAGTCCCATTGAAGTCAATGGGAGCCTGTTGTATGACTCGTACACAGGCTCCCATTGATGAAAGAGGTACGTTGCGCACATGGGCACCCCCTGTAGTGGGGACGCATCTATGCAACCCGCACCATACAGGCATGTGTAGGGGGGACCAAGGGTCCCCCCCTGTTATCGACTCGTAAGGCTACGAGTGAAGGGCGGTCTGACGCGGACCCCCGAAGTCCGCTTCCCGGAGCGTTTACGTGTCGGAGGCTTCGACTCGATCCGGCTGTCCGAATCGTGCATCGTACTGCCTCGGTCGGAAATCGCCTCCATTGCACGGCACAGATTGCTTACGGTCGAGTCGTACGGAGCGGTTCAGAGCCAGAAACGATTCGGTCGGCGATTTCGCGTATCTCGCATCGTACTTGCTCGTCCGTACGGCTGTGCGTGTCGCTCGGGAAACACGCATACGGCTCGTGCTTTTTCCGGCCGGTTCGCTTTCGGAGCCCTTCCGAACGGAATCGGAATCGACCCCTAAGTGATGCTATGGGACTATTTCAGGTTTTACCAAATGAGGTAGCCTCGTTAAAGGGCATGTTGCTAGCCCCAAATCATACTGCTCCTGCTAGAGTTATAACTCACCCTATGGACAGATCCAGTGTCATCCTGGCAAGTCGAGGCCCATGGTTGGAAGAGGACATCTGCTGGATTCTGCTGACGCCCTTGCCCAATGCCCATACTATGCCCTATGTTAAACGCCAAGTCAGTCCACATGTTACATCTGTTACTTCTTTGCCTCAAATACGGCAAAATGGACCAATTGCTCAAGTTTCCGAAACAGTTTACATGATAAAAGTCCCCAAGCTGCTTCCCAAATTGTCTGAGAACAATGATTCCTTGAAAAATAAAAATGTACACTGGATCAGACATGTGAGAAAATGCCGGTCTGCCATCTTCCGGACATAGTGTCTGCTAAACGCCACTCAATGCCGGCAGACTCTTGGGACATGCTTGAACTAAATCTAACCATGCCAGACTTAGTGGAGGGCTAAATATCTATGGATGCTCTATCTCTACCTGTAAATGGATCCAGAATCTCCTTCAAGGTGAATCTGCCTGAAGAATACCAGTTCCCTAGAGAGTGGCCTATTCGAAATAGATTGATTAATAACACCACCATCTCATCCCGAAACTACGCATACTCTAGTAAATGCCATTTGCCCCTTCTCCTCTGAACTAAACCATAGGTCATCCATTTTTCTAAATAACAATGGAAAAATTAAGGATGCCTTGGCTATCCCAGATGATCCCCATCAATGTACCTTAGGAGGACAGATCAAATCAAATCAAATCAGGGACATTTGTACAGCGCACACATCACTGGGGAGTCTCATGGCGCTTGCAGACGGCTCTGAAGAGATGATAGCTCAGATGTCAAATAGCCAAGACTTCAGCCTCGTACGAAAGGAGTTATGATCCGAAACAGTACGCAGATGGATAGGAATTTTGTTCCATGATGATGGGGCGAGAAAGGAGAAAGACCTGCCTCCTTTTCTGGCCGTGTGAATTTTGAGAGGGGTAAGCAAAAATTTGTTACTGGATCTGAGCATCCTGCGTGGTTGGTACCAGCATAGTTTCTTGGACCAGTAACTCGGGCCTTTTCCGTACAGGTGTTTGTGGATCAGACAGAGGATCTTGAAGAGGATTCGTTTTCTTACTGGAAGCCAGTGTAGAGATCTCAGGCAGGGTGCGGTAGGGGATCTGGGTGGAAGATCCAGGACCAGCCTTGCCGCGGTATTCTGCAAAATTTATAGTCTGTCTAAAAGGTTTTCATTAATTGAGAACAGTAGGGCGTTTCCGTAGTCCATTCGATTTATTATTAGTCCTTGGACTAATGGTTTCCTAGCCTCAGTTGGAATCCATTTGAAAACCTTCCGCAGGCTACGCATTACTCCGAAACAGGTGCCGATGATGTGGTTGATCTGGTTTTTCATGGACAATTGATTGTCTATATGGAAGCTTAAGTTTCGTACCATCAGTTTGGGGGTTGGACAAGGGCCAAGGTGGGGTGGCCACCAGTCGGTGGACCAGTGCTCCTGTGCTTTGCCGAAGAGCATAATCTCCGACTTGGCTCCATTTAGTTGTAGGTGATTGAAGCTCATCCACCTATCAATGTGTGATGGGCATTTATTGAAGCGCTGCTGTGTTTCAGTGGGATCTGGGCCAATAGTGATCAGAATCTGCATGTCATCTGCGTAAGATATGACATCAAATCCGTAAGATCTGATCACCTTGGCCAGTGGCGTCATGTACAGGTTAAACATGGTCGGGCTCAGAATGGAGCCCTGTGGCACTCCCATCTTGACTGGTCTCTCACATGAGATGTTATTGCCAATTTGTACTGTTGTTACTCGGTCGGCTAGATAGCTCTTAAACCACTCGAGGGCATTGCCTCTGACACCTATCTCCCAAAGCCGATGTTCTAGAATGCTATGAGAGATGGTGTCAAAGGAGGCGGACAGGTCGAGCAGGACGAGGATGGCCGACTGATGTTTGTCCAAGGCCAGCCTGATGTTATCTGTTACCTCGACCAGTGCTGTCTCTGTGCTGTGCGCCGCCCTAAAACCAGACTGAGAGGGATCAAGCAGTCCCTGGCTCTCGAGATGGTCAACGAGCTGTTGGTTAATGAGTGATTCTAATATTTTCCCGAAGTAAGGAAGCTCACACGAAATTCCCGCAAAGCGTCACCTATTTTAATCTCTTGGAATGCTGCGGGCTAAGGGCAACATTGGAGGATGTAGACTGGGGATTGTATATTGATAATTCTAATGTGTGCTTATTTCAGGAAACTTGAACTACATCTCATATTTATAAGCAGGGTTTCAACTCATATTGCATTTTTGCCACTCCCTCAGATGTGGGCAGGCCAATGGATGGGCTCATCACCTGGACAAATGTTTCATTAGGTTGTGATGTAAAACAAATACACATTGACTCCCCTGATATATTAGCCCTTATTCTTACACCAAAGACTGGGATGCCTTATCTGTTGGTAAACATTTATAATAGATCAAGTCCTTTTTCCCAATATTCAAAAACGTTGAAAATCTTGAACGAGTCCTTGGCTGCCTTGTCATGTAACCACAGAGCGATTATAGCGGGCGATTTTAATTCTTGTTTTGAACCTTATGCCCCTTATTTAGATATTATTGAGAAAGAGAATATCGTTCGAGAGATTCTGCCCCTTTGCTCTGCTTACAAAGCTCCCAAAGTGAGTGCAGTAACCCTGGTGATCATAGACATTATGGTCATGTTTGGCCTAAGACCGGGTAATGGGAGATTCCCCTCAGAAAGCGATGTGAAGCCAACTTTCACGAGGGGGCCTTATACTCATCATATTGACTATATTTCATTGGATTTGAGAATTTGACATGAAATAGCTGACCTGCTAGTAAGTGACCGTCAAGATAGTAATCATTTCCCGATTTTGTTATTCCGGGACATGATGGCCCGAAAGGGGAGAGGCCCCCTAGCTAATCAAGTTGCCACTAGCCCGGTGGTGGTAACCAGCAACAAGCGCTCTGTTAAATGGGAGCCTTTCAACAAATCTGAGGAATTGTTACCTAAGTTATGCCTCCTAGTGTTGGAAGAACTGATTGCATGTCAACAAAATGAACACAGCCCAGGACAGATCATGGTGGCCCATAATAATTATTTTGATAAATTAGGGCACTAATTTGTAAAACATTGCAATGCAGGGATGGGCCCTAAGCCAGAGAGGACAAATGAGTGGTTTAATATGAGGTGTAAACGTGCCAAGTGTGCTCTTTTAAAAGCCTTAAAAGATAAGGACAGATGCACAATCGTCTTGACTAGACCGGAGTATGTGTCTGTCTTAAAAGAGAGCAAAGCACAGTGGGAAGATGCAGTTTGGGTCAACTTATTAAGGGCAACTCGAGCCAAAGATAGTAGGCAATTTTGGTAGTTGGTTAGTCAGCATTGCTCTACTGATAAAGCAAGACCAGATTGCATATCCTCCCTGACGAGTGGTCCTCCCACTTTGGGTGCCTTTATGAGAAAAAAAATCCTTCAATTGAAATAAAAGAAACCCCATCAATATCCATTACTGATGAGGAAGATGAAGGGCCGATTAAGTTCTCCCTTAAAGAAACCACTGCTGCCATTTTGGAACAGAAACCTGAGAAAGCCTCTGGCTTAGATGAAATAACCATAGATCTTTATCGAAGTGAACCTCAGATCTGGGGCCCATACTTAGATTTCATGTTTAACGCTGACTTGGCAGGGGGGCAGATTCCTAGATCCTGGAAAGGATCCATAATAATCCTGATCCATAAAGGGGCAGGGCAATTCCGGACAACTATAGACCCATACGTCTGATTGATAACATACATAAAGTATTCTGCTCACAAATACTTTGCACACTATGGGACTGGATTAAACAAATAGAGACCCTTCCCCATTTACAGACGGGATTTCATAATAAAATCAGCACAGTCGATCAATGCATACGTTTTCTAGCCATTAACTGGAGGACCGTGGATCTTGAGAAAGGGAGATTATTTGTTGCTTTCGTTGATCTTCGATCTGCCTTCGATTTGGTCCAGAGGAACAAATTATGGAAGACACTGGCCAGGTTAAGTGTATCAGTAGGATTGTTAACAATAATAAAGGAACTGTACACTACTAATTTTGCAAGAGTTAGGTAGGGACTGGTGGGCAAATTGTCTGACAAATTTCTGATCCAAAGAGGAGTGTGTTAAGGGTGCATACTGGCCCCGATGCTCTTCCTTTTATATATTAATGAGTGTTTGTCATACCTTTTTAATTGTGAAAATCATTCCCCCAAGATCAGCGATCTGAAAACTCTGTGTCTACTATTTGCTGATGACACCTTGTTGTTATCTAACACCCCCCTAGGCCTATCTATTCTTTTAGAGAAGTTTTTGCTATTTTGTAGAGATTATGGCCTAGAAATTATTAACAACAAAACAAAGTATACAGTGTTTGGAGACCCGAAGAAAACAAATGAAAAGTAATATCTTTTTAGAAGGGGGAGGGGTACTCGAGAGGGTTGCTGAGTTTGCTTACCTGGGAGTCCGATTTGAACATTCACAGAAATTACCAGCACAGATGAGAAAGTGTACATTGTTATTAAAACAATGTGCTGGATCCCCCCGATCCCCCATTGAAACATATAGAGGCCAAACTTGTGGGGCTGCTCTAAATGGGGAAGATATTTGGGGCCATTATAATTTAGATTCTCTGGAGACTGCAGAGAACACCTTTCTTGAGTCTTTATAAAAAAAAAAACACAGTACCCCAAAACTGCCCAAATGTATTGATCTCAACTTGAGATCCATTTCCGATATAGCTGCATTGAGACTTATTTTGTATTGGTCAAGGGTGTGGACAACAGAGGAATTAGAACCATACAGGGATTGGCTCTGATGTTAACTGGTGGGTCCGTATGCAGATAAGATTGCTTGGGGGGCCCACATAAAAAATTGCCTATTCAAGTTGGGTTTGGGAGATTTTTGGACACATCCCCAAGTACTGCCATGAAACACCAAAGAAACCCTCAAACTGGCTTACTGGAATTTTGTATTGGGGGGGGATTTCAAGAGTAGTATTGGGTAGTTTGACAGATGTGTTTTTAAGTTTTAAATGCACTTTTGAATTTGATCCCTATTTAGACATGGCATCCAAACCTCATGCAGGTGCACTTTACATTAAGTTCAGATTGGGGACTCTACCTTTTACTAGTTCTTGGAATGGTAAGATAAATACTTTAAATACCTACCCTCTGGGATGTGAGGCTGTAGAGACCATCGATCATGTAATTTTTTTTGCACCTCTTAATTAAGGTAATGTGCCTAATGGATTAAACCTATATGTAAATTATTGGGGTTTAGGGATCGTCACACAGCAATGAGAGTATGGAGCTTCAACACTAGTGGACCAGTGTGTTTTCTATCATGAATTTTTATTATCAATATGGCATGTTAGATCAAAGCATACTGTCAGAAGTTGAATATTTTCACTGAGTAGCGTCCTGAGTTAGTAATAATATTGCATTAAGACTGACGAATTTTGTTTTTATACATTTTTTAAACTTTTTAACTTTGCACTTTTATTATTGTATTGATCAATTTGAATGAATTTATATTTGTATGTATGTTGCCTTTTATGGTTTTACCAAAACCGACATAAAGGATATATGTTATGTTATGTTACTGCACATTTGTAAAGCGCACATCCACCAGACGGTCTCATGGCGCTCGGTAACTAGTCAACTTCAACCTTTCTTAGCAATAAAAAGTTGTGTTTTTCAGAAGTTTCCTAAATGTGGCAAGGTCCATTGAGGCCCTTAGGTCCAATGTCAGGCTATTCCACACACGAGGGGCGATAACGGCGATCCTTTGTTTTTTCCAGGGCGGAATCGTCAGGTGCGAGTTACTAGATCTTAAAGCTCTAGTTGGGCAGTATTCAATAAATCTTGACTTCACGAAGGCAGGGTAGCTCAAGTACAGGGACTTAAAAACCATGCAACAAGCTTTAAACATTGACCTCTGTACAACTGGCAGCCAGTAAAGGTCCATAATTACCTATGGTCTGTGGTCTGACATGCTTCCTCTTCATCTGATGTTTCCCAGACATAATGGCACAATAGGAACACACACCCTGTTGTTCTATGAAATAGTATTACACAGGCTGAACTGCAACCCAATCAGGTCCCCACAGCCTAAAATCCACTAATAGAAAACAGGGACTTCACCTCTAATCATACCTCAACATGGATAAATCTAAAAGCAGTATAATTGTGCTCTCTCGGGCAACTTAGCAACTTTGTCTCTGAAGAACCGCTCCTCCTTAGGCGATCGTTCTGAGCACCACACAGAGTTTCCTCTAACTCATAAGAGCAGCCCCAGCCTCACCAGATCCGCCGGACCAAGTCAGGGGATACCTCGCTGCTCTGGTGTCTGCCGCTCTGCACGTAGCTACGGCAGAGCGCATAGCCCAAGGAATCGCAGGCTATTCCCCTCTAAACAGGGCGACTTCAAAGAAAACCTCAAGAGTTGCTGCGTTGGTCAGCGAGGGTGTGCTACCGCCGACTGTGTGAACAGGTATTGCAGTGACAGAAAACAAACAGGAAGAATGAAGGGGGAGGTGTTTTTATTTCTTCTCTTGGCGTGTGATTGGCACTAGGCGAGGCAGGGGCACTTCATATGTACTGAATTAAAGCGAGGGAGAGACTTTGGAGTAATATTATATTTTTTTATGTATGTATATTCACTATAATTGCACTGTGATATTTTACATTTCTGTGTGTTAGATATACTTGGTTACATTTTGTGTTTACTTCTCATGTTGTGCTTGGTGATTGTTGATGTGCTGATTTTTAATTAACCCCTTATTTGTACATCTCTGAATTTGTGAATACCCATACTACATATGATTTAGAGGGTATTTTTTTAAATGTCTTCTTTCTTACACACCGGCTTACATTTGGAAGGCACAAATGCAGCAAAATACAATGGGTAATAACAAATGTTCTGCCATACTATGCTCCCGTATGTCTTCTGATAAAAATGATACCTCACTTGTGTGGATAGGCCTAGCGTCCGCAGCAGGATACGGAACAAAATGCAACATGGATACATCACACTTTTCCACCCGAATCTGACCCTGTTTTTGCAAATTGGGTAGCTGTGGATTTTGGGCCCTAGCTCAGCCAGCACCTAGGGAAACCTAGAAAACTTGCACATTTTTAAAAAACTGGACAGATGGGGTAATCCAGAGTGGGGTGACTTGCATAGCTTTTACCAAGATTTTTTACCCAGAATCCCTTGTAAACCTCAAACTTTGACTTAAAAGCACATTTTCCTCACATTTCTGTGATGGAAAGGACTGGTATCTGCAGGGAGCCACAAACATCCTTCCACCCAGTGTTCTCCTAAGTCTCCAGATAAAATGGTACCTCACTTGTGTGGGTAAGCCTAGTGCTCGCAACAGGAACCGGCTTAAAAAGCAACATGGATATATCACATTTTTCCATTAAAAACTGACCTCTTTTTGCGAAGTGAGCAGCTGTGGATTTTGGGCCCTAGCTTGGCCGGCACCTAGGGAGACCTGGAAAGCTTGCATATTTGTTAAAACAAAACACCTGGGGGCATCCATAGTGGCTCTCAGCAGGTTGTTTACCCATTTCCTCACATTTCTGTGATGGAAAGGTATGGAATCTGCAGGGAGCCACAAATATTCTTCCACCCAGCATTCCCACAAGTCTCCAGATAAAAATGGTACCTCACTTGTATGGGTAGGCCCAGTGCCTGCGACAGGAAACGGCCCAAAACCAACATGGATACATCACATTTTTCCACTCAAAATAGACCCTTTATTTGCAAACTGGGTAACTGTGGATTTTGGGCCCTAGCTCAGGCGGCACGCAGGGAAACCTAGAAAATGTTCACATTTTTAAAAACTAGACAGATTGGGGTGACTTGTGTAGCTTTTACCAAGATTGTTTACCCAGAATCCCTTGTAAACCTCAAACTTTGACTTAAAAACACATATTACTACTAACTTTACGTCCGCACTCGGGCCGGAATTTCCGCACCCGGAGCAGAAATTTCGCACCCGGAGCGGAGTTTCTGCACCCGGAGCGGAATTTCTGCAATTGTGCCGGAATTTCCGCACTTGGGCCGGAATTTCTGCTTCCATGCCGGAATACCCACAAGCTGGTGTTGATTGACTATGGGGTATATTCACAAGAACGTGCGATAAACATCGCCAAAATTGCTTACCGCAACTTGTCACATCGCAGTCCTTCGCGGGAAAATAACGCTGTGTTAACTTGGCATTCTCAACACGGCGATACTGTGCGATAATCGCACGATAACGCGGCAAATGTCCGCGAAACAACTACAGCGACAGCAATAAAAATGCAAACCCCAACGCAAAAAAAGTTGCGATGGGCCCAACCGTGATAAAATCTGTGTGATAACTAGCGAGAGGCCAGCAAGTCCCACGCGTCATGCGGGGAAAAGCACAAGAAAAGCACCCAAAAAGATCACACCAAAAACAAGATGAACTGCGGCGCACCAAGGATGCACCCAGACTGAGTGCAGAGGACAACGTGAAACCCACAAGACCCAAGGAGGCCCAGCCAGGAAGCCAGGTGTCGTGGAAGGGCAATGAGAAGAGGGAGAGGAAGACAGGGTACAGTCTGCAGGAAACCTGGATCCACGTCACGGATGAGATAGAACACCACCACCAACTGTACGTCACCTCCAACGTGTCATTGGCAACAAAGACGCTGAGATGGCAGACCATCTTGGACCATGTGAATGCCGTTGCCGCGTCGAGGAGGACAATGGAAGAGGACAAGAGGCGCTGGAATGATGCGAAGGGCAAACCCAAGAAGGAACTCGCTGCCAACATGAAAGCAGCAACGCACATTGGAGGTGGGGGGCCAGCAGAACACCAAGAGCTGGATGAAATGGAGAAAATGGTGGCCACAGTCATCAGTCGGGAGACGGTGACAGGATCTGAGGACTCGGACACTGCTCAACATGACCTGACACAACATCAATAGGGTGAGTACCGACCAGGGAGTGGGGGGACGGGGGGAGATGGGCACAATGGCACACATGCACAATTAAGCAGAGCACACTGCACACCCACAATGACTCTGGATCCTGTCCCTGATCCCCCTGGAATACTGCAGCACACACACAAACACCAAGTAGTCCCACCTCCACCATGTGCCCAAAGGGGCCCCCACCCAACACATCACCATTCACACAACCAACACATGCACACGTGCGAAACCCAGCGAAGATGCGTATCCGTCAGACACACTGACAATGCAAGAGACACTACATGACGAGTAGCATGGCTGCAGTCCAACTATCATGTCAATGTGCAGGCCACGACACTGAGGCAGCTGAGTGTGGGCCAGATCCGCAAAGGTGCAGGTCACACTCGAACACATCCACGTGCAGAAAAAACCCCTGACGTCAACTACACATCCGCTGACAGACCATGACCAGGAGTCACAACACGACGAAGGGCACAATTCACTCAAGTCAGCAACATCTCAGCACTGTAGACGCACAGAAGTGAAAGGCACACCGCCTGAAAGGGATGAGTGGAGGCCAATTCAGAGCTGCAGGGGCGACTCAGCCACAGTGCAGCATTCACACATAAGAGCACCCCAACATTGTCAACAACGTGGTACATACTGCAACACTTTCACAACAGAACACAGGACACAACTGGTGCCGCATGCGTGGACACAACTGGTGCCACAGGCGTGCACCAAATGGCCAATCACATCTGGCATTGCAGGAATCTGTGACATGACAATGGACGAGTACAACCTGTAACCTGTAATAGTTTTATTTACACATGCAGTGCCAGTGGACATTTTGTACTGTCCCATGATTGTACAGGATGGACACAAAGTGAGGTGCTCAGGTGAAGAAATTGGCAATGAGGGTGTTCCTACGGGCTATTCCTGCTGCAGCTGCAGTGGGGTGTGGGCCACCTGCCCCATCGTCCCCATCATCGTCCGGTGCATCTGGCACTGGGTCCATGGGGCATTGGAGCGTACACAGATGTTGTGCAAAACACAACATGCAACGATCATCTTGTACACAATGTCTGGCCTGTACAGGAGCCTTCCGCCTGTGATGTCCAGGCACCTGAAACGTGACTTCAACACGCCAAATGTGCGTTCCACGATGCCCCTGGTGCGTATGTGGGACGCATTGTACTGCCTCTGGGCATGTGTGTTCGGGTCTCAGAGGGGTGTGATCATCCAACGGCAGAGTGCATAACCCTGATCACCTGTGACAGTGCAGAGAGAGATGAGTCAATAGGTGGTTCGGCATGATGTGTTGGCAGGCACACTAGTCCAGTGACCCCTGTGCTGGCTGTGCGTGGGGTGAGTGTAAGACAGCCCCCAGGGAGTGTTTGGTGCTGGCAACAACTACAAGAGTTATCACTCAATCAGAAGTTCAAAGTACAAACAGCAAGGGACCATGAATTGAGGTGCACAGAGTTAGTGGCCCCGGATGCACAGCGGCCGGCACGGGCACACCGCCACGGGACGGTGACTTGCGATGCACTGGGTTAGGCCCATGAGAGCTGAGCGGGTCCTCATAGATGTCCAAGGTGACTGTCGCTGAGTGTATCGTGGGACAGTGGAAGGTGTTCCCCCAGGGCATGATGCAGAGGGCACAACCAAACAGCAACAGGCAACATGGGGGATATGAATGCCACAGACTCAGGCCAAACACCAAGTCCGTACCTGCCAGATGATGATGACGACAACCCCTAGGCCACAGACTCAGATGCCACCAAAGTTCAACCAGTGAGTGACCATGACTCACGGCGCACGGAGTCAGTGGCATCAGGGCTGCAAGGGGATGCAGTCTGCGATGAGGCGTGTACATTGGTGTAAACTCAGCCATTCAGAAATCAAGACCCAGTCACAAATGTGGGACCTGCTTGACCGCAGTGTCGGCCGGTGGCAGCGGTGTGCGTGGGCCAACCGCAGTTCAGCCAGCTCCTCCTGGAACTCTCACACATGGCGTTGGAATGTCATGTGGCGATGACGTATGGCTCACAGAGGCTGAGGCACCAGAGCTGAGCATGTGTGCAGCCTGCGACGATGCTGTGCCCTGGCTGGTCCCGCCTTGATGTGATTGGTGTGAGGCTGGCTGGCCCGCAATGCATGCCGAAGCCAGTAGTCTGCAGGAGCCCACAAACACGTGTCATGTGCTTGCGTTGAACAGGGTTAGTGGCACCACGTGTCGCCGGCTTGCGTTGAACAGGGTTAGTGGCACCACGTGTCACCGGCTTGCGTTGAACAGGGTTAGTGGCACCACGTGTCGCCGGCTTGCGTTGAACAGGGTTAGTGGCACCAGGTCAGTTGGTGCTAGTGTTCGGTCACCTCCATAACGAGGATCCGGCTTTCATCCGGACTGAACCGCATCTTCCTTTTACTCCTCTCCGTGCGTTCAGTGGTATGGACTCTGCCATTCATGAATCACGACTAAGTGCTGGATGTGGGACCTACTGGACCGCAGTGTAGGCAGGGGGCAGCGGTCAGCACGGGCCCACAGACACGTGTCGTGTGCTTGCGATGCAGAGTTTGGGACACAGATCGAAGGGAGTTTAGTGATATAAACGCTGCCATAAACATTTGGTCACTGCCATTTAAAACTCAAGACTCAGTTCCAAATGTGCCACCAACTGGGCCGAAGTGTACGCCGGTGGGGTATGTCAACGAGAAAGGAGTGCTGTGGGCCTGCGTCGTGGAGGCCAGCGATGGTCTGAGGAGGCTGCCAAGGTTGCAGGCCTGGGGCTTGGAGCTTGCACCGGCACGTGGTGGGCCCTCTTTGACACACGCCGGTGTTGGCAGGTGAGCGGAGCGGCCTTGGTGCGCTGGGACAGGCAAGACGAACTGGGGACCTGCGGCCTGGGGTGCAGCAGGCACACAGGGTCGCTCACGGCGTCGGCCTCGTGGCAGGCTGAGAGGCGCCGCCCTGGCAGACACGTTGGCCATTCCGGAAGAGAACCACGCCCAGAGCGACTGGGTTTTTATTCACACCCCTACGCAGGCCTGGCGAACGCCGGGCCAACCAACTCTGCCCGCGCCTACAGGGGGGGACATAACGAGCGACATTTCCGCGTTCTACCCCACAGCCTGTGGTGACATGGTAGCGTCCACTGGCCACTACACTCCATGCACCAGCAGTTAATGTCCAGATGGACATTTCCGTGGTTTGCATACTCAAGTCTGTCCAGCACATCCACGCCACACTTGTCATTGGGTAGGTTCTCATTCATTAGTCACTTGCCTCCTTGGCACATGCCTGCTTCCAACCTCTCCACACATTCTGCCATTGTGTGGCTGTGGTGCCATGCCGTAGCTGGGTTGTGTACATGGCAAGCCCCGGTTCCCAATTGAGTCGTGTTGTCGTGTCTGGTCGGTGGGCATGTTGTGTGGCATGTTGAATGTAGTTTTGCTGCGTGCCCATTCCCAGAGTCATGAGTTGCATGACTGTGGAGTTGAGGTGTGTGGTGTGTTCATTTGGTACTTACCAACGAGCAATGCATTTCCAGAGGTGCCATCCTGGAAGCGCTGGTTGATGATGGACTGTCGGAAGATGAATGAATCATGCACACTGGCTGGGTAGTTGGCCACAACATTGGTGAAGAGTCCCCGGTGGTCCACTATTGCCTGCACATTGATGGAATGCGTGTGCTTTCTGTTGCGGTAGTTGTGTGCAGTGTCGGCAGGGGGCACAAGTAGGACATGTGTGCAGTCAATAGCCCCCAACACGTGAGGGAATCCAGCTATGGTGTAGAAGCCTTGCTTGGTCTCCAGCTCCTCCTGCGCAGTGTGGGGGAAGTGAAGGTGCTGGGGTACCAGGCTGATGATGGCATCCAGGACAGGTGTGATGAACTTGGATAGGGCTGGCTGTGAGACTCCTCCGACTCTGGCAGTTGTGGGTTGGAAGGTACCAGAGGCCAACAAGTGCAGCACAGCCAGAAGCTTTGTCTGCGGAGGGATGTTGGTTCTCCACTGTGTTGGTACCGTCAGCCTGTGGGCAATGTGGGTCAGGATGCGGAGGATGGTTGTCCTTTTGAGCCTGTAGTGGGCAATGACCTCCTCTGGCGTTAAGTCTGTGAGGCTGGTGCGTTTACGGTAGGTCCGCTGTCTTTGTCTGTGCTGCCTCTGTGGTAGTCCGGGGGGGGCGGGGCTGGTCCTGGGGGTGGTGGCGGGCCTGGGGGTGGTGGCGGTGGGTGTTGTGGCCCTCTTGGGTCTCCGAGCTGCATGATCAGTAGCTCCATGGCGTCTGTTGGTCTCAGGTGTGGCTCTGGTCTGGGCTCCCTTTCATACTGCAGGTAGTCGTCCTGCTTAGCACCAGCAAAAGGCAGGTGTTAAATCCCTGCTGCTACTGTGGCTTATCGCCTGTTTTTGACTCGCATCGCAGATCTGGCTGTCCATTGAGAATCGCGCAGTGTTGTCTTTTCGTGTGTTTTTGCATGGACACGCCTATTCTGCATCTCATTAGCGTTAGTTGGCGGTGTCAACTCTGACGATGTTTTTTGCGGCAGCTATCGCGGGTTATGTGGCGATGTAGGCAGTTAGCACCAGCTTGCGAATGGGGCGGTAATTCTATCGCCACTTTTGCTGCGCTAAAGTGCCGATAACTCAGCGATAAGTCCTTGTGAATATGCCCCTATATCTGATGCATGGTGGGTATGGTAGGCACTTAGACAGGTGATTAGAATTGAGGAAATGCTCATCCGGGCAGAATTCGGGTATTCCGGCCCGGGGGTGGAGATTCCAGCACAAGTGCGGGATTTCCGCTCCGGGTGCGGAAATTCCGGCCCGAGTGCGGACGTAAAGTTAGTAGTCGTAAGTGCAGTCGTAAGTGCATTCTGTGAATACCATTAGTAGTAAGTTTAGGATTTCGTCTCAGATTAGTTCTGTGAATCGGCCCTGTAGTTTGCAAAGTGGGTAGCTGTGGATTTTGGGTCGTAGCCTAGCTGGCACCCAGGGAAACCTAGCAAGCCTGCATACTTTTGAAAACTAGACAACCAGGGGAGTATAGTGATGCATGATTTGCTTGGCACTCACTGGGTAATTTTACCCAGAAGCCCTTGCAAACTTCAAACTCTGGTAATAAAAAAACGACACATTTTCCTCATATTTCTGTGACGGAAAGTTCTGGAATCTGCAGTAAGCCACCACCCTGAGTTACCACTTGCCCCGAAAAGAATGGTACCCCACTTGTGTGGACAAGTGCTTGTGACAGGAATGGATCAAACTAAGGTCAATGGGAGACTGTGCGAATTCCCAGCTTATTAGTTTTATTGGCACGAGGGTGGTAACACTGGGTACTAGGATTTTTGTGGATTCCTGTGGATTCTGGAAGTTTCTGTTTTGTTCCATTTGGGGTGGGGGTGTGGCCAATGCCAAATATTTCCCCCCCCCCCGGATCAGGGTTTGCCATCAATTTGCCCCTGAGGGGGACAGAAAGTTCACTACACACACCGAGGAATTCAAAATGGTGCCAAAACAAAACAAGCATTTGCAATGTAATAGGACTCGCATTTACGCGAGACCTATTACATTGCAGATGGTAGTCATCCCAGACAAGGGGAGGGAGGGCGGGGGGAGGCACGGACAACGGGAGTGAGAGGGGGAGAAGGCACGGACAACGGAAATGCGGGCGGGGAGGGGGTGAGAAGGCATGGACAACGGAAGTCCGGGCGGGGGAGGCACGGACAACGGGAGGGAGGGCGGGGGGAGGCACGGACAATGGGAGTGAGGGGGGAGAAGGTACAGACAACGGGAGTGTGGGTGGGGGAGCGGGTGAGAAGGCACAGACAACGGGAGGGGGGAGTAGAGAAGGCAGTAGGAGAACCTCATTAAAGAAAATAGTGCTCACAGTCTAAATAACACGTACTGTGTAACACTCATAGTAAAGGGGCCAGTAGCCATGGGAGGGTACAAATGACGACATGGCTGTAATAAGGAGGGACTAACAAGCCTATAAACGAATCCGAAGGCAGCATTTACGAAGGACAAAGACACAAGCCAATGAAAAATATGGGCGGGGAAGTGGGCAGGGCTTCCTTCACGTACTGAACTACAGCAGATCTTCACCAGAGCAGCACTTGCGTGCTGACTCTAGGCTCGACCTAAAAAAGGAGGGTGTGGCCTACCCTGGCATCAAGCCATACCCTTGCCCGAGAAGGGGCAATAGTGTGTTTCTTACCCCCAGTGGTAGAAAGCCCACCTGACACCAGGGCTTTTGCCTTTGGGGAAAACGAAAGCTGTGTAGGTGTTGCACTCTGGCATGGGCTACACACCCACCCCAAATGTGACAAACCAGAGTGCAACACCCACAGCACTTTCTTTTGCCTCAAAGGAAAAATCCCTGGTGTCAGGTGGACTTTCTAACTCACCTGGCGGGGTACATATTTGGGGTAGCCTCCCCAATTGGGACAAGCCTCCTATCTGCCCACAGTGGGGCAGAAAGACACTATTGTCCCTTCTGGTTTGTGGGTATAGCTCGATGCCAGGGTAGGCCACACCCTCCTTTTGTTTGTTTTGGCTCCGTTTTGAAATGCCTGGTGTTAAGGGGGATTTCAGTCCCTCAGGGGCAGATTGGGGATGAATACCTCTATCCGGCCTGGGGGGCAGAAAGTCTATTTGGCCATGGGGTGGGGGAGAGCACGGGCCCATGCCTTGGGGACTGCCCCCCCAAATACTGTATAATTGCAGTCACTGGTGTCTAGTGGCTTTATGCCACCCACAGAGGGAGCAAATAGAGGTAATTGTCCCAATTCGCCCCCCAGGGGCAGAAAGACTGCACCCTTTTGGGGTGGGGCATGGACTATGATGGGCACTCCCCACAACTATGTTAATTTTTCCCTGGTGTCTAGTGTGCTTTCTGCCCTCTTGGGGGGTAGATTGGGGATAACCACCCCTATCCACCCCTGGGGGGTAGAAAGACTGTTGACACATTTTTGTGGGGGGGGGGGTGGGGGCATGGCTATGCCCATGGTGGACAGTCCCCATCCCTTTGTTTATTTTTATATGCACTGGTGTCTAGTGGACTTTCTGCCTCCCAGTTGGGTAAGGAAGATTGGGGCTAATCACCTCCTACCACTCCCTCTGGTAGGGCAAAAATACGGAGTTCTTTTTAGGGTGGGGGCATTGCTATGTCCATGGTGGGCAGCCCCCACCCCTATGTCTTTTGTATATACCTATTCCATGGTGTCTAGTGGGCTTTCAGCCCCCCTGGGGGGTGGGCAGATTGGGAGTGGTCACCCCTAACCTTTCCCCAGCAGGGAGAAAAACTATTTGGGGTGGGGGCATGGTCAGTCCCCAACCCTATATTTATTTATTTTATTTTCCCTGGCATCTATTGGGCTTTCCACCCCCCGAGGGACATATTGGTGGTAATCAACCCCCACACCCCCGGAGGGCACAAAGAATTCAATATTTGGTGGGGGTGGGGGAGCACAAGCCCTTGCTTAAGGGGTCGCTTCCCCAATTCCCTGGTGTCTAGTAGGTGGATCCCTGTTTGGGGATCACTCTCCTGTGGCAATCCCCAAGCAGGGATCCACTGGGCAGAGATACCACTGGAAAGGGGAGGTTCTCCCCTTTCCAATGATACCTCTCCCAAGACAATCAGTGTTTCGGGGGTTGAGGTGTGACCCCCAAGCACTGATGCAGTCAAAGTGAAATAACCCTTTCAGCTCATTTTACTTTCACTTTTAAATGTAATGATGTCAGCATGCCCTGCACGCTGATCCTCATTAGAAACCAAAAAGAGCCCAGGCTATTTGGAAAACTCTTCCTGAGCAAAAATCTGAAAAAGGAAATCCTCTTTTGCTAAGCAGCAAGGGGGTCCTTTATAGCCCTCTCCAATGTCATTTATCAGTCTTGTTTTCTATGTTATTATTATGCTTTTTGACTGGTGCAAAAAAATAAATTGTTTACTATTTATTTACAAATCCTTAAGCTATGGTGGTGTGTACCTTTGTTAAGATTTGCTGGTTAGTGTGTAGGTGGGTAGGTGTTTATTATAGGGATTTTGCTATTGATTGCAAGTAGTGTACACCTTTGTTTTTTATAATAGTCTAACTACATTGTAGCATGTTCTACATTCTACTGATTTGTTTACTTATTTTAGGTTTAATTTCGGTTACTGATTGCTCGATTCTTAGTTGTTGGTAGTATTGCTCTTTTTGTAGGGCTTCTGTGAATTTGCAGAGAGTAGGTTGGGATCTCCATAGTGTGACTTGAAAGGCATTGTATCACCTTTCTACTGCGTTGTTGGTTTTGGCTTCTTCAGCCATAGTGCTGTTGTATACATTCCCACCATGGTATTTGGAATTTGGGTTGGCATCTGTGACCGGAAGAGTCTGCCAACCCAACTGTCTTCAAAGTAGTCCATTAGTATGTTAATTTGTTTGGTATGATGGGCTTTCTGTAAGTATGTTGTAGTGTTTAGATACCTCTGTTACAGGGACATAGGCTAGTGCCATTAGAATAGTTTTTTCAAAGGCAAACTGGTTGTTTGTTGCATATTCTACACTTAGTGCAGATTGTTGGAGATGTATCCAAATGCTATGATTAAAGTAGTAGTAACAGCCTTGAATGGCAGTTTGTGGGTACAATTTAAGTATTGTTTGTATCATGGCTTGTTCAAAGACAATTATTATTTTATGTGGGGAGTAGTTCATTTTAATTTCAATGTGGCTTAGTAGTTCTTGGTAAGTTCTACTTTGTTTATTAAGTAGCAAGGCATACATAAGAGGAATGTTGTCACGTGGCCCATGGGGACATTGTCATTTTTCACTAACTTAGCATGAGCACGTTGCAGCTTGCCTGCTGCTCTGCACACGTTACTACATGTCCTTATTTTCTGCAATAATTTCAATGGTTACTTTCACATGAGAACTCATCGCTGTGTTCGCTCTCTGCATGTTCCTGGGATTTTGACTGAACATTATGTGCAAGGTCGAACAACAATGCCCCTTGTTATTTTGTTCTGGCCAGACCTTAGCCCTTAGACAAAACATATCGATGCAGCTGTTGTTTGGACAGCGTACTTGGGTTTTTAGTGGAGTACACAAATAGGTGACACACACTTCGAGAGGGACCTTTCCAGGGAGAAGAGCGAGACAGCACCTATGATGTAGATCTACCATCTATAGGCTAAGGTATGGGGTCTGCTGACAAAGCCCATAGATCTTCTATTATATAATAATACTTCTTCTTAGCAAGGGGAGGGAGGTTAGGCACTAAAATAAATATTCTAAACGGTTTCGTGCCTCTGTTAGATCTTATTGTGGACAAGTACAAGAGAGTGAGCAAAAGGATGTGTCTTGTTACCGCGATTCCTGAGAGATCTGGGAGTGTTGTGTTCTGGGTTGTCTAATCATTTGTTTCTCTGGGAGTGAGTAGGAGATCAAGTGAGACACTATAGCTACTCGGTCCTGGGTTCGTGGGTACTAAGGTGGTAGTAAGAGCCAATCCCTATACACCAAGGTCCAATACTCCTGCCCATAGTTCTGTATTTGTGCAGAATCGCTGCAACAATGTCAGTATTTTGATACTCATCATATATGGCGTATATCTGAGTGAATGGGTTAGGGCTGATTTTGAATGTTCGTTTCATCATTCACTATTGACATTGGCTTAGTCTTAATATATTATTTACTGCAGCAAATATAATAATGTTTTGGTCATTATTTAGGTTGTCATGTAGGAGGAAGGGCTCATCATTAAGTGTGGTGGTTAAGGGTTCAGGAATTTGGATGTCTTCGTACCTTCTAGGGACAGCAGGATTATTGCTCGTGGCTTTCAAAGTTCGTGCTACTAAGCATTTTCAAGTGGGTGCAGCTAGTAGCTGTCCTGTGATATTTTCAGGTACTTTAGGGAGTATATCATTTAGAATTTTAGTAGTTGACTCTTGGGAATTAGTACTCACTTAGTGTACTTACTTCAATTTCAGTGACATCTGGATGGTGGTTGTGTTCTCTCATGTTAATAACAACCTACTTTTTCGTAGTAGCGCCCACACAACATGTATTAGAGTAGGATGTTGTACATTTCCAATTTACATTCTCAGTGCTTTCTTGGTTGTAATTGTAGCCCATGTGCGAAAACAATTGTTTGACTTTCTGCGAGGTGATATATTGTGCCCTTTCTGTCATTCTGTCTGAAAATAGTTTAATCATACAGTTAAATAAATTGTAATAATTTTACTTTTGCTTACAACAATTATTTTTCATTTTATACTAATATATGTTTTGTTGTTTATAATTGCAGTTCTATTTTTTCGGTTTTTTGTTCAAGGTGTTATCATGTGGTTCAGGTTGTTTAGGGGGAAAAGGCGTATTAGTTATATCTTAAACAATTTATTTGTGATTAGTTTGTAGGGGTTGAGGGATTTTAGTTATATTTTTTACATTTAAGGTTAAGCTGATATTTAGAAGTAAAATATTCGTAAATATACCCCCCCAACAGGGCCGGCTCTAGGGCGGTGCGATCGGTGCCACCGCACCGGGCGTTGACTTGGGGTGGGGGCGTCATTTTTGAAAATGTATATTTTCATTTTAGAAGCACCTGCTGCTGCGTTCCTGGCCTCCAGCAATTTTCAGACATCAATTAAAATGTCAAGCTCACACTGGTGATTAATTGTCTTTCAGGAAAGAGACCGGAGGTTTGTCTAGTGGAAGTTTTGACTCATACTAAGCTAGCGCAGAGGGTTAAAATGCCTGCTGCTAGGAACGTGTACCATGCAGATAAAGTGCATATGATGTAAAAAGGTCAGTGGGTTACTGCTTCTGTAAGAGAGCTCCTTTTGTTACTTGTTATTTATAAGTCAAAATCCTAATATAGAACATTGAGTTATTAACTGTCACCCTAGAGCTGCTGCCAACTGCAAGGTATATATTAGAGCTACATGTTTTTTGCCCAGTCTTTTATCATCCTAATCTTGTGAAAAGGGTTCATTTGGGTTGAAAACAATTCTTATTATGAAAGAGAACCCCTAATAATGATGTTACGTTTTAAATTCAGAATTTGTGCTTTTCCAGAATAAGGACTCAAACTATATTGCCTACCAGTATAGATGAAATGTCACTTCTACACTACACCTTGTAGTCCTGTCTGATGTAACATTTCCTATACACTGATTTACACATGTATGATTGTCTCTGTGCAATGTGTGTGTGATGTAAAGTGGTGCGACACCTTACGCTAGTATGAGTGGCGCTATAAAACTAAATGAATCTGAGAGACAGGTGTTATGGAGACTTGAGGGGCACTGTTAAAGGGTGCTAGTGAGGGAATCCGTGGCAGAGGTGGTCATGGGGGGGGGGGGGCAACAGACATTGTCGCACAGGGCGCCACTAGCGCTAAAGCCGGCCCTGCCCCCCAAGTTCCTTGAGTTGGTAGATGAAGAACAATTCGAGAGATCAAGCAGGATATTTACGGGGTGTATTGTTTCAACCACGTTTTTTTAGGTCACACTTCCTTTAAACTTGCACAGACAAAACAATAGGATATTTCTGTCATCCATAAAGCAAAGTAATTATTTTCATATGGCCTTAAAGAAACAAACAAATCCCCCTGCCACATCTTTAAACAGTGTCCTTAATATCAAGTGGAAAGAAAGCTTCCTTGCTGAAGCTTCTCAGTGTAAAACAGCAGGCATAAGTAGCATTTTGTACCACATCAAAGCACAGTCAGAAATAAAATGCACACATTTTTATAAAGAGTTTATATTTCAAACACATTTTATTATTATCTTTAACTCTCAACGTGAGGCCCAGAATTTGACATCCAACTTGGAACATTACCTAGGCAAAAACGTAAGATATCATTTTTTAATAAAACATTAAGGAAGTAAATTAAAGACAAATTATTTGTTAAAACCATCTCCTGTTAGTTTTGCTAAGCGTTTCTTGGCTAAATTATCTTCATCAGATATGACACTTAACTCCAAGGGTGCATGATGTATTTAACAATTAAGTATAACTTATTAACTTATTTTTATTAATTTTCCATATAAAAGAAATTGTACAAGCAAAGGTGATCAGATATATTCACAAAAATTATAACATATATTTACAGTACCAATACAGTGACCTTAGCAACAGACCTATGTTGTGCCCTTTCCCCTGTCCGTTTGCCCAAGTGGAGTTTTGTCACATTGCAAAGCTTGCTTCATTCTGGTTAATTGATTAAAGAAAAATAAAACTAAAGGTGTGCGAAACTCGAGTGATTTTCATTTGCGTAGTTATGTAAAATTTCAGAAAAAGTACACGTAGTTAGGCAAAATCCATCACTGACCTTTGACACTATATTTCAGCGTGAAAGGGCACATGTTGCACTAGAATAATAGCGCAGAAAACACAAGCGCCGCAAAGAGCAGCCACATACTTGCCTTCTGCTCGTTCACATTGTTCCTATGCGCTCATCCAAAATGTTGCCACGAAAAGCGTGTAAGTATGCGACCTGGAGTAATAGTGTCATTTTAGACATTTTGCATGACAAGCCTAGCAGAAATTTCGTAGGGCCTAAAAACGATCGACACACAATATCAGGAATACATGAAAAATATAAACTGGAACTCAGCTGCGTCACTGAAACCACTCCCTCCTCCCCCTGGCACTGCACACCTCTAACGACATTACAAGGGTGCCTACAACCCCCACAGCCTTCTTTTATATTAAAAAGTTCTTTGACAACAGGCCAATTCGACATCAAGCAGACCTAACGCCCAGATCCTGGGTGGGATAAAGTGTCTGCAGGGCAGTTGTATGATATATTCAATCGCTATAGGCAAAAGTTTATCTAACATCTTGCCGGATCTCTGGATTGTGTGCATCAGATTCTCTAATGCTTATCTAATATATGACAAAAGTTGTGCATCCGTGGTCTCTCTGATGTTGATTCCTTTTTTTCCAATGAAGCGTAATTCACTTCGCTGCTCCCAGCAGCTGATGCCTGTGTGTTATATCCCCCATTCTTCATGTTGCTCTTCCAAGTGCAATAGTATCGCTGTTAGGTCTCTGAGTGCCTTTACCTCTGTGATTGTGTCAATGTCACTAAGCTCTTCCTTGCAATAAGTTTTAATTGCCTGGCATTCCCATCAGATATGAATGAAGGTGCCCTTATCTTTACCTCATCTCCAGCAAGTGTCTGCTACTGTGGGGTATCATCATTTTAATCTATCTGCGGTCAGATACCATCTCATTAGGAGTTTATATTCTGCTTCTTGGTGTTGGATGATCCTAAAATGTCTATGGATGGGGGTGTGGCTACGACGCGCTGCAGAATGGCCACCTTCTGAAGGGGCTCTGCAGGCCAGGCTTCAATATCCTTTAACATCACAGTTAAGAAACGGACTCTGCCGGTGGAAAACCGAGCTACTGCAAGAGGCTACCGGCTAGGCTGCCTGAGCGAAGTTTTAACTGCGCTGCCACTCTGGAAATTGCCGAATCTTACCGGAGGACGCCGCAACCGGACGAGAAGCTGAAAATGGCCACCACACATCTAAGCGCCCCTTAGCAGCATTGGCATGGTCGGAGCCTCCCTGTGGCGACACATGATCCATCCCCGCACTTGGAGCACTGGCGGCAGCTGCTTGGGATCGAGCTCTGTGCCCTGTTCGCCTGTGGCTCGGCTATCCCGGAGAGGGGCCGGCTGGGCGGAGTGGGCGCGCACTCTCGGGGCGCCAGTAGCTGCGACGCGGGCGGACAGTGACGGACCTGCTGATCTGCCTGCTGGGAGCTGTTGTCGCGATCCGGTGCGGAGTGGAGGACCAATGATGCCAACCAAAGAGGCAGGAGCGGGACTGAGCTGTGAGGCAGTGTGGTGAGTGAGGGCCGGGGTTAGGGTTGGTGCGGAGCCGGGCGAGGCCGTGCCATTTGGGCCCAGGCCCTGCTTGGCGATTTACGCCTGCTGGGACCGGGCTGTAGCGGGGGTCGGGTCTGCTCGCTTACCGCTCCATGGTTGGCCCCGGGCGTGCTCTCACACTGGGGTGAAATCTGTTGTGGCGGCTGTGCGGGACTGTGGGGATCTCAAACAACAAGGGACCTGTTCACACAGTGAATATATTACTCAGAGTCCTTCCATTCCAATTTATGAATTAATCAATTTGGACCAGCGGTTAACCTTATACCGTCTGTACAGGAGGGACCTGGATCACCATTCTATTATAAACAAATTTGTTATAAAAAATCTGTTGCGTCAATTCGTTTAAGTCTCCCACAGTCAAACCCACCCCAAGGTGTAGTATGACCGAGCTCATGTGAACAAAAGTGAAAAGAAAAAGGTGAGAAAAGGTTGACGGTACCTCACGGAAGTAACACCATGGGAGTGAGCAGGTAGGTACTCGCCTGCGTCCTCTGGTTCTCATCATCAGCAACCGTCAACCCATAACACAAACTGTGATCAAGTGAAAGAAAAACAAAAGACAAGGTGCTGGGTGTGGTATCGTATGCTGCTAATGCACCAGAGAGTTTGTCCTAGTGTGCGGCAGTATCAACCCTATAAAGAAAGACGGGATCAACCTGGAACACCGCCCTTCCCAATTAAAACCGAGCTGGACCACACTAGCTGTGTATCTTTATTCCGTGCTGTGTGTCTGCTCATTTAAAAGCCGACATGTTTCATTGCCAGGGGAAACTCACGGCAATTTCATCAGGGCATGGGTCAAATTTCTCCACCCTGCACCAATAGTTGTCTATTTTATATATTCCGGGTTGTTGCCACGTTGGTGTCTGGCGTTCTCTCAGCACCAACGTGGTTACGACTGATGTTGGCAGTAACCAAGATAGCCAGTGAGACAGTGGACGCGTACACACTCACATGCTAAGAAGGGTATAGGTATGCCCATGCGGGGCAACATCCCGGAATATATAAAATAGACAACTATTGGTGCAGGGTGGAGAAATTTGACCCATGCCCTGATGAAATTGCCGTGAGTTTCCCCTGGCAATGAAACATGTCGGCTTTTAAATGAGCAGACACACAGCACGGAATAAAGATACACAGCTAGTGTGGTCCAGCTCAGTTTTAATTGGGAAGGGCGGTGTTCCAGGTTGATCCCGTCTTTCTTTATAGGGTTGATACTGCCGCACACTAGGACAAACTCTCTGGTGCATTAGCAGCATACGATACCACACCCATCACCTTGTCTTTTGTTTTTCTTTCACTTGATCACAGTTTGTGTTATGGGTTGACGGTTGCTGATGATGAGAACCTGAGGACGCAGGCGAGTACCTACCTGCTCACTCCCATGGTGTTACTTCCGTGAGGCACCGTCAACCTTTTCTCACCTTTTTCTTTTCACTTTTGTTCACATGAGCTTGGTCATACTACACCTTGGGGTGGGTTTGACTGTGGGAGACTTAAGCGAATTGACGCAACAGATTTTTTATAACAATTTTTTTATAATAGAATGGTGATCCAGGTCCCTCCTGTACAGACGGTATAAGGTTAACCGCTGGTCCAAATTGATTAATTCATAAATTGGAATGGAAGGACTCTGAGTAATATATTCACTGTGTGAACAGGTCCCTTGTTGTTTGAGATTATATGAGTGGGGGATGACCTGTTCTCTACCCCTTTAGCTCCTTGTTGTATTTGGTCGGGACTGTGGGGAGCCAGGGTGGGCCTCGGCCATCTTGTCTGTTCCTTCCGCGCTGTGTGGCAGAGTAGCGGATCGGCTGTGCTGGGGCCCATTAGATCTCTCCCTCCCGCCCAGGGGCCAATACCGGACACCCCTTCCAGCCCTATAGACTTACGGGTACAGACTCCTGTTCCCCCCATCATATTGGCGCAGTGCCTCTTGCCCTGAAGATTACGAGGCGTGACGCGCTACTGTACCACATCATATAACCTTAATACAGGGCGCTGTTGAGTCACTACATTGCCTGCGTAACGGTCAAATGCTGAATGCTCCAACTCAAATATCCTGGCAAGATCTGAGGTTTCGGCTGGATCGACCTGCGGTCATGCTTCGCGGCTTGGTGCCATGGGTAAGACAGACCCTAAGCAGCCCTAGCTTCCCTTTGAAAGCAAACGTCAAACCCACACAACAGAGGCGAGCTCTGAGCCGGATACTGCCCAGGGACCTAAAGACGTGATGGAACAACCGGAGGAAGACATACGATCTATCCTGCTGGAGGTGCGTTCCAGCCTTAAAACAATCGACAACAAAATAGATACACTCACCTCAAACCTGGACACTGTAAAAAAACAGGTGGACACTCACGAGACTCATCTAGATACCCTGGAGAACAGACTATCAGACACTCAGGATTCTCAGGCGGAATCTAGAACGCAAATATTAAGCATGGAGAAAGTTCTCGCTGTGATTAAAGCTAAGAATGAAGATTTAGATGCACATTCTAGACGCAACAACCTACGAATTATTGGCCTTCCAGAATCTACCGCAATCCCGAAAATGGAACCATTTATTGAAAGTCTGCTGCGTGGACTGTTCGGCTCGGTGATCTCACAGGTTATGATTGTGGAGCGCGCTCACCGATCACTGGGCCCCGACCTCCGCCGCGAGCGCCGCCATGTGCAATAATTGCACGTCTCCTGAATTACGGGGACAGAGACGCAGTCCTAAGAGAGGCCAGAGCAAAAAGCCCTATAACCCACCAGGGAAACCAACTATCCTTTTTCCCTAACTACACTCCTGCTGTCCAGGTCGCACATAGGGAGTTTTCACCAGCAAAACGCATTCTACAGAACGCCTCTATTCCATATGCCATGTTATATCCGGCTAAGCTAAAAATCACACATGAGGCCAATCTCACTTTTTTACGGACGCTAAGTCAGCATTGAAATACACCAAGCACATCTGCCCGCGGAAGTCGCCTCCTCGCACTTTGCAACAGCCCGTTTCCGAACTGAACCTGAGTGATAATGACTAACGGATGGCAGTTCCCCTACTCTTTATCACGAACCAGTCCTGAACAGTACTTGATTGATTATACTGTCATATTTCTTCAATAGCTGTGATTCTGACTATGTTCATTTCAATACATCTGTGTTAGTCCTACTAATGACGCCCGTTGTTCTGGGCATAGTGATAAGTAATACTTTGTTTATGATTCAGGTTGTTAACTAGCCTCTTACTTGGCAGATTCCGTTACACATGTCAAAGCCTGGCCACCCTGCCCTATGGCAGGTTAAAAGCCAGCGTCCCAGGCCCCCACAGGGAGATCTCCCATGTGCCTATGTTCTTATTTTGTTACAGGGGAATTTCAAGGGAAGGTGGGTGGTCTTCAGTCATGACCTAATTGGGAGGTCGGTGAGGGAGGACTGTGGGACGGGGTGTTCTTTACAGACACACAGGGCCCGATTCACAGAACTAACTTAAGACAAAATCCTAAACTTACTAACATTTTGGTATTCACAGAAGGCACTTACTCATTTTGGTATTCACAGAAGGCACTTACTCATTTCGGTATTCACAGAAGTTAGAAGTCCTAACTTTAGGACTTCTAAATGCCTTCTGTGAATACCGAAAGTATTCACAGAAGGCATTTAGGAGTCCTAAAGTTAGGAGTCCTAACTTTACTACTCCTAAACTGAGAAAAATCCTAACTTTAAGACTTTCGGTATTCACAGAAGGCATTTAGGAGTCCTAAAGTTAGGAGTCCTAACTTTACTACTCCTAAACTGAGAAAAATCCTAACTTTAAGACTTTCGGTATTCACAGAAGGCATTTAGGAGTCCTAAAGTAAGGACTACTAACTTCTGTAAATACCGAAATTAGTAAGTGCCTTCTGTGAATACCAAAATGAGTAAGTGCCTTCTGTGAATACCAAAATGATAGTAAGTTTAGGATTTTGTCTTAAGTTAGTTCTGTGAATCGGGCCCACAATCATTAACCGCAATGCACTTGCACAGGTTAAACAGCAACTTAGGTTTTGATATAGACAGGACAAATGCATCTCTATGCAAAATGAAGGTAGCAGTACTGACATCTTTTTACTCCATTATTGACGCTTCACAGAACATCCTTCCCATGGATGAAACACGCCACATAATTTCTTTTTTTCTGCTAAACCATGACTGAGACTAAATTCCTTACATGGAATGTGAGAGGGCTCAATGATTTTAGAAAGGCAAGGATGATACATACTTACTTAAGCAAGAGACTCACTTGAAGCAAGCGACTGACCCTAAACTGAAACATAGATACTGGGGGGAGATACACTCAGCTTCATACTCCAACTAAGCCAGGGGGGTCTCGATACTGATTAGACGAGGGCTCGGTTGGTCAACTACACACGCGCACATAGATCCTGATAGACGTTATGCATTCTAACGGGCAACCTCATGATGACACAGGTCACCCTGGTGGCCATCTACGGTTCAAATGTTGACGACCCACAATTCTTCCTAACTGTGTGGGCTAAGATAATGGCAATAGGTGGAGACACGGTTATCGGGGACGGGGATTATAACGCTACTCTGAACAGTGGCTGGGACAGGGTCGGTACCACTGCCAATCAACATCTCAAGACAACCCTACAGCTAAACAACATCATGCTTGAGCACGGGCTTACTGATATCTGGCGTAGCAGACATCCAAACCCTAGAGAGGGCACCTGCATCACTTCATATCACAGTGCCTGGTCTAGACCAGACTACTGGCTTGTAACATGCGACGTTGCGGCTTGGACAGTTGATGTGTTACATCTATCGTGCACACTCTCTGACCATGCCCCGGTGGTGCTGCAATGGAGAATACTGCATACATCCCCACGAGCGTTCAGCTGGCGACTTCCCCCACATGCCCTTTTGGACGCTGCATTCAAAGAGGAAATTACAACTGACATCACACAGTATTTTTTTACTAATGAGGGGTCGGTGGACTCTCCCTCTACGTTATGGGAAGCCTTCAAGGTGGTAATAAGAGAGGCCTGTATATATAATCAATCAGGGGTGCTTCGTTCTATTCGTTCCACTCTCACAAAACTGGAGCAAGAAATCAAATCTATTGAGCTACTGTTCTTTAACTCTAGAGACCCCAAGCAATTGGCATCTATACGGAGCAAAATTACGGAATTTGAAACAGAGGCGGAAAAGGAGACCAGATTCTTGGGGAAAAATGTAAGAGCGCGAAGCTATGGGGAGGGTGACAGGCCAGGCAAGACCCTAGCTAATGCGCTTAAGCAACACACCTCCCCTAATTTCATAGCCGAGCTGTTAGACGAGAACTCCTCCCCCATTAGAGGACAAGTAGCCACTCATGAATATCTGACCAAATTTTACTCTTCATTATACACTGCAACGCAAAGTGCACCTAACCCCGACCTAGGCGAATATTTGGATTCAATTGAGCTGCTCTGGCTCAGCGCGAACCGCAGGGACTATTTAGATGAACCCTTCACAGTCGAAGATATCGTGCAAGTTATTAGAAGCTTACCAGGCGAAAAGGCCCCAGGGCTAGATGGGCTGACTACTACATTTCATAAGACATATGCGGAGGAGCTTGCGCCCCGACTGCTTGATGTATATCAAGAATCGTTGGAAATTGGTGTACTACCGCCAACCATGCGGGAGGCTGTTATCATCTCCCTATTAAAACTAAGCCTGGGCGTAGTTCACAGAGTTTTACTATGCGGAACTTCGCGAAGTTACAAAAAAACTCTGCGAAGTTCTGCAAGTGGCGGAGTGTAGTGCGAACTGCTGTTCGTGCTGGTCTTTCTGCTGCTTGGGTAGAAATTCTACCCGAGCGGCAGCTCGTGCTCGCAAACGTACCGTTCGCCAGCATGAGCGGGGAAAAAACCCCGCCTCACTACGCGAAGCTGGATTTTCTTGCACTCCGTGAGCTCCGCGAAGTGCGGAGTGCAGAAAACTCCGCGAACGGAGCGAAGTTCAATGCCCAGGCCTAATTAAACCAGATAAAGTAATAAACCTCCGTGATTCATACAGGCCCCTTTCGTTAATTAATGTTGATGCGAAGATCCTAGCCAAACTGATCGCCAATAGACTACAGCCGCTTTGGCCAATAATTGCAAGGCTCGACCAGTCTGGGTTTATTCCGGGCAGGTCAACAGCCCACAATCTGCGCACATTCTTTGCCACAATCCACCAAATCGACCCTCAACTACCGGCCATCGCATTGTTTCTGGACGCAACTAAAGCGTTTGATTCTCTGGAGTGGCCCTTCTTGTTTACTATCCTACCTAGGCTAGGCTTTAGTCCTAATTTTATTAAATTAATCAGCTTGCTATACACCAAACCTGCAGCCCGGCTCAAAGCGAATGGTCTACTTTCGGAACCATTTCCTATCACCCGCGGAACCAGACAGGGATGCCCCCTGTCACCGCTGCTTTTTTGCGGTAGCAATGGAGCCATTAGCTGCTAGAATTCGCCAACATCACTCCGCTCGAGGTCTTGTTTTCACAGATAGAAACCTTATCATCTCAATGTACGCTGACGACATTACCCTATACATTCGTAAACCAGGCGACAATTTAAACCCAGTACTAAGAGAAGTCCTCTGCTATGGAGGAATGTCTGGCATAAAAATCAATTGGTCGAAATCCTCTATTCTACCTCTTACAGGAGCCCCACTTGATACCACATTGGAATTTCCGGCTACATGGGTGGAAGATGCCGTTAAATACCTTGGCGTGTGGCTAAGCAAAGACCTACAAGACATTTGGCGATTGAATTTTGGCAAATTACTAGACCGGCTGGAGGGCAAGTCAAAATTCTGGCCCGCTCTGCCTCTGACACTGGCTGGTAGGATTGCCATAGCGAAAATGATAATTCTCCCTAAATTACTGTACCTGTTTGTTAATATACCAATACCCTTAACCCAGGCCTTTTTTAAATCTCTGCGGTCCATCATGACTGCCCTGATCTGGGCCGGCGGCCAGCCCCGGGTGAGCTGGGAATTGTTGACACGTCCACTATCAAAGGGAGGGATGGGAGCTCCTGACTTCGAACTCTACGCATTATTCTTCTTATTTTTCTATCTTATTATTTCTTCATTTTTGGGTACATCCCATCCCATTTCTGCCGCATGTGGCCACTGAGAAGGACATAGCTGACCCAACCCCCCTACACGCGGCTGTTTATAAACCCTATCGTAGAAGTGCTAACGAAATAAACACAGTTGAAACTCTACGTTGGGCTTGGGAAGGTCTGAGGAAGCAGAATGGGACCCCACTGCTCTACGCACCCTCCACACCGCTGGCGTTCCACCCACAATTCCCCTTCCTACATGACAAGGGCTCAATCACACGCGCCCGCAATATGGGCATCTCTACATTAGGTGACCTCTATCCACAAGGCACATTTTTGGAATCGCCAGCATGTCAGGGAGACACGCAGGTACCAATCCTGGACATACTCCTATATTATCAATTCCGGGCCACCTGCAAAACAATGCACCCCACTTTTCCAACCTCTCCAGCTATTATGAAACCACTAGAACACTTATTAACCACACCGACCCCTCGCAAACTGATAACCAGGTTATATATTCTCACACAAACAAATACTCCATGGGTTGCCCCGAGGTCTCTAGAGCGGTGGAGGAACGACTTGGAAGATCTGCCTACGGATGAACAATGGGCGTTTTGTTGTTCACAACTAAGATATTTATCCCATAACTACAGGCTGAGGCTTATACATTTTAAATTTCTACACAGGTACTATCGCACCCCCTTACAGTTATATAAACTGAAGCTGCGCTCGGATTCGCGTTGCTGGAAGTGCAAACGTGAAGCCGCCACCTTTTTACACATTGTGTGGGATTGCTCACTACGCCACTGGAGTCAAGCTATCCTGGCTGATGAAGGCTGATAGCCTGAAACCGGTCCTAGGATGCTTGATTCCGGTCCAGGGAAGACATGGCTTGGCAGTTCGGTCTGGACTGTTCCTATGAGGCACAGGGTCAAGACTGATCTGCATATGGCTATGTCTGAACTGGGGTGGCGTGGTGAAGCAAAATAACGATGGATTAAACCCAGATCTGTGACTGGGGGTGAATGTTTGCCAATGTGCAGCATTCCGTCCATCATCTTGTGTGTTTTGCATTTCGCCCTAAGTGGGAAGGGTATGCCCAGACGTGGGTCCCATGCTCACTACGCCACTGGAGTCAAGCTATCCTGGCTGATGAAGGCTGATAGCCTGAAACCGGTCCTAGGATGCTTGATTCCGGTCCAGGGAAGACATGGCTTGGCAGTTCGGTCTGGACTGTTCCCATGAGGCACAGGGTCAAGACTGATTTGCATATGGCTATGTCTGAACTGGGGTGGCATGGTGAAGCAAAATAACGATGGATTAAACCCAGATCTGTGACTGGGGGTGAATGTTTGCCAATGTGCAGCATTCCGTCCATCATCTTGTGTGTTTTGCATTTCGCCCTAAGTGGGAAGGGTATGCCCAGATGTGGGTCCCGTGCTCACTACGCCACTGGAGTCAAGCTATCCTGGCTGATGAAGGCTGATAGCCTGAAACCGGTCCTAGGATGCTTGATTCCGGTCCAGGGAAGACATGGCTTGGCAGTTCGGTCTGGACTGTTCCCATGAGGCACAGGGTCAAGACTGATTTGCATATGGCTATGTCTGAACTGGGGTGGCGTGGTGAAGCAAAATAACGATGGATTAAACCCAGATCTGTGACTGGGGGTGAATGTTTGCCAATGTGCAGCATTCCGTCCATCATCTTGTGTGTTTTGCATTTCGCCCTAAGTGGGAAGGGTATGCCCAGACGTGGGTCCCGTGCTCACTACGCCACTGAAGTCAAGCTATCCTGGCTGATGAAGGCTGATAGCCTGAAACCGGTCCTAGGATGCTTGATTCCGGTCCAGGGAAGACATGGCTTGGCAGTTCGGTCTGGACTGTTCCCATGAGGCACAGGGTCAAGACTGATTTGCATATGGCTATGTCTGAACTGGGGTGGCGTGGTGAAGCAAAATAACGATGGATTAAACCCAGATCTGTGACTGGGGGTGAATGTTTGCCAATGTGCAGCATTCCGTCCATCATCTTGTGTGTTTTGCATTTCGCCCTAAGTGGGAAGGGTATGCCCAGACGTGGGTCCCGTGCTCACTACGCCACTGGAGTCAAGCTATCCTGGCTGATGAAGGCTGATAGCCTGAAACCGGTCCTAGGATGCTTGATTCCGGTCCAGGGAAGACATGGCTTGGCAGTTCGGTCTGGACTCTTCCCATGAGGCACAGGGTCAAGACTGATTTGCATATGGCTATGTCTGAACTGGGGTGGCGTGGTGAAGCAAAATAATGATGGATTAAACCCAGATCTGTGACTGGGGGTGAATGTTTGCCAATGTGCAGCATTCCGTCCATCATCTTGTGTGTTTTGCATTTCGCCCTAAGTGGGAAGGGTATGCCCAGACGTGGGTCCCGTGCTCACTACGCCACTGGAGTCAAGCTATCCTGGCTGATGAAGGCTGATAGCCTGAAACCGGTCCTAGGATGCTTGATTCCGGTCCAGGGAAGACATGGCTTGGCAGTTCGGTCTGGACTGTTCCCATGAGGCACAGGGTCAAGACTGATTTGCATATGGCTATGTCTGAACTGGGGTGGCGTGGTGAAGCAAAATAACGATGGATTAAACCCAGATCTGTGACTGGGGGTGAATGTTTGCCAATGTGCAGCATTCCGTCCATCATCTTGTGTGTTTTGCATTTCGCCCTAAGTGGGAAGGGTATGCCCAGACGTGGGTCCCGTGCTCACTAAGCCACTGGAGTCAAGCTATCCTGGCTGATGAAGGCTGATAGCCTGAAACCGGTCCTAGGATGCTTGATTCCGGTCCAGGGAAGACATGGCTTGGCAGTTCGGTCTGGACTGTTCCCATGAGGCACAGGGTCAAGACTGATTTGCATATGGCTATGTCTGAACTGGGGTGGCGTGGTGAAGCAAAATAACAATGGATTAAACCCAGATCTGTGACTGGGGGTGAATGTTTGCCAATGTGCAGCATTCCGTCCATCATCTTGTGTGTTTGCATTTCGCCCTAAGTGGGAAGGGTATGCCCAGACGTGGGTCCCCTGCTCACTACGCCACTGGAGTCAAGCTATCCTGGCTGATGAAGGCTGATAGCCTGAAACTGGTCCTAGGATGCTTGATTCCGGTCCAGGGAAGACATGGCTTGGCAGTTCGGTCTGGACTGTTCCCATGAGGCACAGGGTCAAGACTGATTTGCACATGGCTATGTCTGAACTGGGGTGGCGTGGTGAAGCAAAATAACGATGGATTAAACCCAGATCTGTGACTGGGGGTGAATGTTTGCCAATGTGCAGCATTCCGTCCATCATCTTGTGTGTTTTGCATTGCCCAGGTATATCCAGATTCTGGGAGGAGGTATATGACACCATACAGGCCATCACCGGGCTGTCGCTGACATGTTCCCCATTGGTTGCATTACTGGGCTATGTGGAGGAGATCCCACCTGAGTCACATCGTCTGACAGCTAGGATGCTGTTGCTTGCTAAGCGTAGACTAGCTCTGCATTGGGGTGCCCCCAGGAACCCCCGAGTTGCTGAGTGGATCCGAGACATAGCTTATTGTCAAGAGCAGTTGGCAGCATTTTGGGATCTCATGCCAACGGCATCTCACCCGAAAGATATTTGGGAACCCTTCACGATTTGGCTCAGGGAAAGTGATGTGTCCCTCCCTGACGACTTTAGACCAGATGCAGCTGTAACCCTGCTGAAAACACCCCAATAGTTGCATTAATGCCTAACACTCCCAAATAGGATGACCGCACCCCCGGTATTGTGCGTCGTGATCGTGCGCTGATGATCCCTCTTTCCCTGACTCAGATGTCCGAGTGCCCCTAGTCCTGCTCTGATCACATGTATCGTCATAAAGTCTAAATAACCATTATTTTGTTAATTGCTCTAATGCATATGGAGTTGCATTTTATCCTTGCAGTATGTACCTGTGTAATGTAATTGAACTTTACAACTTATCGTTGCTATACTTCCTATGTAAGATGTCCAATTTGCAATCTGTCGTGCAATGCGGGTACATGGATTTGTTCTGCTATATATCTGTCTGAATAAAATTTAAATAAAAATGTTAAAAAAAAAATGTCTATGGATAATACGCCAAATGCCCTCCCATTCTGTATCAATATAGATCTCCCTAACTCGAATTTCTAATGTTCATGGTAATTCCAGTTTCAATGGCGTGCCCTCTTTTAATACTCTGTACAGCCCTGAAACCAGGTTTTGTCTGCAAGTCTAGTGGGCCGGTTCCTGTCTTTTCTGATACTGGAGTGAGGGTGGCCCTGTTTGGAAGAGTGCCCTCATTAAAAAAATATCTAAGCTTACAAGAGTGCGGTGGAGGGTGCATCTTGAGAGTGTCTACAATGCTGCAGTGCGTACAGCGAGGCATGGCGAGAAGCGAGAGGGGAGAGGTGAGTGCGGCATGATGAATGCGAAACACTGTGCTTCGGCGCCGGCCTACAGTGATCCGGCTGAGGATAGGAGAAGAAGCCTCAGGCCATCTTTTATTGCTCACAGCCTATGGGCTACCCTCGCCTGCCCTCCCACCACCCGCTCCTGCTCGGCAGCTTGGCCACCTGCTCTCCCGCTTGTCTTAGCTCAAATGAGCCGCTGCGCCTTCCAGCAGGGGAGCAAGGTAGGAGATAGAGGGGCTGAGGGAGCAGCAGACGGACCGGCGTGAAACAGTGGGAGCAGCAACAGTGCCTGAAAAGAGTCCTGTGGCAAGGAGACAGAGAGGCAGTTGGACCAATAAGTGCTAGGCACTGGCGGTGAGCCCCCCTCCTAGCAGAAGCGTCCGGCAGTAGGCCAGTGCGGCTTGCTGGTGTGGGAGGCTACCTGCCATTCGACCAGCCATTACCCTGCTAAGAGGTGCCAAAGGGAGTTAAAGAGATTACCAGTGCTGCACCATCAGGCAACCAAACCAAGCCCGTACGAAAATAATTTTATACGCCCTAACACGCTATAACAAGCCATAACACGCTCAATCCTCCACCTCAGTTTAGTGACTCTCTTGTCGCTAGCCATTTAGACTGTGGAAAATCCTCCGGACATATAGGTTGCACAGGGCTGCGCAGGGCAAGTGCTCAATCAGTCGGTGGGGGTGTGCTGAACATTCTTTGCTAGCACAATAAAAGGGAAAAATGAGCTTGCGCAGCCAAGGATGCACACAAGCAGTTCTTTGCTCTTAAAAGTGTGTGCAACAAGGCCCAAGTCAAACCCTGGCAAAATAATTCAGGGAGGTACTGCCCTCAGACAAGTACTGCAGCTCTCCATTAACTATAAGATCCCCTTCCAAATTGACCATGGACAAGCAAACAACTCCAAGCAGGGGAATAAGAAAGTATTATGAGGCAAAAAATGTGTAACTGAGAGTGGGGGCACTAGCTCCAACCCAGGATCTACAAGCTTAGAAATCAAAACTTAACAACCCTACCATTGTCAGCAAAACAATTTCACTCCAAACGACTGGATCCAAATGAAGGGAAACAAAATGGTGGGAGGTAATATAAATACGCAACTGGAGGTGGGCAACAAGAATGACAATATGGAACAAAAGCCACAAAGGGAGGGCCAAAGGAAAGAGAGCCCAATAATTGAATAAGCCCGAACACATGGTACCAAGGCACTCCAAGTCATAGACCCCATGCTCAAAGGGCAGCAAGGTCCCTATCCCTAGAAATCAAATAGTGGCCATCAAAATCTCTGAAAAAACACAAAACAATACAGACGTAGCAACAGGGCTTTCTTTTTTTAAAGAACTTGATGCTTGTATGGAGGTCTACGATGTTAATAGTGAAAAAACTTTTATTGACTGGGATGACAACAGCATCAGCACCAGCAATTGTGAGTAACTTCATGCCACCAAAATAGACGTTTTCAAAAAGGGGTGTGACAGTATGTTTCCTAGTAATTCTTATGACGGTCAAGATTCCCACAGAAAGGTAGAAAAACAATACATTGAGGATGAGGAGATCCTTAGTGCGATGGACCCATGTGATCTTGCAAAACAAGATCAATTTCAGTCACCTGCAACAAGATTGTTACAAGAGTCAATGGCTAAAGATAAGCACAACGATAACAGCACCATCAACAATCTTGTAGTGAAGACAGTCTTTAACAACTTTAAGAACTATGGCCAAGCTGCCATAATGTATGCGGATAAATTAGAGAAATGAAAACAACCGGTGCGTTTCGCAAGTACATCAAAACGCATAGTGTGTTTTCGTTTCCATATCACTGACTGTATTTGGCGGCTGAATTCATGGAATAAATCCGTTTAAGCACACTGTTGGATTGCGCGTTTTTTCTTGATTCATATCGGAAGGAGTGTTTGAACAATAGCTTGACTGTACGTACACCACTGCTGTTGGACTTTGGGGCAAGAGTCCCCCTTGTGAGTATAAAAATATATTATACAAAAAACGCCTCCTCCTTTGTCAATGAAAGCGATATCGGCACTCAGTAGGTTTGTAATCTGGCTTTATTCCATAGAGTGAAACATCAACAGGTTTTAGCCGTTACCTCACGGCCTTGTTCACGATGCCGAGCCACATACAGATTTAAATTTAAATATTTAAAAAACTGCAATGCATAGGCATAGACATTGAAAGAGGACACTCACTACTCATAGCTGTACATGATGTAATCTCACAGTGAAAAACGTGGCGGCCATTTTAGAACATGTTATTTACACATTACTTCAATGCACTTGGTTGAAAAAGGAAAGTTCCAAATACAATACAAGCTATTCTAGTATTGTCTCACTTTTCAATACTCAATTTCGTGTTGTATATTTCGTTTAAAGTGCGTTCAGTCCGTACTTAAAACTTTTAGGGACCACATTTAATTATATTATTCTTTAATCATCATCAACTATATCACCACATGTCAAGAATTCATTTTTATCATATATTTTCCTAAAGTGCTTAAGCTTAAAAATTTACAAAGTGCAAGTGCTCCAATATACTATAGTTTAAAGTGCATTCCTAATACTTATCTATAGTGCATGGTTGTTTTTAATAAAATTCATATCAATACCCGATGACTAATAGAGATACATTTAATCTGTCTTATCTCTTTACTTGAATTCCTATAAAAAAAACTGCCATGTATCTAAAGTGCTCTGTACTTATTATCTAAAGTGCTAGCGCTCGTTCTCTTACTTGTGGTTCTTAAAAACTATATACTTTTCTAAATTATCCTATGTTGCTCTTACTGATGAAAATACTTTGCGAGAATTCAAAAATTCTTTACTCAATACAGGCATGTAAATAGCTCCTCGTCCAGATTAAAACCATTTGGTTCATTAGCATCTAGTTCAAGGATATAAAAAGTTTCCAATTTTCTTAATTCTCTCTCCCTGTCTCCTCCTCTCTTTTTCTTGGGCACTTGAGCTAGGCAACTATATGTCAAGGATGTTGGATCACTTTGATGTTATTTTTCAAAGTGCCTTGCTATTGGATAGCTTCTATCCCTGTTGATGATGGCTCTTCTGTGCTGCAATATTCTTTTATGGACGGGTAGTGTAGTACTCCCTACATACACTTTCATACACGGGCACCTTAAAATGTACACCACAAATCTTCATTTGCACGATTAAACCCCTTTGAGTCTCATAGTTTTAAAAAAGTTTTTTTAAAAGTTGTTTGCAAAGATGACAGGTTTTCCCCATGTTGGCAGGCCTTGCACTTCGTACATTTATAAACACTTCCCCCTGCCTAAGCCAGGTTTGCTGTGGGGCTATATATATATATATATATATATATATATATATATATATATACATAAAAAATACTAAAAAATCAATTGCAAAACATAAAAAAAACTAATAAATAAAATATCAAAAATGTACAATCCCCAAAAAAGACATTTACTAAGTCATTTGTACAACCCAAACAAAGGAACCAAGAAAGCAGACACAAAAGCTGATAGTGGAACCACTGAGAACAACATGCGTAAATATGGCTCATGATGACACAATACATAACATTATTAAGCAAGAACAGAAAGAAAAGTCATTGCAACCTTCGCAACTGCTACCACCAAGTGGTGTAAGCCCGAACAGGACCACAGTTTGTAATCAAACAAAAAGGCAAAGAAAACGTGCTAGGAAGACCAGGAATAAATACCATCATATAGCAAGAGAAGAATCTACCAGACCATACCCAATATTTGCTTTAAAACAAGGCAGAGGTGACTCGGTCAATATAAATATGTCAACTGATATTCATATGTGTAATGCAACATAAGAGGACCTTACGTTCCGGGACACAACGACAACAACTAAAGACACGACTGCAAACATCGCCAGTACAGGGCAAAACAACCAAACTATGGACATTATTAGTAGTGGACAACAGATGCCAAATAAAACAGTTGGGTTTATCTGGCAAAAAACTACGGCCATCGGACCGGATAGAGTAAAACTACCAAACATAATTGGAAAAGGAGCAAACCCAAATTGTGAATTTAATCCCGCAAAGGGACTTTCCACACAAATGGTGAACAAAGCTAGAGGCCTTACAGACAGCCAAACAAATCCTCCATCACCAGAAAACAGAATCCCCTATACTATACCTTTTATCAGTACAGTTTCTGGCGGGAATGTTACAATAGCTAACAGTAAACAGGAAAGGAAATTGGTGGGAGTCCCGCTGTGGAATGAGCGGGTTGACCCCTCAAATGGCTATATGAACGTAGAAAGAATAGGGGTCAATATTAACTCACATAGGGCCATCCTCATTAGGTAGGAGTGGATCAAAAAGTGAATCAGTTAAGAGTCCTGTGTCAAAAAAGGTCTCAAAAGCTCCCCCTAAGCAGGAGCTCTTCCCCACTAAAAGAGCAAGTAAGTCAGCAACTTCTTTTAAAACCAGAATACGCCTCTCAAGGCCCACATGACTCCCTCAATAGAGGAAATATAATGTACTCCAAGCTGAAATCCCTGGCATAAAGCGTTTAAAATCATCAGATCTTTTATCAGTTACATTTTTTTCAAACAAAGACCCAAAACAGCCAGAGCAAATCCTTACTTCATGGATAATGGAAGACATAGCAAATTCAATTCTGAATTTTGAAACATGAGGCAAAATACTAACGAATTATACAAAGTCACAGTATTCTCTTCCTTTGCTGCGGACGATTGGGAAAACAGCTGCTTTATGAACAGTTTCTGTTTACTCAGTCTAGCAGAGTGCTCAAGGAAATACGCCCTGCACCGTTGCCTCATTAACTAAAAATAAACAGGCTAATAATTTTAGCCCTCATCAGTAGACTTGTTTATCATAAGCATTAAGTCCCCCTAGCAAACAATGACTACCCTACCTCCGGATAATGGATGCCCAGGAGAGGCATTGCATCGCCTCTCATGGAACATCGCATGGACTAAAACCCTATTACAAGATGGAATGTTCCCAAAGAAATGGGGGAAATATGAAATAATTGCATTAAAGGAGACCTGGTCAACTGAAACTCTACCAGTAGAAGGCTATACACATTATTATGTTAAGGCCATAAAATCACAACGCTATAGGAGACCAAAAGGTGGGCTTGCAGTCTATGTATCTGTAACCCTAAACATCACTTCTGAAAAGCTTCTTTCTATGGATCCTGACCTACAAATAATCAAGGACCAGATGTACGACCATTGGAAATTGCGACTCGCAATTTGCGCTTAATTGCGAGTCGCAATTTCCAATGTACAACAGTGTCTGAGACACTGTTTGCGACTCTCAATGGGGTCGCAAATTGCATGCCTCATGAATATTAGTGAGGCACTCGCAATTTGCGACCCCATTGAGAATGGCAGGCCCTCCCAGGTATGGTGGCCTGCTGGGCTCAGCGGAGCTCCATGTCTGGGACTGCTTTTAAATAAAGCAGTTTTCTTTTTTAAATGCATCCCGTTTTCCTAATAGGAAAACGGGATGCATTTAAAAAAAAAAAAATGAAACGTTTCGTTTAATTTTTAAGGGCAGGTAGTGGTCCCTGGGACCACTGCCTGCCCCTAAAAATATTTTCCCCTGCATTTGCAAAGGGGAAGGGGTCCCCTGGGGACCCCTTCCCATTTGCGACTGCATTACCACCCTCTTGAAGAGGGCGGTAAACTGCGAGTGTTTTGCGACCGCAATTGTGGTTGCAAAACATTCATACATAGGGCTGCAAGTCGCAATTAGGAAGGGACCCCCTTGGAACGCCCCTTCCTAATTGCAAGTCGCTAAACACTATTTTGCATATCGCAATTTTTGCGACTCACAAAATAGTGTTAGTACATGGCCCACAGGGATTTTGCATGCGCAAACGGGTCGCAAACCCATTTGCGCATGTAAAATCCCGTCGTACATCTGGCCCCAAGTTCAGTAAGTGAAATAAGCATGCTATAAATCCCGTTCTGCTCTTTAATGTTTATGCTCATCCCAAACTGAAGAAAAAGCAAGCATTTTATGCCATGATAATCTCCAGAATGACAGATTTTAGATTTACAAATCCTTTATGGGAGATAATCCTGACAGGGGATTTCAATTCCAACTTAATCTACACTCCAGATGAAGATGAAAAACTAATGGCAGAGAATTCATACTGGAAAGTACAACCACAGATATTTCCCACACCAAAACGTGATCTAAAAGGACAAGAGCTAGTCACAGCCTTGGAATATTTAGGCATGAGAGTATTAAATGGAAGATTGCAAGATGATAAACCACCCTTAATATACTTAGCATGGTGCAAAGTCCAGGTCAATCATAGATTACACAATTTTATCACATCCGTTAATTCCATATCTAAGGCAATACTCAAATAAATATACCACACTTAGTGAACACTCTTATCAGCTGCTTACACTGGGAATAAGCCCACCAATGCACATCCGTGCCCAGTAGACATTGCCCAAATAAAAACAACCAATCTAAGGCACTTGAGGTGAAGTAATAACGCAATAGCCGGCCTGTCTTACCTAGCAAAAGTATTACTGGAGGCCAGCATCATGACCTTAAGCAAGCAAACGGATGTATGGAAAGAATTTACAGCTGGCCTGGTAATACATGCAGCTTCAGTCAAAAATAATATGCGACAGTTAGAAAAAAGGTATACAGGACTCTTGTTCAATTGTAAAATCTTAAAAAAGGAGCTAAGAAAGCTAATGAGAAACTTGAAGAAACTGAATTCTCAATCTAATTCATGGGAAAAAATATATTAAAAGCAGATTTGGGAAGATCGGAAATCAAAGACAGATGCGTTTTGGGCACAGCTAATTTACAGTGCAAAGCAGACCAACTCCAGGACTTTCAACATGCTTGATAGACCAGTTAACGTAATAAACAATTCAAACGTGCCTGAGGAAGCATGAGTCTTGTACCTGGTGGAAAAGTTTGACGGTGGACCCCGTTTTGAAGTATCGGGTCGAAGAATGTAATGTAACAGGTGACATCATTACAACAAATGGAATTGACGAATTTAAGAACCCCGAATTACTGATGTTTGATGAAATTAACCAAAAAAGTGAAATGGCTATAATAAATGACACAAATAACTCAAAAAATATGGGAAATAATGGGCCAATACATTTGTAGATATGCAAATAAGAATGCCCGAATTTGCACAACAGACGAATTAGGTTAAAAATGTCATATCTGCTGGGTGGTGAGATGGAGCGCCAGGGCCAAACAGCATGCTATAGCCATCTTTAAACAGGACCCTCAGTTCTGGGCAAACACGTTATCTGCATTATATAATGAGGTCCAATTAGCAGGCTCCATTCCGATGAGCTAGCATGGTTCAATAATAAACCCGGTTATCATGGGTGGGGATAGATCCAATCCAGCCAACTACAGGCTCATAGGGCTAATAGATCAGAGGCTAAGTACTATGCCTCCCTAATTCTAGCAGACCTCATTGAGTGATCTAATCTAAACAACGTTGTCCCAGTAAACCAGACTGGATTCAGGAGAGGACTTGATACAGCAACGAATATCCTAGCAGATTCCCTAATTGCCAGATACATGCTTTATAGACATTAAGCAGCATTTGACCTTGTAGATCGCAGGATTTTATGGAAAAAACGAAGTGAATGGAATATCCCAGATGAGCTGCTATGAGCCTATGCGGACGATGTTTTACTGTTCAGTTTAACAAAAGTTGGCTTACAAAGGTTAGTCTCTGCACTAAAAATAATGTCATCTCAAACAATCTTGCAATAAATAAAACTAGAACAAAATCAATGAACATTAGTAATCGACCTGGGCCACCGGTTAAGATCCACCTGGATAAAACAATGTTGAAGGAAGTCAACAGCTATAAATACCTGGGAGCATATATAGATAACAGAAAAAACTTCTCTGAGCAAAAACAGTATATGTCAAAAAAAGGGAATGCACTAATCTTTGTTTTTCGCACACTTGCAAAGAAGTTGGATGTCCCTCTTTTAAACCATTACTTACAGTACTCGCGGCCAAACTGCTATGAACCGTGGCGTATGAAAGTGTTGCCATGTGAGGTCAGAATGCAGCCCTTTTGGACAGACTCAGGTCAGCGCTTTTAAGCAGGTGTTTGGTCTTCCCCAAAACGCCTCCCCGGAGCAAGTTCGACTAGAGTTTGGGCTTACATATCAAGTATTGGGGAGAATGTACACCACAATAAAGTGATAGCCCAAAATAAGGTCAGATCAAAAAAGCTTATTAAACATCTCATTATGGACAGCATTGGAAAAAGATCCACAATCCAGCTATTATAACTATCTCCACACTTCATTAAAATTGACAAATCTAACTGAACTCTGGAACAAGAACCTACCCTTTTTGACTCTCAAGCAAGTGGCAAATAAAGCAGCAAAAATGCACACGTAAGTAAAGCGAAAAATTCACACATAAGTAATTCTCATGGTACAGTACAGTGACAAATTCACACACATGAAGGCATTCTCATGGTGCTGCAATATGGTATTGTTTAGTGTTGTTATAGTACTGTATAGTAATGCACAAACAATTGAAAGTGAGTTACCAGTAAAAGATTATTGTAGCGTAAACTTACTCAAGGTCTCAAAAGCGAAAGGCTGGGTGTGATCCCATTGATAACATTAGAGTAACACCGGTGTTCAAATGATGAGCTCTAATCTGTTTATAAGGCCAAGTGAATAGAGAAATGTGTAAATAATCAAAAGATCCCTCACCATGTATATGAGAGATCCACTCTGTTATGAGTTCAAAAAGGAAAGCATGAAAAGAAGGGGAAAATGAGTAAGGAACACAATAGTACTGTCACAGAGTGATTTACTGTCTTGTACGTCATGGATGGCCTAAATACTCATCTACGTTAACGTGGTAGGGCAAAAGGTACATAATTACCAAATGTTCTCCCAAAATGATAGATAGATCAATGGGTCATTATAAAGTTGCCACAGGGTAATAATAATATGTCTTGCCAAATGTGGGCCAAACAGATGATTACGCTTATGTGATGGAACAGAGGGCGGAAGGAGGATGGTTTCTGGGTTTGGGTCCCATATCACCAATATATCAATGAAAGGAAAAACATGTGAGGAAGAAAAAAGTTTGTCCAACATCTAACCATAAGTGGTCGTGAAAAACACAAGCCGCAGTCAAAAGTGCTGAGACGGAAGGTATTGAAAAACTCAAATTCGCTTACTGCAGCCCTATTGAAAATAAAATTTTCATAGGGCACGGAATGACGTCTCTGCAGTCAGTGGTATGACTCGGGAAAGCGCCATCTTTTATCCAGTGCCACATGTGTTGGCAGAGGACCCCATGACAATGCTTAAGCATAAACTAAACTAAAGGCTCGGAAATGGTGCAGCCATCTTGGAATAGTGATTCTCAGAATTAGACAAATGTAATGGTCCAAAAGCGTGAAAAATGTGCAGGTCAAGTGACAAAGAGGAGTAACAGAAAGGAGTGACAGGCAAGACCTTAATGAGAGAAGTTTTGTCGTGACATTAATAGCAGCCATCAAGAAACTTAAGAGACAATGATAGCAGATACCCTGTAGCTGCATGTTTTTGACAAGTGAGTTGTTTAGCCCTAGGAAGGTTGAATAGCGGTGCAGCCATGTCTTGGTAAATTATAGGTTAATGTAATGGCTCAATGAGGCTTGGAATATTCAGGGTCTGAGAGGAAAGAATGTAAGAGTCCATATTAATGATGCACAGAAGTGATGATAAAGTACATTGCTGCAAGTGTGTAATAATGCCGTGATGAGAGAAATATAAATGTCATCAAACCAATGATGCACTTGTGTATCATTAATTTGATGAGTCAACTCATCACACAAATGATGAAAAAGTACTTTAGTCATGCTGCAAATGTGTAGTCACATTGTGAAGGACAACATACATACTTGGCAAAGCCTAGCATGGTATCCAGTCAGCTTCAGGAAGAGATTTGTGGGACCTGAATAAAGATAGGGGGTAGATAGCACAGAAGATAATATGTCTTCAAGTAAAGATACTAGATGGATCATTTAAACACTCATGCAATATTATCAACATTATTTGTTTGGTAGGATGCCTGTTAGTATAGCCGTATTGCAGCACCATGAGAATGATTTGTTGCGTGTGAATTTGTCCCTATACTGTACAATGAGAATGACTTGTTGTGTGTGAATTGGTCACTGTACTTCCCTGTCACATGAGCTATTACTAAAAAATTGCATATTGAGTTGTATATACCCAGCAGAATATTTTCTTTTGCCCAACATGACTTTACATCTGATGATTATTGATAACTGTTCATTCTTCCTTTTCACTTTCTTTTTTCAAATCTTTCCTTCGTTGTCCCTCTAATTCCCTGCATTCCCTCCTCTCTATATTCTTTCACTAATCCATGATCCTTTTATGTATATATCTATTTGATACTATATGTTGTTCATCTTATCTTTATTTCTAATTTGATCTTTTTGTCATTCAACAATGACTATTATACATATGTTTTGGACATTGCACTATCATTATGACATGTTCAAGATGTACGAATCAGCCTTGAAAAAGCCTTTGCGTGCCAGCCATATGGGCGAAACACATGTCAGCTGTTACTTTACCTTTATCACTTGGTTTGAAATAAACATAGAATTAAACATATGACCTCTGGATATTGGGACATTTATTCCAAGAACTGAATTATAATTGGCACAACCTGTCTTTTTCTACAATTGTCTCTTGAAGCTTGGTGGATCATTGGGGCATAACTACCTGACAGGTTGCTCTGCCTTTGAATAGCTAATTAGGGTCCTGTCCGGTTGTGGTTGAACCCCACGAGCTACACACCCCCTCAAATATAACTTCAAAAATGCACACGTATCTGGATGATAAAAATAGATTCAACTGCCAATCGCATGCCTGGATGGTGCTTACATTCTACACCAGCTTGAAACCAGCCCCATATTTAAGTCTTACATTTCCGGTGCACATAAATAAAAGGTTGATGGCTATTCATTTTGGCCAATTACCATCGCTGGCGTGCCAACCGACCTGGAAATATATTGGTTCAGTGACATGTAGCCTTTGGGGAGCCGAGAAGGAGGATTTTATACATCTGGTTTGCACATGCCCCTCCTTACACAAGCCACGTGCTACTCTACTGAAACAGAGTTTTAATGCTACAGGTACATGTACATGCAGAGCAGCACTAATAAAAAGTCTTAATCCAGCTGACCCTCAATTGAATTGGAAACTGATGACATTTTTGTCATTGCATGAAAAGGCAGTACAAATCTTGAACAAAGTACAAGTGCCTCTATGTGTGGCCAGACGCCATGCATAAAAATTACATAGATGGAACATTCAAGGGCAGTGACAGGCTGCTAGCCAAGAACATAATTGGGACAACCTCGGCTATTCTGTCAATGGTCTGGAACAAAATTAGATACAAAACCCTGACAATCGTTTCACACTAATACGACTGACAGTGTCCAGCTATCGCAGCCTACTTGGTGGTATGATGTCAGCACTGTTGCACTTTATCTAGTTGACTTTTATTGCCATTTAATCCATTTGAATCGCTGCACTTACATTTACAGGCCCAGGGCACACGTGGTGCACTTTATTAGGGACATATAAGTAAATTAAATATGCCAATGGTGGACAAGCCAATGTTACAATGTTTTAAGTAGAGAGAACATACACTTAACTACTGGTTAGTCGTGGTAAAGAGCCCAGAGTAGTAAAGCCAACAAAACCTAATTCAGCAAAAAGGGGAGAAGGAAGGCAAAAGGTTTGGAGGTGACCCTGTAGAAAGGGCCAGGTCCAAACTTATGTGATTATTAAAAATGTTAAAATTACCTTAGCACAGTCTTCAACGATTATCTCAGAGAGCAGGAGAGCTAGGCACATGTCCCTTAAGAACTACTCCAGGGGACTAACATTCACAAACTTGACAAAACATTCTACTGACCTCCTCACAATTCATTATTTGCGTGTTATACATGTGTGGAGGAATAAAAAATGATCTCAGTTAAAACAAAAAGTGCTGTTGAAGTTGCTGCAACTAGGTCAGAGCATCATTTCCAGTTAATGCCCTTTCATACTAATCTTACTTTTTAAGTGTAAATCAGGTCTCAGTCCAAACAAAACATGCATGTCCGGACCATACCTAACCAAAAAGATAAAATAGATCCACAAAGCATAAAGTAAGTAAGTACTATCAGAACTTTTGCCAACTAAAGCCTGCATGTCCAGATATGAGCCTCACTAAAGGGATGTTGAGCCCCTCAAAGTGCATGAAGTAAATAAAGAGCGATCTCGACTACTGCATTGAAGAGTGCAGGCACTTTCATAATACATTCATTTAACGCCACTCTTGCTTTTACAGTTCATGAATCCGCCTATAAAGCTAGTCGCAGTCGATTTAGGGCGTCCTTAAGGTGTTGTAAATGCCTGGTTAATGTGTTAATCATGATGGACAATGTTGTTCAATGCCTTCTCAAACGCCTGCATAAATTTAAAAAATCTTCCTGCCCGAGTGGAATGTTCGGCAGAAGACAGGCAATTACAGCGGGTCTGCAGGAGCGTGTGCCCAGTGCCTGGAAATTAGGTTTTAAAAGTACTCGCCTTTCTTTCAACAATGCAGGGCAGATGCAAACAATGTGCACAATTGTTTCACTATAGGATTGACAGAGCCTGCATAGAGTATTAACACTTTCCCTTCTTTTTGCGGCTATGCTGTTCAAGGTCGGCAGCCCTCCTAGTCTGTATTAGATAAGTTTTTGTTTGACATGTATTAACATGCAGACATTTGTGACCGGTTGCTGTCCTAATTTGGTGTAATTGATTAAAACCAACCAGCCATGCAAGCGGGAAGCCAATTTTTGTTTATCGGCTAGCCATAATATCTGGTGAACCACTTTGGTAATCATCCTTTTGAAATTAACGAAGGTGGTGAGGGTTGCTCACAGTGCCGCTGCCTGAAGCCTCTGGACAGATTGATCTAGATAATTCCGGGCTGCAGAGTGGTTGGCCAATTAAGAAATCTCTAGCCAAAGATGGTTTTCCAATGTGTCGGTGCCTGCGGTACATAACTTAAAGCATATTTTCAAGAAGACAGCTTGTCTTTCCAGGACTTGACTGTACAGGCTCAATTCTAACCGAGTTCGTGCTGGGGAGGCATGTTTTGGAAGGCAAAAATCCCTTTAATAAGTGCTCACTACTAGTTTATCCAGCTGGTGGGAATGACTTCCATATATGACTTCAGAGCCATAAGCTACAGAGTGCAGTAACTTGGCACAGATCACCTTTATTAGGAGGTCAAGAGAAGGTCCACAGAGCTTTTTGGAGAGCTAGTAGTAGGGTGGCTGCTTTCAACTTTATAGCCTCCTTATGAGGTTGAAAGGTTCCATGGTTATCCATGATCAAACCCAAGTACTTGCATTCCACAGTGGTGTTAACAGTGGGACCTTTCAGATGCCACTGGCCAGTTTTTTTTTCTTTCTTCTCATAATTATTATCCTTGTTTTCTCGGGGTTAATGGTGAACCCAATGTGGTTTGTGTAAGAGCATAGTGCATCCAGGAGTCACTGTAGCTTCACTTTGGTCTTGGATAATAGGAGGGTATCATCTGCATAAAGGAGGCAGCAGGTTGGCTTGTCTCCCAGTTTTGGGGCGTGTGCATTCACTTCAGCGAGGGCTGTCAAGAGATCTGCCCAGAATATATTGAAGGGCAGAGGAGCAAGGACGCAGCCTTATATAAGCCCTGTCGATGTCTGTATTATCCGAGTCAAGGATGTACCGTCCCTTACTTTTACTTGAATTCAGTTATTTGAGTAAGGGTGACGATATTTTTCAATAAGTGGGGCAGAATATTTCTTGTTGCAAGCTTCTGCCATATATAAATGCTGCAAGCTTCTGCCATAATATGTTGTGTAGAACTGATTCAAAAGCCGCTTTGAAGTCCATGAAGAATAAATATAGCAAGAATTTGTTTTTGTGTTCAAAATGTTTTATTAAATTTTGAACAAAGACAAACATACAAAAAAGAGCTCTGAAAAGGTACAAATAAATATACAGTAAAACAGTAAGTACACAAATAAATACTATCTATTATAAAACAGTTCCAAGTATAATTGATAAAGTACCTATAATACTAAAATTATAACCCTGCAATAAAATAAAAAGGGGACAAATAAAAAAATCTATACATATAAATTTATAGAGCTACTAAAGTAAAGTAAATAACTTACCTATATAACAAGTAATAACTATAATAAAACCCACTTATTGATTTAAATCGAAATAATCACCAATTGGCTTTCAAAAACGTTGAAAATTCGGAGTATTATGAATGACACCTGATAAAGTCAAATTAGCACCTCTCCTAGTGAAAATTATTAATGCCCACCACGCATGAATTGTTAATAATGCAGTATTTTTCCAATCAGCAGTAATTGATTTTAAAGCTGCAGATACTAGGAAATCAAGATGTTTGTTGTTCATAATTGACAGTTTGGTAGAGAATGAAGTGAATTTAAATATCACAATAGTATATGATACATTTTCTGTGATATTCAATATTTTATTATTAATCTGCCAAACCTCATTCCAGAAATTAGGGCCTGATTACAATGGCGGGGAGACCACCACTGACAGGTTGTCGGTGGCAGTCTGCCCGCCATCTTAACCAACTTTACCGCCTGCCACATTTGGATGGCGGGCAGCTGTGTTGGGGTTGGAAAGACCGACTGCCAGAGTCCCGACAGGCGGTCTTTATCCGACCGCCTGTCGGACCTCCCTGTGGTCCCAGAATGGCGGTCCCCGCCATAGGGATTACAGCATCCCTTTCTGCTGGTCGTTCTGCGGTGGTCAACCCGCCGCAAAACGGCAGGCGGACACGGATTTGGGGGCCCAAAGCGGGCCCCCTTACCACCTGGGCCTGGGACATGGGCCCTGGGGGGCACCTATGGTGCCCCCCTACATATCCCTGTACCATGTGGCAGGCACCGCATGATGCCTGCCTCGTAGTGCAGGGATATGTGTGGTGTGGTTGTTTTGTACTTTGGCGGGTGTTGAGTAGCACCCGTCGCAATACAAAACATGGGCAATGCACCCGCCACGGTGGCAGTCGCATCGTAATTTGCCCTGTGGGACTGCCGCCTTGTAGGCGGGCGGTCCCAAATACGAAACGATGGCAGACGGACTGAAGTCCCTCCGCCATCGTAATCAAGCCCTTAGTAACAATATGACAATCATATAGCATATGTCTCAACAAACCTGTACTTAAAGAACAATTCCAACAATTAGACAAATTTAAAAGTTTTGCCTTATATAATCTTAAAGGGGTCCATAGACAAAGAATATAAAGGAATTCGTTTTAAATAAAGATACAGGTAACTATCTAAAGATAACGACAAATCCAGTTCTTTATTCCAAAATGAAGAAAGAAAATTGATATTGTCTCCATTAGAATTATTCAATTTTTTATATAACAATGAACTACATGGGATGATGAAGCTATTGTTCGAATATATAATTTGAAATCAGAGGAAGCAGTTAAAGGAAAATTATTCAGGAATGAATCAAGGATAGAGTTAGATAAGAATTCATATCTATAAATATCTGACGGTTGCAAATGAAATCTGTGTAGTAATTCATCAAAACTTAAAAAGACATCATTAAGGTAAATATCCTGTAAATAAAAAATACCAGAATTAATCCAAGAAAGCCAAAAGGTTGTGTGGCGAGCTAATTTTAATAAAGTATTAAACCATAATGATAAATTTAACGTATGTGAAATAGGACACTGAAAATTTCAATCTAAATCATATAATATTAATTTTGTGGATTTCAATATTGTTGATTTCTTTAACAAACAGTAGAATTGGACATTATGAGCGAAGCAGGAAAAGGAAACAGTGATGTCAAACTTTGCTCAATGCAAAGCCATGAAAGTAAATTATTAGGTTCTATATGTTTCAACCATAAAGTATTTTGTTTTAAAATAAAAGCTTTATGATAAACAAGAAAATCCGGCAAACCAAACCCACCTTTTTTCTTAGTCAATTTTTGTTTTATTTAACTTAAACGAGGAGATTTGTTATTCCAAAGAAATTTAGAGAAGTATTTGTCAATATTCTTATAAAACTTTGGATGGAATTGAATAGGTATCATAGAAAAAAGATAAGAGAGTTTTGGAGCAATAATCATTTTAATTGCATCTATTTTTCCTCACCAAGATAAATGTGGCATGGACTATTTTCTAAATTTATCCTTAATATAAGTCAAAATATCTTCATAATTTAATGAAATTGAATGATTTATGGTGCTAGAAAATAATATGTCTAGATATTTAAGCTTATCTTTTTGCCAAACAATTTCTTTATTTGTGAGCATATCAGGTGAACAATGAACATTTAAGAGAAAAAAATGTGTTTTGTTAGTGTTAAGCTTATACCCTAAAATCCGAGAACACATGTCAATTAAATTTAATAATGGAGAGATGGAAGATTCAGGAGTACCAATAAGTATATCATCAGCATACGCTGATGTTCTAATGGGAACTTTGTTTATCAGAAGGCCTTCAATTTCAACACATTTTCTAATAGCGATTAGAAAGGGTTCAATTGCAAGAAGAAAAAGCAAAGGTGATAGTGGGCAACCTTGCCTAGTGCCCCTAAAAAGGAAACATTTATGAGAAAGTTGACCATTAATATAATGTTTTGCAGACGGACTGGAGTATAGCGCTAAAATCATAAGAACAAACAATGTACCAAAATTAAATGCATACAAGGTGGGGAACAGGTATTGCCAATGTATTTCATCAAAAGCCTTTTCCGCATCTAATGCTAGGACACTTGCTGGAAAAGGAAGTAATGAACCAGTATCAATCGCATGAAATAAAAACCTAACATTATTTATCGAATGCCTGTGTTTTATAAAGCCAGATTGGTCAATATGTACAATGTGAGGAAGCACAAGAGCCTATCTAGTTGCAATAATCTTTGCATAAAGTTTACAGTCTTGATTTATTAATGAAATAGGGTGATAGTTTGTAACCAAAGAAGGGTCTTTAATAGGTTTCGGGAGGACTATAATCAAAGCTTCAGAGAAAGACCCAAAAGTAGGTCCAGTACTACTAAAGTAAGTAAATAACGAAAGCAAGTAAGATGAAATGTGAGGAGAAAATTCTTTATAAAATTCCGCTGGGATACCATCTGGGCCTGGGGATTTATGTAACTTCAGAGATTTAATCGCTGAAAGTATTTCATCCAGAGTGATTGGAAGATCTAATTTATTTCTGTCTGATAGTGAAATTTTAGGTAAGTCATATCTGTCTAGAAAATTATCAACATGCAATATATCAGTAGGAGGTGGTTTAACATATAAAGCTGATTAATAATTCATGAACTCATTGTTTCTTTATAGGTTAAAGCAACTGATCTATTTGAAGTATGAATAGCATTAATTTGATGTTTATCTTTTTTAATACGAAGATAGTTGGCCAGGAATCTACCAGATCGATTAGAACTAAAACAAAACTTCACATTATTATTGGAGATTTGTATGCCCGCCCTAGTGCTTAATATGGAATTCAATTCATAACGAAGTTTTTGCAATTGCACCTTATATTTGATGTGATTAGATGTGATATATAAACGTTTGTATCTAGCTATTTGTTTATCTAGTTCTCTAATTTATTGAATTAAATGATTTATTATCATATGCCATAATAGATATTGGGCCAGATGTACGACGCTTATTAGCGTGAGCAAACGGGCCTTAGACCCGTTTGCGCACGCTAAAAAGCATGGGCCTATGTACAAACAGTATTTTGCGACTCGCAAATAAATTGCAACTCGCAAAATACTGTTTTGCTATTCGCTATTAGAAAGGGGCGTTCCCTTCCTAATAGCGACCGCAAGACAATGTACCAATGTTTTGCGACCGCAATTGCGGTCGCAAAACACTCGCAAATTACCACCTACTTCAAGTAGGTGGTAATGCATTCGCAAATGGGAAGGGGTCCCCAGGGGACCCCTTCCCTTTGCAAATGCATGCAATATTATTTTTCAAGGGCAGGCAGTGGCCCCAGGGACCACCGCCTGCCCTTAAAAAATGAAACAAAAACGTTTCATTTTTTTTTTTAAATGCATCCCATTTCCTTTTAAGGAAAACGGGCTGCATTTAAAAAAAAAAAGCTGCTTTATTTAAAAGCAGTCCCAGACATGGTGGTCTATTGAGCCCAGCAGGCCACCATCCCTGGGAGGGCCTGTCATTCCCAATGGGCTCGCAAATTGCGAGAGGCTCATTAATATTCATGAGCCTCGCAATTTGCGACCCCATTGCGAATCGCAAACAGTGTTAAACACACTGTTTTAAATGCCAAATAGCACCTCGCAAATTGTGAGTCGAAATGCGACGCAATTTGCGAGGCGCTATTTGGCATGTCGTACATCTGGCCCCACTGTCTCTTATCTGACATATGCCTTAAATGCATCCCATCGATTAATAATGGATGTAGAACCTAGTTTTTTGCTTGTTTTTCTCATTAAGAACAATATTGGTATTCATGTGCCATCGACCTTGAACTTGCTGAGGGGAGTTGGAACATAAAATACATGATATAAGAGCATGGTCTGAAATATCAATATTCTGAATAATAGGATTAAAAATTGAAGATATTAGGTTACGGGATATTAATAAATAATCAAGTCGAGAATAAGAATTATGAGGGTTAGAAAAAAAAGTAAACTGTTTGTCTGCAGGATTATGTAAACGTCAAACATCTACCATTTTAGTAGTTCTAAAAAAGGATTTGAGAGTGAAAAAAGCTTTTGGAGGACGGTATTTTGATTGGGAAGTTCTATCTAACAATGGTTCCACATATAAGATTAAAATCACCTCCAACAATAAGAGGGACATTGCCCAATTTTAGTACTTCTGAAGTAAATCGGGACCAAAAATCTGGATTATTGTTTGTGGGACCATACACATTAATTAGATGTAAAACAGTATTGTCAATTTTGAATTTAGCTCCATAGTTTTAAGCGCAATCCTCCAGTTGTTGAAAATTATATCCATTAATTTGTGGCTTCGCGGGTGGTGCGACCCTACCACGAACCTCAAGTTTCCAAACAACAATATTAAAAGGGGAGCGCGCGGTCTAATGAGAACTGCGCGCACGCGATGGCATGCTCTTTTCCCGAATTGCTGTGGCCCAGCTTTAAACAGAAGTCAGCCCGCGAGCTAATTATCGGATCCCTCAGGAATCCTCCAAACATTTAACACAGTATCTCCACCTTCACTATCACACGGAGTACAGTGAACGAATGAAAAAAGGTTGCCATTAATGAAAAAACTAAGCGATACAAGAAAGTTACAGATAAAACGTATATCACACCAATGTTACGGGGGTATAAATGCACCTTAAACGTTCTCAAATATAAATAATAAAGCTGAAAACAAAATTATCACATGATATACTCTTAAAGAATGTAATCATGCGAGAATGAAACCGTGGCTGCTGTGTAGCAAAGCATTGTGGGAATGCAAATTTTCCACGGAGTATTGTGCTTCCTGCAGACACCATTTCCCGTTACATATATGAGGGTGCAGTACCTCAGGTGATTACTTGATGTCCCTGTATAGTCAGGCTCTACACAGCTTGCCAGGACACACTGAAAGAGCAGGAGCACTCCATTGTTTTAAGCGCAATCCTCCAGTTGTTGAAAATTATATCCATTAATTTGAGGCTTCGCGGGTGGTGCGACCCCACCACGAACCTCAAGTTTCCAAACTACAATATTAAAGGGGCGGTCACGCGATGACGTGCTCTTTCCCTGATTTGCTGTGGCCCAGCTTTAAATAGAAGGCAGCGCGCGAGCTAATTATCGGATCCCCGCAGGATTTCTCCTAACATTTAACACAGTATCTCCACCTTCACTATCACACGGAGTACAGTGAACGAATAAAAAAAGTTGCCACTATTGATCAAGATTAGCGATACAAGAAAGTTACAGATAAAACGTACATCACACCAATATTACGGGGGTATAAATGCACCTTAAACGTTCTCAAATATAAATAATAAACAAAGCTGAAAACAAAATTATCACATGATATACTCTTAAAGAATGTAATCATGCGAGAATGAAACCGTGGCTGCTGTGTAGCAAAGGATTGTGGGAATGCAAAATTTCCACGGAGTATTGTGCTTCCTGCAAATGCCATTTCCCCGTTAGATATATGAGGGTGCAGTACCTCAGGTGATTACTAGATGTCCCTGTATAGTCAGGCTCTACACAGCTGCCAAGGTTTCAAATTGCTTATATGTGACATTTACATTATTTCAGTGTCATACAAGGCAATATTTCTTTACATGTGTTCCCATACCTGGCGTGTCACGCAGTTTGGTGCTTACTTTCCCTCCAAATTAAACAATAGTAGCTGTTTCAGCACCCAGGCTAATATGCTGCATTGCTATATACGTATAAGGTCCCAAAGGCGAGACCGATGCATTGCAGCTGCTTAGTGTGCATCCGTCTTTTTCAAGTTTACATTATAATGTACTGTGTTGTTTTTCCGGCAAGCACGTGATTAAGAAACTGCAAAATCTTTCAGCTCCTGCCGATCGTGTGCTTCCCAGGCATACAGAAGCACGTTTTTGGGTTTTTGCTAAGTTGATGCCTGCCTTGGCGTCCGTGTTGTTGGTGCCTTGCCAAGGAGTTCACAGGTTTTATTCCGATTAGATGCTTCCCGAGTACAAATAAACACATAATTGCAAACTTGCTGCTTGGCGTCAAAGCCCCACCCAAGTACTTCACAGGTTTTCTTTAGATCCTAAATTATTGTTTTAACAGCGAAAATAATTTCCGAAGTGAGCCTGAAGACGCCATTGAGAGTCACTTTGTGCTTTCACTGTGTGTAGTTGTGTGCACACACTGAGCTGATAAATGTGGGTGGTAATGAGGAGGCCAGTCCAGGGATAGCAGGATCTCTAGCTCATGCGTCCCCTTACCTTTGTAGCTTGTCACAAAACAGTTTAAGATACAGCCGGAGTTGCATTTTAAGTGGAGCTTGCAGTACACTGCAAGAAATGCAAACAGTTAACGTGTACAGTAAACGTTTTCAGTGTAGTGTTGAAAACTCTGGGTTCTTCTACATCAACAAAGTTATCAGTTGTCTGATATTTGAGTACCTCTTCAATAATGCACGATATTGAGTCTCCCATTTTCTTAAGAACTCAAGGGGTCTGTGCTCCCCTGCTGTATTTACTACACACGCATCTATTCCAGATCGTGCATAGATCTGCCAGATGGATGTTGGAGGAAATAAATTACGACCCCACAATAACGTGTCTTGGGTTTAGTTTAACATCTTGCCACTACGGAAACTTGTTGCTTCGTGCGCAGTCCATTCACAAATAGGTTATGAGCCAGACCGCTATAAATGTATTGAAAAGCAAACCTACCTATGCTGTGACTAGTTGGTCAACGTAGGTTGTGCGAGGGACTCGATTACAAGTTGGAAGAAATACAGCAGCGTAATAACATTTCAGTAGTTAAATATGTACAAAGTTCCTGCCTCAGACATTGTTAGTCACTGTGCTTTTTATGGAGTATAGACCTGCAAAAAGGGGTAATTGCCTATTTTCACAATACGTCACGACTGGTGGCTGCCCGGCATGTGTTCCCTCCGCCCCTAAAAATGTCATTACATATGTTTCTTTAAGGAAGTGAGGGTTGTACAACTTTTGTTGTGACTTGCACGCACCGCACAATCTCTGATACCACGTGCACAACAAAGTTATGGGCAAATGCCAAAAATAAAATTCAACTGAGGAAACAGTCCGGGTGGTTTGTATTTCTTTTCTAGTCTGGAGCATGCAACAATTTCCTCTGCTAATATAAAGTGTCAGTGATCAATGCACTGTTGATCAGCAAGCTCAAAGTACTACAACAGCCTACTCTGCACCTTGCCTGCCTCTTTTTGAACATCCACACTATATACTCTGTTTCCAGCCTCCTCGCCACTGAAGGACATCCAGAAGTTAGCTATACATCCTACTACATCCCAGCCTGCCGCCTATCATGTTTTAGCCACGTATACCGTGTTTATTATGTCTTGCATTCCTCTACCTCCATATTTTTGTGCTTCCTTCAGTTGAACAGCCTCTCCCCGGCAAAAGAGATGCTACCGAAGTAATCAGTTAAGCAGAAGCTGACCCTATGATAGCTGCCAATTAGCTCACATCCCCAAATAGTAGATTGCACACTTCAGGCATGCTACTGATTGCTTCACCAAATACTGGCTATACTCTCCAACCCATTGCTATGCATCACTGACATTCGCAACACGTGTAAAGCATTCAAATCAATATAAAAAACTGACTAAATATCCTCCAAGCAGTGCCACTTACTGTTCATGACCCACGTGGTGATCAAACTGGAGAAGTGTCAGTTTTTTATTACATACTACTTTAGCATCGCATATTATTACATTACTTTTAAAATTTTCTATTCAAAACAAATACAAAAAACTCATAAAAATGGCAAGACTGATTGGCATTGCCAATGCTTGTTTCTATTGAGAGCAGAAGAAGAAATAATAGTGCCCAGCCATTTTTAACACAGTATCATCTATATGAGTCCCCTGAAGCAAACATATATCAGCCTTATGCCTAGCTAAATAATCTAAAACCTTAGTACGTTTAACAGGGTGACATAAACCTTTAACATTAAATGAAACAATTTTAATACCGTTAATATTAGACATTACCAAGCAAGAAAAAAAGATAGATAAAAGAAGTGAAGATTCAGATAGATTGAAAAAAGAAAAGTAGCTCTAAAATTGCAATAGAGGAGGAAAAGAAAGACAAGAACAAATAACATAGAAATATAAATAATACTCTTGAATCGCACACACGCATGTCAAGAATGACCTGACTCTGCATGCCCCTATAATAAACTCTACTACAAAGGCTAGTTATAAAGAAATCGCAAAGCGGTGTGTTCAAGTATCATTCTCATTCGTTTCCATAGAGAGCTGTGACTGTTAATCCAAAAACTCAAAAGATCATCTGGATGTTGAAATGACTTTGAAGAACCATCTTTCCAAATTCGCATAGTGGAAGGATCAAACAAACCATATTTATAACCAAAGCTTCTCAAACTTGGTCGAAGATCAGCAAATTCTTTGCGAAGTTTAACAGTTTCCTTAGCAAAATCTTGCTGAATAAAAATGTTGTTCCCATTAACCATTACAGAAGGAATGTCTCTGGCTGCCTTTCTTAATAGAACTAAATGGTGATGACACAAGACTTTAAATATCACCTGGCAAGGCTTATCCTGTCTTGGGCTGCGATGGGAAGGAATTCTATGCGCCTTGTCAATCTAAATTTTTTCTGGAAACTTTATACGTAAAAGACCAGGTAATACGTTTTCCAAATATAACCTGCAGTCATTACCTTCTACATCCTCTGTTAAATTGAAAATTTGCAAGGTGTATTGGCGATTGCCGTTTTCTAAGTCCAGTAATAATTTATTAATTGGTATTATTTTTGCTGTAATAAGAATGAGGTTGTCAATTTTAGTTTTATTATCTTGAATTTTATTTGTATTGTCTGAAATTTTCATAGGAAGGCCAGCCATATCTTTGCGTATATTTTTAATTTCCGATGCAATGTTATCAGTATTTGAGCGTACAGCTTGTAATTCCTTCAGTAAAGTGGATAACAAAGGTTCATTAACATCCACTAATTTAGACTTAACTGGTGGAGGAGAAATATTCTGTTTGCATTTACTAGGCATAACTTGAGTATTCTTGCTATCCATAGCAAAAATAAAATGATAAAAATGTAAGTCGCAATAATATATAACAAATAGGCAAGCAGGAACAAGCAGGAATAAAATACTATATGAAAATGGGCTGTGCGGCAGCTAAAACCAACTGAGGGAGTGGCCAAGGTCACAGCTGCGCCCTTTTCTGTAACTCTACCCTCCTGACAGAAATTCTCTGCAGTACCTGGAGACCTACACTGGTGACCAGCCCAAGGAAGACAACTTCTCCAAACAGGAAAGGTGACATGCAACATGCACAGTGCTCAGAAGGGCAGGAAAATTGAAGCCTCCACATACTGAAACAGCGGTAAGGCTAGGCTATAATCAGTAAATAATCATTGATGAAGGGCAGATGCTGCTGGAGCTCAGCGAGAGGTGGCCATCTTGATATTCGCGCCTCCCTAGCAAGGATTTGGTTTTAATTGTTTTATCTGCACACATTGCCAGTGCAAGATGTTTTGGGGTGGTTCCCAACCTCTTTCTAACCCTGTTTGGTGGGGGAAGGGACAATACAATTTTCATCTGCCCATGACTCCAATTCTTCTAATAGGAGTACCGCATAGTTTTGGTCTAGTTTTCCAACAGGGAGATTTGACGATAATTTCATGGGTCTAAAATCTTCCCTTCTTTGTATGCGGGATCGATTATCACCCATCACCATGACTCTGTTATTTGTTCAGTGGAGATTCAGTGATTAATAAAAGGTGTTAATAGGGATGCCCAATATTCCATATTATCTTTGAACAGTTGCTGAAGTAAGCTGTTTGGCCTTGGGGCCCATTCTCATCTGCCCCTGGAAAATACATCAATGACCTGTTTGCAGGAATAGCCTGCAAATTCGATGGATAAGGGGGTGCAGAGTTCTGCGCTTCACTGGTTCAGATGATCCATTTCTACAACAGTTTTAACCCAGGGATTCTTGTTGCTTTGATCTCTATGCTTTGCGGAGTTGAATCTACCCTTTCTGCGGAGGTTTCAACCTCAGTTATTCCTGTTACAGTCAATTTTTATGAGCCATTACTTGGAGACTTTGGGCCGTGATGAAATGTTCTTCCCATAGGTGCACTGATAAGTTTGCAGAGTTTTCCACTGGACGATCTTGTTGGCTTTTATTCACGATCTCCCAAAACTTTTTTGCATTTCTTGATTTACTAGCAAAGAGGACTATCGCCTGGTAGTTATCATAAGCAACGCATATAAGTGCCCATATTTCCTTCTTGTATAGCTTCCAAATGGTTGCAATTTTTTGTTCTAAACCTGTCTCAGTTGGGTTGCTTTTAAGAGCTTCAAGCTGTTGGGTAATTCCTTTTTAATGGCCCTTACAGGTGGCGGGAGCCTGCAGTAGAATCTTCTATTTTGTATGAGAGCACGTGCTCCCTGTGGCTGAGACAGAAACTCCTTAATCAGATTTCTGGCTACCAGTTCCCAGGCTTCTTTCGGGCTCAGACCATTTGAAGCCAAATTTTCTATGGTCTGTTGGCAGTGCTCCTCAAAGTCCTTTGCTGTGACACCTTTCCAGTTTAATCTCTTTAGGCTAGTAGTAGGTGATACTGAGCCTGAGTCAAGGCTTTTGCTAGGAGCGGACATGTATTGCTTAATTATAGGGTTTGTGGATTATGGTCGCTTTCTGGGCAAACATCTATCTAGAAATACTCCAGGTATCCCAACAGGGAAAGGCTCATAAAGGTGTAATCTATGATTGAGCATGATTTCGAAGCAGTGTGAGTTGGTGCTGGTGGCTGATCCTCTCTTGCTCTCCAATTCAGTGATCAGAGGCTAGCTTGCAGGCATACACCCAGAATCTTCTCCCAAAGACGGTCACATATTTTAGTAGATGGTATCACTTGATAGGGGATGTGCCATAGGTCGTCTTGTAGTAGTGTGGTCTTGTCTCTGTGACTGTTAGTGAATAGATTTTAGTTAAAATCGCTAGATAGGATCATATTTGCCCCACTGTGCTTTTTTCTTAGGTCCTGTTGTTACTGACTCCAGCTTAGGTATAATCTCTCGTTTTGAGAGGGGTGTGGGTAAATAGAGATGTTTATTAATAAAAGAGGTGCCTTGAGTTCACAAGCCCAATTGTGAACTAATATGGCCATGATCCAAGGTTCATGTAGAACAATTTCTTCTGTACCGACATACAGCTCTAAGGCAATGTAAATGGTAGGCCCACGTTAGGTCTGCCTTTTGCATTCATTTTAACAGCCGATGAGCGAAACTCCAGGTACCCGATCAAGGGAGTTGAGGTTATGATCCATGTTTTGTGCAGCATGATTACATTATATTATTGCCAGTGCATGACCACTTCTAAGTCATCAACTAAGCTGCTCAGGCCTCTTGCATTCAAAGACATACCTTTAAGCCAGTGGAGAAGTCAGAGAGGTTGGACGAATGCGGAGAGGGAGGTCATTTTCTTGTTCCTTTACTTAAGGCCATTGGCAGCCGTGAAAAGCCTGACTCCATATTACGGGTTTGAGTCTGCCGGTAATGCTTCCCTGGCAAACTCTCGATTCTTGTTGTTGTTTTTTTGGACTGGCTGCTGCTGCCTTTTGTATTTCTCAAGATTGAGAAGGTTTCATTTGGGGAGCCTCTGTTGTGGTTAGCCATCATAGTTGGACTGCAGATAGAAAATTATCAACATGCAATATATCAGTAGGAGGTGGTTTAACATATAAAGCTGATTAATAATTCATGAACTCATTAATTGTTTCTTTATAGGTTAAAGCAACTGATCTATTTGAAGTATGAATAGCATTAATTTGATGTTTATCTTTTTAATACGAAGATAGTTGGCCAGGAATCTACCAGATCGATTAGAACTAAAACAAAACTTCACATTATTATTGGAGATTTGTATGCCCGCCCTAGTGCTTAATATGGAATTCAATTCATAACGAAGTTTTTGCAATTGCACCTTATATTTGATGTGATTAGATGTGATATATAAACGTTTGTATCTAGCTATTTGTTTATCTAGTTCTCTAATTTATTGAATTAAATGATTTATTATCATATGCCATAATAGATATTGGGCCAGATGTACGACGCTTATTAGCGTGAGCAAACGGGCCTTAGACCCGTTTGCGCACGCTAAAAGCATGGGCCTATGTACAAACAGTATTTTGCGACTCGCAAATAAATTGCAACTCGCAAAATACTGTTTTGCTATTCGCTATTAGAAAGGGGCGTTCCCTTCCTAATAGCGACCGCAAGCTAATGTACCAATGTTTTGCGACCGCAATTGCGGTCGCAAAACACTCGCAAATTACCACCTACTTCAAGTAGGTGGTAATGCATTCGCAAATGGGAAGGGGTCCCCAGGGGACCCCTTCCCCTTGCAAATGCATGCAATATTATTTTCAAGGGCAGGCAGTGGCCCCAGGGACCACCGCCTGCCCTTAAAAATGAAACAAAAACGTTTCATTTTTTTTTTAAATGCATCCCATTTCCTTTTAAGGAAAACGGGCTGCATTTAAAAAAAAAAGCTGCTTTATTTAAAAGCAGTCCCAGACATGGTGGTCTATTGAGCCCAGCAGGCCACCATCCCTGGGAGGGCCTGTCATTCCCAATGGGCTCGCAAATTGCGAGAGGCTCATTAATATTCATGAGCCTCGCAATTTGCGACCCCATTGCGAATCGCAAACAGTGTTAAACACACTGTTGTAAATGCCAAATAGCACCTCGCAAATTGTGAGTCGAAATGCGACGCAATTTGCGAGGCGCTATTTGGCATGTCGTACATCTGGCCCCACTGTCTCTTATCTGACATATGCCTTAAATGCATCCCATCGATTAATAATGGATGTAGAACCTAGTTTTTTGCTTGTTTTTCTCATTAAGAACAATATTGGTATTCATGTGCCATCGACCTTGAACTTGCTGAGGGGAGTTGGAACATAAAATACATGATATAAGAGCATGGTCTGAAATATCAATATTCTGAATAATAGGATTAAAAATTGAAGATATTAGGTTACGGGATATTAATAAATAATCAAGTCGAGAATAAGAATTATGAGGGTTAGAAAAAAAGTAAACTGTTTGTCTGCAGGATTATGTAAACGTCAAACATCTACCATTTTAGTAGTTCTAAAAAAGGATTTGAGAGTGAAAAAAGCTTTTGGAGGACGGTATTTTGATTGGGAAGTTCTATCTAACAATGGTTCCACATATAAGATTAAAATCACCTCCAACAATAAGAGGGACATTGCCCAATTTTAGTACTTCTGAAGTAAATCGGGACCAAAAATCTGGATTATTGTTTGTGGGACCATACACATTAATTAGATGTAAAACAGTATTGTCAATTTTGAATTTAGCTCCATAGTTTTAAGCGCAATCCTCCAGTTGTTGAAAATTATATCCATTAATTTGTGGCTTCGCGGGTGGTGCGACCCTACCAAGAACCTCAAGTTTCCAAACAACAATATTAAAAGGGGAGCGCGCGGTCTAATGAGAACTGCGCGCACGCGATGACATGCTCTTTTCCCGAATTGCTGTGGCCCAGCTTTAAACAGAAGTCAGCGCGCGAGCTAATTATCGGATCCCTCAGGAATCCTCCAAACATTTAACACAGTATCTCCACCTTCACTATCACACGGAGTACAGTGAACGAATGAAAAAAGGTTGCCATTAATGAAAAAACTAAGCGATACAAGAAAGTTACAGATAAAACGTATATCACACCAATGTTACGGGGGTATAAATGCACCTTAAACGTTCTCAAATATAAATAATAAAGCTGACAACAAAATTATCACATGATATACTCTTAAAGAATGTAATCATGCGAGAATGAAACCGTGGCTGCTGTGTAGCAAAGCATTGTGGGAATGCAAATTTTCCACGGAGTATTGTGCTTCCTGCAGACACCATTTCCCCGTTACATATATGAGGGTGCAGTACCTCAGGTGATTACTTGATGTCCCTGTATAGTCAGGCTCTACACAGCTTGCCAGGACACACTGAAAGAGCAGGAGCACTCCATTGTTTTAAGCGCAATCCTCCAGTTGTTGAAAATTATATCCATTAATTTGAGGCTTCGCGGGTGGTGCGACCCCACCACGAACCTCAAGTTTCCAAACTACAATATTAAAGGGGCGGTCACGCGATGACGTGCTCTTTCCCTGATTTGCTGTGGCCCAGCTTTAAATAGAAGGCAGCGCGCGAGCTAATTATCGGATCCCCGCAGGATTTCTCCTAACATTTAACACAGTATCTCCACCTTCACTATCACACGGAGTACAGTGAACGAATAAAAAAAGTTGCCACTATTGATCAAGATTAGCGATACAAGAAAGTTACAGATAAAACGTACATCACACCAATATTACGGGGGTATAAATGCACCTTAAACGTTCTCAAATATAAATAATAAACAAAGCTGAAAACAAAATTATCACATGATATACTCTTAAAGAATGTAATCATGCGAGAATGAAACCGTGGCTGCTGTGTAGCAAAGGATTGTGGGAATGCAAAATTTCCACGGAGTATTGTGCTTCCTGCAAATGCCATTTCCCCGTTAGATATATGAGGGTGCAGTACCTCAGGTGATTACTAGATGTCCCTGTATAGTCAGGCTCTACACAGCTGCCAAGGTTTCAAATTGCTTATATGTGACATTTACATTATTTCAGTGTCATACAAGGCAATATTTCTTTACATGTGTTCCCATACCTGGCGTGTCACGCAGTTTGGTGCTTACTTTCCCTCCAAATTAAACAATAGTAGCTGTTTCAGCACCCAGGCTAATATGCTGCATTGCTATATACGTATAAGGTCCCAAAGGCGAGACCGATGCATTGCAGCTGCTTAGTGTGCATCCGTCTTTTTCAAGTTTACATTATAATGTACTGTGTTGTTTTTCCGGCAAGCACGTGATTAAGAAACTGCAAAATCTTTCAGCTCCTGCCGATCGTGTGCTTCCCAGGCATACAGAAGCACGTTTTTGGGTTTTTGCTAAGTTGATGCCTGCCTTGGCGTCCGTGTTGTTGGTGCCTTGCCAAGGAGTTCACAGGTTTTATTCCGATTAGATGCTTCCGAGTACAAATAAACACATAATTGCAAACTTGCTGCTTGGCGTCAAAGCCCCACCCAAGTACTTCACAGGTTTTCTTTAGATCCTAAATTATTGTTTTAACAGCGAAAATAATTTCCGAAGTGAGCCTGAAGACGCCATTGAGAGTCACTTTGTGCTTTCACTGTGTGTAGTTGTGTGCACACACTGAGCTGATAAATGTGGGTGGTAATGAGGAGGCCAGTCCAGGGATAGCAGGATCTCTAGCTCATGCGTCCCCTTACCTTTGTAGCTTGTCACAAAACAGTTTAAGATACAGCCGGAGTTGCATTTTAAGTGGAGCTTGCAGTACACTGCAAGAAATGCAAACAGTTAACGTGTACAGTAAACGTTTTCAGTGTAGTGTTGAAAACTCTGGGTTCTTCTACATCAACAAAGTTATCAGTTGTCTGATATTTGAGTACCTCTTCAATAATGCACGATATTGAGTCTCCCATTTTCTTAAGAACTCAAGGGGTCTGTGCTCCCCCTGCTGTATTTACTACACACGCATCTATTCCAGATCGTGCATAGATCTGCCAGATGGATGTTGGAGGAAATAAATTACGACCCCACAATAACGTGTCTTGGGTTTAGTTTAACATCTTGCCACTACGGAAACTTGTTGCTTCGTGCGCAGTCCATTCACAAATAGGTTATGAGCCAGACCGCTATAAATGTATTGAAAAGCAAACCTACCTATGCTGTGACTAGTTGGTCAACGTAGGTTGTGCGAGGGACTCGATTACAAGTTGGAAGAAATACAGCAGCGTAATAACATTTCAGTAGTTAAATATGTACAAAGTTCCTGCCTCAGACATTGTTAGTCACTGTGCTTTTTATGGAGTATAGACCTGCAAAAAGGGGTAATTGCCTATTTTCACAATACGTCACGACTGGTGGCTGCCCGGCATGTGTTCCCTCCGCCCCTAAAAATGTCATTACATATGTTTCTTTAAGGAAGTGAGGGTTGTACAACTTTTGTTGTGACTTGCACGCACCGCACAATCTCTGATACCACGTGCACAACAAAGTTATGGGCAAATGCCAAAAATAAAATTCAACTGAGGAAACAGTCCGGGTGGTTTGTATTTCTTTTCTAGTCTGGAGCATGCAACAATTTCCTCTGCTAATATAAAGTGTCAGTGATCAATGCACTGTTGATCAGCAAGCTCAAAGTACTACAACAGCCTACTCTGCACCTTGCCTGCCTCTTTTTGAACATCCACACTATATACTCTGTTTCCAGCCTCCTCGCCACTGAAGGACATCCAGAAGTTAGCTATACATCCTACTACATCCCAGCCTGCCGCCTATCATGTTTTAGCCACGTATACCGTGTTTATTATGTCTTGCATTCCTCTACCTCCATATTTTTGTGCTTCCTTCAGTTGAACAGCCTCTCCCCGGCAAAAGAGATGCTACCGAAGTAATCAGTTAAGCAGAAGCTGACCCTATGATAGCTGCCAATTAGCTCACATCCCCAAATAGTAGATTGCACACTTCAGGCATGCTACTGATTGCTTCACCAAATACTGGCTATACTCTCCAACCCATTGCTATGCATCACTGACATTCGCAACACGTGTAAAGCATTCAAATCAATATAAAAAACTGACTAAATATCCTCCAAGCAGTGCCACTTACTGTTCATGACCCACGTGGTGATCAAACTGGAGAAGTGTCAGTTTTTTATTACATACTACTTTAGCATCGCATATTATTACATTACTTTTAAAATTTTCTATTCAAAACAAATACAAAAAACTCATAAAAATGGCAAGACTGATTGGCATTGCCAATGCTTGTTTCTATTGAGAGCAGAAGAAGAAATAATAGTGCCCAGCCATTTTTAACACAGTATCATCTATATGAGTCCCCTGAAGCAAACATATATCAGCCTTATGCCTAGCTAAATAATCTAAAACCTTAGTACGTTTAACAGGGTGACATAAACCTTTAACATTAAATGAAACAATTTTAATACCGTTAATATTAGACATTACCAAGCAAGAAAAAAAGATAGATAAAAGAAGTGAAGATTCAGATAGATTGAAAAAAGAAAAGTAGCTCTAAAATTGCAATAGAGGAGGAAAAGAAAGACAAGAACAAATAACATAAAAATATAAATAATACTCTTGAATCGCACACACGCATGTCAAGTACGACCTGACTCTAAATGCCCTTATAATAAATTCAACTAGAAAGGCTAGTAATAAAGAAATCGTAAAGCGGTGTGTTCAAGTATCATTCTCATTCGTTTCCATAGAGAGCTGTGACTGTTAATCCAAAAAACTCAAAAGATCATCTGGATGTTGAAATGACTTTGAAGAACCATCTTTCCAAATTCGCATAGTGGAAGGATCAAACAAACCATATTTATAACCAAAGCTTCTCAAACTTGGTCGAAGATCAGCAAATTCTTTGCGAAGTTTAACAGTTTCCTTAGCAAAATCTTGCTGAATAAAAATGTTGTTCCCATTAACCATTACAGAAGGAATGTCCCTGGCTGCCTTTCTTAATAGAACTAAATGGTGATGACACAAGACTTTAAATATCACCTGGCAAGGCTTATCCTGTCTTGGGCTGCGATGGGAAGGAATTCTATGCGCCTTGTCAATCTAAATTTTTTCTGGAAACTTTATACGTAAAAGACCAGGTAATACGTTTTCCAAATATAACCTGCAGTCATTACCTTCTACATCCTCTGTTAAATTGAAAATTTGCAAGGTGTATTGGCGATTGCCGTTTTCTAAGTCCAGTAATAATTTATTAATTGGTATTATTTTTGCTGTAATAAGAATGAGGTTGTCAATTTTAGTTTTATTATCTTGAATTTTATTTGTATTGTCTGAAATTTTCATAGGAAGGCCAGCCATATCTTTGCGTATATTTTTAATTTCCGATGCAATGTTATCAGTATTTGAGCGTACAGCTTGTAATTCCTTCAGTAAAGTGGATAACAAAGGTTCATTAACATCCACTAATTTAGACTTAACTGGTGGAGGAGAAATATTCTGTTTGCATTTACTAGGCATAACTTGAGTATTCTTGCTATCCATAGCAAAAATAAAATGATAAAAATGTAAGTCGCAATAATATATAACAAATAGGCAAGCAGGAACAAGCAGGAATAAAATACTATATGAAAATGGGCTGTGCGGCAGCTAAAACCAACTGAGGGAGTGGCCAAGGTCACAGCTGCGCCCTTTTCTGTAACTCTACCCTCCTGACAGGAATTCTCTGCAGTACCTGGAGACCTACACTGGTGACCAGCCCAAGGAAGACAACTTCTCCAAACAGGAAAGGTGACATGCAACATGCACAGTGCTCAGAAGGGCAGGAAAATTGAAGCCTCCACATACTGAAACAGCGGTAAGGCTAGGCTATAATCAGTAAATAATCATTGATGAAGGGCAGACGCTGCTGGAGCTCAGCGAGAGGTGGCCATCTTGATATTCGCGCCTCCCTAGCAAGGATTTGGTTTTAATTGTTTTATCTGCACACATTGCCAGTGCAAGATGTTTTGGGGTGGTTCCCAACCTCTTTCTAACCCTGTTTGGTGGGGGAAGGGACAATACAATTTTCATCTGCCCATGACTCCAATTCTTCTAATAGGAGTACCGCATAGTTTTGGTCTAGTTTTCCAACAGGGAGATTTGACGATAATTTCATGGGTCTAAAATCTTCCCTTCTTTGTATGCGGGATCGATTATCACCCATCACCATGACTCTGTTATTTGTTCAGTGGAGATTCAGTGATTAATAAAAGGTGTTAATAGGGATGCCCAATATTCCATATTATCTTTGAACAGTTGCTGAAGTAAGCTGTTTGGCCTTGGGGCCCATTCTCATCTGCCCCTGGAAAATACATCAATGACCTGTTTGCAGGAATAGCCTGCAAATTCGATGGATAAGGGGTGCAGAGTTCTGCGCTTCACTGGTTCAGATGATCCATTTCTACAACAGTTTTAACCCAGGGATTCTTGTTGCTTTGATCTCTATGCTTTGCGGAGTTGAATCTACCCTTTCTGCGGAGGTTTCAACCTCAGTTATTCCTGTTACAGTCAATTTTTTATGAGCCATTACTTGGAGACTTTGGGCCGTGATGAAATGTTCTTCCCATAGGTGCACTGATAAGTTTGCAGAGTTTTCCACTGGACGATCTTGTTGGCTTTTATTCACGATCTCCCAAAACTTTTTTGCATTTCTTGATTTACTAGCAAAGAGGACTATCGCCTGGTAGTTATCATAAGCAACGCATATAAGTGCCCATATTTCCTTCTTGTATAGCTTCCAAATGGTTGCAATTTTTTGTTCTAAACCTGTCTCAGTTGGGTTGCTTTTAAGAGCTTCAAGCTGTTGGGTAATTCCTTTTTAATGGCCCTTACAGGTGGCGGGAGCCTGCAGTAGAATCTTCTATTTTGTATGAGAGCACGTGCTCCCTGTGGCTGAGACAGAAACTCCTTAATCAGATTTCTGGCTACCAGTTCCCAGGCTTCTTTCGGGCTCAGACCATTTGAAGCCAAATTTTCTATGGTCTGTTGGCAGTGCTCCTCAAAGTCCTTTGCTGTGACACCTTTCCAGTTTAATCTCTTTAGGCTAGTAGTAGGTGATACTGAGCCTGAGTCAAGGCTTTTGCTAGGAGCGGACATGTATTGCTTAATTATAGGGTTTGTGGATTATGGTCGCTTTCTGGGCAAACATCTATCTAGAAATACTCCAGGTATCCCAACAGGGAAAGGCTCATAAAGGTGTAATCTATGATTGAGCATGATTTCGAAGCAGTGTGAGTTGGTGCTGGTGGCTGATCCTCTCTTGCTCTCCAATTCAGTGATCAGAGGCTAGCTTGCAGGCATACACCCAGAATCTTCTCCCAAAGACGGTCACATATTTTAGTAGATGGTATCACTTGATAGGGGATGTGCCATAGGTCGTCTTGTAGTAGTGTGGTCTTGTCTCTGTGACTGTTAGTGAATAGATTTTAGTTAAAATCGCTAGATAGGATCATATTTGCCCCACTGTGCTTTTTTCTTAGGTCCTGTTGTTACTGACTCCAGCTTAGGTATAATCTCTCGTTTTGAGAGGGGGTGTGGGTAAATAGAGATGTTTATTAATAAAAGAGGTGCCTTGAGTTCACAAGCCCAATTGTGAACTAATATGGCCATGATCCAAGGTTCATGTAGAACAATTTCTTCTGTACCGACATACAGCTCTAAGGCAATGTAAATGGTAGGCCCACGTTAGGTCTGCCTTTTGCATTCATTTTAACAGCCGATGAGCGAAACTCCAGGTACCCGATCAAGGGAGTTGAGGTTATGCTCCATGTTTTGTGCAGCATGATTACATTATATTATTGCCAGTGCATGACCACTTCTAAGTCATCAACTAAGCTGCTCAGGCCTCTTGTATTCAAAGACATACCTTTAAGCCAGTGGAGAAGTCAGAGAGGTTGGACGAATGCGGAGAGGGAGGTCATTTTCTTGTTCCTTTACTTAAGGCCATTGGCAGCCGTGAAAAGCCTGACTCCATATTACGGGTTTGAGTCTGCCGGTAATGCTTCCCTGGCAAACTCTCGATTCTTGTTGTTGTTTTTTTGGACTGGCTGCTGCTGCCTTTTGTATTTCTCAAGATTGAGAAGGTTTCATTTGGGGAGCCTCTGTTGTGGTTAGCCATCAAAGTTGGACCTCAGATAGAAAATTATCAACATGCAATATATCAGTAGGAGGTGGTTTAACATATAAAGCTGATTAATAATTCATGAACTCATTAATTGTTTCTTTATAGGTTAAAGCAACTGATCTATTTGAAGTATGAATAGCATTAATTTGATGTTTATCTTTTTAATACGAAGATAGTTGGCCAGGAATCTACCAGATCGATTAGAACTAAAACAAAACTTCACATTATTATTGGAGATTTGTATGCCCGCCCTAGTGCTTAATATGGAATTCAATTCATAACGAAGTTTTTGCAATTGCACCTTATATTTGATGTGATTAGATGTGATATATAAACGTTTGTATCTAGCTATTTGTTTATCTAGTTCTCTAATTTATTGAATTAAATGATTTATTATCATATGCCATAATAGATATTGGGCCAGATGTACGACGCTTATTAGCGTGAGCAAACGGGCCTTAGACCCGTTTGCGCACGCTAAAAAGCATGGGCCTATGTACAAACAGTATTTTGCGACTCGCAAATAAATTGCAACTCGCAAAATACTGTTTTGCTATTCGCTATTAGAAAGGGGCGTTCCCTTCCTAATAGCGACCGCAAAGCAATGTACCAATGTTTTGCGACCGCAATTGCGGTCGCAAAACACTCGCAAATTACCACCTACTTCAAGTAGGTGGTAATGCATTCGCAAATGGGAAGGGGTCCCCAGGGGACCCCTTCCCCTTTGCAAATGCATGCAATATTATTTTTCAAGGGCAGGCAGTGGCCCCAGGGACCACCGCCTGCCCTTAAAAAATGAAACAAAAACGTTTCATTTTTTTTTAAATGCATCCCATTTCCTTTTAAGGAAAACGGGCTGCATTTAAAAAAAAAAGCTGCTTTATTTAAAAGCAGTCCCAGACATGGTGGTCTATTGAGCCCAGCAGGCCACCATCCCTGGGAGGGCCTGTCATTCCCAATGGGCTCGCAAATTGCGAGAGGCTCATTAATATTCATGAGCCTCGCAATTTGCGACCCCATTGCGAATCGCAAACAGTGTTAAACACACTGTTGTAAATGCCAAATAGCACCTCGCAAATTGTGAGTCGAAATGCGACGCAATTTGCGAGCGCTATTTGGCATGTCGTACATCTGGCCCCACTGTCTCTTATCTGACATATGCCTTAAATGCATCCCATCGATTAATAATGGATGTAGAACCTAGTTTTTTGCTTGTTTTTCTCATTAAGAACAATATTGGTATTCATGTGCCATCGACCTTGAACTTGCTGAGGGGAGTTGGAACATAAAATACATGATATAAGAGCATGGTCTGAAATATCAATATTCTGAATAATAGGATTAAAAATTGAAGATATTAGGTTACGGGATATTAATAAATAATCAAGTCGAGAATAAGAATTATGAGGGTTAGAAAAAAAGTAAACTGTTTGTCTGCAGGATTATGTAAACGTCAAACATCTACCATTTTAGTAGTTCTAAAAAGGATTTGAGAGTGAAAAAAGCTTTTGGAGGACGGTATTTTGATTGGGAAGTTCTATCTAACAATGGTTCCACATATAAGATTAAAATCACCTCCAACAATAAGAGGGACATTGCCCAATTTTAGTACTTCTGAAGTAAATCGGGACCAAAAATCTGGATTATTGTTTGTGGGACCATACACATTAATTAGATGTAAAACAGTATTGTCAATTTTGAATTTAGCTCCATAGTTTTAAGCGCAATCCTCCAGTTGTTGAAAATTATATCCATTAATTTGTGGCTTCGCGGGTGGTGCGACCCTACCAAGAACCTCAAGTTTCCAAACAACAATATTAAAAGGGGAGCGCGCGGTCTAATGAGAACTGCGCGCACGCGATGACATGCTCTTTTCCCGAATTGCTGTGGCCCAGCTTTAAACAGAAGTCAGCGCGCGAGCTAATTATCGGATCCCTCAGGAATCCTCCAAACATTTAACACAGTATCTCCACCTTCACTATCACACGGAGTACAGTGAACGAATGAAAAAAGGTTGCCATTAATGAAAAAACTAAGCGATACAAGAAAGTTACAGATAAAACGTATATCACACCAATGTTACGGGGGTATAAATGCACCTTAAACGTTCTCAAATATAAATAATAAAGCTGAAAACAAAATTATCACATGATATACTCTTAAAGAATGTAATCATGCGAGAATGAAACCGTGGCTGCTGTGTAGCAAAGCATTGTGGGAATGCAAATTTTCCACGGAGTATTGTGCTTCCTGCAGACACCATTTCCCCGTTACATATATGAGGGTGCAGTACCTCAGGTGATTACTTGATGTCCCTGTATAGTCAGGCTCTACACAGCTTGCCAGGACACACTGAAAGAGCAGGAGCACTCCATTGTTTTAAGCGCAATCCTCCAGTTGTTGAAAATTATATCCATTAATTTGAGGCTTCGCGGGTGGTGCGACCCCACCACGAACCTCAAGTTTCCAAACTACAATATTAAAGGGGCGGTCACGCGATGACGTGCTCTTTCCCTGATTTGCTGTGGCCCAGCTTTAAATAGAAGGCAGCGCGCGAGCTAATTATCGGATCCCCGCAGGATTTCTCCTAACATTTAACACAGTATCTCCACCTTCACTATCACACGGAGTACAGTGAACGAATAAAAAAAGTTGCCACTATTGATCAAGATTAGCGATACAAGAAAGTTACAGATAAAACGTACATCACACCAATATTACGGGGGTATAAATGCACCTTAAACGTTCTCAAATATAAATAATAAACAAAGCTGAAAACAAAATTATCACATGATATACTCTTAAAGAATGTAATCATGCGAGAATGAAACCGTGGCTGCTGTGTAGCAAAGGATTGTGGGAATGCAAAATTTCCACGGAGTATTGTGCTTCCTGCAAATGCCATTTCCCGTTAGATATATGAGGGTGCAGTACCTCAGGTGATTACTAGATGTCCCTGTATAGTCAGGCTCTACACAGCTGCCAAGGTTTCAAATTGCTTATATGTGACATTTACATTATTTCAGTGTCATACAAGGCAATATTTCTTTACATGTGTTCCCATACCTGGCGTGTCACGCAGTTTGGTGCTTACTTTCCCTCCAAATTAAACAATAGTAGCTGTTTCAGCACCCAGGCTAATATGCTGCATTGCTATATACGTATAAGGTCCCAAAGGCGAGACCGATGCATTGCAGCTGCTTAGTGTGCATCCGTCTTTTTCAAGTTTACATTATAATGTACTGTGTTGTTTTTCCGGCAAGCACGTGATTAAGAAACTGCAAAATCTTTCAGCTCCTGCCGATCGTGTGCTTCCCAGGCATACAGAAGCACGTTTTTGGGTTTTTGCTAAGTTGATGCCTGCCTTGGCGTCCGTGTTGTTGGTGCCTTGCCAAGGAGTTCACAGGTTTTATTCCGATTAGATGCTTCCCGAGTACAAATAAACACATAATTGCAAACTTGCTGCTTGGCGTCAAAGCCCCACCCAAGTACTTCACAGGTTTTCTTTAGATCCTAAATTATTGTTTTAACAGCGAAAATAATTTCCGAAGTGAGCCTGAAGACGCCATTGAGAGTCACTTTGTGCTTTCACTGTGTGTAGTTGTGTGCACACACTGAGCTGATAAATGTGGGTGGTAATGAGGAGGCCAGTCCAGGGATAGCAGGATCTCTAGCTCATGCGTCCCCTTACCTTTGTAGCTTGTCACAAAACAGTTTAAGATACAGCCGGAGTTGCATTGTAAGTGGAGCTTGCAGTACACTGCAAGAAATGCAAACAGTTAACGTGTACAGTAAACGTTTTCAGTGTAGTGTTGAAAACTCTGGGTTCTTCTACATCAACAAAGTTATCAGTTGTCTGATATTTGAGTACCTCTTCAATAATGCACGATATTGAGTCTCCCATTTTCTTAAGAACTCAAGGGGTCTGTGCTCCCCCTGCTGTATTTACTACACACGCATCTATTCCAGATCGTGCATAGATCTGCCAGATGGATGTTGGAGGAAATAAATTACGACCCCACAATAACGTGTCTTGGGTTTAGTTTAACATCTTGCCACTACGGAAACTTGTTGCTTCGTGCGCAGTCCATTCACAAATAGGTTATGAGCCAGACCGCTATAAATGTATTGAAAAGCAAACCTACCTATGCTGTGACTAGTTGGTCAACGTAGGTTGTGCGAGGGACTCGATTACAAGTTGGAAGAAATACAGCAGCGTAATAACATTTCAGTAGTTAAATATGTACAAAGTTCCTGCCTCAGACATTGTTAGTCACTGTGCTTTTTATGGAGTATAGACCTGCAAAAAGGGGTAATTGCCTATTTTCACAATACGTCACGACTGGTGGCTGCCCGGCATGTGTTCCCTCCGCCCCTAAAAATGTCATTACATATGTTTCTTTAAGGAAGTGAGGGTTGTACAACTTTTGTTGTGACTTGCACGCACCGCACAATCTCTGATACCACGTGCACAACAAAGTTATGGGCAAATGCCAAAAATAAAATTCAACTGAGGAAACAGTCCGGGTGGTTTGTATTTCTTTTCTAGTCTGGAGCATGCAACAATTTCCTCTGCTAATATAAAGTGTCAGTGATCAATGCACTGTTGATCAGCAAGCTCAAAGTACTACAACAGCCTACTCTGCACCTTGCCTGCCTCTTTTTGAACATCCACACTATATACTCTGTTACCAGCCTCCTCGCCACTGAAGGACATCCAGAAGTTAGCTATACATCCTACTACATCCCAGCCTGCCGCCTATCATGTTTTAGCCACGTATACCGTGTTTATTATGTCTTGCATTCCTCTACCTCCATATTTTTGTGCTTCCTTCAGTTGAACAGCCTCTCCCCGGCAAAAGAGATGCTACCGAAGTAATCAGTTAAGCAGAAGCTGACCCTATGATAGCTGCCAATTAGCTCACATCCCCAAATAGTAGATTGCACACTTCAGGCATGCTACTGATTGCTTCACCAAATACTGGCTATACTCTCCAACCCATTGCTATGCATCACTGACATTCGCAACACGTGTAAAGCATTCAAATCAATATAAAAAACTGACTAAATATCCTCCAAGCAGTGCCACTTACTGTTCATGACCCACGTGGTGATCAAACTGGAGAAGTGTCAGTTTTTTATTACATACTACTTTAGCATCGCATATTATTACATTACTTTTAAAATTTTCTATGCAAAACAAATACAAAAAACTCATAAAAATGGCAAGACTGATTGGCATTGCCAATGCTTGTTTCTATTGAGAGCAGAAGAAGAAATAATAGTGCCCAGCCATTTTTAACACAGTATCATCTATATGAGTCCCCTGAAGCAAACATATATCAGCCTTATGCCTAGCTAAATAATCTAAAACCTTAGTACGTTTAACAGGGTGACATAAACCTTTAACATTAAATGAAACAATTTTAATACCGTTAATATTAGACATTACCAAGCAAGAAAAAAAGATAGATAAAAGAAGTGAAGATTCAGATAGATTGAAAAAAGAAAAGTAGCTCTAAAATTGCAATAGAGGAGGAAAAGAAAGACAAGAACAAATAACATAGAAATATAAATAATACTCTTGAATCGCACACACGCATGTCAAGAACGACCTGACTCTAAATGCCCTTATAATAAATTCAACTAGAAAGGCTAGTAATAAAGAAATCGTAAAGCGGTGTGTTCAAGTATCATTCTCATTCGTTTCCATAGAGAGCTGTGACTGTTAATCCAAAAAACTCAAAAGATCATCTGGATGTTGAAATGACTTTGAAGAACCATCTTTCCAAATTCGCATAGTGGAAGGATCAAACAAACCATATTTATAACCAAAGCTTCTCAAACTTGGTCGAAGATCAGCAAATTCTTTGCGAAGTTTAACAGTTTCCTTAGCAAAATCTTGCTGAATAAAAATGTTGTTCCCATTAACCATTACAGAAGGAATGTCCCTGGCTGCCTTTCTTAATAGAACTAAATGGTGATGACACAAGACTTTAAATATCACCTGGCAAGGCTTATCCTGTCTTGGGCTGCGATGGGAAGGAATTCTATGCGCCTTGTCAATCTAAATTTTTTCTGGAAACTTTATACGTAAAAGACCAGGTAATACGTTTTCCAAATATAACCTGCAGTCATTACCTTCTACATCCTCTGTTAAATTGAAAATTTGCAAGGTGTATTGGCGATTGCCGTTTTCTAAGTCCAGTAATAATTTATTAATTGGTATTATTTTTGCTGTAATAAGAATGAGGTTGTCAATTTTAGTTTTATTATCTTGAATTTTATTTGTATTGTCTGAAATTTTCATAGGAAGGCCAGCCATATCTTTGCGTATATTTTTAATTTCCGATGCAATGTTATCAGTATTTGAGCGTACAGCTTGTAATTCCTTCAGTAAAGTGGATAACAAAGGTTCATTAACATCCACTAATTTAGACTTAACTGGTGGAGGAGAAATATTCTGTTTGCATTTACTAGGCATAACTTGAGTATTCTTGCTATCCATAGCAAAAATAAAATGATAAAAATGTAAGTCGCAATAATATATAACAAATAGGCAAGCAGGAACAAGCAGGAATAAAATACTATATGAAAATGGGCTGTGCGGCAGCTAAAACCAACTGAGGGAGTGGCCAAGGTCACAGCTGCGCCCTTTTCTGTAACTCTACCCTCCTGACAGGAATTCTCTGCAGTACCTGGAGACCTACACTGGTGACCAGCCCAAGGAAGACAACTTCTCCAAACAGGAAAGGTGACATGCAACATGCACAGTGCTCAGAAGGGCAGGAAAATTGAAGCCTCCACATACTGAAACAGCGGTAAGGCTAGGCTATAATCAGTAAATAATCATTGATGAAGGGCAGACGCTGCTGGAGCTCAGCGAGAGGTGGCCATCTTGATATTCGCGCCTCCCTAGCAAGGATTTGGTTTTAATAGTTTTATCTGCACACATTGCCAGTGCAAGATGTTTTGGGGTGGTTCCCAACCTCTTTCTAACCCTGTTTGGTGGGGGAAGGGACAATACAATTTTCATCTGCCCATGACTCCAATTCTTCTAATAGGAGTACCGCATAGTTTTGGTCTAGTTTTCCAACAGGGAGATTTGACGATAATTTCATGGGTCTAAAATCTTCCCTTCTTTGTATGCGGGATCGATTATCACCCATCACCATGACTCTGTTATTTGTTCAGTGGAGATTCAGTGATTAATAAAAGGTGTTAATAGGGATGCCCAATATTCCATATTATCTTTGAACAGTTGCTGAAGTAAGCTGTTTGGCCTTGGGGCCCATTCTCATCTGCCCCTGGAAAATACATCAATGCCCTGTTTGCAGGAATAGCCTGCAAATTCGATGGATAAGGGGGTGCAGAGTTCTGCGCTTCACTGGTTCAGATGATCCATTTCTACAACAGTTTTAACCCAGGGATTCTTGTTGCTTTGATCTCTATGCTTTGCGGAGTTGAATCTACCCTTTCTGCGGAGGTTTCAACCTCAGTTATTCCTGTTACAGTCAATTTTTTTTGAGCCATTACTTGGAGACTTTGGGCCGTGATGAAATGTTCTTCCCATAGGTGCACTGATAAGTTTGCAGAGTTTTCCACTGACGATCTTGTTGGCTTTTATTCACGATCTCCCAAAACTTTTTGCATTTCTTGATTTACTAGCAAAGAGGACTATCGCCTGGTAGTTATCATAAGCAACGCATATAAGTGCCCATATTTCCTTCTTGTATAGCTTCCAAATGGTTGCAATTTTTTGTTCTAAACCTGTCTCAGTTGGGTTGCTTTTAAGAGCTTCAAGCTGTTGGGTAATTCCTTTTTAATGGCCCTTACAGGTGGCGGGAGCCTGCAGTAGAATCTTCTATTTTGTATGAGAGCACGTGCTCCCTGTGGCTGAGACAGAAACTCCTTAATCAGATTTCTGGCTACCAGTTCCCAGGCTTCTTTCGGGCTCAGACCATTTGAAGCCAAATTTTCTATGGTCTGTTGGCAGTGCTCCTCAAAGTCCTTTGCTGTGACACCTTTCCAGTTTAATCTCTTTAGGCTAGTAGTAGGTGATACTGAGCCTGAGTCAAGGCTTTTGCTAGGAGCGGACATGTATTGCTTAATTATAGGGTTTGTGGATTATGGTCGCTTTCTGGGCAAACATCTATCTAGAAATACTCCAGGTATCCCAACAGGGAAAGGCTCATAAAGGTGTAATCTATGATTGAGCATGATTTCGAAGCAGTGTGAGTTGGTGCTGGTGGCTGATCCTCTCTTGCTCTCCAATTCAGTGATCAGAGGCTAGCTTGCAGGCATACACCCAGAATCTTCTCCCAAAGACGGTCACATATTTTAGTAGATGGTATCACTTGATAGGGGATGTGCCATAGGTCGTCTTGTAGTAGTGTGGTCTTGTCTCTGTGACTGTTAGTGAATAGATTTTAGTTAAAATCGCTAGATAGGATCATATTTGCCCCACTGTGCTTTTTTCTTAGGTCCTGTTGTTACTGACTCCAGCTTAGGTATAATCTCTCGTTTTGAGAGGGGTGTGGGTAAATAGAGATGTTTATTAATAAAAGAGGTGCCTTGAGTTCACAAGCCCAATTGTGAACTAATATGGCCATGATCCAAGGTTCATATAGAACAATTTCTTCTGTACCGACATACAGCTCTAAGGCAATGTAAATGGTAGGCCCACGTTAGGTCTGCCTTTTGCATTCATTTTAACAGCCGATGAGCGAAACTCCAGGTACCCGATCAAGGGAGTTGAGGTTATGCTCCATGTTTTGTGCAGCATGATTACATTATATTATTGCCAGTGCATGACCACTTCTAAGTCATCAACTAAGCTGCTCAGGCCTCTTGCATTCAAAGACATACCTTTAAGCCAGTGGAGAAGTCAGAGAGGTTGGACGAATGCGGAGAGGGAGGTCATTTTCTTGTTCCTTTACTTAAGGCCATTGGCAGCCGTGAAAAGCCTGACTCCATATTACGGGTTTGAGTCTGCCGGTAATGCTTCCCTGGCAAACTCTCGATTCTTGTTGTTGTTTTTTTGGACTGGCTGCTGCTGCCTTTTGTATTTCTCAAGATTGAGAAGGTTTCATTTGGGGAGCCTCTGTTGTGGTTAGCCATCATAGTTGGACTGCAGAACAATACTGCCCCATATCTTGTCAGCTTTATTTCCCGGTTCTTAAAATTATCCTTTTCATTCCACATTTGGGGTGCTTGTTTGGGTGTGGACAGTGTTATTAAGGTTAGTTCTTCGATTGCTAACCTCTCATCGAGAGGAACGCAATAAATTGTATATCCGTGCTGATTAAGTGTGCCAGGGGTGGGTGACTTCCCAATAGCTTCAGGATATTTTACCGGTTTAGAATATCATGAGGGCCTCTTACATATTCAGGATAGATGAGGATCTTGTTTCCAAATTGGTTACTGGTACCTGCAATTAAGCGGTGGCAACACCCAGCGACGTCTTGTTAATTGCATATGGAGTAATATGTTGTGCATTCACACCTAAGCTCCTCTGCTGGAGTGTGAAGATTGTCTGCTGGGTATTTCCTGTCAATTGTCTAAGCATTGGGGGGATACAGATGTAGCGGCTTCAAAATACTTATAATGATCATTTTCCACTGTAAATCAAGGGGTCTCCTTGTTGTTCAAGGGGTTCTCCACTGCAGATGTGACATTCCTTGATTTAGGGTACTATGTTGAAGCAGCTGGCTCTTCATTTATTACAAAGGCGTGTTGGTCGTCTAGGCATATTAAGTTGTCTTTACTGTCGGTGGATGTAGTGTTATCCTTCCCTGCTGTGGTGGTAGCATTGGTGACATTTGTTTCAAGCCTTGGCCACTCATGGGATAAATTACAGTTTTTTGGGGTCAGGGCAACTTTGGTTTGTGGGGGGATCGTGTTGGGAAAAACATGTGCCTGTGCCTCCTGCAATGTATCAGTTCTGATGGTGGGGAAGGTGTTTTGACTCTGTTGACTAATTTCAGCTGTTATACCTGGAATGTGGGATATGCCCTTGAAGACTTCAGGCCTGATTTAGATCTTGGCAGATCTGGTCCCACCGTCACTTTTTTTACGGTTTCACCGCCCACCTACTTGGTGGTCCGCCCGTTTGATTTAGATATTAGCGGGTCCATGGACGAAGACCGTCTGAATGCCGCTGACTCCGCCAGGCTTTTCCTCCCGCTGCGTCATAGGTAAAAGCGGCTGTCGGAGGGAGTCCAGGCAGGATTACTGCTGGCCTAATCACCATGTGCCTTTCCATCAGGACAACTGTGGTGGGGATACCTCCATAGTTGGGTTGGCAGATGCGAAGGAAATGAGGTACAAACGTACCTTTTTTTCTGTTTCCAACTTGCGTGTCCACCTTGAACCCCATTGTCCAGGTCCGTCCTTTGCTGCTACAACTTGACCACAACGCTAATCAACTCCATTGTCACTAGGATCAAAGGTAAGTTTTGTACACATCTTACTATGATTGTGTCAACATTTCCTTTTGCCTCATGTATTTTTACATTGCCCTTACATGCAAGTTTATTCTTATGTGTAATACATTAGTGTTTATTTTACAACTAATCAATGTAAAATGACCACACCTGTATTGAAATTGAATTTTTATTTTTTGTGGGGGTTGTGGGTGTTATGTTTCTGGTGCATATGGGTGTATATCCAGTAGTGTGTGTATGTTGTATGCGCACTATGCTATATGTACATTTGCCACTGGATTCAAGCTAGCCTGGCTGAAGAGGGGTGTTACCCCAAAACCGATCCCAAGATGCTTGTTTCCGGTCCAGGAAAGACCTGGCTTGGCAATTCATGCTGGACTGTTCCCATGAGGAACAGGGTCAAAACTGATTTGCAGGAACTGATTTGGGCAGCAGCGGGAAGATCCTCCCCCTGCCGCCTAACACGGCTAGAGCCTTGGTAGTTGGAAGTATCATCCTCAGCAGGTTGGATTATTGTAATGCCCTACTACTGGAGTCTCCAAAATTCCTGATTGAACGTCTTCAAAGAGTCCAAACCTCGGCAGCTAAACTGGCTTTAATGAAGCCACGATGCTCTTCGGGCTCTTTGGCCCTTGCAGAGCTGCATTGGCTCCCAATATTGCAAAGAACTCAGTTTAAATCTCTTTGCATAGTGTTTAAAGCCCTCCATGACATTGGACCCAAACCTTTACAGGAGAAATTTGCCTGGTATATTCCGACGAGGCATCTTCGCTCTTCCTCTGCCTACTTGGTGAGAGTTCCTAGAATTAGAAGAGCTAAATCAGGAGGTAGGGCATTCAGCACAGCCGCCGCAAAGCTTTGGAATAAACTTCCACTTGAAATCAGACAGTCCCATGACCTTTTGCAGTTTAGGAAAAAGGTCAAAACATGGCTGTTCCCTAGAACTTGATCTCTCTTAATGTCTGAGGACGTTCACTGTCAAACCACACCCTCTACCATCTGTGAGTCTTGACTTCACGTACTATAGCACCAAGATACCCGTTGGGTGATAGCTGCGCTTTATAAATATTGCATACAATACAATATGGCTGGGTCTGAACTGGGGTGGCGAAGTGAGCTAAAGAACGATGATTGATTCAACCTAGATCTAATAGTGACTGGGGGTGAGTGTCTGAAAAGTTTAGCGCTCCGTCCAACATCTCCTTGTGTTTGATATGTACAAAAAGGGGCATGACAAATTACCTATATATATTTTTAAACCATACACAACCTATATGTGTAGTGACACATTATAAAAGTGGTACTAAATCGTCTCCACTCGACCAGGGATTCACTCCTCCCGGAAACCCCTGCTAGGAGAATGCCAGCACAATGGGGAAACCTAAATTGGCTTTGTGCAAACCTGCCGGCCTGACGGCAAAGAGTACTGTTAGCCAGCAATGGAGTCGCCGCGTCAATGGAGGAACATACGCGACAGTACACAGTCTGTCGATGTGGACGGCGGTTCAGCAATCACACATCTAAATACGGCAGACAGGACCCCGTCAGCTCGACAGAGTACTTGTAACTGCCACCACGGAGGGATGATGGAAGACCCGCCAAGATCTAAATCAGGCCCTTCGTTCTTTTTTCCCAAAGATTCAATATATTTTGATGGAGCATCTGTGATCAACAACTGTTGACTGACTGATTATCAGTTTGTTTCTTGCTTTCCACAATCTTTTGTGCTCTTGCTTTGTAGAAGTTTCCATTGGGTGGGGTTTGACTGTACGGGTATTAAGGGGATTTCTTTTGGAGGACTGCAGTGTGCCATAAACTCAGACCTCACCACTTTGTCTGTAGTTTTAGGGGTTTGAATATCCGGGGTTACTTCGTCCATCCACTTGCTATTACCAGCAGTGAGCCAGGGTTCTGGGGCTGTGTGTAGTTCCGCTATGCACAAAGTCTTGCGTAGGCCCATGTTGAGTGCAGTGTTTGAGGAATATTCCCTGATTCTGAGCTTTGAATGTCCTTTGAAATGATTGTGGTCATCAAGGCCGTTGGGGGCATATTTTGTTTCTCCACCTTGATGTTTTGACCGCCTGCAAAAGGGGTTGCAGGGAAACATGGGAAGGAGGAAACATTTTGGACTGGTTCAATGGGCCCTTCCAGGGGCTTACTTCCATCACTAAAATTGAGGCGCACTAAGGACATTGTTATTTGCGTTGTTTGGATCTTTAGATTTATAACGATGGATGCAAGGACTTCAGGCAGAGTTGACAATTTATTGAGCATTGGTGAGCAGGTGCATTTTCCTAGCTCTGGAAGCTCAAAAGAATCTGATGCAGAAGGAGACCAGTGGGCTTGCAAAATAGGGTTGTTGAGCATGTTGAGCCAGCCGTCTATCCCTGATACAAACACCACCAAGGTGCTTAAAAGATGTACTTGAACTTTTAATTTTTCAGAGTGAAATTTGAGTGATTGAGCGATGGAATGAAGCGTGGTCAGCAATGCAGGCCAACTGTCGCTCACGCTGCTGGTGGATTTAGGAAATGCATGGGGGTTGTGAGATGAAATTGGGACCATCTGTGGGTGCATCACATTCTGTCCACGTCCCAGCTGCTTAACTGTCAATATAGTGCAGGCCACCCTTTTCGCCGATTTGCCACAGAGTTCCGGGTATGACGGTTTTGGCATTTTCGGACTCCCATGCCAACAGAATCTACTGAATGGAAAGTTTGCTTACAGGTGTGCTTTGCTGTTCTGATGGCTTTATTCCTTCTTGTTGAGTGACCCAATGAGCATTGGGTCGTACTGGCGTGCTCTGTGCATTTCCCACACAGCTTATTTGTATGTTTTCTCTCCTTTCTATATCTGAAGTAAAGTCTCCAGAGATGGAATATGGAGAACGAGGCAAGCCATTTGATACAGCTGGCAATTTCTTTATGTTGTATGTTGCCCTTATGTTGTTCCATGTTGTCATGCGTGTTGTCATCCCGGCTAAATATACTAGTGATGAGCTCCTTGGGCTTAAACTTGAGCCGTGGTAAAAGGGAACGGCTAAAGGAACCCCGATAGGGCTGCAGGAATTCTCATGTCCCTGACATACTGAAGCCCCAGACAGCAGGCAGCAAATTCGTGGACAGCGTAATGAGCACAAGCCACACCAGCCTAATGGCAGTCGCTTCCATGTGACGCGCAGTGCCACAGCCTAGTGCTCTTACCACCTGTTGCCGCCTCCTGCCGGCCTGCCTGCCTGCATCTCTCCACCCAACACCAAACCGTGCTGTTAGTGCTGGGCTGGCCACTCACCCTCTCCTCCTCGACCCACCAGTTTCGATGGGGCTGATCACAGGAGTTGCAGGAGACCACGAAGCAGGTGCAGGTACCGAGCTGAGACCAACCTGCGACCAGCCCAGATGCGAACTGCCCCTTGCAAGCATGCATAATCAAACGTCAAGTGAAAACCCACTCCCCTTCATTTTAAATGGTTTATAGTTGACCATTGGAACATTAATGACTTAGGTCAAGTATGCCTGAATGTCATTAATTTTATTAGGCAAAATGTTGGCATTTAAATTCTATTCTACTATAGACATGCCACTTGCAGATATAGAGAACATTATTTAAGGAATATTACCTCACAGGAAGGGCATACAATTCAACATAGTGGAGGCTGAGGGCCAAGATGAAGGCTTTCCTTCATCCAGATCTATAACTACCTGGGGGTGCCTTGCCTTTTGGATAATATTGCTACTGCATCATAGCCTTGAAATTTGGAGTGCAATTTACAAAATTATTTATTAGATTACTTTTTTTTATGGTACTCTATTGGGCGAAGCTAACGTTAAACATATCTGTTGTGCTATTTATGGCAATCAGACCCTGCCATTGTTTCTAATTCAGGAACATGAGCAATTTGATTTTGTTGAAATGCATTGGAGTGAAGGCTATTTCTGAGCATCACAAAAAGATTGATGATAGAGCTTACTCACATTTTAAAGCATTTATTGTTGGGCCCACATTCATTTTGGAAATTGCGGTAGATTGTAGGGTGATTTCAACAAGTGAAAAATGTTAATTCTTTGCAAGGATTTAATGCACCATCATTGAGGAAAAACAGCTTTCTCCCATGATTTTTCATTGAAATAAAGGATTGTGGTTCAGTAAGCTAATATAACATAATTTCTATGGATTTAGAGAGCTCTTTCTCATTTAGCCCAGAACAATCCTAAGTGAAACATTACTTCCAATAGCAGCAGTAGTCTGCCACTTGATCCCAAGTATTCTACTAAGTTCTTCTGCAGCTCCATCGCAAATCGTTAGCATTCTATGTTCAATACAAAAGTGAGGCAAGCCCCAACAATCTGTTGCTGGAATAGGCACAGTTGAATTGAAAACATTTCTTGTGGATTACAAAGCAGGAAATGAACAATGAAAGTCGTTCCACTCTACTGTATATTAACAAAGCAGAGTTAAAACGACTTGTGTGAAAAGAATATGAGGGGGAGTATGGGTTTTTACTAACGTGTTTCTTTGTTTTAAAGGGACAATTTTCACAGAGTGGATACACCATAAATATGTAAGATGAACCCATAGAGAGATAAAGAATGTTTTGGGACCTCTTTTAGTTCTACAACCTGTGCAGCAGAGGTAAGAACTATTTTTAACATTAGTTTGCTGCTGAGGACAACTGAGGTTTCTCAGCTGCTCTATCCAGCATCTCCCAATGTGAATACATTCTGTGCAAGCAGAAGAATCACACTCTAGTACTTTCTTAGTACTGTTAAGAAAATAATGGTTGCAATTGGTATGATTGTTTTTTTAGGTTGTGCTTATGAATCTACTTAGTAGATGTCTACTGGGAAGGGGCCAATAACATTGAAGCATTTTGGTATTGTACAGATGTCTGATTTGTCAATAATTCTATTGACTTTATATCCTGTCTTTTTCATCTTGTTTTGAAAAAAACCATTTACTGTATAGATTAAGGTATCTCTAATCCTGTAAATATTACCCGTGAAATTAATTGTGTTTTAGATAATATTTTGATGTATTATATCTGAGAATAAAAGTACATAAATGAAAAAAAAAGAGAACAACTCTTGGGAGTCCACAGTTTACAGATTTAGATTGGCAAAAACAGCAATTTTTTAACAATAAATGTAGGACACACCTTCATGGTGGTGCACTGAACTCCATACAAAGTGTATTTTCGTGGGAAGATAGCTGCTTCAGACATTTTTTAATGCATTCCCATGCCAGATAACAATTTAAAAACATGCTTTATCTAAACTTAGTAGATCTCTTTAGAAAACAGTTTCATCTGCTGCATGGGGTTTTTAAATTTACTGGTCTAGAAGCTCCTAAGGTTTAGGTTTAGGGATTTATAAAGCGCATGGCTACCCGCAGGCATCCCAGCGCTGAAACAGGGAGGACAGATATCATGAGTGAGATTTAAGGGAACAGCCTCGTTTTGAGTTTTTTTTAAAAACACTGTTCATTTTTGATTAATCGTAATTCTGGATCCATACTGTTCCACATTTTGGGGACCAGATGTGAAAAAGATCTTCCACCCCACCTTGATCTCTTGACTTTAGTTGTGTTCATCAGAAAATTCGCTCCTGACCTGAGACATCTGCGGGGGGAATAGTGGGAAATCAAGGTTCGCAACATCATGGGGCCTCTCCCATGCATGGCTCTATGAGCCAGGCAGAGGGCCTTGAATTTTATCCTGGCCTGAACTGGCAGCCAGTGAAGCTCCCTCAAGGATGATCTTACTGACTGGTGCCTGGGTATCTTGAGATGCAGTCTGGCTGCCGCATTCTGCACCACCTGTAACCTATCAGTGAAATATTTGGGAGAGCCGAGGTGTAGAGAGTTGCCATAGTCAAGTCTCGAGACTGCCAAGGCTTGTACCACCGTCCTTCTTGATTTCTCTGGGAGTAGACTCAGAATTTTTCGAATCATTCGAAGGATGCCAAAACAGGTCCCCGCCAATTTTTTGGCTTGCGTTTCCATGGTTAAATTCTGGTCAAGCCACATCCCCAGATTTTTTATGGAGGTTTTCGGGGTGGGAGGGGGTCCCCAGTTTACTGGCCAGTTAATCTCAGTGCGTGGGGTTGGACTGTGACCTAAGATCATAAGCTCAGTTTTATCCCCGTTAAGCTTGAGGCTGCAATCGGCCATCCAAGTTCCTATTTTTTCTAGGCAGGGGATTAGTTGCCGATCGTTGGAGGTGAGGGTGTCTGCCACCAAGACCACTAGTTGGGTATCATCGGCATATGATAAGATGGAAAGTCCGAACTCCTGCACTATATAAGCCAATGGGCTCAGGTAAATGTTAAAGAGGGTCAGGCTCAGGGTTGATCCCTGAGGTTCTCCACACGGGAAACACAAGGAGATGATGGACGGAGTGCTGAAACTTTTCAAACACTCACCCCTAGTCACAGATCTGGGTTGAATCCATCATCATTGTTTAGCTCACTTTGCCACCCCAGTTCAGACACAGCTATATGCAAATCAGTCTTGACCCTGTGCCTCATGGGAACAGTCCAGACCGAACTGCCAGGCCATGTCTTCCCTGGACCGGAATCAAGCATCCTGGGACCGGTTTCAGGCTAACAGCCCTCATCAGCCAGGCTAGCTTGAATCCAGTGGCAAAGTGAGCAAGGGACCCACGTCTGGGCATACCCTGCCAAATTAGGGCGAACAAAGCAAACACAAGGAGATGATGGATGGAGTGCTGAAACATTTCAAACACTCACCCCCAGTCACAGATCTGGGTTGAATCCATCATCATTCTTTAGCTCACTTTGCCACCCCAGTTCAGACACAGCTATATGCAAATCAGTCTTGACCCTGTGCCTCATGGGAACAGTCCAGACCGAACTGCCAGGCCATGTCTTCCCTGGACCGGAATCAAGCATCCTGGGACCGGTTTCAGGCTAACAGCCCTCATCAGCCAGGCTAGCTTGAATTCAGTGGCAAAGTGAGCAAGGGACCCACGTCTGGGCATACCCTGCCAACTTAGGGCGAACAAAGCAAACACAAGGAGATGATGGACGGAGTGCTGAAACTTTTCAAACACTCACCCCCAGTCACAGATCTGGGTTGAATCCATCATCAATCTTTAGCTCACTTTGCCACCCTAGTTCAGGCACAGCTATAGGCAAATCAGTCTTGACCCTGTGCCTCATGGGAACAGTCCAGACCGAACTGCCAGGCCATGTCTTCCCTGGACCGGAATCAAGCATCCTGGGACCGGTTTCAGGCTAACAGCCCTCATCAGCCAGGCTAGCTTGAATCCAGTGGCAAAGTGAACAAGGGACCCACGTCTGGGCATACCCTGACAACTTAGGGCGAACAAAGCAAACACAATGAGATGATGGACGGGTGCTGAAACTTTTCAAACACTCACCCCCAGTCACAGATCTGGGTTGAATCCATCATTATTCTTTAGCTCACTTTGCCACCCCAGTTCAGACACAGCTATATGCAAATCAGTCTTGACCCTGTGCTCACGGGAACAGTCCAGACCGAACTGCCAGGCCATGTCTTCCCTGGACCGGAATCAAGCATCCTGGGACCGGTTTCAGGCTAACAGCCCTCATCAGCCAGGCTAGCTTGAATCCAGTGGCAAAGTGAGCAAGGGACCCACGTCTGGGCATACCCTGCCAACTTAGGGCGATGTGAGAGGGCAGAGGAGGATGGGATGTTTACCCCCCTGTCTCCTTGCTTCCCTAACCCCATACCCACACACGGAGATCCGCGCGGACTGGGACAGTAGGAGTTAATTTCACCGGCTGCCTCTTGCCTCCAGGGACGTCACGAACTGCTGGGGCTTTGCCACCAATCAGACCATCGAGAGGCGGGGTCATGGTCCCTAAAGGCGGAAGCCACCGGAAGGGAGGGCGCGTCAGGCCGAGAGCAGGAGGAAGAGGAGAGAGACGCCGTGCCAAAGGAGACGACTCGTAAAGAGAATCGAGAGGAGAAGGAGACCACGGGGAGCCCCGACCCTCCGGACCCGGACGAAGACGGCGGAGCCGAATCCTGGACGGAGGAGTGGTGGACGCCCCCGGAGGACGCTGGAGAGCCGCCGCAGCTCTGGAGAGTTGCGGCTGACACGGTACGTGGCTTGGGAGGGGGAACGGGGAAGGAATAGGAGGGAGGACCGTAAAGAAGACTAGACTTCTTAAGGGATTCACGGAGTGTCATCACTGTGTGTGTGTGATTACCCCTCCACCACCGCTTCCTTCACGTCGCCCGATCCCTCACGATTGCCTGTGTTTTCACCCCCCCCCTTGCACTGAAATTTGAGCTCCCTCATTTCGTTGATATTGTGTACCAGACGCCAAGCGGGACACTCCACGGAGGTCTGTCGGGAGGCTGCGTGTTTTTTTTTTTTTTTGTTCTTTTCTGTTGTGCACCGCTGTACTTCCCTAGTCCGTTTTCCTGTCCATACCACACACGCCGGTGGACTGTATAGCTGGTGAAGGGTTCTGTCTTGCCATACTGATACCAAGGCAAGGTGTAGTAACCGCTCCTCTCTTGTGTTGCTTCTCTCCTTTATGTGCCTCCCGGGACATCCACCCCTGAGAGACGGAACGCCAACCCCAGAGGAGTGAGGAACGAAGGCCCCGCTATTGCCAGGAGAGAAGACAGCTGTTACACCCAGCCACCGTCAACCCTGTGTTTTGTGTATACCGCCAAATAAAGTACATCATCATTGAGCCCATACTCCGGCCTCCTCGCTTCTTCTTCCGCCCGTCCCTCTCACACCTGGTGTCAGAAGTGGGATCCCAGAAGATGGAGGCCGCGATGAAGAAGATGGCGGAAGGACAGGAAAAACTGGGCCAGGTCATGGAAAGGTTTCTGACCATCGCGGAGGAGGACAGGGGTCAACTGCATAAAACCCTAACCGAACAAAACCAGGCCCAAGAGGCCACGTTTGGCAGGCTGGCCGACACCCTGGGACAACAGAGGGGCTTTTCCACACTTCCGTCAGTAGTCCTGCAGAAGTATATTACTGGCGAGGACCCCGATTTTTTCTTTTCTAATTTCGAGCGCGTGGCCAGGGTTGCCGGTTGGGCAGCAGACAAATGGGGGCAGTATCTAGGTCCTCTGTTGACAGGCGACATGCAAGCGGCCTACCAGGCAGCAAACCCCCTTGGCCTAACCCCCTATACAGACGTAAAAAGAGACATACTGGAGAGGCTGGGTTTGGATGAAGAAACCTACAGGATCCGGTTACGGCAGGTCAAGGAGGGGCCTCAGGAGACACCTCGAGCTCTCTCATACCGTGTCCGGGTCCTGGACGACCGGTGGCTGAAACCCCTAACATCATCTAAAGAGGACATTATGGAGAAAGTCTATTTAGAACAGTTCCTTTCTTCCTTGTATCCCGCTGCGCACAAGTGGGTTCGGCAGCACACCCACTTGTCCTTTGAGAGAGCAGTCGAAATCGCTGGCGCCTTCCATAGGGCACAGGAGTTACAACGGGGTAAAGAGGAACAGCATTGGAGAACACCAGGGGGAGGCCATCCTCGGGCGAGTAGACCTCCTCTTCCCCCTCGTCGACCCGAGACCATGGCTATTGTACCACCACCTATATTCCCTCCTCCCCGGCCTGCCCCAACACATTCCGGACCGCAATGCTTTTCCTGTGGCGCCTACGGCCACATTGCCCGAGTGTGTCCGCAAAAGGAGGAGCCGATGGAGGTGGGCCTCACTTGCACCTTCTACTGCAATCCCCTGGGAGAAAAACCCCCATATCATAGGACAGTAAGAGTAAACGGGGAAAACTGAAGGGCCCTGATGGACACGGGGTGTCTGCAGAGTGTAATACGGCCTTTGGCCATTCCTGGAGGGGTCACCAGAACCACGGGAGAGGTCAACATACAATGCGTTCATGGGGACAATAAAAGGTATCCCACTACTAATGTACAGGTCCAGCACGGACCCTCCGACCAACCCGTATCCCTGCGGGTAGGGCTGGTGCCACGCCTGCCAGAGACACTGGTCCTAGGGTCCGATTATCCACACATGTCCAAAGTGATACCAGAACAAGGCATCGATCAGGACGATTGGTGTCAATCCGCCCCCTTCGCAAAAGAACCCTCCTTGGCCTGCCCCTCCGTGAAAAACCCCAAAAGCCGGAACCAGAAGAGAAGAGAAAAAAGACACTGGACGAGGATTGCCCTAACCCAGACCAACGAAGACCCCCTATGGCAAAACGATAGGGGTTTCTTTGCTGCCCAAAGAGAAGATCCAACCCTAAGAGAGGCATGGAACCAGGCCACCGACATCGAGAATCCAGACAAAGTAGGTCCTCAGTTTGTCACAAAGGGTGGGCTGGTATATAGAAAAGGGGGGAAGAACCAACCACTCCAATTGCTAGTACCCCAGTCCTATAGAGAGAAAGTGATGTTCCTCGCACACAGCCATTTGTTGGGGGGGCACTTGGAGGAGGAAAAGACAGAGAAAGACATCCTAGGGAAGTTCTTCTGGCCAGGCATATACCAGCAGATTCGTCAGTACTGTAGAAAGTGCCCCATTTGTCAAAAGAACAGCCGGTATCGCCCCCCTAAGGTACCCTTATGCCCTTTGCCCGTTATTGAGGAACCCTTTTCTCGTGTGGGGATGGATATTATTGGCCCCTTACTTCCCTCCCGAAGCGGGTGTAGGTATGTGTTGGTGATAGTAGACTACGCCACCCGGTTCCCCGAAGCGGTGGCCCTTAGACACCCTAATGCCCAACAAATAGCTAAAGCCATGGTGAATATATTTTCCAGGGTGGGATTTCCCCGGGAAGTGATAACTGATCAGGGGACGCCCTTTGTGTCCCGCCTTATGAAGCAGGTGTGTACCCAGTTGAAAATAAAACAGATACGTACGGCGGCCTACCACCCCCAGACGGACGGGTTGGTAGAGCGGTATTACGCCACCCTTAAAACCACCCTGAAAAAGATGTTAGATCTTGAAACCCGCTGCTGGGAGGAAATGTTACCCCTAGCACTGTTTGCTATAAGGTGTAAACCCCAGAGGAGTACCGGATATTCACCATTCGAACTCCTATATGGACGACAACCCCGCACCCTGCTTGACATGGCTAAGGAAGAATGGGAAGAAAGGCCCGAAGGGACCAAACCCCTCCCTGAATATGTCATGAACCTGAAGACCCATCTCCAGGAAATACGTAGCATATGTAGAGTACACCAGGAAAATGCACAGGAGGGCCAAAGGCGACAGTATGATAAAACCACTAAACCACGTATGCTGAAGGTGGACGACTACGTCCTCCTCATGATGCCCACTTCTGACCACAAACTATTGGGTCAGTGGCAGGGCCCATTTCGGGTCATAGAAGCAGTCACCCCCGTCACTTATCGTCTTGAGATGGACCCCCTAAAGAGAGACAATACCCAGATATTCCATATAAATCTGCTAAAGAGATGGTGCGGGGAGCCACCGTTCCTGTTTCTCTGGCCAGGAACCCCCCTGTACTACACCATCAAAGTATGGATCATGAGTTGTCTGTGGAACAGCAGAATGCCCTGGATTCCTGCCTGTGGCCCTTCAGGGCCGTCTTTTCCTCCACCTCAGGTAGAACCACCCTAACAGAACATTCGATCACCACTCAACCAGGGAAGCGGGTAAAGGTGCGGCCGTATCGTCTTCCTGAATCTTGCAGACAGGCTGTGGAGCACGAAATACAACAAATGCTCCACATGGGTGTAATAGAACCCTCCAAAAGTGAGTGGAACTCGCCCATTGTTCTAGTCCCGAAGCCGGACGGGTCCATTAGATTTTGTATTGACTTCCGTGAAGTCAATAAGATCTCCCAGTTTGACACCTATCCTCTACCTCGGGTGGACGAACTGGTAGAGAGATTAGGAAAAGCACAATACATCAGCACGCTAGACCTATGTAAAGGGTACTGGCAGGTCCCCTTAACAAAAACCGACAAAGAAAAGACAGAATTCTCCACCCCAGGGGGGTTGTATCAGTTCACCGTCTTGCCCTTTGGGTTGCATGGGGCTCCGGCAACTTTCCAGAGGTTAATGAACGACCTGCTCAGACCCTGTGCCACGTATGCCGCGGCATACATTGACGACATAGTCATTCACAGCCCTACCTGGGAGGAACATCTATGCCACCTGGCCATGGTCGTTCGGACCTTAGGAGAGGCAGGTCTCACAATTAATCCCACCAAAAGTCGGCTGGCTGCTCAGTCAGTGAAATATCTGGGGTACCTTCTTGGGGAAGGGTTAATCAAACCACAGAAGGAGAAAGTAGCCGCCATAGCTGACATCCCTTTTCCCCACACCAAAAGAGAGCTGAGGGCCTTCCTAGGAATCCTCGGTTATTATAGGCGCTTTATTCCTGAGTTTTCACAAACAGCAGCCCCTTTGACCGACCTACTGCAGAAACATAAAAACGCAGAAAAGGAATTACGACACCCTTCCCTCTGTCTCCAACGAGCCTTCCATACCTTGAAACAAGCCCTTACCTCCGACCCTGTGCTCCTGAGTCCTGATTATGACAAATCCTTTATCCTCCAAACAGACGCATCAGAGCAGGGACTGGGCGCGGTATTATCCGAAGCTGACCCCCAGGGACAAGAACGGCCTATATTGTACATAAGCAGGAAACTGTTTCCCCGCAAAACACGATACTCAGTAATAGAAAAAGAGGCCCTAGCCATCAAATGGGCAATCGAGACTCTCCGGTACTATCTCGAGGGAAGGGAATTCCCTTTGTATACAGATCACGCCCCTTTAGAATGGCTTTCACGCAACAAAGGTCACAATGACAGGGTCATGAGATGGTTCCTGGCGCTCCAGCCTTTCCGTTTTACTACACTACACCGGAAAGGCAAGGAACAGACTAATGCAGATTTCCTGTCACGCCACCCCCTCGACCCATTTCTTGCCGCCAAGAAAGTAAGGGAAGAGGGATGTGAGAGGGCCGATGAGGATGGGATGTTTACCCCCCTGTCTCCTTGCTTCTCTAACCCCATACCCACACACGGAGATCCGCGCGGACTGGGACAGCAGGAGTTAATTTCGCCGGCTGCCTCTTGCCTCCAGGGACGTCACAAACTGCTGGGGCTTTGCAACCAATCAGACCATCGAGAGGCGGGGTCACGGTCCCTAAAGGCGGAAGCCACCGGAAGGGAGGGCGCGTCAGGCCGAGAGCAGGAGGAAGAGGAGAGAGACGCCGTGCCAAAGGAGACGACTCGTAAAGAGAATCGAGAGGAGAAGGAGACCACAGGGAGCCCCGACCCTCCGGACCCGGACGAAGACGGCGGAGCCGAATCCTGGACGGAGGAGTGGTGGACGCCCCCGGAGGACGCTGGAGAGCCGCCGCAGCTCTGGAGAGTTGCGGCTGACACGGTACGTGGCTTGGGAGGGGGAACGGGGAAGGAATAGGAGGGAGGACCGTAAAGAAGACTGGACTTCTTAAGGGATTCACGGAGTGTCATCACTGTGTGTGTGTGATTACCCCTCCACCACCGCTTCCTTCACATCGCCCGATCCCTCACGATTGCCTGTGTTTTCACCCCCCCGCTGCACTGAAATTTGAGCTCCCTCATTTCGTTGATATTGTGTACCAGACACCAAGCGGGACACTCCACGGAGGTCTGTCGGGAGGCTGCGTGTTTAGTTTTTTTTTTGTTCTTTTCTGTTGTGCACCGCTGTACTTCCCTAGTCCGTTTTTCTGTCCATACCACACACGCCGGTGGACTGTATAGCTGGTGAAGGGTTCTGTCTTGCCATACTGATACCAAGGCAAGGTGTAGTAACCGCTCCTCTCTTGTGTTGCTTCTCTCCTTTATGAGCCTCCCGGGACATCCACCCCTGAGAGACGGAACGCCAACCCCAGAGGAGTGAGGAACGAAGGCCCCGCTATCGCCAGGAGAGAAGACAGCTGTTACACCCAGCCACCGCCAACCCTGTGTTTTGTGTATACCGCCAAATAAAGTACATCATCATTGAGCCCATACTCCGGCCTCCTCGCTTCTTCTTCCGCCCGTCCCTCTCACAGGCGAACATAGCAAACACAAGGAGATGATGGACGAAGTGCTAAAACTTTTCAAACACTCACCCCCAGTCACAGATCTGGGTTGAATCCATCATCATTCTTTAGCTCACTTTGCCACCCCAGTTCAGACAAGCTATATGCAAATCAGTCTTGACCCTGTGCCTCATGGGAACAGTCCAGACCGAACTGCCAGGCCATGTCTTCCCTGGACCGGAATCAAGCATCTTAAGACCGGTTTCAGGCTAACAGCCCTCATCAGCCAGGCTAGCTTGAATCCAGTGGCAAAGTGAGCAAGGGACCCACGTCTGGGCATACCCTGCCAACTTAGGGCAACAAAGTAAACACAAGGAGATGATGGACGGAGTGCTGAAACTTTTCAAACAGTCACCACCAGTCACAGATCTGGGTTGAATCCATTATCATTCTTTAGCTCACTTTGCCACCCTAGTTCAGACACAGCTATATGTAAATCAGTCTTGACCCTGTGCCTCATGGGAACAGTCCAGACCGAACTGCCAGGCCATGTCTTCCCTGGACCGGAATCAAGCATCCTGGGACCGGTTTCAGGCTAACAGCCCTCATCAGCCAGTCTAGCTTGAATCCAGTGGCAAAGTGAGCAAGGGACCCACGTCTGGGCATAACCTGCCAACTTAGGGCGAACAAAGCAAACACAAGGAGATGATGGACGGAGTGCTGAAACTTTTCAAACACTCATCCCCAGTCACAGATCTGGGTTGAATTCATCATCATTCTTTAGCTCACTTTGCCACCCCAGTTCAGACACAGCTATATGCAAATCAGTCTTGACCCTGTGCCTCATGGGAAAAGTCCAGACCGAACTGCCAGGCCATATCTTCCCTGGACCGGAATCAAGCATCCTGGGACCGGTTTCAGGCTAACAGCCCTCATCAGCCAGGCTAGCTTGAATCCAGTGGCAAAGTGAGCAAGGGACCCACGTCTGGGCATACCCTGCCAACTTAGGGCGAACAAAGCAAACACAAGGAGATGATGGACGGAGTACTGAAACTTTTCAAACACTCACCCCCAGTCACAGATCTGGGTTGAATCCATCATCATTCTTTAGCTGACTCTGCCACCCCAGTTCAGACACAGCTATATGCAAATCAGTCTTCACTCTGTGCCTCATGGGAACAGTCCAGACCGAACTGCCAGGCCATGTCTTCCCTGGACCGGAATCAAGCATCCTGGGACTGGTTTCAGGCTAACAGCCCTCATCAGCCAGGCTAGCTTGAATCCAGTGGCAAAGTGAGCAAGGGACCCACTTCTGGGCATACCCTGCCAACTTAGGGCGAACAAAGCAAACACAAGGAGATGATGGACAGAGTGCTGAAACTTTTCAAACACTCACCCCCAGTCACAGATCTGGGTTGAATCCATCATCATTCTTTATCTCACTTTGCCACCCCAGTTTAGACACAGCTATATGCAAATCAGTCTTGACCCTGTTCCTCATGGGAACCGTCCAAACCGAACTGCCAGGCCATTTCTTCCCTGGACCGGAATCAAGCATCCTGGGACCGGTTTCAGGCTAACAGCCCTCATCAGCCAGGCTAGCTTGAATCCAGTGGCAAAGTGAGCAAGGGACCCACGTCTGGGCATACCCTGCCAACTTAGGGCGAACAAAGCAAACACAAGGAGATGATGGACGGAGTGCTGAAACTTTTCAAACACTCACCCCCAGTCACAGATCTGGGTTGAATCCATCATCATTCTTTATCTCACTTTGCCACCCCAGTTCAGACACAGCTATATGCAAATCAGTCTTGACCGCGTGCCTCATGGGAACAGTCCAGACCGAACTGCCAGGCCATGTCTTCCCTGGACTGGAATCAAGCATCCTGGGACCGGTTTCAGGCTAACAGCCCTCATCAGCCAGGCTAGCTTGAATCCAGTGGCAAAGTGAGCAAGGGACCCACGTCTGGGCATACCCTGCCAACTTAGGGCGAACAAAGCAAACACAAGGAGATGATGGACGGAGTGCTGAAACTTTTCAAACACTCACCCCCAGTCACAGATCTGGGTTGAATCCATCATCATTCTTTATCTCACTTTGCCACCCCATTTCAGACACAGCTATATGCAAATCAGTCTTGACCCTGTGCCTCATGGGAACAGTCCAGACTGAACTGCCAGGCCTTGTCTTCCCTGGACTGGAATCAAGCATCCTGGGACCGGTTTCAGGCTAACAGCCCTCATCAGCCAGGCTAGCTTGAATCCAGTGGCAAAGTGAGCAAAGGACCCACGTCCGGGCATACCCTGCCAATTTAGGGCGAACAAAGCAAACACAAGGAGATGATGGACGGAGTGCTGAAACTTTTCAAACACTCACCCCCAGTCACAGATCTGGGTTGAATACATCATCATTCCAAGAATGTATCTGACAAGATGCCCGCCTCCATGCATTGAAAAGATCTGTCACTCAGAAACGAGATCACCCATAGGTTGGCCGTGCCTCTAATCCCAATGTCTTTAAGCCTGTGGATAAGGATCTCGTGGTTTACTGTGTCGAAGGCCGCACTTAGGTCTAGTAACAAAATGGCGGCGGCTCTTCCTTGATCAAGTATGCCTTTTAATTTTTCGGTGACTACGACTAGTGCTGACTCCGTACTATGTTCCGGTCGGAACCCCATCTGGGTCTGGTGTAAAATGCCATTATCTTCCAGAAATTGCGAAATAACGCTGTTCACATGTTTCTCTGCAATCTTTCCCAGAATGGGCAGCAATGAAATGGGACGATAATTTCCCATGGAAGCGGGGTCTAGTTGGGGTTTTTTCAACAGAGGCTTTACGATGGTGTGCTTCCATTCTTTAGGCACAATGCCCTTCTCGAGGGACAGGGAGATGAGGCTAATAAGTTTGGCCAGGACGAAGTCCCTCCCCTTGAGCGAGGATATGAGGTGGAGCGGGATCTATAGGAGACCCTGATTTGATGTTCGTTAAAAGGGAACAGGCCTGTTCTTTGCTCAGTTTAGGATAAGTGACCAGAGCCGGGGAGAGGGAAGTCTCTGACTGCTCTGCACCAATAGGGAATTCCGGGGTGTCTATAGAATCTTTAGTTGCTACCAAAATTTGGCTTGTGTTTGAGTGAAAGGAGTTGTAGATATTGTCCACCTTACTCTTGAAAAAGGTGGCTAATCTATTACATCTCTCCTTTGATGATTGGGGAATATGGGTGCCTGATTCAACTATTGTAAGAGACTTTACAATCTTCAACAACTCTTTCGAAGATCCTTTCTTCAAAAAAGGCTGCTTGTGCTTTTCTAATATTCTTGTGATATTGCAGGATAGCTGCTTTGTATGCTGATTTGAGATCAGGAGCATACGTTTTCCTCCAACTCCTCTCTAGCTTTTTGCAATTTTTCTTTTGAGCGGCCAGTTGTGAGCTGAACCAGGTAGATCTGTTGGTATTTCTTGGCTTTATTGGACCGGGCTTCCTAAAGTTCCTATCCACAGATCCAATAAACCAGTCTGACCACCTTTTATGGGCTTCCTCAAGATCTCCTGTGTCTCGTGGAGTAGTCACCTCCAAGTCTATGAGCCAGGATTCAGGGGCCAGCCTTGGCCACTTGCGTCCTAGAACTGAGCAGCCCCACAAGGGCTTGACTGCCGGGGTTTTTTGGGACAGCATGGGAATAAAAAAATGGTCTGACCAACGAATCCGAATAGGGGCGAGGGCCTCCAGTCTAGGGTCATTGGAGAAAATGGGAACCAGAATATGACCCTTTTCGTGTGTAGCCTGGCTCACCAATTGTGTAAGTTGTAAGGCTTCAAGGTCAGCTAAGAGTCTCTTGGACGATGGATTAGTGAGGTCGTCCAAATGAATGTTGAAGTCACCTAGTGAGGTGAAGGTGCTTTTTCCTATAATCAAGCTGGCCAGGATGTCAGGGATGGCCTCTACAGAAGGTGTGCAAGTCCCTGGTGGCCTATAAATAAGACTGCCCGAAAAGGAGGATGTAGGGGTAAGGGACAGTCTAAAAACAATAGCCTCACAGTTGACTATATTGAGGGGAGTAATGGTGCAGCCAAGATGTGATTTGCAAATAAGGGCAATGCCGCCTCCCATTTTACCCACTCTGTCGAGTCGATGAATCTCAAAGCATAGGGGGAGGGTGCCTATAATATCTGGAGTGGAGCTTCCAAGTTTCATTGTCGCTAGCTGTTGCACTATGTTATTTGTATTGCACTATCACCCATGAGGATACCCTGGTACTGAGCAAGTGTGTGTGTCTAGGCCTGGCTATGGTATGTTGGTTAATTGGAAAGCCAGGTCTTCAGCCTCTTGCGCTATTCAAGAAGAGTGGAGGAGACTCCGATGTTACGTTGAAGCCTTCCACGCTTTAGGAGTGATGTAACAGAACACATGTCCTCCTTATCTGGTTCTTTGTAAGGGTGGGATGTGTGCAAGTGAGAGTCCTGCGGAACAGAGTTGTCTTGGTGGTTGATGGAAGGAGATGCAACTTTTCAATTAGGTGGGGCCTAAGTTGTGTAGTGCCTTGAATGTGTGTGTAAGGGGTTTGAAATGATCACGTTTGCTCCTGCTAAACCAATGGGTGTCATAAAGAACAGAATTGTGCAAGATCACCTACAGAACTGCGAGTGTTAATCTTATTTCCTCTATTCAACACCTGGTTATTGATTGAGCACTGTTTTCAACCCTGAAAACTGCAGTTCGATTTCTTTCTGATAACATAGGTGCTCCATGATCTTTGGCTAGGCTGCCTAAAGTAGAATAAAAAAGGAGATATGAAAAATTATATAATTGCTTCGTTGCGGAAAAGGAGGCTGGTAGTAGAAGCTGTCAATGTAATAGAAAGCAAAAGAGGGTCGAACTAGCTATTTTTTCCAAGAAGGCTTCGTTCTGACCCGTTACAGTCCATGGCAATGAATATCTCTCAACTCATTGCAGGGTGATGACATTCAAATGCAAGCCTTTGGTACACGTACCATATGTATGACATCCTCAGAGAAAAAGTTTGTTTTTTCTTTTAGAAAGTAGGTACATTTGTTTTGCCCGAACAAAACTCTTCTGAAAAAGAATTGAGATCAAGAGCTAGGCACAAGGAGTTATTCAGAATTTGGCGTACGCACAAGGTCCAATATTTGGCAGATATTTTGCATCCCCCAAACAACAAATTAAAGCCCTCAGTCCTTTAGATCAGGTTCTCTCTTTACTAGGGTAGGGGTTCTGGGCGTCACGGTTTTGTGTAACTGATGATTGATGACTAACAATCACCAGAACAGTTCATGTCACAGGTGAAGCAACTGTAGAGAACCCATCAACGTACCGAGACTCCTCTGTCCATTTACCATTTTATCTTTACAAACACAAAGAACATCTGACGCTTACAATAAACGCGTGACTGCGCATAGCGCATCCAGACACGTGCGTTAATTAAAGAAAGAGGAAACGAGACTTCTTTGGCTGTTTGCCTAGACAGCGGATTTTAGAGGCATGCTTGCAACTTGCTTAGAAGATTCTAATCATGGCAGGAACTGGAAGCATATGGACAAGTCTTCGGAAAGTAAAACGCTGTTTTGATTGGCACTGGCATCAAGCTGTTTGTGGCAACATTTGACAAAGGAAGCTTCACAAGGACTCACTTTGTCTAAAACATCACTATTTCTTTTCATATTTTTATGTTACAGTGAAGTGATCAGAGTACCTTAAAGTTGTTTCCCAAACTAAACTCTGAACCGGAAAAAAAACAATGAGACTTGAAGCACTTTGTTCTACTATTGAAAGAAAGCAGGACGCTTTTTATGGATACCTCTAAAACAAGCATTGGCAAAGTCAAAAGGTCTTGCTATTTCATGAATACCCACAATCTTTGAAAACAATTACCATCAAAGTGTCTGTGCACGCATTATATAATATCTTTGTATTGTATCCCAGTTGATTGGTAGGAGAGGACCTCTTGCTTGCTGTAACAATACACTCATACACTCAAGCTACAACTTACAGAAGGGCAAAACATCCCTGGAATGCTTAGTGATATAGTAAAGTGAACATAGGACGAGAATTGTTATACAGTCTGCTTACGTTGTTGCACAGATGGATTGATTTGGACAAAGCTGCTGCCTCCTTGGTGGTGGAGGTTTTCTAATGCATTTTTTATGCTGCTCTGGAGCATAAACTTGTGTACAAAAATGCTGACTAAAGACAGGAAGGAACGTGGTCTACGGAGCTGCAATACAATGATGTATGGTGAATAGAAACTAAAAGTGGAAGCTGATGAATTTCAAGCAATGGTAATGCCAATAGGTCTGGCTTTAAAGGGATGTTGATTGGTAATGTGAAGCATTACAAGTAAATAGCGTGGGAATCGTGGGTATCTGCGTGGAAAGAAATGTAGAGTAACTTTGGTGGAATTTCAAAGGTCAAAAAATCAGTTGCACTGCCAAGCCAGACCTACAAATCCATGTACGTCAATTACTGCCCTTCTACCTTCTGTGCTGCAGTGCTGCCATAGAAAAACAACAGAAATTATCTAGTTCTCTAAGACACTTCAATAGCATTCCGTTGTCATGTGTGTGCCCCTGAAAGTTCAATCTTAGGCACCTGGATATCACAGCTGCATGAAGGCAAGTCCTGTTTTTTTGTGGAAGCACACAACTTCTTCCCAATTAAAACATGTACTCCTGGCTCCTAAAATGTGGGCGGAGCCAAAGCCCCTATCTAGTGATGCTCACATAATTGTCTGGCGATTGCTGCTCTGTCAAGCCAGACCATAAACATAGCAAGCATATATAATTTGAGTTCTCATCCATTGATTTGTTGTTTTTAACAATACATTAGAGAGAGATTATCATTACCCAGCACAACAATCTTTTTGGCATTTTAGAACCCAAACTGTAACCCAAAACACATGCTCAAATATTGAAATATTTTCTTTAATTCACAATCAAATATAGAAAATGTTTTCAAATTTTCAATTTTGGTCTTTATTTGTATATACATTATCAACTATAATTTATTAGTTTTAATGTTATTTCATTTTGTAAAGCAGTCACAAACCCCCTGAGTAGGTCTTACAGATCCCCAGGGGTCCTCGGATCATATGTTAAGAACCACTGATATACAGTATTAAACAGCCATGAATATAATTCCAAGTTGGATTGCTGAGGTACAGTAAATTGTACATGGAATATGAGTAAAACAATTAAGGCGAGGTTGTGCTGCTATTTGCTGCACATCAATCTTGTTTGTCTTAGCATAAAGCGAGGGGGGAATAGAAGCATAGAGAGACGGGTTAAGCTAAGAACAATAGATCACAAATACAATAATGCAAATCAAGTCAAATCCTTACACGAACGAGTCAGATATCACATGGCAACTTTTGCAATGAGGAGCCAAATAGTTTTATATAATAAAACAAACCATCATAGGTACAAATGTTTAAAAGAAACTAATTGACCCCAAAGCCTCTGTGTGATAATCCCCGTTATTGGCTCACATATGCTGCAGGAGCATCTGCCGCACTCATAACAGATCTGAAATGTCAGAAAAGCGTGCAGGACGTCAAGCTAAAACTGAATTGTTCATTGTGGAAATGGTCTTTCCATTTATTGGTAACGTTCTTTTTAAAGTTCTTTTGTCTATGGGGTATCTGTTATCATAGCTTTACTTATACCAAAAAGATTTGTTCTGGGCACACAAATCTTTGGAATTCAGCATTCAGAGACATTTTGTGTAGAGCAGCAGTCAGATTCAATTAGATGTTTGTTGCTCTTCAGAGTAGGCAATTGAGGTGATGTCCTTTTAAGTTCTGGACTATCATTTATAAAAAACGGAGTTTGATTTCTCGTTGTGGTAGCCAGTCATAATACAATGGCATTATTACGAGCATAATAACAGACTGGGCACAGAAAATGTAAATGAAGTAAGAAGGAACTTTGGGCCATATGTACAAATTTTAGGAATAACGATTATCTAATTGCGATTTTCTGCAAATCACAATTATATAAATTGCAATTCCTAACATTGAGTTTCATTTAGTGATATCTAGTGGGTCGCAAATCGACTTACCTCATGAATAATAAGGAGGTACCTCGCAGTTTGTGACCCATTAGGAATTGCAGACATCAGAGGAATAGCAGCCTGCTGAAGTCAGCAGACCACAATGTCTGTGACTACTTTTTAACAAAGCATTTTTTTGTAAATGCAACCCATTTTCCTTAAATGAAAATGGGATGCATTTAAAAATAAAAAATGAAATGCTTAAGTTTCAGTTTTTAAGAGTAGGCAGTGGTAGGGTGGTCCACTGCCTACTCTCAAAGAATGTTTGTATCAACATTTAAAAAGGGCAAGGGGTCCCCTTCCCATTTGCAAATCTTTACCACCTCCTCTGAGGTATCGGTAAATATAAATGTTTTGCAACAGTAATTTGGTCGCAAAACATTTATACATACCACTGCAAATCGATGTTAGGAAGTGACGCTCTAAATATGCCCCTTCCAAATTCCGATTTGCAAACCCAAATTGCCATTCAGTAGCAGGTTACCAAATCGCAGTTTGGCATTTATACATTTAAAAAACCTTTCTTTGTGGTTGCAAACGTCCTGAATCTGTGAATCAGGCCATTTGCGACCAAAAATGGGCTTTGTGCATATGTCCTTTTATTCTGTTGAAATGGCACAATTAATGCAATCTTAAATGTTGCGTGATTACCAAGAGATTGCCTCTTTATGTGTATTGCATTCAAGAGGCATCAGTAATAAATAGATTTTGATAAAATATATTTTTTGGTTGAATAGCTACGCTGGGGCATCACATACTTTGTGGACTTTTTAAAAGAAAACATTTATTATAGTTGCCTGAGGATTAAGAGTTTGTTGAGCCATTCTATGGGTATAAAAATGAGGTCCAACTGCACACACACACACACGCACGCACACCACAAAAGTGCCCGAGATGACTGAGATATCTTGTTTATTGGTCAACAAACTGAATAAAAAGGTCAAGAAAATTATTTTAAAGACTGCTGAGATTGGAAAATAAATGGTTTTCAATAAAGGCAACATGAGTAAATTAGGAAAAGTGTCAGAATGGGACTTCCCCTGCAGCCTAATTGTGTTATTAAAAGAGTTGTACCAGGCTTGAACATAGATGGGGGGTGGGGTAAGAATGGGAACCGCCATTAACATGGACTTTACAAATAAAATGAATGACCTGGATGAAAATATCAGCTGAGAAAACAAAACCTTTCACATGTTATGTTTGTCTAATGGAAAAACGTATGAACTTGATGGAGCTAGGGATAACTTTCATTGGACCCACACAGGTAAATGCACACCCTTTTACAAATATATGAATATGTTTTCAAGACGTCCCTGGACTCCTTCCAGATTTCCCTTCGCTTTGTCTTCGGGATAGCATAGCTCCTAAATATCGACTCCAAAATGTCTTTTGACCTTAATACTGAAGCAAAAATATTGTGACTGCAAATATTAACAAAATATCGAGGAACTGAATATTGTGGGCAAGTATATTGTTTATTTAAGAATAATATTGAAGTTTAAAATATTGATTACCAATTTATTTTGATAGTTAATATCGCATTTGTATGGTATTTAGTTTGTATTTTTGTTAAACATTTTTTGTATATATATCTTTATTGGCATTTACTTTACATACTGCTTATTCAACATTTATCATACTATTTTTGTAGGTAAGGTATTACACATTTTGTTAAAATCGTATCGCATTGGTAAGTTCTGCGTAACATTTGCGAGAAGGGTACCATTAACATGTCGGTCTTTAATCGTTTTTGCCTACTCCATCAATTGCGTTGGCTAGCCTTCAACGATCTTTTCTCCCACCTACCCTTCCAGCAGTGCAATGTGTTTCCCTAATTTGACAAAATATTTATGTTCGTGCAGGAGACATGCCGCCATTCAACAACCGAATATAACAAACAATTAAAATAGGGGAAATGATAATAAACCACTCAGCTTAACTAGTGCGGGTTAGGTTGCAATTATGCGTCTGGGTAGTTTTATGGGGAGCGGGAGGGAGGGGTCCTTCATCTAGGGGCTCAAGTTATGGTGGGTTAATCCCTATGCAGGTTCCTTCCATCTGTATGACATCAATCCTCCTCTAATATCTAACGAGGGAACAGGGTGACCACTTCCGCTTAACGTATCTGATAGAGTCAGTCAATTTCCGCCGGGTGGGGTCCCATCTTCCTCCCGTTCTAATCTGTAGCGGCCTCACTGTCGTCAGCCGTACTACCGGGTGTGCTTGGATATTCCCAGGCATGTAAGGTGTCCCTCCATTGCTCTGCCATTGGGCGTTGTCGTAGCCCCCTCAGCTCTACTCTACGCAGCGCTCGTTCTTCAGCCCCAGCCCAGTTAGTCACCTCCTGGTTCCAAACGTTCAGCTGTGGCCCCGTAGGTAGTTTCCATGTTATCGCTATACGTCGTTTGGCCAGTGCAAGTGCCAGGTCTATAAACTTTTACCCACCTTACGCTTATGTGGGCGGGGGAAGAGACCCAGTAGGCATGTCTCCGCCTTAGGGTCAAGTGTACGTCCTAGGGTTTTATTAATTTTAGAGAGCACTTCATGGCAAAAAGGTCATTTGGTCTCACAATGCCAGGTCATATGCATGAAATCTGCATCTTCCTGGCCACATCTCGGACATCTCCTTAGCTCCCCCCCAAATGCGGCAAAAACCCTGTGTGGTGTAAGGTAGGTCATATGCATATAATTAAATTGGACATTTTTCAGTCGCGTATTTCGTGATACCCTCATAGGGGACTCCAGGACCCTGTTCCATTCTTTTTTTTTCAACCTATTTTTATTGGCATTTTATATTTAAGACATTTGTACATACAAATTCTTCAGGTAGTAACTGTACCGTCTAGAATTAGTGCTGAAGCATTACCCAAACATGACTGTCATGGATTACACCGCTGCACCCACCGTTATCGTTCCAGGTGTGTTCCACCCCCTCCGACACATGTCTACCAGTCAGTTTTTATTGCATCCAGCTTTCCCATAACAATTATCTACCGCAATTGTACAGTCCCATCGTGGTAGGTGGCTCCAGCCACAGACCGTGCTTGGCCATGTCGTCATCATCAACAGTTCTTATTTTGAAACATTCAAACAAATAACAAAACTGTGTGAAGAGGCAGGTCTTGGAGCATCTCATTCCAGGGAAGTCATTGATCCATAACAACGTCGAGCTACAAACTTCAAAATGTACCTACGTCTCAGGGGGGGCCTACTTCCTACCATCGACCTCCATCTGGTTCCATATTTACCACTCAACCAAGGGTCTATATATACTCTCTTTGGCATGTATGTGTGCGTGTCTGTCCCTACCGGGGTGGGGGCCTGCTCATTATAGTACAGCATGGGTCACCCACTGTCCTCCTCAGTAAGTAAGTCCGTTTTTATATAGCGCAGCTACTCACCCTTACGGGTCTCAAGGCGCTGGGGGCCGTAGTGGAAACTAAGTGAGCTATTGCCCAGAGTCACATGGTGCTGAGCTGAGCTGCCGCCGGAGCCGGGGATCGAACCGTGAACCCTGTGCTCCGAAGTCAGCTGCCCTGGCCGCTGCACCACACCTCTCCACTAAGTGGCCCCTCCGGTATCCTGCTTCTGCTCCGGGTTCTCCCAGACGGTCAGGGCCTCCCTCCAAAGGTCCGCTATGGGTCGCTTCCGAATGTTTCTTGATTCCCCCCAGCTTAAGGCTCTACCCTCTGCTCCGGCCCACCCAATGACGTCCCGATTCCAGCCGGCCAGCTGCGGCCCAGAGGCGGATTTCCACTCTAGAGCTATCCTGCGTTTGGCCAATCCCAACGCCAGATCAATTAATCTATTCCCCACCTTCTTGTTAGCCGGTCGCGGGAAAAGGCCAAGCAAGTAGACTTCTATCGTGGGGGCTAAGTCCCTCCCCAGTACCGCCTTAATTTTGGCTAGTATCCCCTCCCAATAGGCACGAAGGATATCGCAGCTCCAAGTCATGTGCAAAAATCCTGCATCTGCCTGCTTACACCTCGGGCAGCCCCTCACCTCTCCCCCATACATAACGTTGAGTCGGTGTGGAGTCATGTAGACCATGTGTATGTAATTAAATTGCGTAGACTTGAGCCTAGTGTTCCTAGATATCTTCTTGGGGGACCGAAGGACCTTACCCCATTCCGTGTCTGTAAACTCTCTGTCTATCACCCTCTCCCACCTCCCCCTGAGCTCTCCCAATGGAGCAACGGACGCAGAGACCAAGGCCTCATGATGCCACTTTACCTGGTGCCTTGCAGTACCCAGGGTAATCAGCGCATGCAGCACCGGGTGGCTCTCCGGCTCATCCCTACCCTTGCCCCACAGCTGTTCAAAGGCACGAACCAACACCTCATAATTCAAGAACTGTCCCGGGGGAAGACCGCAACTGTCCACCAGGTCAGCAAATGGGACCAGGGAGCCGTCTCGATAGCAGTCGCCCACTGTGTCCAGTCCTGCCTCCGTCCAAGGTGTCAGTTGCTCGGCTGTGAACGTCGTCACAGGAGCCCCATGTGGGAGCCCAACCAAGGGAAGCGAGGGAGTGTAACAGGGGGACCCCCACAATCTACGTACGCAGCGCTTCCAAGTCTGCAGGGCCGTAAGCTGTAACACAGACCGGTAGGGAGCGACCACTGCCGGTTTCAGCAGCTTTGCCATCAATACGTCAGATTTATCATTTGGTTCCATCAACCATGTGCCCTCAGCATTCACCCCCTCCACCCACTATGCCAGCCATTGTAGCTGGGCAGCTAGCATATACAGCTCGAAATCAGGCACACCCAGTCCACCTTCTGTCATGGGACGCTGTAACGTCCTAAGACGTCCCCGTCAACAGGAGAATCTCCTTCAAACTCCTCATCCACGCACACAAGGCACTCCACAAGACTGGCCCAGCCTACCTCAACAGACGACTCTTCTTCTACGTCCCCAACCGCCAGCTCCGCTCCGCCGACCTCTCCCTCGCCACCGTCCCTCGCATTCGAAGAACAACCACCGGCGGCAGATCCTTCTCACACCTCGCCGCCAAGACCTGGAACACCCTTCCACTAAGCCTACGACAGACCCAAGACCTGCTGACCTTCAGGAGGCTACTCAAGACCTGGCTGTTCGACCAGTAGCAGCACCCCCCCCAACCCCCTTTTCTCCCCAGTGCCTTGAGACCCTCGCGGGTAAGTAGTGCGCTCTACAAATTCTGTGATTGATTGATTGATTGAAGAGAGACTCTTCGTCTATCGTCCCCCCATATCAAATCGCGCAGCAGTGAGTTCACTAGACCAAACCATCCTTGGGGCATCAAGATTGGCAAATTCACAAAGAAATACAATAACCTCGGCAACATGACCATCTTGGTTAAGGAGATCCGTGCCATAATGGGCAGCTGTAGGGTGCGCCAGAAAGACACGCAGGCCCGGAGGGACCTCAGCGCCCTTCCCAAATTCCCTTCTTTCAGGTCCTCTATAGAATGGAAGAAATGTATTCCTAGATATTTAAATGAATATGAGGCCCAATTAATATCTGCCAATAGCCCAGCCGGAAGAGGAGTCTGCCCCACCAATGGAAAAAGATAAGTCTTCTTCTTATTAACTCGCAGGCCTGATAGAGTCTCAAACTGCTCCAACAGTGAAAGGGCAGTTACAGTGCCCGGTACCTCCGTCCCCAAATAAACCAACAAATCATCAACATACAAGGAGATCGTGTGCCACCGTCCCCCCAGCCGAAGACCAATCCCCTCCCCACCTTTCCGGAACAGTGCTGCAAGAGGCTCAATCGCCACTGCGAACAATAAAGGCGAGAGAGGAAACCCCTGTCGGGTTCCTCGTTGGACAGAGTACTGAGAGGATACAGTCTTCCCAGTTCTAACCCTTGCCGTGGGAGCCGAGTAAAGGAGTGCCACCCATTTCGCCCGACCCTCCCCTAGACCTAGTCGACTCATCACCTCAAAAAGGTAGTCCCACCTGACCGTATCAAAGGCCTTCTCCAAGTCGACCGAGAGCACTGCAGCTGCAGACATGGACCTTGTGTCGCCATGAAGAAGGACCCAGAACAGCCTGCGTAGATTGTATGACGTATTCCGGGACGGGATAAATCCATTTTGGTCAGAATGGATGATGGAGTGCATATGCGGAAGAAGCCGGAGCGCTAATATTTTGCTAAGAATCTTAAAATCAAGATTAAGCATAGACAGCGGCCTATAATCTGTAACTGGGGCACTGCTTTCGTTAGTCTTGGGGAGGGGTATCACCAGTGCACTCTGGGTGGATCCAGGGAGGGCGCCCAGTCGTAAAGACTCCGCATACAGTGTCACCAGACGCGGCGCCAGTTGGTCCACATATGTCGCATAAAATTCTGCTGGTAGGCCATCAGGCCCTGGTGTTTTCCCAGTCGCCATATCCGCTATGGCTGCTCTGACCTCATGTAATGTCACGGGACCCCCCAGGTCGTTCCGCATCTCCTCGCCCAGCGTCTGGAGTGGTAACGGGTCCAGGAAATCTCGGATGCTGGGGCGAGAGGCCGACACAGGAGCAGTATACAACTGTTCATAATATTCTGAAACAGGATATTGATGGCATCAGGGTCATATACCAATTCACCGGTATCCCTCTGAATCTGCGTAATCGGTGCCCCCCTGCTCTCGGGCTTAATCAACCATGCCAGCAGGCGACCAGCCCTCCCCTCCTCCCTCTGTACTCTGTCCAAGTATTCCTTATAACTGTGGCACCTCATCCTATCCAAGATATCATTATAGCTCACATGAGCTTCCCGTAACTGCGCAGCGGACGTGGCATCGCTTCCAGGGGCGTTGTCTAACTGTCGAATCTTGGCCTCTAGGTCCATTAGCTCCTGTCTGATTTCCCTCTGAGCTCCAATCGACTGGCCTAGGCAGTGCCCTCTCACCACCACTTGAATGCCTCCCATTCCACTAACACCGAGGACGCCGAGTTGGCATTAATCGGGAAGTTTGTGTCTACAAGGGTCCCTAGAGAGTCCCGAAAAGGCGCATCCTCCAATGTCTGGGGGTTCAATCTCCACAGCGGGATCGGAGGACGGGTCCCCAATGGCTGGTACGTCATAAGTAGGGGACTTTGGTCCGAAATGGTCCTACCCAAATACTCTGTGTGAGTGACAGAGGAGCCAAAGTCTGGTGTACACAGGAAAGTATCCAACCTAGTGTGGACCTGGTGCATCGGGGAGAAGAATGAGTATTCTTTGTCAATCGCGTGTTGTACCCTCCAAATGTCTACTAAACCCCAATGTTCTATGCAACTCCTAAACCCCGCTGCCACACAATGGGCTTGTGCCCCCGGGAGAGGCGGATGGGAGCGGTCTGCCGTAATATCTGCAACACAGTTAAAATCACCCCCAATTACTGTGTAGCTCCCCACACAACCAGCCATCCGAGTCGAGAGGGCATTAAGGAACATCACCTGCTCTGTGTTGGGTGCGTGCGTACACACTGCCCAGCGTCACCTCCCTCCAACCCTGTTCCATTCTTTATCGGTTAGTTCCCTATCCAGGGCTCTCTCCCATTTCCCCGGCAGCTTCAATAGCGGAGTCAGGGAGGCCTCACATAGGGACGCATAAAACCATTTGACCTGGTGTCCGGCTGTTCCCAGAGTGATCAATGAGTGCAACACCCCATGTGTTTCCGGTTCTGTTCTACTCAGGCCCCATAGTTGCCCAAATACTCGCAGTAGTATCTCATACGTGAGGAATTGGCCCAGCGGCAGACCACAGCGTTCCATTAGTTCTGCAAAGGGGAGTAGGGTTTTCTCCTGGTAACAGTCCCCCGCTGTCTCGAGTCCCACCTCTGTACAGGGTAACATTTGCTCGGCAGTAGTAATCGTCTGCGCCTCTCCATGTGGTAATCCCACTAAGGGCAATTCTGGGGAGTATTTCTGGATATCGGGTAATTTTTTAATACAGCGTTTCCAGCACTGTAGTGCTGTGGTCTGCAATGTTGAGCTGTAGGGGGCCTTGGTTGTGTGATCTAAGATTTTGGCCAACAAGAATCTAGGGCTTTGGTTTGGTTCCGTCAAGAAAGTCCCCTCTGTGTTCACTACCTCCAGACATTGTGCCAACCATTGTAGTGGAGCAGCCAGCTGATAGAGCTCAAAGTACGGCACTCCCAGGCCTCCTTCCACAGTAGGGTGTCGCAAAGTTTGGAGCGACACTCTCCGCCTCCCATCGTCCCAAATTAAGTCTCTCGTCAGGGAATCTAGGTTACGAAACCTCCTGAGGGCATTAGTACTGGCAAGTTGGCTAAATAATATAACAGACGGGGTAAGATGACCATTTTGGTTAAGGAGACTCTAGCCATAATAGGGAGTCGTAGTGTACGCCAAAACATCTGTGGTGATGTGTTGCTGGCAGAGCTCCATGAGCAGTCCATGATGTCATCAAGAGTGTTGGGAAGCATCCTGCTCTGAGTGTTCTCTCAGTGGCAGTTGCTGTCTATGTGCCTTGGCTGTGCCAGCTGGGATGGTTCTCTATGCCCTATAATAAATACTTCCTTGGAGAAACTACTACAGCGTCAGCAGGCAGTCTTTTCAGTGGCGACGAGGATGGGATGCCATTCTGCCTATTCATGGCCACTTGCTGTTTCTCAAGTACCTTTTGTCTACAATTCAACTGTGAGTCAAGTACTCCTTGTTTTCGGCACAACTGTGAGTAATCCTTCTCTTTATTACTCCCATCCAAGGCACATCCCCTGGAACTTGTACAGCATAGAGAGCCGTGCCCAGTTTATTTTAACATTTTTTTTTTAAAGCGATCGCTGCCCAGCGCTTTAGTTTCCTGCCTTGTACTTCTATTTGAAAAGAGCTGCGAGGTTCCCCTCTAGATAAAGCAATTGATATTGCTAAAAGTATCGAAACCTCAATGGATGATGTCAAACAGCTTGAAAATACTCTATCTAACTCTACCATTTCAGGTGCTGTCTCCTCCAAACATCCAAGCATCCAGGTTCCAACTCCAAACCTCCCACTCTCATACGCGATAATGCCACTCGTGACTATATTAGAAGACCGTACATGTCTAGGGGTGGAAGAAACTTTATGCAAAATAGACAACAATTCAATCCTAGAATTTTTTGCTATAGGTGTGGTTCATCTCTACATGTTTCTTCTTTCAAAAACTGTCCAGCTATTAACCAGCAGAGCGGTAGAAAAAAAACGTAAGGTGTGTCCTCAATGAAACCGATGAATTCCATGATGACGATGTCACTAATCAGGAATATGTAGTAGTAGTCAAGCACTGTACTGATAAGCAGAATACGTTGCATGTCCCAGACCCTGAAGTTGATGTTCTTATTGAAACTTATCACATTCAACTTCTTGTCGATACCGGGGCACGCATCACTATTGTTTCCCATGATAAGTATCTCAAGTTTTGGGCTGATAAAAGCTTGTTACCACCGGATGTACTCAATGTAGCTTTTGAGGGCAGCAGAATTGAATTGTTGGGCTACTTCTGGGCTAACATCACTGTCCTAGGGGTAACTATCAAAGGTAAAGTATATGTAGCCAAAGAGGAATCAATGTTCTCGGTCTTCTTCATCAGGCTGAGTTTGGCTTGACCATCAAACCTGGTCTGGCTAATCCTGTTTTCATTGACAGAGATACAAGTCAGAATTCTATCACTCCCATAAAGGACATCAGTTCACTGTCTAGCACTCACATGACTAATGTTTGGGAACACAAGTTTAGCAAAATTTTTGAGGACCGTCTTGGCAAGATCACTAATTTCCAACATTTCATTAAAGTTAAAGAAAATGCCAGTCCTGTCAAACACAGGTTACGTAATGTCCCATTAAGTATTAGAAGTGATCTTTCCAAACACTTACAAACACTATGTGACCAAGGAATTATTGAAAAAGTTGAGTCTACTCTCTGGCTTTCTCTCATCGTTTTGGCCAAGAAGAGGTCTGGGGACTTGAGGATGTGTGTGGACTTGAGGAGCCTCAACGAAGCCAACTGGGTTGACGGCTTTCCTCTCCCACGTATTGAAGATCTTATTGCAAAAGTAGGGTCCTCTTCATGGTTTACCAAACTGGATCTTAAAGCCGCCTATCATCAGGTCGAGCTACATCCTCAGTCCCGACATCTCACCGCTTTTGTCACCCCAGATGGTGTTTTTCAGTTCTGCCGACTTCCCTTTGGTCTGGCCTCGGCAGCTGCCGTATTTCGGAGACTCATGACAGAAATGTTTCATCACAATCCCCACGTGGTAGTTTTTCAGGACAACATACTCATTTTTACCAAGACTGAAGCTGAACATGACTCTGTTATTGATCAAGTTTTTAGTATTCTAGAGAACAGAGGAGTTACTTTACAGAAAAGCAAGTGCACTTTTAAAGTAAAAGAGATTGAATATCTCGGTCACATCATCTCTGAGGAAGGCATCAAGCTTAGACCTGGTCTAATCAAGAGTATCGTAGAAGCGCCCGCTCCTCAGAACAAAGAACAACTTATGTCTTTTCTCGGCCTTTGTGAGTTTTATGCAAAATTCATGAAGGACTTCGCTAAAACCACAGAATGTTTCAGGGCTCTGCTGAAGAAAGGAGCTGCCTACACATGGTCTGAGGAGTGTGAGAAAGGTTTTCAGTCTATCAAGGATCACATTGTCAAAGCTCCTGCTCTGCAAGCTTTTATCGAGGGAAAGCAAACTGTTGTTACAGTTGATGCTTGTGAATATGGATTAGGTGCTGTCTTGTCACAGTATTCTGAAGGAAGAGAGTACACAGTAGGTTTCGCTTCTAGGACGCTTCGTCCTGTCGAGCGAAAATATTCTGTCATTGAAAAAGAGCTCTTAGCCTGCGTCTGGAGTGTCGAGAAATTCAAGCCATACTTATGTGGCAGATCATTTATCCTTAAAACTGACCATCGCCCTTTGGTCGACATCTTATCTGGAAAAAATGCCAAACGTACCACTGCTCGCTTAGCTAGGTTATCTACCAAACTTTTAGAGTTTACATTCAGTGTAGAGTATATTCCCGGTGGAAAGAATACCAGAGCAGACTGTTTATCTAGACTCCCTATTCTTGACACTGAAGAGCAAGAATGGGAGTCTGAAGTGGAGGAGTGTTTTGTAGCTCATATCAGTCAGGACTGTTTATCTTTTGCAGAAGATAACTGGGTAACAGAGGTTGATAAAGATATTGTACTCAAAGAAGTTGTTTCCTTAATCAAGAAAGGCTGGCCCAAAGAGAAATGTCTTTCTCCTGAACTGCAAATGTTCTGGAAGGTCAGTGATGAGCTTTCAGTAGAAGGTGGAAAAGTGGTTAGAGGCAACAAACTTGTACCTCCCATATGTTATCGAGGAAAAATTATGTTAGCTGCACACTCAGGTCATCTTGGTGCCACCATCACCAAGAGGAAAGTTAGAACAGACTTCTGGTGGCCCAGAATGGACACTCAAATTGATGATTTAGTAAGACAATGTTCACGCTGCAATGCTAGTGACAAATCTCTAATTCTTGAAGGTGTAACCAAATCTTCTGTTTCCCCTCCTGAGAGGGCCTGGCAAAGGTTGGGTATGGATTTTTTGGGACCCTTCCATGTTCTTCCTTCCAACTCAAAATATTTTCTAGTTCTCATAGATCACCTGTCTAGGTGGGTTGAGGTTGAACCCATTAATACACCCAACTCTAAGAGTGTTATCAACTGTCTGAACACAATATTTCTCAGGGAAGGTTATCCTGAGGAAATCCTTACTGACAATGGTGTGCAATTTGTTTAAGAGGAAATGAATTCTTTTCTACGATCCTGTGGTATTAAGCACACTAGAACTCCACTTTACCACCCACAGAGTAATGGCAAGACAGAGAGGTTTAATAGAGTTGTGGTGTGTGTGCAAGCAGCTTTTAGATCAAAATCTTGTGTTTTTCAAGCTGTAAAAGATTTAATTTGGTCATACCGCACTTCGCCTCATGTCACCACTAATTTCAGTCCTTTCGAACTTATGAGAGGGAGAAAAGCTTCTTCACAAGTTTACCCTTTCTGGATGGTGAAATCCTTCCATCAAAGTTGTGACATGAGGTGCATGTGGGATTCTGCCAACAAAAAATCTACTGAAGCATGTTCTAAAAATTGTGAAACTCCTGTCAGAAAAGTACCCCACAGACTCCGCATTGGAGATTGGGTTAGAATCAAGAACCCTGTTTCTGTAAGAAAAGGTCTCTCTAAATTTTTAGATTCACAACAGATTGTTGATATTCGCAAAAATGCTGTCAAATTGTCTAATGGAAACTGGTGGAGCACTTCTCGTGTTGCCAAAGACCCGTGTCCTTCATCTGAAACTATTAAGATTAACAACAAAGTTTTGGAGGGGATGGTGTCAGGAAGAGCACCAGAGTTCATACCAGACCACGATGTTTAAGAGATTATGTTTAGTCTGTGTTTACTCACGAAGTTCATGAAACCTTGTACAATTTTTACTGTTTGTTCCCCTGCTCCCTTTTCATTTCTGTATTCCTCCCTGGTTAGTATTGTTTCTCTTTAGTTGCTTAGTTATAAAGGGGGGAGGTGTGGTGATGTGTTGCTGGCAGAGCTCCATGAGCAGTCCATGATGTCATCAAGAGTGTTGGTAAGCATCCTGCTCTGAGTGTTCTCTCAGTGGCAGGTGCTGTCTATGTGCCTTGGCTGTGCCAGCTGGTACGGTTCTCTATGCCCTATAATAAATACTTCCTTGGAGAAACTACTACAGCGTCAGCAGGCAGTCTTTTCAACATCACATTGGACCTAAGTGATCTAAGCGATTTATCTAAATTACCTTCTCTCAGGTCTGCCAATGAGTGGAAGATCTGGATGCCCAGGTATTTAAATGTGTCCGATGCCCCGTTAAGATCTGCGGGTAGGTCGGGGGGCCTGACCCGTGGTCAAGCCACTGGGAACAGGTATGTTTTGCGTTTATTAACCCGCAAACCCGACAGCCTCCCAAATGTCTCCAGGAGTCGGAGAGCAGTCTCTGTGCCTTTTATGGCGTCGTTCAAGTAGATTAATAAATCATCTGCATAAAGATAGTGTATGTTCTCCCTTCTATTGGTAGTCCTATACCCTCCCCTCCCTGACAGAATAGTTCAGCAAGGGGCTCTATCGCCAGGGCAAATAGGAGTGGCGACAGTGGGCATCCCTGTCTAGTGCTCCACGCCACCCGGTATTGTGGTGAGATGTTCTTACCCGTCTTGGCCCTCACCGTGGAGCACGTATACAATAGTTCCACCCACTTCACCCAATCTTCCCCCAACTCCAGGCGCCTCTTGACCCCCACTAGATAGTCCCAACTCATGGTATCAAAGGCCTTCTCTAGGTCGACTGACAAAATGGTGACCTGGTGTAGGTTCCCTGCCTCTGGGTGGTAAAGCACAGAGTACAGCCTACGTAAATTATACGAGTTACTACGGGAGGGTATGAACCCATTTTGATCTGCGTGGATTAGGCTCTTTAGATGCGGGAGTAACCTGAGCGCCAGGACTTTACTAAGTATTTTAAAATCAGTATTGAGCATTGAGAGAGGCCCATATTCCCTTACCCCGGCATCTGGGGCCACAATGTTGGGGAGTGGGATCACCAAAGCATCTCGCGTGGTTTCTGGCAGGTGGCCCAGCTGCAGTGCCTCTGCATACATGGACACCAGTCTCGGAGCTAGTTCGGACTCATATTTCCTGTAAAATTCTGCAGGAAGGCCATCTGGGCCGGGGGTCTTCCCATTAGCCATAGAGGAGATAGCTCCCCGAACCTCCTGTAGGGTCACAGGTCCCTCCAACTACTCCCCGGCGTCATCATCCAGGGTGCGGAGAGTCAGCGGGCCCAGGAAAGCGCGGAGATGTTCACAGGGGGCCCCAGGTGGGGTGGCATCAAGGGTCTCATAGTAGCTGCAAAAAAATGTATTGATCTCTTCTGGGTCATATAATCGGTCAGGCCATCTGTAGTCTGTATATGCATAATTGGAGATCCGTGGGTTTCCGGTTTCATTAACCAGGCCAACAGCCGACCAGTCCTCCCCTCCTCCTCTTGCACCCTATCCATGTATGTTCTATAATCATAAGACCTTAATCTTTCCAAAGTATCATTGTATTGTGCGCACGTGTCTTGGAGGCGTGTATGGGCCTAAATGTCCTCCCCATGAATGCTATCTAATGCCCGCAGTACCCCCTCCTTATCTAACAGTTCTCGGTGGAGTTCTCTACGCACGCCTATAGCTTGCCCCAAGCAGTGACCCCGTACCACCACCTTAAACGCCTCCCATTCTGTCAACACTGAGGAGGTGGAATGTTCATTTTCGACAAAGAACCTATCGACAAGGGAGTGCAGAGCGGCACTAAACGGTACATCCTCCAAGGTCATGGGGTTAAGCCGCCATGTAGGGATTGGGGGTCTGCCCCCATGGGGTCGGTATGTCAGCAACAAGGGACTGTGATCAGGAAGGGTCCGTCCCAGGTATTCAGTGTGGGTAATAGTACCAGTGAGGGTGGGTGAGCACCAAAAGGCATCTAATCGTGTGTGAAGTTGATGCATTGGGGAGTAAAAGGAGTACTCCCGAACCCCCCATGTTGAATCCTCCAAATGTCTTTTAGTCCCCAATGAGCCATCCATTCCCTTAGTCCAGCTGCCACTCGCTGAGTCTGAGCCCCAGGCAAGGGAGGATGAGATCTATCCAACATCACATCCGTCACCCCATTAAAATCTCCACCTAATATCACCTGGCCCACCGTCATGTCTGCTATGCGAGCGGAAAGGTCGGTCATAAAGGCCATTTGGTGTTGGTTGGGTGCGTATATGCAACCCAGCGTGATGTCTCGTCCTAGTAGTCTCCCCGTAATAAAGACATATCTGCCCTCTTTATCTATTACAGACCATGTTAATTCGAAAGGCACCCCCGGTCTGATCCAAATTAATGCCCCTTGGGCATACGCCGAGAAAGAGGTGGCATAGACCTTTCCTCTCCAGTGCCTGCGCAGTTTTTCTACTTCTGTTTTGAACAGATGCGTCTCCTGTAGAAGAGCTATTTGCACCCCCGTCTCTTCAGATAGTTATGTATATTATGACGCTTGGACATGGATCATGGACATGGATCCCATCCCCTTAATGTTCCACGTAGGGAACTTCAGTGTCTGACAGTGTGATGTCATCATAGGGTGTATGGTCTATCCCCTTTCCACCTCCTCCCATCCCGCCCCCAGCTCCACGAATAAAAAAGTAAGTAGCAATCTGCCTCCCACACCACGAACAAGCCAAGTCTGGCACAAAAATAAGAAAAAATAAACCAAAGGTCCCAACATGGACCAACTCCCCAGTCCCAGAGCAGTATGACAACGGCCGCCCGCCCAAACCCTTCATATTTCTCGAAGAACTAATCAAGGCCCAAACCAGCTATGGCAAGGTCCTTCAGGGGGTCGTGACTTCACTTAGTGTCCCACAGAAGTGTGTAAGGTGTTTTGCAATGAACCGACGTCTATAGTAGTCTAACCTGAACAGCCCAATGTTCCAATCCAGCGTAGTTCCACCGCCTCCGGAGGGGGGTCAGGGCAAGTGCCATATGTATTCTCCGCTATAGCCACATCTATATAATCTCAACTGCAGTGTTTGGGGTTACCTGTGGCATATTAAGGCTATCTCCCCTGGAAGAGTCTGAGTCCGAGCCCTCCATGCCCCTCACAGAGCGCGACCCCGCTTCCGATGGAGACCCTTCCTTCGCGCACTATCTCAGCCACTGCTTGCAGTGCCGCTGCTCTCTCTCGTTCCGTTTGGGAAGGACTTGGTTTCTTTGAAGTATTCCGTGCAGGCCGTCTCCTAGATCGTTTACAGGATCTTTGGCTCAGGCGCGCGGGGGCCTGTCCCCGCGCCACCTGAGGGGTTTCAGTTTTGTATGTCTCCAACCATTCCCATGCTGCTGGAGGGTCTTCGCAGAAGTGCGTTTTACCATCCAAGACTATGCGAACCCGAGCAGGAAAGATGAGAGAATATTGGAGGCCTTCAGCTCTCAAAGCTTTCTGAACTTCCAAGAAAGAGGCACTTTTTCGCTGAACATCAAGGGTGTAATCAGGGAATATAGAGACTTTGCTATTAATCACATCAAAAGGGCCATCCGAGCGCGCCCTATGTAACAGTATGTCCCTGAACCTATAATGTAGGAGCCTGGCCACCACTGGCCTCGGAGGTCGGCCTGGGGCCGGGGGTGCGCTGGAACACCGTGCGCTCTCTCAAGGGTGTAGAACTGTGCCAGGACCTCCAGCGCAACAACTGTGCGGAGCCATGGTTCTAAGTAAGCCATCATGTTACCATTTTCAACCCCCTCAGGCAGGTCCAAAATACGAATATTGTTTCTTCTGCTGCGCCCTTCTCCATCTTCTGCCCTGTGTTCCAGTGTCTTGACTCTGTCCATAAGTTCCACCACTTGTCTGGTCAGCACTTGGTGTGCCGGGGATAACTCCTCGAGATTCGTCTCCACTATTTTCTCCCTTTCATTAAGTTTCTGGTGTTCTGCACGTAGAACGCCCAGTCCCACTGATACCGTACTTATATCTTGATGCAGCGCTTCTTTTGTATCACATATTGCCGCTAGGATTCTAGTTAGTTGCTGTTGTATGGGATCCTCGAGCTGCTGTGTCTTCAGAGTGTCTTGGACCTGTTCTCGCAAATCCTCTTCCGGTTCAGGGGCAGCCTCCGTTGTTTTCGTTCTGGCCTTGCCCATCTGTACTACTGGGGGATGATATCAGCTTAGAATGCCGCTGGGGGGGTCTGGTAGTAATCTCCCGTAGTTGCACTTGCTGCTGTGCCCCAGGTGTATATCGTGCCGTTATTCACCTCCGCCCGTCACGCTCAGGGTGGGTGCTGGCGAGGGGCAGTCGCGGATCTCTTACCGCACGACAGCGTCACTGTTTTTCTTCCTGCCCCTGTCCCTGCGCGGCCCCCGTGCCCCGGAAATCAAGCCTTACCAGGCGGCAGGCAGTCACGTCAATACTGCTCCACTCTAGCAAGGCCTGCGGGTCATAACAACTCTATCCCGGTGTGGAGGTTCAAATGTCCCTCACCTCCACAGCGGACACCATGTCTCTCCCCAGGGCCTTCCCTATCACGCCGGTCCGTCTTCTGACCGTTCAGGTCACTCAGTCCCAGGGACTCTCCAGGGCGCCGCTCTCCGTGACCCTTGGTCACAGGCAGTCGCGGCTCCTGGAGGGAGTGCTGCGGGGCGGTGGGGCGGGGGAGGGGAAGGGTGGGGGGTAGTAAACTCTGGCGTAAGGCCGAACGGAGGTAAGTACATAAATAAATAAATAAAGCGAATTACATTGCACGCGCCGCATCGCCATTTGGCGTTGCAGCGCGCGCAATGTAGTTCGATTTATTTATTTATTAATGTACTTACCTCCGTTCGGCCGTACGCCAGAGTTTACTACCCCCCACCCTGCCCCTCCCCCGCCCCACCGCCCCGCAGCACTCCCGCCAGGAGCCGCGACTGGTCACAGGTCTTTCCCGTGGTTACTGGGCCAGGTGAATCCTACATCAAAGGGATCTTCTTTGGTCGGGGTCACTCCACCTTTATTCTTGCAAGGCCCAGCTGAGCCCAGTCAGGTTCCACAGGGCTACGGTCCTAGCTGAGGGCCCTCTGGTTCCGCTCTCTCAAGCTTCAGCTCAGGCCCAGTCTCTCATGCACTGGCCTCCCATGGGCCGCGCACCGCGTTGGGTAATTGCCACAGACTCACTGTGTATATATTCCCTCAATGATGGTGGCAGGGAAAGTTCATAACTGTGGGATGGGTAGGGCTGCCCTCCAGATCTGCACTCGGCTCCGCTGGTCACTCTGGGGCAGGGCCCAGCTCACGCCCGGCTCTTATCAGATTGCAGCTGCCCTCACACGCTGCCGGAGTCGCAACGCCACCCGTTCTCTCCGGCTCGCGTATCACTCACCGCGGCCGCCTCGGGTCTGCAGCATTCAGTTTCTCGCCTCAAAGGGGCAAGACCCCGCTTCCCCAGCCATCAGGTTTCCTCAGCGGGGGTGAAGTCACCACCGCAGCCAGGTGGGGTCATCACATGGCTCGGCCCCTGGCTTCGCACTCCTCGTGGCAGTCGACCATGGCCCAGCCCAGTCTTCGGTCAGCTCTCGGGTGCCCCGTCGCGGCTCGCTGTCCTTCCGTCGCAGGCCCCCACCGGAGTCAGCAGTCCCCTCCGGAGTTAGCGCACACCCCTCCAGGTGCACTGGGCCACTGGTTGTTTCATATATGGCTGGAAAATTGTTGGGCCGGTGAGGAGCTCCCAGCTCACGCGTCCGCCATTACTGGCAGTCAAGCCACATACCCTTTTGTTAAACTTATATTGTAAATAATAATGTAAACATTTTTATAAATACATTTTTGTATCTATTTTTCATTTCAGGTTCTTGGATTTATTGGGCAATTTGGTGGTTAGTGTCTGATAAAAATATGTTCTGTTTTGTATGTTTACTGATGTTTAAAATATTCTGATTACTTAGTAACTGTTAGACCTGTCATCCCGGTGTGATCTTCCCTCAAACTTTTTGCCTTCACTCCTCCTGTTTTATGAAATTTGCTCTTTTTGTTTGTATAACTCTCTTTATTAGTTTTCAGATTACATATAAGAAAAACAACAGTAGAAATAACCTTGCTGCAGTGATCCCAAACCCACATTTCCCATAAGGAGAGTTAACAAAAGAGTGTCACAGGAAAGCTAGTCCTCCGATGGCAGGGATTCCGAATAAGCCAACCAATCTCCCATACCTTTCAGTGTTTCTCTGTGAATCCCCCTAGATTTATACACAAATCTCTCTGCGGCAGCAGCATAGTCCAGCCCCTGGGTCCATTCAAGAAATGGGGGGGGCTAAGCGTGAGCACCAGTGTCGGGTAACGTCTCTTTTGACGATGATCAGGCCCAGCCCAACCAGACATGTGGTATGGCAACTACCTTCCCATGCACCCAACAGGCCTAATAGAACCAGATTTGGGTCTGGCGGCACTGTCTTGCTGACGATCTGGGAAAAGGTGTTGCAGATTCACTTCCAGTATGCTAGGATAATCGAGCATCCAGACCATGTGGGAAAAGGTGCCCGCTGGGTGCCGGCATAGCCAGCACACCGGTGGTAGGTCATCCCTCATCCTGTGCAGCCATGAGGGACAGTAGTATACATGGTATAAGTATTTCAGATGGATGAGGTGAAGTTTTTCAGAAATTGCCAATGTCCTACTTGCCATTTTGTTCTCCACCCTGCCATCCTTGTCCAAGGGGCCCACATCGCCCACCCATCTCTCCCTCAGTTTGGTCATGGGTTCTGGGGTGTTGCTAATCAGTGAGCAATATAAACAAGAGATACCATTCTTTACTAGTCATGCACCCAGCAGGAGTACCAGTAGGGGATTATGTTAGGGAAGGGGCTTTGAGGAGCCATTGGAGGCCTCGAGGGTATGATGTAGCTGTAGAAAGCAGTAGAATTGTGTCATTGTGCATGGCGTGTCTATGAGGTGTTGACACATGCACATCCAGACATCCCCAACCATTGAGATGCCTATGTAGTCCCACACCTGGAAGCCCTCCAAGGCGGCTGTGTGGCTAATCCAGGACCTGACCCAAAGCGGCATCATCACTGTCAGCACCCTGTGCCAACCAATCCATCGTAGTACCTGGTGTCAACCAAGCAGGATTGACCAGGTTGCGGGAGGGAGAGCTGTGGGAGCATCAGCACCATAGAGGAGACTGAGCATGCCATAGTGGTCTAATTCACTGATTTTTAATGCTATGGATTGGTTGTATCAGCCCAAAAAGAACCACTCGGTAATTGGAAGGAGGTTGCTGGCCCATTAATACAGCTGAAGATCTGCACTAAAACGTACTAAAACAGTAACAGTTAAAACTCAGAATGACCTATTCCTCCTTAAACATAGAAAATATAATATCTGCAATAAATAAAAGTACCTTTTCTATTCCAACAGAAAAACACACCTGTTTCAAGAAGAAGCTTGCCGGAGAAAAAGTTTCCAAAAAGACAAAACTTCGCTAAACAAGATATAAGTACGCTTTGAAAAAAAATGAAAATGTCTATTTAACTTTATTTTATTGAACAACATTTAGTTAATAACTATATTTCTTTATTCATGTTATTACAGTAAATAAAGACATAGGGCCTGTTTGCGATGCCAGTTGCACATCCGCGGCCTCGTCGGTCGGACAGCCACGGTCCAGTCGGAAGCGCTCAGTCTGACTGCTGAAATACGATGCATGCTGAATGCAGTCCGACCGAAAGGAAGACGGCCGACTCCGACAGTCTTTCTCTGGCCACTCCGATGGCGGTCCGAGAGAAGCAGCAGCCACAGAGCTGTACAGGGAGTTTCAACTGCCATCCGGATTACGATGTGTATTTCCGACAAGCTGACCGTGGCGCTCCGACCTGCTGCCTTGACTCGTCAGAAACTAAGGATTTGGAGTGCATACTCACCCAAATCAGCTTTTCCTCAACAGTCCCTGGCGTGGAGCCTTTCCTCCAGGTCTCCACTACACCGCGGCAGCGGAACCCCAAAGACTACGACCCTTTGGGCACCCAAATGCAGGTAAGTCTGTAGGTGGTATGTATCCCCATTGACTGGACTGTGCACAGATCGCCACACTGCAGCAATGGGGTACATGCAGCACAAGGCATATTCCCACATATGTCATACATGTGTGTAGAACTGTACATGTTTTCTGTGGATTCTTACCCACTTGCAGCGGCATATTCAAAGATATGTGCACCGGCGTAGATGTGATCGCAGCAGTTGCATCGTAATATGGTGGGCGGTCAGAATCGGACCGCGGCCATGGCGGTTGGACGGGGGGGTCTGACCAGCATCTTAATGAGGCCCATAGGGACTTATTAAGACCCTGGCAGTCCGAACGCCTACATACCTGGTGGTCCGACTGCCGGATTACGATGCAGGCAGTGAGACCACCTCCAGACTGCCTCAGAGCCATAGCCAAAATCTGAGCTCCCATGGTGGTGGCGTTGGGGACAGCAGCGGTCAATGTTGGTGGTACCGGCATGGGCACTGCCGTGGGAATTATGACCTGCCTTTCCGCCGATCTTTGCATGGTGGGGACACTGCCATGAAATGGTCAGCAGAAAGGTAGGTAAAGGGCCACAAAAAGGGCCCCAGGATGAATAAGCCAATGTGGACTGTGGCACATGTTGTACGCACCTATGCCAGCATGGTTGGTGTGCGCACTGTTTGCCATGCACGACATGGTGCATGGAAACAGTGCACCCGACTTGCAGGAGGCACAGCAGTGTGGCCGGCATTGGCTTCAGGCCCTCTCCTAGAGCCGAAGCATGCCGCCACCATGGGTGCGATCGACACCCTGCCATCCCAACTGTGATCTTGTAATGCGGTGTTCCCAACATCACAGAAGGGGAAACTTTTACTGTGTTATATGGAATACATGTATAGTCAGGAAAATGCTTCTTCTAAACATATTAATAGGAAATGTAGCAAATATTATTCTAATGCATGTTATGGGAGGGCAACTACCAAAGAAACTGTAGTAATAGGTGTAAGAATGCATAACCACCCTCCCAATGTAATAGAAATAGAAGTCAGGGAAGTGTTTGAAAATATAAGAGAAGCAAGCACTAGTTCCCAGGAACAAATACTTAAAGATATACTACCCCACGTACCAGAATATATAACAGGCCAGTTACCATCAACACCCACCTTAAAATGCCTTATAACAAGAACTAAAAGGGCCACCAGTGACACCCCACCTGCTCCTAAAACATTCAGAGAAATAGACATCCCAACCAAATACCCACAGAGAAGAGCAATTCTTATTATATGATGATAAAAGCCATGACAAACGTATACTTACATTTGCTACCTCTACAAACTTACTAAAACTAGCCCAATGTGAAACATGGATGTTGGATGGCACATTTAAAATGTGTCCTAAACCATTCCATTAACTATACACCATACATGGTGAATTCCAAAAAACGAATATACCTTTTGTGTATGCATTACTCCCAAACAAACAAAGCAGTACCTATATGGAACTGCTAAACCACATTAAGCAACAGACAAACAACTACTATCCCAAAAATGTATTATTAACTTTGAGCAAGCTATGATCCAATCTATACTAAAAATATACCCCCACACAGCCAATGTTACTATCATTTAATTCAAAGTATATGGCGTCACCTACAGAAATCTGCACTAAGTGCCTGATTAGGATGTTGGGTGTACCGCCACTGGCAGGCCATCAGTGGTGGTATGCTCGACAGACAGCCCTTCGATCCGACTGTCATATTTGGATGCATGTGGTTGAACCGGCAGCTATAGGGGTAAAGACCGCCACCTCTGACAGGATCTACTGATCCTGATGGGGCGGCGGTTATAATCAAAATCCCAATGACAGTGGTGCTGAGGCAGGCACCGCCATAGGGATTACAATTCACCTTTCCAACAGCCTTTTCATGAAGGTCCGACTGCCATGAAAAGGCTGTCAGCAATGTACTTTGGGGACCCCAAACAGGGCCCCCATCCCTCGTGGGCCACTGCTAAGTGGCCCTGGGGGCACATGTAGTGCCCTCACACATATCCATGCATGGTGTGCCAGGCAGCATATGGTGTCTGACACACGGTGCGTGGATGTGCACAAAGTGCTCTTTACACTGCAGCTTGTGCTGCAGCCCTTTTCTAGGACCACAGCACAAGGCGCAGTGTAAAAGAGCACTTTTCCAACCGTTGCCCGGCGGTCGCATCATAATTGGGTGGTCGGACTGCCGCCTGCTTGATGGTCGGTCTCCTCAACAATGTGATAGCGGGCTGCGGACCGACTGCCCGTTATCGCAATAACGCCGGAGGTGCGGAATACCCCATCAACAGCCAATTTACCTTTGAAATCAAAACAAGCATTTGCAATGCAATGGGTCTCGCATTTGCGAGAGTTAGAGCTATTGGCGTTGTAAATGGAAATGTCTTTTACCCATGTGTTTTTGTTCAACAGCCCAACCACTTTGTTCAACTGATGAACCGCCACTTACTTTCACTTTCTCTCGCAGAGCAACAAGGACGGAAATTGATGGGCAGAAAAGCGAAGCGATGGGCAGGGTGGGAGAGAGTCCAGGGAGGGGGTGGAACTAACGGAGCAAGAAGTTAAAAAAATGGAGGTGCGTGAGCCTTGCCGTGCAAAACAAAAGAAAGGCACAGCCGCCATACTTAAAGATACAGCTCAGCATGCTATGCTGCAACAGTTATACAAAAGAGTTCTCTGAAATACCACAAGACTGTTGGAAGCGTAAGCAAACTGTACGAGAAAACGGAAGTGACGTGTCGCTGCATGCGCAATTTAAGAAGCAGCTAAAAAGAGTAACACTGTACTGAACCGATGGGAGGCCAGCAGGAGGGAGCTGAGTCCTTTTTGAGTACAGCAGGTCTTGCAGACAGTGCATGCGCGCTGCCTAGGCTCAACCTAAAAACAGATAGAGTTAGTCCAGATGAACAGAGCCTGCACACAACATTTCTGACTGTAAGATCCTACCTTTCCAGCAGATTAAGAGAGATGCCAGAGATCAAAATTCTAATTACTGCACACGGCAAACATGAACACATGCATTCAAAGCATTGCAAATCCATGTCCCAAGTCAAACATTCTTTAAATATGCAAGTATGCACTTCTCAGGATGCCATTGCCCTTTATAAAAAACAATGCTGACACATTTTGTAAAACTTCTAAAATATTACCTACTCGTTATTGAAAACCACCCGAGGTGTGGAGGATCCAGCTACCTATGACTTTGCTACGGAGGCACCATTCCCCACCAAAATTCAGAAAAATAGTGTGACCACACAGCCACTTCTCCAAACACGTGTCTTTCATTAGGCACTGGTTCAATGATTTATTGGCAGAAAGAAATACCAAGATGCAATTCCATGAACATCTATCCCTACACTTCATAGTGATCTGTGTGCATTGAAAGGCTTCCCACCCCTTATCTACAGTCCTATTCAAAATGTACTTAGAACCTCTGCTCATGCTTCTAACATGTATGATACTCAGCTTTATTTCCAGTTCACAGGAAATATCACTGAAGATCGCAGGGAGCTAGACAGAAGAATGAGCATTAAGCAGAGTGAGACAAAAGAAAGCTAGCTTACTCTAAACACATGAAATATTGAATTTATTGTGGTGTGTGCCCAACATATGGTGCAGAAGCTAAGCTTAAATTATTATAAATGCTCCAGCAATATTGTCAAGATTCCCTCTATCAAGTTTGTAAATGCCTTGGGGTATTTAATCATGTCCCTCCTGTCATTTGATAAAATAAGGCAAATGTATAAACTAGGCTTTGCAGCCACTACATTCTACATTCTGCTGATGTGGGCGATACAGTTATTATTTTCCACACAGGAACCTTCTACTATATCCCAAGCCTTTGTTTGCTTGATGATAGGCAGCCAACCTTTTAGATCAGCAGATTTCAGAAGATTCTACTCTTCATGGACAGAGTCGTCATGGGGTAGACAAAATAGATTTTAGCTTCCTCATTTTCCGTTGTTTGCTCTGGCTCCCAAATGAGGAGAGAATGGAGTTTCAAAGTCCAATGTCACTGAAATCGGTACATCTGCCACATTCCTTGGACCTCTGCCATGCCCTGCATAGCCCTGAGATCAGCAACCAGTAACTAGTTGTGTTGAAAGGTGACTACAACAATATTGGGGAAGTGAGGCAGGATATTGTTCCATCTGGCAGCCAGTATATTTAATGTCACCTTGAGACAAACTTGAAAAAGAATAAAAAAACTCACTTGTTCTCTTCCTTGGCAGAATGATTTATCAATTGCTAACCTGTCAAAGGACGTAAGATTCGTGAAACCTTTCGGTTTGCGTGCCGCACAAGTGAGTTTGGAATTGTGCTTGAATTACATCTTCTTTTGGGACAGATGTAGGCAATTTAGGTGACTGTACAATTCTTTTAATCACTAATGTCAGCTTGCACAGGGTACATCGGTAATTTCTAAACTTGAGTAATTGCCAAATGAGTGGTCAATAAGAGGTGGGACATCAATTTACTCAATACGTAGGAGTTTGGGCATGCATTATTCTCTCCAGTATCATCCAAGAGTAGCACCAAAGGGAAGGTAAATTGTGAGTACCACTTCTGTTTTAACTTTTATATGGGGAAGAATCTCTCATTGAAATGGTTCTACGCATATGCAAGTCACTGCATATGTAACATAGTTCCCATCCAGTTGGTGCTCTTCAACACTGATGTCTCCATACAGACATTGCTTTTAATCTTATTGGTGGACGTTAACCTTCTTAGGGGTATTTTGTATGAGGTTTCTTTGTGTGGTGAGGCAGATGCTATGGACCAAACTGTCGTCCAAGTGTCACCTGGGATTTTTCTGCCCAGTTCTGCCTTCCAGTTCTTCTTAGGGTTGTGTCTAAGTGGTGCTTTCAAGAGCTTAGGAAGGTGGCTTTTGCAGCAGAAATGTTCTGTGGTGTACAGTTGTGTATCTGTAGTGAATACTAATGTTTTGTGCCCGAATTATGGGTTACAATAAAATCATGTGATGTGCTACAGCTACACAATTAGTGCTAATTGGATAATGAATAAAAATCTTGATTTGCACTGTCTAGAACATTGCAGGCTCTAGCTAAGGTAATTTCACAAGTTTGTTTTGCTGACCCAAATGGTATTGCTGTTGAACAATAGAGAACTCTAGAAAAAGTACTCTTGAACTGAGGAGAAAGCTGGAAAGATAAAATAAGAAAAACACAAAGGTCGTGATCCATCATCCTGGAATTATTTGAGCAATATAAAATAGTAATGATGAACAGTGGCAACCAGTATGCGTTTGAATGTATTTGAACACAAATGCCAGCATTTCTACTGCTAGCAACTCATAATAAGTCAAACCTCTTCAAAAATTAATTGGGAAGCCTTCGCATTAAGTCCTGAAACACATTTTTGGTCCCCCTGTGCCTTGTTTCCAAGGTGGCAACACCTGGATAAACACAGTGCTGGGCTCTTTTGTAACAGATATAACCTCTGATAGTGTGTGCCGCCTTACAGCAATGCCTCTGCAACCAGTGGCAGAATGATTGAGGTCTGCTCCCTTGCAAGGTAAATATGAGCATGTGTGTCTGCCTGCAGAAAGGATTCACTTCAACACAGCACATTGAAGAAATGAGTTCATGTCCGGGCCGAACACTGTAAATCCCTGCCAGATGAAGGCCTGCTGTTTCGGTCTGAATGATTTTATGTTTAAAAGCTGCATTCGCGGAATGTTTTCATCCCTGGGACTAAAAGTACCACACTCTGCGCGTTTAATAAGATACCGGGTGCAGGCTGATTTATTAGTTACACCTTTAAACATCCCTGTAATCACTACATTTGTTCATTTACAGTATGATTTACGTAATTTCTACTGCTTCACATTTATACTTAGCTGACACAGGAAGAGAAAACCAGCGATCGGAGCACACACATTAAGCTAAAGACAAGCTGCAGCACCGGTGAAAGAAACAAGACGGCCTTGTCATGACGTTAATTACCTCATTGCACATGACGTGATGCCGCCATTTTAAACTTAAATTGGAGCAATATACATTAAAAATAAACCTACAATAGCCAGTCTGGAAGTCTGGAAGAGGGAGAAGAGGCCATCACACGCTATAACAGTGTGATTGCCAAACAAAACGTTCTCTTAGTGAAATCACCAGGAAGGGAGCTAAGCACACAAAGGTGGGACATTTAAACAAATGCACCACTCACAAGCCAGCATTTCTAAATGACACAGATAACAACCAATGGCAATTGGTTGGTGTGCCAAACGCCCAGGAGAAGAGATACAACATGTCTTGCATACAGCGCAAGCACTGTCGAGGCTCGACCTAAAAATGATTGCACTAGCCTATGTCCCTGTAACAGAAGCTGCCAACCATTACAACATCCTAATAGAAAGTCCCTATTACCTAAATAATGAAAATAAACAAGCTCCCATAATGGACTACTTTGAGGACACATGGGTAGGCTGACTGCATAGGTCAAGACACAAATGCCAGGCAAAATTGCATATACCATGGTGGAATGTCTACAAACGCACCTTAGCACAGAAGGCATAAACAAACAATGCAGTGGAAGGATTGCATAATGCCTTCCAATCCACACTAGGCAGAACTCAACCCACACTACACAAATTACTAGAAGCCTTACATAAAGAGCTAAGCTACCAAGAACTTAGCATAGAACAATCTGTTACAGAAATCAGTCCTAAACTAACCAAACAAACAAGAAATATTTACAAAATGCTACAATTCAAAGTTAGACTATTAGTAAACAATAAAGGACTAGACTACTTACAAGTAATAGCCAAATCTATCCTCTAAACTACATATAAAATCTACCAGGCATCTAAGAAACTACCACATAATTCACCAAAATAATTTAAACATATTTTTTTAAACCATTAAAATATTATTATATTAATGAAAACATTATTTTTATTATTTAATACATAAAACAAACGAACAAACTATCTACACATAATTTGAAAAATACATCACATAGTTTAAAAAACATAACATAATAAATAGCGGAAGAAAAAAAAATGTCCGCCTAATGAAACTAAAAATAAGCATTGGCATAGCCAATAGGTCTCGCCTTTGGGCCATTATAAGTGTTTAGCCATGCAACAGTTGATGTTGCACCAAGGATATTGTGCTGCATAATTAAATACTTATAAGGTCCCAAAGGCGAGACATATTGGCTATGCCAATGCTTGTTTTTTTTTTGTATAGCAGAAGCCAACACATTTTGATTGTACTAAACTACTAAACAAACCCACTCACACTCTCATTTATTATAGGTGCTTTTAGTCAGCCCCTTTATAATGTAAAAGGCATTGACTAACCCAGAAGGCTGCAAAAAAAAGCAGTCTTTTGCTTTGCCAGTGCTTGTTTTATTTGTTGCTTTTTCTTTGCAAAAGACAGTCGTATGCACATCTGTCTGCAGCTCTTCCCCATCCTTTTAGATAGGAGTCTCCAACTGGAGTTGTTTGGCAATATTTTCTCTACATGTAAGTGTAACTCAACCCACTCAGGAAGCATTTCTGCCTCGCAACTGGCGAGTTGTGGCTTGAGCACAAAGGTCAATTATTCAAGGACATTTAAACCTGGTAGCCATTTCAAATCCTCTAATGGCACGTTGGGTTGGCAGACTTCTGAGCCTGTCAGGTTACAAACATGGGAAAAGAGTTTTGTAAATCGTGTAGGCTCCAAAGATTACAGTCGCTGTGGCCTGGTTGCCATTTACATCGCACTTTTTCGTAAAACGCACACTTTTGTATCAGTGCTATAGGTTTCATGGGCTCAGTGGTGCAACAACAGGCTTGATGCCCAACAGCCTCTCAGTTGATTACGGCGGACTTCCGTTTTTTATTTCACTACTTAAACCTTCAGCGTCTGAGGGACGTGATGCCTGTGTTGCTTTGCCTTGACTTGATAAGCTCACGAACTTTGATTTGCCCATGAAAAATCGGGGACTGCGTAATCTGTTCCCCCTGCCACGTAGGACTGCTCAGAGGGAGCTGTGGAATCTTTGCCTTGTTGGATGCTAACAGTTGCTGCCAGTATTTTCCTTCATGATAATTAATAAAATGGGCCAAAAGCATTGATCTTTTAAGATGCTGAACTCAGCCAATGAACAACCCAACACCATGTCATCATAGTAAAACCGCTACAGACTACTGAGCTGATTCCTGGTTTGTTGACAAGGCACTTCAAAGAGTCGAGTCCGAATAATACAAACGTTATGTGTGTTTTTATTGGGCTGTGATGATTAAAAGCCTGCAAACTAAACTGATATAGCTGGGTTTAATTTTGTAGATGTTGGAGAAGGGTCAGGAATGGTTTTGCGAAGCTGACTTTTTTAGATAAAGATGCAATACTGCGTTGTCGCCGTAGCCATTTAAGCAGAAACTGCTGTCTGGCGTTTCTTAAAATATGCACTCGACATTATCAACAAAAGTCCAGACGCCTCCTTTAAAAGCCAAAACACATTCTTGTCTTTCAAAAGACAGACTAGATTTTCAGAAATGCTTACAGTTTATGCTCTTGCATGAGCAGCCAAGCACAGATAACAGAAACAAGCGCGCGCGCCTCACGCTGAAAGAGGAGGAGGCAGCAGGGGAGGGAGAGAGGAGGGGGTCTGCGCCTGTTTCCCTTGCGGGAGCGAGCAGGAACCATCTGTTAATTACAAACAGATGGTTTCAAAGCTCGCTCCCGCAAGGGAATCGCCAAACATGCACGCGTAACCATTCAAAGCAATGCAATGCGTGCAAGTTTTTTCCTCAAAGGCTGAATCGATTACTAAAGGTCTCCTCCTATGCAACGCATGCGCGCTGCGTAGGCGAGACCAAAAAATACTGACTCTCCATAGGAATCAAAGGGTAAATTAGCTGACATATTATAAAATAAATTAATAAAATGTTTAAAAATGGCAAAAAATATAACATATGTAAAACAATGTTGCAAAAATGTATACAGAAATTGTTAAATATATTGAATAATATTATAACATATATGAAATTATTTTATATATTAAAAATATTTATGTTAAATAATATGAAAATATATATAAGATGTAATTGTCAAAAATATATAAAAATGTATATTGCTGAAAATGTATTCAGAAACATTTGTTCAGTACTTGCTTAACAACTATTAAAAAGGTGTTATATATTAAATAATTTTATAACTTATATAAAATTATTTAATCAATGTTTCAAATATTTATGTTAAATAACAGTGTAAAAACATATGTAAAATACGTTTGTGAAAAATATTTGAAATTGTGTAATGTTTAAAAACATATAAAAATATATATTACTGAAACTTTATTCAAAAACATTTGTTCTGTATTTGTTTAACTATTAAAAATATGTTATATAGTAAATAAAAAACGGACAAATTTTCTTTCTGATAAATATATGTAAAAAATATGAGAAAGTTACAATAAGTGTTTGTTTCTTCAAAATAAAAATAATAAAACATTAAGGGCCCTTTTACGAGTTTGGCGTTGTCCTGGCAGTCCCATGAAGGTCGCCAAGCTCGTGGTCAACATGCCCGCCAGATTATAAGTTGAATTCAGTCGGGAGGGCAGTGCTGCGGCGGTGTCACAGCAGCGGGTATGTTAGGATCATAGGAGAGCCTAAACAGCATATTGCTGCTGTGACAGCACAGGCAGCACATTTTTGCACGGTGTGGCATGCACCCATGTCATGCATGCCACATGGTGCACGAACATAGGTGCTATTTAAGGGGGCACAACATGTGCCTTCCTGCATGCACCCCATGGGCTGAATCACCTAGGGGCCATGTTAGGGCCCCCACCAGCATTTCCGCCACCCTTTAGGCAGTGGAAATGCAGGTCGTAATAAGCTCGCCGTTTGCGGCATCAGCACTGCCAGCATATACAGCCCCTCTCACACCGCCACCACCATGGGATCCTGGATCCCGGTGTGGGCAGTGGTCTTGTGGCGGTCCCCCCACCACTATCGTAATACGGCAGTCAAACCATCGGGGTGGTGGAGGGTGGACCGCCACTGCGAGTATGGCAGTCCCAGAAACGCTGTACTCGTAATAAGGCCCTATATGTCTATTGAGTTCTTCTAATACTTATTAATGTTAAAATGATAATGAATTGCAAACGCTACACTTTTTTACCATACCGATGTAACGTCTACTTTAACAGATTATTTAATGTTACAAACATAACACATACTAGTCCCACTTCACTGCAAACAAAGTAAACACATATCTATAGTATTAAATACTTAGGGCCCAATTCCGATGTGGTTAGGAATGGCTCCAACCATTGGTTGGAGCCATCTTAACCGCATCGGACCTGCCCGTGCGGATTCCTTTTCGACCAAGCCATTCCGATGGGCTTGGTCTGAAAGGAATCCGATTCAGTTTTCCGGATGGCTTCCGACGGGCTCGGAGAGCCCGTCCACCATCCGGAAACCCTTCAGTACTCCCCGGATCTCTTTCCAGCCGAGGGAGTACGATGGCAGTTTTCCACTGCCTTTCTGTGCCGGCCTTTCCGACACAGGAAGGCAGTGGGAAACTGTCTTTGGGGGCCCCCAGCGGTGCCCCCATGGGTGCGAGGCCGCCGAATGGCGGCCTACCTTGTTGATCCATGCACCCGGTGGCAGGCACCTTGGGGTGCCTGCCACGGGGTGCAGGGATGAACTGCACCTCTGCACTTAACGATGTGAGCATGCATTCCGTGCAGAATGGATGCTCCCATTGTTAAGTATAGGATTGCGACCGAACAGGGTTCTGTCGCATCCTACTTGCAGGTCTGGAACCGACGACAAGAGGTCATACGGTTCCAGTTCCTGACCGATGTCGGGCGGACTCCAGTCCGTCCGACATCGGAATCGGCCCCTAAGAATTATTTATTCCCACTACAATACAACTTACCTCAGGGAAGGTTTTGGACACTAAAAAGGTTAAATATACTATTACCACTCCAAGATAAAATAATTCAGGGAAGGTGTTGGATACTAAAGAAGTAACATTTACTATTCCGACTTCAATCTAACTTAACTCAGGGAAAGTGCTGGACACTAACGACACAACATTGTCCGTTCCCACTGCCTGCAATAAAACTTATCTCAGGGAAGATTTTGGGCACTAAAAGGGTGAAATATACTATTCCCACGCCAAGGTAATATAATTCAGGTAAGGTTTTAGACACTGTAGATACAACATTTACTATTCCCACTCCAATCTAACTTAACTCAGGGAAAGTGCTGGACACTAAAGAGTTAACATTGTCCATTCCCACTGCAATAAAACGTATCTCAGGGAAGGTTTTGGACACTAAAAGGGTTAAATATACTATTCTCACTCCAAGATAAAATAATTTAGGAAAGATGTTGGACACCAAAGGGGCAACATTTACTTTTCCTACTCCAACCTAACTTAACTCAGGTAAGGTGCTGCACACTATAGAGGCACCATTGTCTATTCCCACTGCCATAAAACGTATCTCAGGGAAGGTTTTGGACACTAAGGGGTCGATTCCGATTCAGGCCGGAAATCACTCCGACCGAGCCGGACCCGGAGAGATTTCTGACCGAATCGGACCCTGGCAGTCCGACCGAACGAGTACGTTGCGCACGCATGCAATCGGACTCGAGTCGGTCGGACTCCCATTGAAGTCAATGGGAGCCGGACGTACAACGCGTACGCGGGCTCCCATTGACTCAATGGGTGCGAGGCGAACAAGGGCGCCCCCACAGCGGGTACGCCTCGATGCGACTCGCGGCATAGATGCACAGGTAGGGGGGACCCAAGGGTCCCCCCTGTGTGCGACTCGCGCGGCTACGCGTACATGGGGGTCCGACACGGACCCCCAAAGTCCAGCTCCGACTGCTCTTTCGAGCCGGCACGGCGCGAGTCGGGCGGACTGCTCGCGGCGCGCATCGTACTTGCCCGGCCTGGGAACGTCTCCATTGCGCGGTGCGAGTCGTGTCCGTGCGAGTCGGTCGGAGCGGTTCGGACCCGCGTACGAGTCGGTCAGCGATTTCGCGTGCGCTCGAATCGTACTCGCTCAGCCGGACGCACGTACGAATCGGTCGGGAAAGAGGGCTCCGAATCGGATCCGGTTAAGCCGAATCCGATTCGGTGCCCTACCGGCCGAGATCGGAATCGACCCCTAAATGGGTTAAATATAGTATTCCAACTCCAAGATAAAATAATTCCAGGAAGGTGTTGGATGCTAAAGAGGTAACATTTACCATTCCGACTTCAATCTAACTTAACTCAGGGAAAGTGCTGGACACTAATGACACAAAATTGTCCGTTCTCACTGCCTGCACTAAAACCTATCTCAGGGAAGATTTTGGACACTAAAAGGGCGAAATATACTATTCCCACTCCAAGATAAGTGCTGGAAACTAAAGAGGCAACATTGTCCATTTCCACTGCAATAAAACGTATCTCAGTGAAGGTTTTGCACACGAAATGGGTGAAATATACTATTCCCACTCCAAGCTAAAATAAATCAGGAAAGGTGTTGGACACTAAAGGGGCAACATTTACTATTCTTACTCCAATCTAACTTAACTCAGGGAAGGTGCTGGACACTAAAGAGGCAGCATTGTTCATTCCCACTGCAAAAAAACATCTTGGTGAAGGGTTTAGACACTAAAAGGGTTAAATATACTATTCCCACTCTAATGTAAAATAAGTCAGGGAAGGTGTTGGACACGCAATGGGCAACAATTACTATTCTCACTACAATCTAACTTAATTCAGGGAAGGTGCTGGACACTAAAGAGGCAACATTGTTCATTCCCACTTCAATATAACATAACAACACTAAATAGACTCAAATTACAATACCCCCACTACTACAAAAGACGAAACCTAAAATATACCACACTGTAAATTTAACATCTACTATATTCACCACAATGTCAACAAGCTGAACAAACATCTAAAAAAAAACGATTTATTCAAAATTAAAATAAACATCATAAGTAATGGTTATCTATACAACATTTTCTAATATATTTCATACAAAAGTACATAATTTACATATGAACATATTTAACACAAAACAATATTTGAAAATATAAATGTAATTTTAAAATTATATTCATAATTATGAATAATATAACTTAAAAATGTTTTGTAAATATATAACATATTTTTAAATGAATAAATGTACACATAAATAAGCAATGTCTTAATAATTTTTTAATATTTTTCCTATTTATAAACAAATGTAAAAATATTTCCATAAATTATTTTCTACCTAAATATAATTTTTCAAATGCATTTAAAAACATTTTACAAACAAACAATATACAATAATACATAATTGTATAAAATACTTCCCATCCTTATCCCCTTGAACCCAACATCCCGCTTTTCATTTTTTTATGTTTTTCAAAAAATTGGAAAAAGGACATTAAAATATATACACTAATACATTATTTTTAAAATACTTCCCACCCTATAAACCCAGCATCCCATTTCTAAAAATATAATTTTACTAAAAAAAAAAAAATTAATTAAAAAATTCTTATTAAAAACATATATACAAATACTATCAAAAAACATAAAAATAGAATGCATTGCACACTATTTATCACTAAAGAATGATATGATGAACAACGATATTAACTAAATCGATATGAAATGCATCAATATTAAATACAGCACCTAAAATTGATATTTTTGAGAACAATATTTTTGTGTCATGATATTCTTTACACAATATTTATGTTACACTATGGGGCCGATTCCGATCTCGGTCGGAGGCGTACCCAATACTATTCGGTCGGGAAAAAAGCCATGCGAAAGCCAGTTTCCCGACCGATCCGTACAGTACACCGAACGAGCAAGTACGATGCGCACAACAGCAAAAATCCCGGCCGAGCCGTACTCACCCAAACCAGGTCCTGTTCTCCGACCGAGGCGAATCCGGAAACGCCGAATCGAGTCGCACGGAAGGGAAAATGCAGCCCCGTCCGGCCGAACAAGTACGATGCGCTTTCCGTACGCGCCCGAACCCGTCGCTACGCACGGCACGTCAAAGCATCCGGGAGAGGCGCACATAAGCTCCGAATCGCGCCACAACACGATCCACGGCTACGAGACGAACACAGCACCGGCGAGGACGACGCGAAGCGGCGAGGACGAAGCCAAGCGACGAGGACGACGCGAAGCAACGAGAAGGACGAACGACACGAACCAACCATGAATCCCTTCGTCCCGATCATACCAATATTCTACATCTACTACCGGAACAGGCACGGACGCGTACGGCGCAGAAGGTAAGTCAGACACCAACCACAAAACACATACAACACGTACACGACACATCACACACATACACTGGGAATCTGAATATACTTACACCAGCAACAGCAGCACCATAGGGGCGGGATGCCCATCACCAATGCCACATATGCACACAGGGGCCTGAATGCGCGCCACCACCCCAACCCAGGGGGCTGGATGCCAACCACCACAACCACCCTCAACCAGGGGGGCAGGATGCCTACCACTACTACCACCCTCAACCAGGGGGGCAGGATGCCTACCACTACTACCACCCTCACCCAGGGGGGCAGGATGCCCACCACTACTACCACCCTTAGCCAGGGGGGCTGGATGCCTACCACCACCCTTAGCCAGGGGGCTGGATGCCCACCACTACTACCACCCTTAGCCAGGGGGCTGGATGCCTACCACTACTACCACCCTCAACCAGGGGGCAGGATGCCTACCACTACTACCACCCTCAACCAGGGGGGCAGGATGCCTACCACTACTACCACCCTCACCCAGGGGGGCAGGATGCCCACCACTACTACCACCCTTAGCCAGGGGGCTGGATGCCTACCACCACCCTTAGCCAGGGGGCTGGATGCCCACCACTACTACCACCCTTAGCCAGGGGGTGCCAGATGCCCACCACTACCACCCTTAGCCAGGGGGCAGGATGCCCACCACTACTACCACCCTTAGCCAGGGTGGGCTGGATGCCTACCACCACCCTTAGCCAGGGGGGCTGGATGCCTACCACCACCCTTAGCCAGGGGGCAGGATGCCCACCACTACTACCACCCTTAGCCAGGGGGGCTGGATGCCTACCACTACTACCACCCCCACTCATAGGATGGACAATGCATGACACAACAAGCACACCACAACCTAGGGAATGCAAGATTAAGACATCCCCCCACCACCATGACAAGCGTGTGAGCAGGCTGTGTCAAATGCCTACAACACCGAACATGACATTGAACATACAATGTGACCCCCTAGCACATGTGCCACACATATATGTGTGTGGCACCCATAATGCTAAGCAGCCCATGACCATTGTGGCAATGGGGCCTAAACCCCCATCATCACAGTGACCAAAAGGCAAGTGTGGGGTCCATAGCTGAAGCACATTTTGACCATTGTGGCAATGGGGCCTAAACCCCCATCATCACAGTGACCAAAAGGTAAGTGTGGGGTCCATAGCTGAAGCACATTTTGACCATTGTGGCAATGGGGTCTAAACCCCATCATCACAGTGACCAAAAGGTAAGTGTGGGGTCCATAGCTGAAGCACAGTTTGACCATTGTGGCAATGGGGTCTAAACCCCCATCATCACAGTGACCAAAAGGCAAGTGTGGGGTCCATAGCTGAAGCACATTTTGACCATTGTGGCAATGGGGTCTACACCCTCATCATCACAGTGACCAAAAGGTAATTGTTGACAAAGAAAGAGCTGCAACTGCCAAACTGCATGGATCATTCCTGGTCACAGAACCAAAAACTCATCTGTGGCAAAGTAGTGTATGTGTCCCATTGCAACATAAATTGGGGGAGCCAAATACTGCAGTGCAAATGAAACATTCCTTTGGCCATGTGCAGACAAACAACACCCATGGTGGCTGAGACCGTCAACAGTCATCAATGACACAATGACAGAAGTGACCATCAGAATGCAGAACCACATATTTGCACCAATGGGCACACAAATGCAGATACCCTGTGGAGACAGCAGATGTGAGGTGAACAGATACCATACCATGGCAGCAATGGGACACACAAACCATGATCACTGTGCTGACCGATGACCTAGGAGTCCCAGGGACAGCAGGGGAAACACACCAAACAACATACAGCCAATGGCACACCCAAGATATGCCAATGCAGTGGTGCAGATGCACAAACACTAACAGGCAGACCAACACTGTCATCATACACAGCAGGTGAGGGGTGGGGGTGCCAGTGTCCCCAGGCAACAACACAACACATGAGGAGAGCTGAATACCAATCATACAGATGTGCATACACTGCCACACTAAGGTAACTCATGGATCCAAATCCCCTATGTGGGCAAGCAGGCATTGACAGGTGAGAGGGAGCACAAAACACACATGTCACACAGGCACGTAGGAACAACAACTGACACAGCAAGTCACAGACACACCACAGCACCACCCCCAGGGCCCCCACAATGTGGTGACCCTGGGCTGAAGAAAAATACCACTGTGATGACAAAGCTAAATGTCGTTCACACTGTGAACCACAGTCAGGTGTCCTGAGCAACTAACTACCATCACACCTACACAAGCACAAATCAATCAGCATGGCCAGTAAGCCAAGGCCAACATGGAGGCAGGGGACTAGCCGGGCAACAACTCTCATCTGCACACACTCAAGACCACACCCCTCGACCTCCAACAATGTGCAGCAGTGAAGTACACATGCACTGGTGACATTGCACATGCACCCATTACTATTCCAGGGTGGTGGGTGGGAACCAAGGTGTAGAAACACATCACACATGGACACTCAACAAGACTCCTGAATGTCTGACACACTGCACACTACGCTGTACATGGACATGACGGCAATACCACACCGACCAATGGGATCCCAGCCACAGTCACACACCAATGAAGAAGCCAAGGTCACCCACAAAGAACACACATAGACAACAACCAACATTGCAGCCCGGACCCTAAGGAGTGCCAGCAGTCACACACACAACGTGTCACAATCACTGAAAGATAACACAAACTGGAAATCACATGACAGGGGCAAACAACAAGTGCCAAAGGGAAACCTGACTGTGACCCATCTGCGTCAGCACACAAACTCTGCCCTGACAGCAAACACACCTATGGGTGACACCCTGATGACCAGTAATGTGCCATGCACCCACATCACAGAGAACACAGGGAGAAGACTTTGGGGGAACATAGCTCAAGTCAGCAAGCATCACAAACAGGTACAACACTAGGGATCACAGCATGCGCAGATGAATGGAAGTGAACACACAGACATGCACATACAACACACACCTTGGGCGCAGGCAATGTCACACGTGTACACACTGCCATGAGGGGACTCCACTCCTGTGTGAGGAAAGCTGTGCCATATGTTGCCTCAGTAGGGCCCCATCATGTCAGCTGAGCACTTGGTCACACAATCAACAATTAGCACCAAATGAGGGCTCCCATCACATCAGCCTGGTCATGGATGTGCCAACGGAATCATCAGCACAGATCCAACACACTTGTATAGCAATGTTGCACTGACTACACGGATGAGTCCCTCCCCATTGATGCCCAAACCTGCATGTCCACTGGAGATGGCAACACGGTCAGGGAAGTAGACAAAAGCAACGATGGCAGGCACAACAGATGTGCAGGGGTGGAAGCCACAGATGTGAAATTGCCAATGTAAGTAGGAAACCCATTGCCAAATACTGAACACATGACACCCTCAGATGCTGCTATTGATGACATGGATACACCACATGATAGGACACATTCCCCCTGGACCACATGGGTTCCTGCACAGTAACACTTCATAATCATGAGACCAGATATCACCATCACTGCAGCAAGGGCATGGTTAGCTGCACCAACAACATGTACATCTGAAGCATGAGCACTAGAGAAAAGAAAGTTGCTTTATTCAGCATATGTGTTGAGGCCAAACGAAGTCCTGAAAAAGAGCAAAGGCCAATGGCCAGTCCATTGTCAAAGTTCAAACAGGGTGACACTGGCAGATGTCACCCTACGCATGCCTGCACAATACCAGGGACAATCCACTAGGAGGGGCAACCGGGGGCAGGCCAGGCACCGCAGGGACAGGATCAGGGCTCACCAGGGGGAGTCAGGGAAGGGGTGGTGGGTGCTGGAGAGCCACTGACAACTGCAGTGGAGGTGTCTGACATGGTGTGTGCCGGCACAACTGGGGGCATGACACAGATGTCGTGGGTGCCGGCACAACTGCAGTGGACCCTGCAGATGGGGTGGACAGGTCCGCCACTGCAGTGCCCAAGTCAGACAGGGCGGTAGTGGACTCCACTGCAGTGCCTACCTCCAGGGGAGGAGAATGGGGAACAGGCAAGGTGGGTTGGACAGAGGGGGAGGACACCCTCACCACATCAGTGGCACAGACAAGCGCAGCGGGGGTGTGGTGCTGGGAGAGCAAGTGGCAGGGGAGAAGGCCGGAGCATCTTGGGGATGGTATATCTGTGGGTGGGGGAACCTGGGGCAGGGTGTGGTGGGGGCACCTGTGCAGTGGGGGCCTGAGGGATGGAGGACGGAGACCTTGTGCCTGAGCTGCAGGGCGGTGGCGGGGTCTTGCTCTTAGCACTCCGGGGGACTTGCGGGTGGGGGCCTCAGTCCGTCTGCGCCTGGGGGAGGGTGTCCGGGGGCGAGGGGCACTCTGCTCCGTGTGGGTGGGCTTCCTCTTCCCCCGGGATGCTGGAGCAGCTTCATCGGTGGGGAAGAGGCCGAGGTCACAGAGGAAGAGCTGCTGTGACTTTGGGGTTGCAGGTGAGGCAAGGGAGGGTGCTTTGGAGGGAGAGGGAACTGAGGACTGCGCAGTGCATGTGGATGCGTGTGTGTGTTCCAGGGCCCCATCCCCTGTGAGTCTGGCTTCAGTCCCCTGAATGTGCGTGCGTGTGCGTTTTGTCATTGGCGTGTGTGTCAGTGTGCTGGATGTGTGTGTGCTGGTGTGTGCCTGTGCCAGTGTGTGTGTGCCTGGGATGGGTAAGGTGCTGGGGAGTGTGGATGGAGCAGAGGCAGGAGGGGTGAGGGACCGTTTGAGGAGGGACACTGCTGCCGTCAGGGAGGAGTCCATGGACCTATTGCCCCTCTGTAGGTCAGACATGCCCGATGAGATGCCCTCCATGAACGACACCAGCTGAGTCAACAGCGCGGTGTGCGCATGGAGGACACTCAGCATGGCTGTCTGCCCTACATGGAGCTGGCGAAGGAGGTACACAGACTCCTCACTCAGGGCAGCAGGGGACACAGGGGCAGGGGGTGCGGTGCCTGGCCCAAAGGAGACACGCTCCCGGACATGGGAGCCTCCACGGACCTGGGGAATGGGAGCCGATGGGAGGGCGGTGGTGGTGCTGGTGGTGGCGGGGACAGCAACACTAGCTGGGGTGTGGTGGCTGCTGACACCCGCCTCCACAAGGGAGTCATCCTCCGAGTTGCTCTGGTCCTCAGCTGAGGTGGATGCTGCTGAGGACTCCTCGGTGTGGCTCCCCTCGCCCTCCGTGCCACTGGGTCCCTCCGACCACTCCTCGGCTGCTGACCCAGTCTGGCTCTCCGGCTCCTCCTGGTCCGTGGAGCTGTCCCCTTCCGTGGCCGTGGATGTATCTGCAAACAATGGGGAAACAGACAGACATCAGTCACCTGCACATAACGCACACACCACTGTGAGCACAGCACATCCCAGAGCAAGCCCTGGCATCATTAGTTGTACATTGCTAAAAGTGCACTAATTGAACAGGAGAAGTCAATTGTCAGTCTGATGCCAAGCATGGCACTCACATCCCACATGGCCTTGCACCCATCTGTCTGGTGTCTGTTGGATTGCAACACCCCAGTGTTGACACATGCACCAAGTACACAGTAGTTGGACAGTGCAGAGGACACGGTGTGGACACATCACAGCTCTTGCCACTGAGTCAGTACAGGTTTACGGATGTAAGGGATGCCCAGAGTCAAATAGGAAATGCATGTGATGCATACCAGCGACAGACACCATGATGCACCCATGTCCTGATAGCCAGCGCCACTATGGTGTGCATGTAGCACATGTCACTCCCCTGCAGGATCACCAATCAGTAGACACATGCCATGGCGGAGGCATGACTGCAAAGTCATACATCACTGTCTCAGTGATGTATGACTTTGCAGCCAGACTAACAACACTCTGCACTGTGTCACAATAGTAGGTCATGGGGAATGCAAGTCCTGGAGCTGCACAAGTGCACATGTACATCCCCCCACAACACATCCTCTTAACCCTCATCTGTCCAGGTCATACCTATTGGACATATGGGAGACCTGTGACACTACCCTACATGTCAGAATACAGGCATTGTGTAAGCAATGGACCCACCCATGATGCCCACCACAGAGTCAGGGAAACAGATGCTGTCTCCCACCTTGAGTCAAGCTAACTGCAAGGACACAGTCCTAAGTGACAGAATTCCCTGCATGTAAGGGCCACACCTGGGTATCAGATGAGGAGTGGGCAGTGCACAATAGAGGGACATGGCTCCTGGACAACATGACTGCTGTACTGTGGCAGTTCAACCTGGCCCGAGGAGGGCACATAACATGTTAGACAGAGTACACAGTGCAGTCTTTGACTCACCCCCTCCTTGCTGCTCTCTGGCCTTCAGCTGCCCATCCAGGTCTGGAAAGACCACCGCCAGGATCCTGAGCATGTGGGGGTCAGGGTCCGTGTTCCGCCCCTCCTGCGAGGAGGCGACAGCTTCAGCTGGACCCGTGCAATCCTCCGGGTCCAGCCCCGAAGGTCCTGCCACCTCTTTTGGCAGTTGCGGATCCGGCGCTTGTAGACCCCCACGGACCGGACAGCCCGGACGATGTCCTTCCAGATCTCATGCTTCCGATGGGCAGAAGCCTGTCAGGATGACAAAGTGATAAGGACATTGCTACACATGCAACATATCCGTGCATGACACAGTTGCATATACATGTCGCAATCACAGGGGCACATGGTGTACCCAGGCAGTGCACGGCTGCCCATGGACAGTTTTCCAGAAGTCACTACATGGTATCATAGCATGGGGAGTAAAACCCTGTTCAGAAGCACTGTCACTGCACCATACCTGTCCAGTGCAAGTCACTACACACTATGGGGGTGACAACTACTCAGTGAGCCTGCTAGCCAGTGGTGTGCTGACTCTCAGCCTTGCTAGTCAGACAAAATGCACATTCAGAAAGGCAGTGCACAGAACACTCACCTGCTCCCCTGGTGTCCCATACAGCTTGCTGTACTGTGGAAGTAGGCTGTCCAGCAGGGCCTGGTTCTCTTCAAGGCTGAAGGCTGGGGCTCTCTCCACAGTACGTGCCATTGCAGGGTCCAGAGGGGCAGAGACAGCAGCAGTGCAGTGGCAGATGTCGTCCTGGAGCATGTAGTGCAGGCAAGTGGGCTCTCAGGGGAACATGCAGCAATATATATGTGCTGGAGAGGCAGATACTGTCCCTTGTGTCCAAAGTGATAGGTCCAAGTCGTTTGCATCTTCTGAATCTGGCCAATCCATGGAATAGCAGCACCAAAACACGCCCACAGCATCCTTCAAATCTTCAACTTCATGACATACATGATTTTGCAACATTGTTGTGGGTGACCAACTGATTTTCCAGCAACCGACTCGTTCGAATATTCAAAACGCGTCCGTTGCCAGGCAAGCCCATTGTCAATGGGTGCGCACCGATCGGTCCATTGCTGTTCAACGCGCACAGGGGTACAACGCGTACCCGCACACATTGAATGCAATGGGCCGGCCGGAGGCACCGATCGGTCCATTGCTGTTCAACGCGCACAGGGGTACAACGCGTACCCGCACACATTGAATGCAATGGGCCGGCCGGAGGCACCGATCGGTCCATTGCTGTTCAACGCGCACAGGGGTACAACGCGTACCCGCACACATTGAATGCAATGGGCCGGCCGGAGGCACCGATCGGTCCATTGCTGTTCAACGCGCACAGGGGTACAACGCGTACCCGACACATTGAATGCAATGGGCCGGCCGGAGGCACCGATCGGTCCATTGCAGTACAACGCGCACAGGGGTACAACGCGTACCCGCACACATTGAATGCAATGGGCCGGCCGGAGGCACCGATCGGTCCATTGCTGTTCAACGCGCACAGGGTACAACGCGTACCCGCACACATTGAATGCAATGGGCCGGCCGGAGGCACCGATCGGTCCATTGCTGTTCAACGCGCACAGGGGTACAACGCGTACCCGCACACATTGAATGCAATGGGCCGGCCGGAGGCACCGATCGGTCCATTGCTGTTCAACGCGCACAGGGGTACAACGCGTACCCGCACACATTGAATGCAATGGGCCGGCCGGAGGCACCGATCGGTCCATTGCTGTTCAACGCGCACAGGGGTACAACGCGTACCCGCACACATTGAATAGCAATGGGCCGGCCGGAGGCACCGATCGGTCCATTGCTGTTCAACGCGCACAGGGGTACAACGCGTACCCGCACACATTGAAAGCAATGGGCCGGCCGGAGGCACCGATCGGTCCATTGCTGTTCAACGCGCACAGGGGTACAACGCGTGCCCGCACACATTGAATGCAATGGGCCGGCCGGAGGCACCGATCGGTCCATTGCAGTATCAACGCGCACAGGGGTACAACGCGTACCCGCACACATTGAATGCAATGGGCCGGCCGGAGGCACCGATCGGTCCATTGCTGTTCAACGCGCACAGGGGTACAACGCGTACCCGCACACATTGAATGCAATGGGCCGGCCGGAGGCACCGATCGGTCCATTGCAGTACAACGCATCACTGTACATGTGACTGGCATATGTCAGCATGCCTGTCTCAGATGGACATATGCCAGCCACAGATAGCTCCCAGGGAGTGAGGGGCACACCTACATCACGACAGCCTGTCCAAACCTTATCATAAGGCATGTAAGGCTGCATTTCCTATTGTGTGTATGTTGGTGTACATGTTGTCCTGTGGGTGTCACCTGTGGGCAGCCACCCCCAGGCTGTGCACGTGTTCATGGGGACAGGATCATGGGTGTTACGTGTACGTGACCACTGTGATGTGCAACTGTTCATATCTGTGCATGTGCCATGGTCACATTTCACAGTGGTGTTTGTGTATGTTGGAAACGTTCTTGTGACCGAGTCGGACCCTGCATTGGTCTCGTACGGTGTTTTCCGTTTCGTTCACGCTGTGTTTGTGCAGTTTTGTATGCTGCGTACGCGTCGGTCGCGGTGTATTGTATTGCTTCGGCTCGGTTTTGTATGCGTGTCGGTCGTACGGCTTGTCCTCCGTCCGACTCGGTCGTGTTTTCGCGCCTTGCATCGTACTTTGCGGGTTGGAGTTGGCGGGTACGATTCGGTCGGATTTGTTCCGGGTGCGTGTCGGTCGGTTGGATTCGCGTGTTTTTCCGGCCGGATTGCTATTTTCCGAGCGGCTCGGTCGGTCGGCTTGGTTTCCTGACGTGTCGGTCGGATTTATCGCGGCTTGCATCGTACTTGGCGTGTCGGGCGCCACTGGTACGTGTCGGTCGGTATTTTTTCCGGATCCGAGTCGGTCGGTGCTTTTTCCGGCCCGAATCGGAATCGGCCCCTATGTATCACCCATAAGATTCTCTCAGGCATCGGCCCAGGAATCCTGAGTGATTTATGCTCCTATTATGTACCCATACGAGCGCTGCCTGCTCCTTGCCAGAATCCCACGAATACAGAGGGTCAGATCGGGCGGTCGATCTTTTAAGCGGTTGGCTACCGCTTTATGGAACTCCCTCCCTCTTTATATCCGTAGCATTACTGATCACCTGACCTTCAGAAGGTAAGTGAAGACCTGGCTTTTCTCCCACTGCTAATCCTCGCTCTGCTTCCCCACTCAGTGTTCTACTTCAGCGCTGGGACGCCCCATTTGACGGGGCAGCCATGCAAATATTATAACATAACAAATATAACATAACAAGAAGCATCAACATCGAAGCCCTTGCTAACAAGGCTCACCCAAATCTCACCTCTATAGTCTCCCATCTTGACATTAAAAAGGCCCCAGACAAATTTAATAACTGCATAGAATCCTTGCTAGGGTAATTTGTCCCCCTAAAGAGCAAATGAAGGACCCAAACCTTCTCTACCTTTGTTCTCAAATGACCTTCATAAGGAAAGGAAGCATCACAAAAAGCTTTAAAACGAATGGAGGCAATCACCCTCCTTTCTGCGTCTAAGCTGAGATCTGTGGGAAATAAAACTACAAAGGCCAAATCTTTAGAGTCAAGTCATCCCATATCAGATCCCTCCTGGACACAGCTAAAAACATACCTAAACTCCTATTTGAAGTTATCAAACCCACCCAAGTACTCTGAGGCATTATGTAATGGCTTTGCTGAGCTTTTCGACAAAAAGAGTCAGGCATAAACAGCTCCCTACCAGCCACCTTTGATAATAAAGCTGAGGAGAATTTATTTTACAAAGCACAGAGGCCATGGTCCTCTTTCTCCCCAGTATCAGAGTCAGAACTATTGGTCACCATATCCAAGGTGAAACCCATAAGACATCTTTGCAGCACCATCCCTGGCTCCATCAGTAAAGACCTCACCAAACAACTACTCCCCTTTTGGTCCACCCTGTTGTACTCCTCCCTTGAACACGTCACATTCCCAGAACTTTGCCAAACCTCTCCTCTTCTAAACAATCATTGGATTCCTGATAACCAGAATAACTTCTGTCCAGTCTCCACCCTTTCGTTCTTGGGTAAGTTGTTTGAAAGCTGTGTAGCCACCTAACTGTTGTCTCACATCCACGCAAACAACCTCCTTGACACTCTCCAATCTGGTTTCAGACAGGACTGCAGAACGGAGACTGCAATTCTGCATGTGAATGATGCTCTCCGCATCCTTAACACAGGAAATTCACGTCTTCTTGTTTTTGTTGATCTCTCTACTGCATTTGATACAGTTAACCACCATGCTGTGATAAACACCCTGAATAATTGAATGGGAGCTGAAGGTCTAGTCCTTAACTGGTTCCTCTTCTATTTAATGTACCGAGCTCTGTCTCAAAGCCAGTTAGCCTACAACAAGAGGTCCCATAAGGCTCGATTCTCTCTCCCACCCTATTAAATATCTCAAAGTCAAAGTCAAAACGACTTTATTTCGGCCACAAGGGCCATAAAAGTGTACATAAAACACATAATAAATAGACACAACAAGGGATACTCACATTTATACAACAAGTACATACATGATGTGAAAATTCAAATCAGTAGCAAGTAAAGATAAAGCAGGCTTCAAGATCATGAGAAGAACAAACAGCCACAAGCGATGGTAGCATAACTTAGGAATAGTACATCATGAAAGTACAAAACAGGAGCCGTCAACTTGAGAGATGTAAGATACAACAAAATACTATGGGGCGCCAGGGGATCAACATGTGACTCTGATGAAGGGAAAGGACCTTCCCTCTTAACATCCACATTGCACCCAAGTATTTGGCAACCGCACAAGCATATAGGGTCCGGCAGTCAGTTCTGAGTATTCAAAGAGCAGTGCAATGCCTGCGTGTGCCTAACTACCTGCAGATAGGTGATAATTATCTATCTTGGGACTCTCTGTGTGACCCTTAGGAACTCTGGGATCCTCTTTCACATGTACGCTGAGGATAATCAAATCTACTTGACTGTCACATGCTCGGACATCACCCTCCTACCCCACACCTTCATAAGATTTATAGCATGGATTTCAAATCACCATCCCAAACTAAACCCACCAAAAACAGAATTCCTTCCTATATCTCTGAAGAAAACTAATCTATCTGTGCAAGACTGGATGGAATTCCTCCCTGCTTTTGGGTGCCAACCCTCCATTGTTCAGAATTGCTCTCGACAGAGTCTTTGATCACCAGAGTCTTATCACAGCCCAGGCCAAGAGCATCTAGTTCCAACTAAGGCTGCTCTGGGGAACAGGCATCTCATCCAAGAACAGGACCTAAAATCAGTTGTACAGGTGTTGGTCCTTTCCAGACCTGACTACAGTGTCTCAGTCTTCTCAGGCATCTCCAAAGTTCACTTACATCTGCTCTGAGCAGTTCTACATGCTGTGTCCCACTTTGCTACCAGTCACAAGAACTTTTCCCACATCACTCCTATCCTTCTATCTCCCCTATGTCTTGGCTGCCTTAGAGGCAAGTGCCCAATTTAAAACTGCCTGCACCACATACAAGGCGCTGCACTCCTTCTCACACCATACCTAATTGAAAATGTTTAAATCTCAGACACTAATTGGGGTTCAAGAAATGCTCAGTCCTTTTGCTGGAGTCCTCTACCTTCAAACAAGAGTGATTCATGAACCAGTCATTTCTGGGAAGCACCACAAGAATGTGAATCTCCCTCATTTCACACCTCCATATGACCAAGTGCCATAGTACCTTCAAAAAAGACCTCAAAAGCTCTTCTCTTTGATAGACACTTGAAATAAATTCCTTTCTCTTCCACTTCTCCCAAATTTCTGGTTTAATTTTCCCGTTGTTGGATCACAAATATTTTCCTGCATTGATTGATTGAGAACTACACTCGTGCACAAGTTATCTCCCACTTACTCTTGATTACCTGCTTTTAATTCTTCCTAGGTTGTATCTCTAATGTACTCCTGCTGTGATTGTTTTGTAACTGATCTCTTTAGTAAAGTGCTCTTATGCCTTCGGGTCATGTCCATGCTATATAAAACCCCAAAAATAAATTAAGCAAACATTAGCAAACTACAGAGGGCCCAGAATTAAGATGCAAGCCACTTACTCAAATTGCTCCACTCCAACTACATTCCCGTAGTGTTGAAGGTGTGCAAAGACTGCCGACAAAAGACAGGACATCAAAGTCAATGTCAAAACACTGTACATCATCCAAGGCCCCACACTCACACAGCCATGGTGGTCTTCAGAAATATTAGAGACCTAACATTGGCATCCCTGTACCTGCTTGCCACTCAACCATATAGATAAGTGATTTGGGAGACGATAAAAGCTCCAAATTCTGGAATTCAATTCCGCTCCCTCTGATACATTAATGAGGTTTCTTGGGAATCTGGGCATATCTGATAAAACATCTCTTTCTGACTTCTATCACCAAAGCACACCATTTATAAATTTTTTATTGAACTATTTGATATAGGATCCCACCACTAATAACATATTGGGCACTTTACTTTTCAGATCACCTCTTCCAGCTTTACTTGATAGAGATGGTCTACTTCCCCCTTCCACATTGCTCCTGCATAACTTGCATAACATTGTGGTACCCGGTGTTGCACTGTAAAGGGTCCTTTTACTTTGTTAGTGCCAATATTCAACTGTTGACTAAAAAATGCATTTACCTTTGAACACCAGAATGCATACATCAGCACTAGTGAATAGCTAGGATTGGAGAAGATGGGTGGCAGGGCAGGCCTGTAAAGGAAGATATTCTTAATTCAGATAGAGCTGAACAGTTTGGTGTTTATGAAACATCTGTATGACAAAAGAAAACTTTTGGCTGTAGAGCTGTAGGAAGAGAGTTTCAGAATGTAATTGTTGCTGTAGAAAAGATTGTTGTAAATCTTGGCTTCTTCCGAATTTAGGTACTTCTAAATTCAGAGACTCCTGACTTTGTGTGAGATGCATAGTAGATTGGGCAGGCATAAAAGCGAATTCAGGTGCAGAGTTTTGTAAGCAAGACATCGAGGGCCAGATTTATGAAGGGCTTCTGTTGCCCTTGAGTCACACAAGATAAGCAAGACAACACAAGCCCTTAAATCAGATTTGCTATGCCACGTTAAGCCATCTTCTGTGGCTCTGCGTAGCACAGTAACTCTGGTGCTAGTCGCGGCCTTGCATTACTCTGATCTGAGAAGGCGTTCCATGGGTGGAGCGTGGGTCTTCCCACACACCCACCGTCATTAGCGGGCAGCACGGATCGGGAGTGGCCGGGCAGGTGGGGGATGATGTAAAAAAAAAGTTACAAAACGTACCTTCTCGCCGCTCTCTCGCACGTCGTCTCAGTCTCTCCTCTCTGGGGTCAGAGCAAGAAGCAGCCAGGCTCCCTCCCCCAATCCAATCACAACGCTGCAATGCAATGTTGCGATTGGTCTGAGCACCGTGGATCAGCGCTCAGCCAGGGAATGGGGGCCTACGCATGGTGAAGTGCGCATGACTGTTTTGGACGGCCCCAGAGGGCCGGCCACGCAGTCATTGCGCACTTGGAGTGGGCAAACCACTCCTCCCCTTCTGTGAGAGCAGAGCAGCCCCGCCCACTCCACATAGCTTCGCAGCAGTAACAAATACAATGATAATAACCTCGAGTTATTATCATTGTATTTGTTCTTTCTTTCACTGCTTTGCAGTAGTGGGGCGACGCTCCTCCGCCTTAGCGGAGTAGCCGCCACTGCCACACATGGATTTTGGCACATTCCCAGATTTACCTGCACTAGAAAACCTGGGATTGTGTATCAAAATGGTACGCCTTCCGAGGTGAGGTGTAACAAGGAGAAATATATTTATTTCTCCTCATTATTTCCCCATTCTACAAGTGCTGCATTCTGCAGCACACTTAGAAAGAGGAAATGCCTCAGATGATTTTTGTGCAGGAATGTGCCCCTTGCTGCACAAAAACAATCCTGCCTGTAACACAGGCACCCTTGCATCATGGTGCAAGGGTGCCTGCTTTGGTGCTAGGCTGCACATATCTTGTAGATGTGGCGCATTCCTGCCGTCTCCATGTGACACAGCAAGTTGTCTTGCTGTGTTGCTTTGCATCAAATCTTGTAAATCTCCCCACCCATCATAAATTTAAATCTAGTTCTGTTTGGCTGCAAATGCAAGCTGTAAAGGACTGGGGTGATCCGGGTTAATTTGGGACGATACTGGGTGATTTGAATTGAAGCCCCCTGTGATGGGTCCCAGCAGAAATTCTTCTGATTCAAGTGGATTTAAATGAATTTTAAGAATTAAAGAGATTGGAGCTTGGGCGTAACCACATCACATGGCCTTACATTGTCACCTTGAATAGCCATCTGTGGAAACCAATACATTAAAAAAGAATAAATCTGGGGGCGTGGCTGGACGAGCCAACATGGCAGACGCTTTCTAGAGCGCTCCGGCCCACCGTGTTCATCGTCCTAAAATATCCTCAATAATTCCCCGCATCGACGAACCAGGTCGCTCCCACAAACAACTGGAAAGCCTGCGGCGAGATCTGTGTCGTTGCTGGGGCGATGGCCATCGACCGCCACGTCTCAACAGTGGAAGACGCTCCCGGGTTGGCCGCCTGGAGAGACGCCGGCGCTTACCTAGCGAGAAGGCTGGGACTGAGTGTAGCCGCATCCAACGTTCAACGAGGCGCCCATCGTCCGATGGGCGGTGGGGGTCTTGTCACACAGGCGGACCCGAAGTGCGGAGAGAGCGGGCTGCTCCGGGGCTGGTGGATGACCCGGCTGGCCCAGTGTCGCTGGAGGAGGCTGGGTGCCGCAGCTGCGGCCTGCATCTGGGGTGCACCCCCGGTGGTCCGGACTGCTCTCCGGGGGCCGGTACTTCAACTCCACAGCCGTTCAGCGTCCGTGGGACCCCTGAGGCATCTGGGCGTTCTGGCCCCGAGGGATCTGATGCCGCCTCCCCGGTGGTTGGCCGGGTGAGGGGACCGATGCCAGGCTGCATGCTCCGCCTGAGGCCCATAGTAACATCTGTGATGCAGTGAGCCAAGGGGGGTGGGGGCTGCTCTGATTTTGGTGTGGCATGTTGAAGACCGGGGCGTACGATAGATCGGATGCGGCCCTGCGGTGCGGGTGTGCGCAACCCCCAGTCGCCTAATTTGTGACAGCGAGAGACTGGATTACCTCCTAGAGGAGGGACACCTCCACACGGGCGGCTGGCCGGCGGAGGGGATCCCGTGATGGTACCTTTAGCAGTGGGAGCACTGGCGGGCCCGGATGATGCTTGCATCCAGCTTCCTGTTGTGAGGAGACCCATGGATTCCTGGGGCCTTTGTTGAACGCAGCGACTGCAGGGTGGCCTTCACCGCCGTTATTGGTGGTGGAAGGATCCTCCCGGGCCCATTGGGGCCTTACTGCTGTTGAAGACGAGGCCGCGGTCGCTTGCACAGTGAGTGGCGCACCTGGGGCGGCCTGGACCCTTGGTGTTGGGCCTGCGGTAATTGAGTTTGCGGTGGCCGTGTGGTGGACATTGCGGTGGGGCTGGTGGCATGAGAAACTGCTGCGCCTGGGCTGGATCCACACATCCCTCCCCCATACATCTTCTGGCCGGATAGACAGCTCTAGTCGCGGCACACCCGTTAAGGCCAAGGGCCGGAGACGTTACAGATATCCGGGAGGCGTGGGATCTACTGGCTCGCTACATCATTGGTGTGCAGACGGGGGTGCGGATTGACTCAGACTGCCCCCCCCGTCGTGGCCCCTATGGGGCCCGTGCCGCCTCACTACATAGCCGCGGCCTACCATCGGAGAAGGGGTGGAGAGCTGCTAGGAGTTGGTGGTCCGGCGGGTGTGATACTCCTATATGGTCTGCCTGCGGTCAGTCTTGAGTGGCGGAGGTGGTCGTGGTAGCCCCGATGGGGCTTGCTGCTCGGGACGGGCCGACCCCGTAAGGTCCGACTCCCGGTTGCCTCTCCCCCACACTTAGGCGGCCCCACTTGCAGGCTATCACCCAGGTGGGCGGACTGCTACTCGCGGTGACCGCCTTCACTGCCAGCATGACAAAGGATAAGACATCCGCATCCTCCACGAAACAGAGCACCTTAGATCAATATACCAACGCCCCTGCCGGTGCAGCGGGAGGATTGGATACGGGGGCCCAGTCCCTGATAATGCTGGCGGTAATCACACAGTGCTGTGACATGTTGGATGCCAAGATCGGTGCTGTGGGCGCGGAGGTCTCCTTTCTCCGCCAGGATCTATGCAACGCGGAGAATCGGATCACCGAAGCAGAAACTCGAGTGACAGGCGAAGAAGACACAGTTGCGACGCTGCAACAAAAAGTCAATTGCCTCACGGTCGTCACCCAGGAACTTGCCACACGCTTGGAAGATGAGGAGGGCCGCGCACAACGAAACAACCTACGCTTCGTGGGATTTCCCGAGGGCTGCGAACAGGCTTACGCGTCGGAATTTATGTCACACCGGTTACGCTCCCTTATGCCGGAGGGTTCCCTCTCCACATGCTTCGTCGTGGAACGAGTCCACAGATCCCTGGTGGCGAAGCTTCCTCCTGGAGCGCAGCCCCGCCCGGTCATCGCCAATCTCCTAAATTACATGGACAGTTTGCCCGGAACCACAGAGATAAGCTGGTCCACGACTCGCAAGCCATTATGATCTTCCCAGACTATGCGCACCTTGTACAACAGCAGCGTCAATCCTTTGTGGCCGCCAAGCACAAATTGAAAGATCTCAACATTCAATATATGTTGTTGTACCCCGCACGGATGCAAGTAATCTATAAGTCCTAAACGCTATTCTTCGATACTCCAGAAGAGATATTCAAATGGACTGACGAGACCACCTTGCTTAATCCCAATACCCCGCCACCGCTGGAATCAGACTCCTCCCAGAATACTAGACAGAATCGTCCAAAAAAGCATTCATCGCGGCAAAGGCATCGATCGAGATCCAACTGGCGCTCCCAGACGCAGGGAGAAGACTCATAATTCACCTGTATTGTGTTTCTTTCTCTTCTCCTTCCCTCATTCCTTTCTCTTCCCTTTCTTCTCTTGCATGTGGGAGAGTGATACAGGAATGTGGCCTCAAATGCTAGGACCTGGCCCATGTGGGGAACTGAATGTCACGGTCGGTCTCACGAATCCCACCCAACATTCTAAGAATGATTTTTGGGGGGGTGGGGTTTTTGGGGATCCATTGGTGTGAGGTCCCCCAGTCCCCCCGTTGGGGTCCCGGGAGTGCCTCCACCGCGACAGGTACTTCAAGTTCTCTGAGGTATTGGGGCCGGGGGAGGGGGGTTGGGATGTTTATTTTAATCAAGGTTTGTTCATTGTTGACTAGGCACAGACATACGCACCCACCTGATCCCACACACCTCGCACATGCATACCATTACCCCTAAGTAACAACCAATGGGAGATATGCAGATGGCCCATTCTGGTGAGATCAACATTATGACCTGGAATGTGCAGGGAATGTTAGATAAAATCAAGCGTGGCACAGTGTTAAAGCAAGCCAAAAGATTGGAAGTAGACGTACTGCTGATGCAAGAGACCCATATGATGGGGAACCAAGCCCCTTGCATGACACGGTATGGATTCAACCAAATATATCACTTTGGATTCACCCGGGAATCTCGGGGCACGGCTATCCTTATTCATCGCAGGATTCTCTTTATTTGCACCCAGACCTGGCTAGACCCTGGGGGGTCGTACACCATAGCAGCAGGCACACTATACAGGGAGCCCCTGGTTTTTGGCAGTTTCTATGCCACCCCCCCCCCACTAGGACACACCTTCGTGGAGAGAGTCATACGGTTATGGGGTGCCTTGCCGGAGGGCCTCTCGGTAATGGGAGGTGACTGGAATGATACCATGCAGCCCACAGATAGATGGCGCAATGGCGAACACGACCGCGCCACGAGTGAATCTAAGCTACACTTCCTAGCATCCTGCTTGGGGTGGTCTTATGCGTGGAGGGCCTACCATCCAACCGACACTGACTATACCTTCTTTCCGCCCATATGGGGGCCCCTATCCCGCTTAGACTACATTTTCCTTCCATTATCGTACGTCCACCGGGTCGTGTCTACCACTATTTTCCCACGGGGTCTCTCTGACCATTCCCCGATGACACTCAAACTACATATAAGACCTCAATGATCCTGATTCCGATGGAGAATGTCACCCTGGCATTTGAGGGACCCTGAGTACATGACAACCCTCCACCAAGCCGTCACAAATTACTTTGCGCATAATACAGAGTTTGCGCCCTCAGGCATAATTCTATGGGAGGCCTTCAAGCCCACCATACGTGGAGTTGATATTAGCTACCGTGCCGGGGCAAAACGGCGCCGCCTCACACAGATAGTAGACCTGGAGTCTCGCCAGCGAGCTCTCGAGGACGAGATGCGGGCAGGAGGTGGAGACCAGGCCCGACGCCGGCTCCTCTTCTTGCAACAACAGATTAACCAATTACTCACAAATGAAGCCCAGCAGGCGTGGCAGGCAACCCAACACAGAATTTACCAATGGGGCGACAAATCGAGCAAGACCCCACATCACTTATGTCAAGCAACACAGTCACAGACCCTAACATCGGCACTTCGGGCTGCCGACGGCGCTCTCTGCACAAATCCCCAAGCGGTGGCCCAAGCATTTGCTGCGTATTACACCAACTTGTACAGGAAAAGGGAAATTATATCTCCAGATCTAATCAGAGAATTCCTACGTGATATTATTATTATTATTATTATTAATGAGTATTTATAGAGCGCCTGGCTACCCTTAGGCATCCCCGCGCTATCAGTAACAAGCAGAGAACAAGAGATTGACACATCACAGCAGACTCCGGAAGAGCCAGGTCTTCAACTGCCTCCGGAAAGACAGATGGTGGGTGGTTGAGCGAAGCTGAACAGGGAGCATATTCCATAGCATGGCGGCATTATATGAAAAGGTGCGGCCCCCTGAATGCGCTCTTTTAATTCTGGGTACCACTGCCAGGAACTGGTTGGCGGACCTGAGACATCTTGTGGGGTGATAAAAGGCCATCAAAGAGTGGTTTATTTTTGGCCCTATCTTCCAGAGCGTTTTGTGAGCTATACATAACGCCTTAAACTTAATCCTTTCATTTATTGGCAGCCAATGAAGTTTTTTTAATATCGGCTTGACTGATTGTGGATAAGGGGTGTGATGAAGCAGCCTGGCTGCACAGTTCTGCACCACCTGTAATTTCCTTATGGTGGTCTTTGTGGAGCCTAGATATAAGGAATTCCCATAATCCAACCGCGAGAGCACCAGTGCCTGGACTATAACTTTTCGTGCGGGATCGGGGAGGAGTGGGAGGATTTTCCGCAGCATTCTGATAATGCCAAAACAGGATGCGGCTAACCTTATTGCTTGGCTATTAAAGTTAAAAGATTTGTCTAGCCAAACGCCCAAGCTTTTAATCTGGTCTTTTGGGGTTGGTGGTGGACCAAGACATTTAGGCCAGCCTAGTCCAGCTGCATCGGCTGAGGCACTAGGGTGATTACCCAGGATCATTACCTCGGTCTTGTCTCCATTAAGCTTGAGACAGGACCGGTCCATCCACCTGGCCACGGCTTCCATACAGGATTCCAGGTTGATTGGTATATTCTTTGGATGTTTTAGCGCTACTACCAATTGTGTGTCATCTGCATAGGTGACAATTTGGATCCCATATGGTAGGATTAGATCGGCTAGAGGTTTAAGATAAACATTAAATAAGGTAGGGCTCAATGATGAGCCCTGCGGAACTCCACACCGAAGTGGCAGGCATTTGGAGGTGCAGTTCCCCTCGAACACCTGAAACACCCTGTCCTTCAGGTATGACTTGATCCATGCCAAAACCTGCCCTGAGACTCCCACCATTCTAAGTCTGTCAAATAAGATGTTGTGATTGACCATATCAAATGCGGAGCTCAGGTCCAGCAAAATAACCGCCACTGCACCTCCCTGATCAAGGATCTTCCTGGATTCCTCCACCACTGTTAACAGCGCTGTCTCTGTCCCATGGTTCGGGCGGAAACCTGTCTGCGTGGAATGCAGCAGGGAGTGGTTCTCCAGGTGTTCTGAAAGGATTCTGTTTACATATTTTTCCAGAATTTTGCTGTTCCCGGGGAGCAGGGAAACCGGGCGATAGTTGCTCCATGCCTCTGGATCAAGGTTGGGCTTTTTCAAAAGTGCTCTTATCATGGCATGCTTCCATGCCCGAGGCACCTAGCCACTGGTTAATGAAGATTTTAGTACCTCCAGCAAAACCGGAAGAACTATTTCCTCTACCTTGCGGAGCTTATGGAGAGGGGCTGGATCAAGAGGGGAGCCTGATTTGACCTGGGCAAAGAGCTGCACCAGTGTGGCTAGGTCCAAGTTTGGGAGCTCTTCCAGTCGGGGAATAGTACCACTTACGGGATCTATTTCCTAGTCCATTTTATCTGGGCATATGTCCTGAGGGAATGTGTTATAAATATCTAAAAAAAAATTATTGAAGAACTCAGCGAGTTCATTACATCGTACCTGTGCAGAATCTGCGGGGGGCTCTGGTACAGGGCGCTTAATACGTTTTTTTGCAATTTTAAATATTTTCCTGGGCGCATTCGCCGCCACAGTTATTTTCTCCTCAAAATACGGGGCTTGCGTTCTTTTGATTTCCAGTTGATACGTTTTGATAGCCTCTCTGTATTTCTGTTTTTTTTCAACATTATAATCTTTCCTCCATGCTCTCTCTAATTTCTTATAAATTTGCTTAAGTTCTCTTAATTTGGGTGAGTACCATGGTGTCTGTTTTTCCAAAGCCCGTTTCGAACGACGTGCGTGATCAAATGGATGCCCCTATCATGATGGAAGAGCTCACCACCGCTCTCCATGCTATGTGCCCTGGCTGGGCCCCTAGTCCAAATGGGTTCCCGAGTGAATTTCTCAGTGGGTGCATTTCCCAGATGAGCCCTCACTTACTTAGGGCACTACAGGAAACTCTTGAACAGGGGATTCTCCCGCTTGATTGGTGTCATGCCGAAATCGTGGTTATCCTAAACCAGGGCGTCCCTCTGACGACCCATCTTCATATCGCCCCATTTCACTACTGAACCTAGAAGCCAAACTTCTGGGCAAAATCCTTGAAAATCGCCTCCTACCACACATATCGGAACTCATCCATCCTGACCAGTCCGGCTTTATGCCACTACGGTCCACACGTCACAACCTCCGGCGGGTACACAATGCCCTTGCCATGGTATCGAGGCTTGGACGTCCTGTGGCGGTCCTACTTGCAGACACTGACAAAGCATTTGACTCCCTAGATAGGGACTATTTATTCCTCCTGTTACAAGCGTTAAGCCTCGGCCCGAAAATCCTAGCATACGTTCGCCTCCTATATACCGATCTTTCTGCCTCTGTGCGAGTGACCGGTGCCTTATCGGCCCCTTTCCCCATCAGCAGGGGCACGCGACAAGGGTGTCCACTATACCCGCTCCTTTTTGAACGCGCTATAGAACCCTTGGCAATATGGGTGTGGCGGAACCCCTTGGTCTGGGGCTTTAACTGGTCCCAAGAGGTGTCAGACAAGATTGCATTATATGCAGACGACGTCCTGTTTTTCCTTACGGACCCAGGGTTCTCAGGCCCACGGATACTGCAAATCCTTAGAGTGTTTGGGGAAACGTCGGGCCTCTGCACGAACCCGACCAAATCCATATTATTCCCAGTCTGCAGCGCTCAGGGACGGGGCACATGGAGAGGTGTGGTGCAGCGGCCAGGGCAGCTGACTTCGGAGCACAGGGTTCACGGTTCGATCCCCGGCTCCGGCGGCAGCTTAGCTCAGCACCATGTGACTCTGGGCAATAGCTCACTTAATTTCCACGATGGCCCCCAGCGCCTTGAGACCCGTAAGGGTGAGTAGCTGCGCTATATAAAAACGGACTTACATGGGCATCGCAGTTGACACACACATCTGGCGGTTTCCTATACTTGGGAGTTTTCATATCACCCGACCAGACGGTGTCCTGGATGCACAACATAAACCCCCTCATACCCAAGATTAAAGATGAAGTGCGAGCTTGGTCCCCTCTGCCCCTAACCCTTTATGGCAGGTCCGCCATCTTCAAGATGGTCTTGCTGCCGCGGATTCTATATCGTCTACAGAATTATCCCTATTGTATTCCTCAATCGTGGTTCACACAAATCAACGCAATTCTCACCGGCTTCCTATGGGGTGGGGGGCTGCACGCGTCGCACTACGATTGTGCACACAATCCACCTATTGTGGCGGAATCGCAGCTGCTGATATATTTGCCTACTACTCCGCTTCCCATCTCCTCAACATCAATAATTGGTGGTACAAATCCCAAACAGATCCCGCTTTCGCGGTGGAGAGAATCATAATGGAGGCCCAGCCGTTGCTTGGCTTGCTGTATAGTCGCAGCAGCTTAAATCAATTACCTCCCGCCACCAAGGTAGTGATTCAATTATGGAGACGAGTAGTCCGGCAAATGGGATGGGAGGGGCAGCCAACACGAACAGCCCCACTATGGTCGGGATCGTACGTACGACAAGTTGGGACGCTATCCGGATTTCGCACATGGGACCTTATCGGTATCTCCACATTAGGTGATGTAATGAATGGAACAGTCTTTAAATCCTTCCAGCAACTACAGGAGGAATTTCACCTTCACTGTAACCAATTCTACAAATACTTGCAATTGAGACATGCCCTGACCCCATACATTGCAACACTTACAGACCTCCCAGAATTCCATCCATTGGAAGGGATTATTAATGGGAGATATAGGCACACACAAGATCAGGCAGATATATCAAACCATTGAAACGCATAACAATACAACATTAGGTTCACTTCGAGAAAATTGGGAAAGCGACATACCAGACCTCTCAGACGATGATTGGACGGAGGAACTTGCGAGTCCTCGCAGTGTCGCTTTAGCATCTCGCTACCGCCTAATCCAATTCAAATTCATACATCGAGCCTATTTCACCAGACACCGCCTTTGGCGCATGGGTGCAATTTCGTCACAGGTGCCTAAGGTGTAACCAGGAAACGGGCACCTTCCTACATACAGTATGGAGCTGCAGCGCTCTCCAACCCTTCTGGTATAAAATGTTGACTTGTTTTGGAGAAGTATTATCCTGGCATATCCCGGTCGATCCCAAATTAGCACTACTCCATAGAACAGATGAAATTGGCGGCAATAGGTATAAACAACCCCTGTTATTCGTAGGGCTTACACTTGCTAAGCGGGATATTGCCCAACACTGGAAGAGTACCGCCCGCCATCCTTGGGAAAGTGGAAAAAGGCCTTGGACTGGTGCATGGGCATGTAACTGGCAGTGTTCCAGGTGCAAGGTTGCCCACAGAAGCATGGGAAAATATGGCAACGATGGGCAAATTATAGAGGTATAGATCTGCCGATGGTGGAGTCATCGGAATCTCTTATAACACGGATAGCAATCTAATTAAATCTCTATACACTAGATAGAATTATCCAGTTAGACAAAATGTACAAATGGCTGGGCGGGGCGGCAGGGAGTGGGGTGCTGAATCTGTGCTGGTTTAGTTATGGTTAACTGTTTATTTTATTTTCCTTCCTTTTTTTGTCTATAGTATTCCCATTTGGTCCAAGACGGCATTTATTTTGGAATTTCCTTCATGTATGGTCCCTTTGGGCCGCTATTGTGCCAAATATAAAACTTGAATAAAATTTGTTTAAAAAAAGAATAAACCTTCACTTGAAAAGAGAAAGGACAGAAACAAAGACCTTAAAGGAACTCCAGGAGGCTAGACAGAAGTGATTGAGAAAATCCAACAATTTCACCCATATTTTTGGAGGACTCCACTGGCTTCCTCAATCAGTCAAGCATTATTTTGAAAGCCAACTGCATCATTTTCAAGGTGGTAAACACCAACCTTCCACCATACCTCCAAAGCAATATCGAGATGGTAAGTAAACTAAGTCTTTGGCTTAGCTCTTCAAACTTTCACTTTCCCACCCTTATTTCAGTGCACTAACTCTTGAGCCTGAAAGTACAGGTTTTTGTAGCCCCACTCAATACATAGTTGATGTGGTGTCCGTGCTTTCTGGGTTACTGACAGTCCCTTAAAAAAGGGGTCAGGGACGTAGTGGGAATTCAATCCCAGTTTTGTTATTTTGAATATAACACAAGTTCTGCTCTTAGAGAAAAAACATTTAATATGAAAAAGTGTTTTATTTGAACAACTTCATCCTGTTGCTTAGCACATGTAAAATACCCACACAGAATGTTTCTAAAAGAGCACTGATGCACATTACTCAAACAAGAATAATATGAACGTTTCTAACATGGACGAAATGTCATTTGGTGACCTAACACTCTAAACACTACTTCTATGTGCTATACTAGGAGAGCCTGAAGAAGCTTAACTTGCATTAAGAGGCTCTTAGGATTCAGCGTATTGCATACCTGTTTACATCAAGAAGCTGTAATTATCGATAGCCAGCAGAGAGTATTCCCTCCAAAGGAAAACAAACATCTGGGCTCAGCTCCTCTCCGAATCGGCTCGGTATCAGCTCTCAGCGTAGAACTGGATGCTGTGCCAGTCCGATAATTTGGCGGTCTCTGTTAGGATCTCTGACAGTATCTTATGTGATAACCTGGGTGAAGGACCTCTCTACCTAAGTGATAACGTGATGGGCCTTTTATACTGTTATATAAACAATGTGGACGTACCCACTGTAGAAACAAAGAATCGGGACTCACTGTGCTAATAGCAGTGTCGCACAACCCTTAGTTTTGTTAAAATACCCCTCACACACCAACCTAGGTGGTGTCATGCTTCATCATGGGGGTCCCAACCGGGTGGCCTAATGCCGCCCGGTTGTGCTACAACGCCTGATTACAGCGGAGCTGGTGTGGTGTAATAATGTGATGTGAGATGTGAAAGTTTAAAAATATCTCTGGGAATCCTTGCCAATTGTATTTAATTGTGGCGGCCCAGGATATATTAAAATCCGAAGGCGCAACTAATAAAGTTACTTGAAACTCATAGTTGTCTGTGATGGGTCCTTTTATACTGTTAACCACTGATCTTATCTTGCTTGGGGAGTTTTGAGGAATTTCTGGCATAACCTGTATGCATCAATATGATAGTCTTAAGACACATTAGTATAAACAACTGCGTAAAAAAACATATATTCAGACTACATTGTTTATGTTATTTTCACTATCTGATCTTGAAATAAAGATAACAAGGCACTTGTCCCAGACCGACGCTGTATTAGGTGTCTCATCTATGTCATTGTCCGGATAATTTGTCACTTCAACAGGTTCTTCAAAGACAAGGGCATACGGCATCTATGTCAAAGGTAGTGATGGTGATGATCAGGCAGAAAATGTAGTCTTGGCCTGCTCAAAATGGAGTCCAGCTGTAGTGTAGCTCCTATTTCCCTAATAGGCTCTGCGCATTGGAATAATATATCCTATAGGTTTGACATAGGACTACGGTCAGTATGTCCCTATCGAGTATATTAAACTTAATTATTTGTGCCAGCTAGCTCAGAGGCCACTAGAAACTCCTTGACAACAAGAAGGGAGTAGTTTCTGGCAGCCGCAAAACATGACCACTATGTTTCCCTTTTAGAATCAGAACGTGTCCCAGAGTCGTGGAAACAATAGATAACTATTTCACTCAGCTCAATCGTGCATGCTTAGTTTTCCTCAAAGTTACACAGAAAGAATAGACAGGCGTTTTCAATAAAAGATTTATTGAACAGTCTTGTTTCTGGTGTAAGTATAATGTGCTGTTACGATCACAAGACAGTATGCGAGAAAAATAATGTACAGGGTGAGCAGTAGAAATAAATAATACTGCGATAGCATTATCTTTTAGTACAGATGCTGTATACATAAATAACACGAGACTAAAAATGCGAGTACTCATACGATGCGTTGCTAAGCTAGTTCTACCCCAATGTACCTAACCTAACCTAGGTGTAGGACGAGGTATGAAGTAGGTGAAGTTTCCTTACTATGGTATACTAGGAGTATGTTTAAGCCTAGTATGCCTAGTATGCCAAGAGTCCCTCTAGGTTCTTATCAGCTCCATACCTGAAGAATGAGAGAGGTAGGAATCTCTTTGCCAGACTCGAACTCCAACACCCCGCAAGGGAAGTCAGATCACTGGAAGCGGGACTCTCTGCGTGCAGGGATGACAGCGTCTTATCAGTGCGTCAGGCCGGGATACGGGCTCCTCTGAAGTCGAGGTCTCCTCTAGTTTACAGGGGCTAGGGAAGGTATATTTATACCTGAGAGTACCTTATTAATGTTAGCATTGACGTAAATTGGACAGCGAAAGACGTCATGGATGAACCCCTAAGGAATAATGGTTCATGCATAATATATGAGGCCTTGAAGAAATCAATAGTCCTGGGCTAGGGAAACTCCCGCAGCCTAAGGGTCTGTTCTTCATGAACTCGTTGTGACGTTAGGGTGGACGGATGTCAGAGACCATGCCTGTATTTGGAGTGCACGGTTTAATGCCTAAATAAGGGCTGGGATTTTATGCCTATATAAGGGCAGGGCGAATTGTGCCTATATAAGGACATGATGCTGGAAAGCCCGTTTATGGACACCCTAAGAGGAATACAACACCCACTCCACTTTCGTGTATATGATAATACATAAATGCTAAACATTTAAAATGCTAAACATTAAAATGGAGTTCCGCATATTTCTAAAAAATTTCATAAAACCATTTAAAAAGGCTTTTAAAAAAAACAAAAAAAACTCATTTAGAATGCAAAAGGTATTGTACATTAGATGCATTGCTTATCATTTCGGGCATAAAGTTCGAAAATAAATGCAATTGGAATGAAATAAGCAGTAATATTTACATGTGACAGAAAATGATCGATAAGTTGTTCAAAAATCAAAGTCATTTCATGTCATGAAAATCAATGAACTGTTTTGAGACACATAAGATGACTAAATGTCTGTGGAAGGGCCGCCAAGTCTGTACTATAAGGCTAGTTCTACTTTAAGCAGATTGAAGTTCCATTTTCGTTCGAAAAATGGGAAAAAGTTCAATTTTGGCAGAGTTCCAAGTTTTTGTAGAATGAAGGCCAAATTGTTACTGTATTTCTGGAACACTGTATGCTGAATCAGAGTCAGTTTTACGGGTCTGGTGTAAACATTAGATCATCTATTTCTATAGACAAAACATCATCCACCGTAGTTGGTGTGAGTTGGAACACCTCGTGAAGCAGGTTAATCGCACAGAGATGTGAAGCATTGCTTTCAGCAATGGTCGCCGCAGCAATGTTCGCGTCCGTTGTTACCTGTGTGCCTGTAGTTCTTTCTCGTACCTCAGCAGCAGCCGGAAGCGTCTGTGAGATCTCAATGAATGCTGTCATCAGGATAGGAAGCCACTGGGGACAACACATAGCATGGGCCGTTATCTGGTCCAGCAGAGTATCGACGTCCGTTGGCGCATCCGATGGAAATGTTAGACAGGTGTCCAACACGCATTCTACACCGCATAGCAGGCATCGTAGAACAGGTAAGATGCAATCTTGCCAGATTGGTCTAAATGATAGGAACCATGTGGTATTAAGGTCCCGTAGACGATTTATGCCCAAAAGCTGTACTATTTGCTCACTGCACTTTCGTCCATGTCGCTCGGAGTGATGTCGGCGAATTGGCTGGCCATAGCGCAATAGCAGGAAGAGAAATAGAATTCCGGCAACAAGTGCTAGAATTAATGGTATGCCACCAAACACCGAATGTGCAAAGTTCCGGATGATTCCGAGTATTGCCTGGAAAGGTGCTAACAGACCGGAGCAGATGCCCTTAAATACATGTACAAGTCCTGTTGTATCAGACATGTTGAAAATTCGTCCTATCATTTCTATGAAATGTATAGGGCAGTTTGTACGTATTAAAGTCTGTATCTCAGCCGAAGTCCTTGCAATTTGCAGATCATAGGTTTCTTTGGCCGAGGTCAAAGGCACTGTTTGTTGTAAAAGCATGGCTTTCATTCTGCTTAAAGTATCAAATCTTATAAAAGAGACGTTCAGCGAAGGCGGCCATAGAGGCGACTCCCTGACTGTGTCTATTGGGGCAAACAATACTTGCATACAGCAAGTGACCCTGGAGTTGACGGTTACTAGATATGGGATGCCTGGCAGCATGCCACAGCAACTCTGATCATTCAACATGAGGTAACTCCCATTAGAAAGTTGTCCGAACGTTGGATTAATCACAGCAGCTGGTGTACCCTGCTGATGGCAAGACAAATTTGCCACAGAACCATTACAAGCCCCGTGCAAGGAAATGTCCTGACATACAAGTGAACCGCTTAGTGCACGTTTACAGTTTTTACCGCTCAAAAACACTTCACGATCCCCACTCCAACATCTATATGTATACGGCAAAGTCCAAGATGTCTTAATGTATTCCTTACCCAACCTTTCATATTTGCCTGCTTGCATTTGTCTGAGGCAATACTGAAACTGAAAAGTAGTCACAGGTAGTGTGATTTTGCCATGAATAAGCCATTCTGTAGCTGGTTTTTCTGCCACTGTGAATGGTAACTTTTCCAGTGTTTCAATGCTCAGCACTGTATACTTTGCTCCTCTTTGTGCCATTTCGATCTGTTTATCAGTTAGATTGTATTCTGCAAACAGAGCCGTTGTGTTGATGAAACGCCAAGGCACATAGCCCGCTCGCAATGATTGCAGCGTCCAGCTTAATAACATAATAGAACGTAATTGAGATTGGCCTTGTTGTAACATCGCCAAATCTTGTTCTAGTATGTCGATAGCAGAGGATACAATGCCGTCCAGTGAATATATTCTGGAGGACAAAGTTGTTAACCCATTGTCGACCACAGAGAGTGATTTCTCTAAATTAATACGATCAAGTTCACGTATTCGTTCTGCGGCCTCCATCTGTGACACTTTCCATGCTTCATTGTAGGCAGCATAAATGCCGGCCTATATGAAACGTTTTTTACGCGGTTTTCTTGGTCCAAGCAAGAAATCCCTAAGGTCTGCGTCTTTTGCAAGTAAGGATAAGTGTTGTTTCACATCTTGTAGTGTAGATGTATGCAGCCAATCGAGGCATAATTTCCCTACACTGTATGTTGTTACTACCCCCGGATGTTGTCTTTGGACGTATCTTGGGTCTGGCCTATGAATGGTAAAACCCTGAGTTTTATTCAGGAATCTTTCCTGACAGTTATTCGTGTCTGTGGGCCAGATCAACCATTTTTTCCAATCAGGATTAGATCTGTTGAGTTGTAGTATATTGTCAACTGTCACCACTGCCTTTGTTTCATTATTTTTTGCAGGAGTTGGTACAGAAGGTGTGTTCATCTCTTTGATCTTGGCTAATCCAAGACAAGATGTTTGTTGGATTGTTTCATTCAAAAACATTATTTGTTCAGGGATGATGCAGGCTCTAAATAAAGCTTCTATCCCCTGCACTTGCCATTCTTTAGTACCCCACAAAGTTTTTGTGTCTATTGTGTCTTTCCAAAAGTTGAAACCCTGTCTAGACAGTTGGGCATTAAATAATGTAGAATAAATCTGTTTTGTATTTGTTAACATAATTTTTATTCCTGTCTTGTTTACATTTTTATAGTAAAACATTTCTGGATCAGATGTATTGTAACCAGAAAAATATGGAAATTTACTGGCAAATGTTTTTGAACTACCTTTAGGTGGTGTAGGACAATGTTCCCATTGGTTAAACATAAACACATTTCTTGGATATGCAGATTTATGCAAATAATGATGACCATAGTGGTTATAACAATACAGTTGTTCATAGTCTGATGAACCCTCTAAATATTCATTTTTAGAAAATGCAGCAGATTTTTCTAGGTCAAACATAATGTCAGTCACAGTCCCAATCATCAGAATAGGTACTGGACGTGATTAGATCACGTAGTGAAATTTTAAACAAATGTGGAATGTTCAATTCTTCCGTCGGACCGAAGATATCAAAATCTGTTTTGTTCCACACTATACCATCGTGTATAGGAACAGCTGTGATGTTCACTGATGACAAGTCTTCACGATGGGAAGATTTATGAGGTTTCAAAAGTACGTTCACGTCTTTGTTTTCAGTGTTCGCATGGATGTATCTGCCACTAATAAGCACGCTCACAGTTGTAACCAAAGCTAGCCAGAGCAGGAAAACAAAAAGTCCAGATATAATCCAGAGTTCAATCCATGGAGAAACCAAATAAGTCTTTTTCAGAAAGTGAAGAAAGTCTTGTACTTGCTGCTTGAATTTGAATGATGCTGGCGTCGTTTCAGGTTCACTTGGATCTTCTGAGAACGTATCAAAGTTAATGAAATAGCCAGAAGCAGTTCTATCAATTGTTGGAATTGCATCAGGATTTGTAGAAATCACTGGAACCAGTTCATCACGTGCCACATTGGTGTAGACAGGTGTATTTGGACGAACTGTTACTTGTTCTTCAAGAGGGATGATTTCCATAGCATTGTTGCTTAGTCCTTCATCTGTTTCTGCTGAATTCTCGATTGTTATCAGTCTTTCAGTATGAACCTCTTGGATAGTAGCGAGAGGAGTGCGTTTGCTACTAGGTCGGAGTCCACGAGGCCTACTATTTAGTATTGGCCACATACTGTGGTTTGATGAGGTCGATGGACACAAATCTTTTCTCCTTTCTTCCAGCAAGGGGCGGCAGTAGTACTGTTCTTGTTCCTTGAACTGCTAGGACAGGTACTGGTTGTCTGTAAAAAGGTCCAAATTCCTTCTTGTCCGCAATTTTTTCCCTGACTAGATCCCCAACTTTTGGAATCCAGACAGGCCTTGCTGGGACAGCCGGTTGATCCCCAGTGGTGGTTGGCTGTAGGAACACGTTGCTTTGTTTCGTTCTTAATTTGTTTAAGTCCTGTAAAACAGCCAAACGATCTTTGATATCAAAGGGTTTATTTTCCACCACTGTGCCTACGTGTTCTAGGTCTGGTACCCACATTCTTGTCCCAAATAGGACCTCATATGGAGTGACCCCCCTAGAGAACTTCTTGGCAGGTTGTTTAAAGCACGTTGAACCCCACTAAGGTGATTGACCCACCCGTCACCCGAGCCTAATACTCTAGCTGTTATAGACTGCTTTATGTCCCGGTTTTTCCTTTCCACAACCGAATTTCCCTCAGGATGGAATGGAGAGGAGTACCGCAATGCAACGCCCAGACTGGCCATGGCTTCTTTGTAAGCCCGAGAGCTAAATGCAGGACCCTGGTCAGAATGTAACGTGCCTATTGCGTATATGCCGATAAAGACTCGCAAATCTTTTATAACAGTTCGAGCGTCAGCTGAGCGCTGAGGCCATAACCATAGGAACCTAGAGCATGAATCCACTGCAACCATGATATATTTATAATTACCGTCCCTGTGCAAGGGACCGCAGTGGTCCAGATAAACACAAGCTAATGGTTTGTCTGAAATTAACAGGGGTGTCTGCGCAGGACGTTTCACTGTTGAGACTTTCATCTGTTGGCATATATCGCATTCTAAAACATAGTTTTTAGTTTGTTTCCGAATGCCAGGCCACCAATATCTTTGCTTGAGTAAAGATACTGTTGCTGAAACACCTGCATGTGCAGAAGCTATCCCTTCGTGTGCTGCTAGGATTAGACCTAATCTGCGTTCCTTGTTTGGAATTACCCTATCCCCCACTCCAGGGATTTGAGCAAAAGGAACGTTGTTCGCATCAATTACATAAGAGTACTTGAGTGGAAACTTTTTTGGTAACGCTGCACTGCTGCCTTTGCTTGCAGCTTTGACAGCCAACATTATCTCACCGTCTATTTTTGTTTTTGTACGAGTGATCGCAGCTACGGAAGCCGTTTGCACAGCCCCCTTTGCGGCTTCGTCAGCCAATGAATTCCCTGCAACGTGAACGCCATCACGTTGATGACTCAGTGTGTGGATCACGTGAGCCTTTGGTAGTTCGTTTTTCAACTGAACTACTTGTTCCCAAAGCATTTTATGCTTTATTGTGCCACCTTTCGCATCTTTGAAACCGTTTTCAAGCCAGTTTTGTATATATTCATTATACGACTGCACACAGTAAAAAGAATCGCACACGATTAGTATGGGGAATTCGCGATCTGTAGTTTCAAGTGCCAGTTTGAATGCTTGTAGTTCAGCTCGCTGAGCCGTACAATCTCCTAGAGACTGCGTTTTTGTGACCATAGGTCTGAAGATGCCATCTTGCATGCGACCTTTAACAATAGCACACGCTGCACTGTAAGCTTGCTTACTCCCGATTGCGGGTTGTGCGGATCCGTCAGTGTAAATTATAAATTCGTACTGATCGAGAGGCAGAATTTCAGTAGGCAGAGGACATTCATGTTCATACTGCAGGAATGCTTGTGTTTTTAAATCTGGATCAAAAACATATTCAACATCAGTTGCAGCAAGAGAATTAACCCATTGTATCCATCTTGAATGCAATGCTTTAGCATTTTGAATGCTTGCTTTTGTAACCGTTTCTAAAGCAGGTACTGGGGTTACGACAATAATGCGTTTCCCTTGGGCTAAGGCTCTTTCTTTTGCTACAGCGGTTTGAACTGCTGTTAGAATTTTTTCAGTTGAACTGAAGCGCATTTCCGCTTGTGTGTACAAATGAGATTTGTACGCTATTGGTATTTTCTCACCCTCATTGAAAGTTAAGTAGGTGAATCCGCATTGACCCGAAATTATTCGGATCACCAAATTGCGTTCACTTACGCGTGTTTGTAAGTGATTTGTTGCTAACATGTTAGCTTGTAGTGAACGCACGATTTCTGTGTGTTCTTGTGTCCAGTTTCTGAATGAAAAATCAGGTTTGATTAATGCGTAGAGAGGTTTAACCCTTTCTGCGTAGTTTAGAATGTATGTTCTTCCAAAATTTAAGAAACCCAGGATGGATTGTAAGTTTTTTAGCATTTTTGGAGGTTGGAGCAGCGCACACTTTTCTAAAAAGTTAGCTGCCAAGCTCTTGCCTTCACTTGAAAGCTCATATCCTAGAAATAGGACAATGAGATGGGCAATTCTTGACTTCTTAAAGTTGAATTTGTAGCCCTCAGAGGCGAAACCCAATATAATGGTGCTCACCCTGTTCAAGTGTTTATCCAGGTCATCGTCTGTCAGATAGATGTCATCGACATAGGACAATGCCTCATTGTCATAAATTTGTAGTAACTCCATTACCCTCGCTGAGAATAAACCTGGGCTATTCTTGAACCCTTGTGGGAGTCGACAAAAGTGACGCTGGGTCCCCATTATGGAGAATGCTGTTAAGTACCTGCTCTCAGGTGCTATGTTTTGACAAAAGAAACCATTTGAGATGTCTAATGTTGTTTTATATTTTTTACGCACAATGTTATTCATTAATGCTGTGCTATGTGCATTTTGTACTGCAAAAGTTTTAGAACAAGTGTTTAGGTGTCTGTAATCCAAAACTAGACGATATGTATTGTCTGGTTTGGAGACAGGAAACAAAGGATTGTTCATTGAGGAGGTGCATGTTTCAATCACCCCTTGATATTCAAGTTGATCTAAGATCTCCCTGACCTGTTTTTTAGCTTCTTGCTTTATTGGGTACTGCCTTTGTGCAGTTGGTTCATGTTTCAGATGTATTTTATGGTGAGGTGAGTCCTCATCCCATCCTACATGATTTTTATATAATGCTGGGGCCTGGGCTACTGCCCATTTCCTGGCATATGTATATTTTAGGTTAATTGGAATATGGTTGGAGAAGGCAGGCATAATAATGTCCTCGCCATGTGGGCACTCCCTGACAAATTGTGGTGGCCAGTCTTTTTCTGCTAGAAGTATGTCATAGCCCATTGATAGTCTTTCCCAAAAAAGTGCTTTCACCTGTCTAGGTTTGTCTCCCTCCATCCGGAGTGTTATTTCAAATAACCTTTGTGGAGTACTAACCCTGGTGTCTACAGTCTCTACTTTAATGTATTCATTCAAGTCCACTATCTCCAGAAGTTCCTTCACATTCTGGCGAACTATTGTGACTTCTGCTGCACTGTCCAGCATGGTCTGAGCCCATTTTCCGTTCTTGAGTTGTGTTCTCAGTATTCTCGGCATGTCTAATCTTTAGACCTGCTACTTTCTTTTTGGAGAATTGAGGTTTAGCCTTAGTTTTTGGAGCGTGTTTGTCGTCTTTCGATTTCACGCGTTCTTCTCTGTGTTCCGTCCGTCCTCTTCTTTCCGAAGTCTGTGGTGAGATCTGAAAGGGACGAGAGGAACGTGTATCAGTATCATGATACCTGTCAGGTTTTCTCAAATTATCCCTATTGCTGAGGTTATACCTCCTTTCAGAGGGCTCCTTTTGAGGAGACCTACCTCGGGATTGAGAACGCTTCTCATTTGAATTTTGTTTATTAGTTTCCCACTTCTTTTTAGAAGGTGTAGGAGTTTGTTTAATAGAGTCCTTTTCTGGACTTTCAGATAGCTTCGGCTTCACTGGTCTTCCACCCAAACGTATCTCTGCCTAATTCTGCATAGGATTGTTCTATTATTCTGGGTAGCTCAGTTTGATGTTCTCTAACATCGAATTCCCTCAATTTTTGGCGGATCGCAACTGCTGCTGCCTCTCCTTAAATATTAGATAATATTATTGTTGAGACCTGGTCGAAATTTTTCAGTAATTTCATACCTAAATTTAGAGCAGGCTCTGCCCCGTATTCGTTTTGAATTTGTTTTAGGACATCAGGTATTACCGCAATTGACGGAATGCCATGTGTTTTAGTATAGATGGCAGCAAAGACTGAACCCCAAGTGGTGCAGTCTTCCAGTTGTGGTGTGATCCCCATTGGTAAACTGATTGTTAGGATTCTGTGTTTCTCATACGGGCTAGTATTTGGAAATACTGCTTCAATTTGAGTAATTTTTGAGCTATCCAGAACGGAATTTGCTCACGTTTTGTGGGCATTTTACCCATGACTGAGTTGAGAGTCTGTGGTGTAATTTTTAGTGTAGTCCCCTGATGAGGGGTCTGATTTTGCAGTGTGAATGGTGGTTGGACTGTAAGAGTCCGCATGACATATTGGACCAATTGTCTGTAAATTTTTATTAACTCTTTTATTTGAGTATGTAATTCCTCATCTGTCATTATATCCAGTTCAGGATGAGGTGTGTAGCCGGCTAAAATCGGCCATGTTGCTCCTGGTCTACCTAGTGGACCGAGCCTGGTAATGTTTTTGTGATGTTTTAGGGCGCCTTTAAAACAGAGCTGATGCTCCTGGTATGTTAATGGAATTTCAATATCCTCGAAAGGAATGTATTCCTCTGGTAGTTCATCTTCTTTGTAGAAGTGAAATGTTTGTGATGTTGGATTGCATTCAGGAAGTATTACCCATGAATAGAATACCTCGGTCTGAAAGGATTCATGTGCCTCTATCACGAAAACTGCTCTACCTCCTCTTGGCGATAGGCCATGTTTTATAAGTTTTAGAGTTATGGCTCTTCTTAAGTTTTGAGGGATGTTTATAACACCCTCCTCGGTTTCATTTAAACCTGTAAGGTTATAAACTGCTGCATGGGCTTGATCAGCCGCAGCTCCACCGTTTCCGGTGTCATTGTCAACGTCAGGCATTTTGTTGTTTGAAAAATGTAGAACAAGTTTCAAGGAAACAAAGATAAGGTGCACAATATTTTGGAACACTGTATCCTTCAACGTTGAGCAAACCAAACAGCTAATATATACGGTACTTCCCTATGTAGCCGTGGTGGATACTAAACCCTGCCCACTCCAGACGTCTTTTGGAGTATATGGGTAGGGGTCTCTGAGAGAAAAAGCACGGCCGAGTTACTCAGTATCTAACGTTGAATTACCGCCTTACCAAACCGTTGGGCGCCATGTAGTGTAGCTCCTATTTCCCTAATAGGCTCTGCGCATTGGAATAATATATCCTATAGGTTTGACATAGGACTAAGGTCAGTATGTCCCTATCGAGTATATTAAACTTAATTACTTGTGCCAGCTAGCTCAGAGGCCACTAGAAACTCCTTGACAACAAGAAGGGAGTAGTTTCTGGCAGCCGCAAAACATGACCACTATGTTTCCCTTTAGAATCAGAACGTGTCCCAGAGTCGTGGAAACAATAGATAACTATTTCACTCAGCTCAATCGTGCATGCTTAGTTTTCCTCAAAGTTACACAGAAAGAATAGACGGGCGTTTTCAATAAAAGATTTATTGAACAGTCTTGTTTCTGGTGTAAGTATAATGTGCTGTTACGATCACAAGACAGTATGCGAGATAAATAATGTACAGGGTGAGCAGTAGAAATAAATAATACTGCGATAGCATTATCTTTTAGTACAGATGCTGTTACATAAATAACACAGAGCTAAAAATGCGAGTACTCATACGATGCGTTGCTAAGCTAGTTCTACCCCAATGTACCTAACCTAACCTAGGTGTAGGACGAGGTATGAAGTAGGTGAAGTATTCCTTACTATGGTATACTAGGAGTATGTTTAAGCCTAGTATGCCTAGTATGCCAAGAGTCCCTCTAGGTTCTTATCAGCTCCATACCTGAAGAATGAGAGAGGTAGGAATCTCTTTGCCAGACTCGAACTCCAACACCCCGCAAGGGAAGTCAGATCACTGGAAGCGGGACTCTCTGCGTGCAGGGATGACAGCGTCTTCTCAGTGCGTCAGGCCGGGATACGGGCTCCTCTGAAGTCGAGGTCTCCTCTAGTTTACAGGGGCTAGGGAAGGTATATTTATACCTGAGAGTACCTTAGGAATGTTAGCATTGACGTGAATTGGACAGCGAAAGACGTCATGGATGAACCCCTAAGGAATAATGGTTCATGCATAATAGATGAGGCCTTGAAGAAATCAATAGTCCTGGGCTAGGGAAACTCCCGCAGCCTAAGGGTCTGTTCTTCATGAACTCGTTGTGACGTTAGGGTGGACGGATGTCAGAGACCATGCCTGTATTTGAAGTGCACGGTTTAATGCCTAAATAAGGGCTGGGATTTTATGCCTATATAAGGGCAGGGCGAATTGTGCCTATATAAGGACATGATGCTGGAAAGCCCGTTTATGGACACCCTAAGAGGAATACAACACAGCCTTAGGCTCTTTACAGCAGAGATCTTCTGTGGTCCACAAAGCAACATCACCAGACAAGAGACAAGAAAGTGCAAAAAAGAGAAAACAAGATAACAGGCCGTCTCCTGCTGGGCACCCAGGATCTGGAATATCAACCCTCATCCACTTCCAGGTGAAACTGAAAAAACATCTCTCCGGGGTCAATCTTGTCCGCAAGCACGGGACTGACTGCATCCTGCTACGAAACAAATCATGAAGAGGAATGTCCCTAACTTTTATTTACGCTTGTAGTCCCCATTCCTCTACAGCATTCGATTGATGTAAAGCTAGATTTACTCTCCATAAATACCATGCATAGATTCATAGGTACATTCTATACTGATAAACTGCATTTTGCCTTGCTTCAAGTTACATCCAAGCTGCTCCACTCTCCTGGCCTCAGTCGCCCAATTTCAGCATGTCCAGTTCCGCTGTAGAGACTGATTGCCATCCTGTCTTTTAGTCTGAATGTCTGATTCTGGAGAAAAAAATATATGGAATGATTCACACCTTTACATTTCCTGCCCTTAAGCAGAAAATATGAAGTTTCTGCTGTAGCTGACCTACTCAGAGCCTATCTTTGGAGCAGAGGTGTTCAGCCTTTGAGTAAGCTGCCGAGGACACCATTAAAGCATGGTGCCCATGCCCCCCTCCCAGGGCCTCAGCCTTTTCTTTCTGTTTTTTTAGCCAAGATCACATGCCTAATTCTGGGACTTGCAGTAGCAGTTTTCACATTGATGGTATTGGTTACAAGTGCAAGTTTACAAAGTTCAGTTAGCTGTAAAACTGGGTTGGTTGAAGATAAAAGTTGGGGTGCTTCAACATTCACAATGCCTTAGAGTTTTAGAGCGCACGGTTCCTTAGAATGTAATGGTATTGTTCACTATGTAGGTGCCCAATTCATCAGCAGTAGATGTCTTCAGACTGAACGGGTGTCTTAGACTGCAAGAGTGACTTACAAAAGGAGGGATGTCTTAAACACGGGGTCAATTCTTAGCTACCGCTGGCGCCTACAAGCCTCTTGGAACATATAGCCCTCCCGGGAAGGGGGGGTTCATTTTATACATTCCGCTTCCCCCTGGCTGCTGCCTATCTAGAGGACACCGACTTACTCTCCTAGGAGGGGGAGGAGCCAGAATAGAGATCAGCTGAAATTTCACCACTATAGACATTATATTGAATTGGCATTTAAATAGCGCTCTCCGTTCCCTTACAAGGCGCATGGTGCTTTCGGCTGGTCGAGTAAGCGAGTTCTCTGTTTGCTGTGCAAGGGTAGCAGAATCAGTGCTTTCAATGTGGTCTATCTGAGAAGAAGTTTGGTGACATTTGGTGAGATCTGGAGGACGCCATAGTGGGGCAACCCTGCAGCTGAGAAGATATGATGCAGGGATGAGGAGCGGCTTCGTATAAGCCCACGATTTCCTCACCAGGAACTGAGCCGTCTAATATGATGGAAGGACAGAGGTCCTCCTAGAGGGAGCAGAGGTGAGACCAAAGAGGGGGAAAACCAAAGCGCCTTCAAAGAAAATCAACCAATGCAGGGAAAATATCAAGGACGCCACAAAATAGTCACATCAATTTGCCATTAGCTTTCCACATTTAAATAAAACACAGTAGGCAGATTCAAAATACAGACATTTCCGGCTTGAGTTGCAGGTTAGCGCCAGAGGTGTGGAGCGCTGTCACAGTCTGAGACCGGTGAGGAGACGGGCACGGATAGGCCGCACTGTCTCTTCTGTTTCCCTTGACGTTCCTTCAGTAAAATGCCAAGGGTGGTAGAAGTTACATCACACATCCTCTGACCCCTCATGACTCTTCAAGGTCGAACCTTTGTCACACCACCATGAACCACTCAATAGGATCATATTAGCTCCTGAGGGGCTGAGAAAAGAGTGGATACTCCAGGAAGTAGGCGGAGCCTCCTGAACCCCAATTCCCTTCTCTTCCTTCTGCTGCCTGCATGCCTTTTAACACCACAGGTTGCAAGCAGTGTTTTAAATGGAAATATAGAAGTGCAGGTACTCACTACTTAGAATATCTCTTTGCTCCTGAGAAGTGCCGGTACTCTCCTATTAAATGTATAGCAGCAGTGCTGAGAAGTGCCGGTACTCTCCTATTAAATGTATAGCAGCAGTGCTGAGAAGTGCCGGTACTCTCCTATTAAATGTATAGCAGCAGTGCTGAGAAGTGCAGCAGTGCTGAGAAGTGCCGGTACTCTCCTATTAAATGTATAGCAGCAGTGCTGAGAAGTGCCGGTACTCTCCTATTAAAGGTATAGCAGCAGTGCTGAGAAGTGCCGGTACTCTCCTATTAAATGTATAGCAGCAGTGCTGAGAAGTGCCGGTACTCTCCTATTAAATATATAGCAGCAGTGCTGAGAAGTGCCGGTACTCTCCTATTAAATGTATAGCAGCAGTGCTGAGAAGTGCAGCAGTGCTGAGAAGTGCCGGTACTCTCCTATTAAATGTATAGCAGCAGTGCTGAGAAGTGCCGGTACTCTCCTATTAAAGGTATAGCAGCAGTGCTGAGAAGTGCCGGTACTCTCCTATTAAATGTATAGCAGCAGTGCTGAGAAGTGCCGGTACTCTCCTATTAAATGTATAGCAGCAGTGCTGAGAAGTGCCGGTACTCTCCTATTAAATGTATAGCAGCAGTGCTGAGAAGTGCCGGTACTCTCCTATTAAATGTATAGCAGCAGTGCTGAGAAGTGCCGGTACTCTCCTATTAAATGTATAGCAGCAGTGCTGAGAAGTGCCGGTACTCTCCCTCTCAAATCAAAGAAGTGCAGGCACTGAGTACCGGACAGTACCGGCCCATTTACAGCACTCGTTGCAAGGGCAGTGCCAGTGGGACAATGGGCAAGTTACCCCTGGCCACCACCAACCGGCGTCTATACAAAGAGTGCACAGGGGTTTGCTGTTATTTTCTGTTTCAAGGATATATATTTGAACGTACGTCTTTGTTACCAGTCCTTATTACACGATGTAGCAGAAACACAAATTATTCATAAATTAACCTTCCGTAGAACGCCAAGCACCTCTGCATCTAATTTTTCAACTAGGGCCAGGTAAGATAAACTCAAGGTATTGAGCTAAGACGTTTGCTTCTATGTATTGTTTTGGCTTTGAATGGCCTTTTTTGGAGCTTTTTGTCGCGGTTAATGAAGCGCCCTGGCGGGAAGGCAGAGGAGGGCAGGAGTCACGTGCGTGCCGGGCGCGAGGGAGACCTCGGCGGGCCCCAAACACGGCCTGTCGCCTCATTACCGGGCCCTCTGTCTGCGAGGGACCCTGACATTGAAAGGGACAGCACGTCCCAGACCGCCCCCTCTCTCATCGAGATGATTGCAGTCCCCCCCCCTCCCACCCCCTCCAAAGTGATGGTTAGCGCGCGAGAGAGGGGCGCAGCCGCGCGCCGTCTGGATATTTCATGCAAATGGCAGCGAGCACTTACCGGACGGGGCACCGTGATTGACAATGCAAGTGCTTCTGTAATCGACTTGACACTGAGGGGCCCCCCGCCCCCTCTTCTCCGCCTGGCCTCAAGTGCAGCTCCTCTGAATAGAGGGGCATTGCTTCAATGAGGTGGAGGGCTCTTTATTAGGGGCACATACTAAACAAAACCACAGGCCCTGTGGTTTCAGACAAAGGGGTTGGAGGGGAGAGCTGTCTGAAGGAAAGTAAGGCAATGAAAGGGCGCCCACCCTCCCAGTGGTTGGTCTCATCCACAGCCCCCTCTCACCTTCTCCCCTGGCTTCTGTGACAGCGACTTCCGCCTCCAGCTGTGCAAGAAAAGTTCATGTTTTCCCAAAAATTAGGTGAGAAAGCAAGACGGCCATTTAAAAATGGATCCCATGGGGACAGGAGGATGAGCGCGAGTGTCTATGCGCCTCTTTTTAACCGGTGGGGAATAAACTGGATCCCGGGCACCCTGCTTGATGCATTGTGTGGTTTCATGCACGTATTACTGAAACATGGATGTAATTACATCCAAGATCTGAGAGTAGACACCTCAAATAAAAATAAGAAACAACTGAAGCCACAGACTAAAAGAGTCTTTGAGGCTTTAATACAAGATCTTCAGCTGATTGATTCATGGCGTAAAGTTAATCGAGGAACTCATGATTTCACTTGTTTCTCTCCCCAATTTCATACTGCATCACGTATAGATTTTTTTTTTACTTCACGATCCCTGAATCTTGTAGAGGCAGAAATCGGAGTAAATGCATTCTCGGGCCACTCTTATGTCAGGGTGGAATCTAGCCTTATAGCCCACCGTAGCGGGCTATACTGGCTATTAAAGGCCCGCTCCCGCGTTAAAGGCCCGAGCCGAAGGGGAGGGACTTTAACAAGGGACCGGGACTTTAATAGCCGGTATAGCCCTGCTACGAAGGGCTATAAGGCTATTAGAACATTCTGCCACTAGAGGGCAGAATGTTCTAACAAATAAAACAAAGGCCTCTCGAAGCTCGAGGGGATTTAAATCCCCTCGAGCTCCGAGAGGCCTTTGTAAAACATTGGAATGTTGCTCTGCGGGCCTTTACCGGCCCGTAGAAGCAGGGAGCACTCCATTGTCTACAATGGAGCTCCCAACATTCCAATGTTCTAAATAGAAATAGAGGATGGGATAGGGTGACTAGATTTTGAGAGCCAAAAACCGGGACACACCAGAAATAAAAGTTAGACAAAAGCCTAGTCTAATTTCTACATCTGGCCCGTCCCAGTTTTTGCGCGTGTGCATGCGTGTGTTTATATATAGTAGGCTTTTAAAGTATGTACACACACACACACACACACACACACACACACTCATTCATTCATTTACAAGGCTACATTCCCTTAACCTTATCGATGGCAGGACCTCCACCCTATGCCCCCTGCCCTTCTCCCCACCTTGTTTCCCCTCTGCTGGGAGCATGCAGCCAAACTGCTCTTGTGCTGCCTGACAGAAACAGAATAGATTGCTTATTTTTTTTCATTCTTTTGAAGCGTCCATGTAAGGAGAGCATAACTTCCAATTATCCTTGCAATTACCTGACTTTTGTCCCAAAAACCGGGACATTTCGTCAAAATAAAGAAATGTGTCGGGACACCGGGACAGTCCACCGAAAACTGGGACTGTCCGGGGAAAACCGGGACGTCTGGTCACCCTAGGATGGGAGGAGGATGAGACCCAGGTGGCAGATGGATCGCCTCCTTCTCCAGGATCCTCAATGGGTAGAAGGACTAAGAGAGTGGATACTCGATTTTTTCAAAAGAAATGAGGGGACGGCCGAACCATTCTCAGTATGGGGTGGATTTAAGGCGGCTGTTCATGGACAAATAACTGCATTTTCGGCGGCACAATTAAAATCTCAACGTATGAAAATAGCTGAATTACAGCTAGCCGTCGAAAATGCTTCAAGCCTCAGAAATTCCTCTTCACTGGGTCAGCTGGAAAAAGCCAAGAAAGAGCTTAGGGACTACTTTATAGTTGAAGAAATCAATAGTTCACGGACCTATCAACAGCGTGTTTACGAGGAGAGTCAGATGGTGGGTAAGCTGCTGGCTGGGTCTACTAAAACGCGACAGGAAGCGGCCTCAATCACGGAGATTTTGGATCCAAAGACCAGACTAGCAATGACTGACAGGGAGGGGATTGCCCGCGTTTTTTTGGAACATTACCAACAGCTTTACACTACCAAATATATGGTTAGCCAGGATGCGATACATAACTACTTTGAAGGGGTAGAACTCCCGAGGCTATCTAATACCCTTGAAGGCCAGGTTCAAAGAGAGATATCATCTGTAGAGATTTTGGCAGTCCTAAAGTCAATTGCGGGAGCAAAGGCCTGCGGGGACGATGGGCTGCCCATAGAATTTTATAAAGTCTTTGCGAAGGAGTTGATCCCTTTTCTAACTAAGCTTTTTAATTATGTAAGAGCTGGAGGTGCTGTTCCCGCTGCTTTTAAAAGGGCTATTGTTGTTAGTTTTGTTAAAAAGGGTAAGAACCCCAAGGATGTTAACTCATACAGACCAATCAGTCTTCTTAACGCTGATTATAAGATTTTAATGAAGATTTGGGCGCAGCGCTTTACACCTCTAGCCCAGGAAGTGATCCACAGAGACCAGTCGGGGTTCGTTGCCGGGAGGTCGATGTCTTCCAACACTGGGTTTCTGATTCAGGCGCTCGATTTTTTCAGCGTTAATAAGACCCCTGTATGCATTATGATGGTCGACGCCGAAAAGGCGTTCGATCTGGTTAACTGGGATGCCCTGTTTTATGGTTTAAGCAGGTTTGGTATTCCGTCTTTGGTCATAGCCATGCTTAGGAACATCTATCAAGGGGCTCAGGCTCAGCTGGTGATTAATGCTAGCCAAGTTGGGTCTGTAGGGGTAAACCCCGGGACCAGACAAGGGTGTCCGCTGTCGCCCTTATTATTTACTTTTTTTATTGAACTCCTGGCTCTTAAAATTCGGGGAAATTTAGCAATTAATGCCCCGATTCAGGGCATGGCTAAACTAAAGTTGTTCGCCGACGATATTATTTTATATCTTAGCCCCGAAAGCCAGAATTTGAATCGGATTTTAACCGAATTTAGCCAATTTGAACTAATTGTGGGTTATAAAATTAATCAAAATAAAACTGAGATTTTAATTTTGAACACCGATACAGATTTCCTCCCGGCAAATTTGAAACAACAGGCCCTTAAATCAGATCCAATACGGTATTTGGGGATCTTTGTTACAAATCAATATGGGCAGCTATATAAATTGAATTACGAAGCAACGCGCGGGAAAATTAAGAATCTGTTGGATAATTGGTCGTGTTTGCCGTTAACCTTGATAGGTCGGGTTGCCCTTTTAAAGATGTCCATACTTCCCCTGTTAATTTTCTTGTTTATTAACATACCAATTAAAATCAACAACAGTTACTTCAAAGAGCTTGAATCCATGTTCAGGTCGTTTGTATGGAGTAAGAAGGCTCCTAGAGTAAGACTCTCGGTGCTACAACTTGATATTAATCAAGGTGAGTTAGCACTACCGCATATAATAGAACATATTATGAATCCGCGATTTTGGATTTAATTGCATGTTTAATATCTTCCAAAGGGTCATTAGATAACTTTTTTCTAGATAGAATGGTACAAGAAGCAGGTTCGCAGATCCCGACTTTTCTCAAAACCTCAAAACTCCCCTGGAATTGTCTAGTAGATCATCGTTTTTATTCAAGCAAATTGGCTTCACTGGGTTTCACTTTTTGAAACTAAGCGAGTGCAAAAGTTTGGGCCTTCAAATTCACTCTAGCCATCTTAATATTTGGAAGGAGGGAGGTCTGGATGAACTGTGGCGTTTTTTAACGCAGGGAAGAGTGATTACTTGGCAAGAGGTATTGGCTAGATGCGGTGATAGAAATAAACCATTTTTTAAAAAATATTTACAATTTTTTTTTTTAAAGAGATATAATTTTCTGTCCGGCAGTGCTCCAACTAATCTGGCGTCCGCTCTATTTAAAGGAAACATTAGAGGGGTGGGCAACTGGTATCGGTTGTTGCGTACCCAAAATGAGTCTCCGTTGGTTGAAACATTTCTGGAGAAAATAACTCGGGAGACTCAATGTACTTTTTTCTAGCCAGGAGTGGCAGGCCATATCCCTGTTAGGTAGTAAGGCGTTAAGAGCCGCCAATTTTAAAAGAATGGCTTTTTTGTCACGATGGATGGCATACTTCACTCCCAAAGCTCTTAATAAGAAACATCCGGAGGTGGAGAATAGATGTTTTCGCTGTCGGGCAGATGGGGAAGGGGGATGGCTACATACATTTTTTATATGTCCAAAGTTAGGGGTTTTCTGGGGCAGGATTTTTGCGGCCATAAGTCGGGCATTTCAGAAGTCGCTGGATCCAACGGCGGAGGTTGCCCTCTTCAGCATAACGAGTGTGGGGACAAATCGGTCAAGATCAGAGGAGACTTTTTTAGCGATTTCTTCTCTCGTGGCTCGTTCCTTAGTTCTCCAAAATTGGAGGTCGGCCGAAGTACCTTCATATGAGAGATGGTTAAATAAGATGAAGCATACCCGGATATTCGAAGAAGCTTATGCAAAGCGGGTGGGGGCAACAAAAAAGTTTACTGTGACCTGGAAATATTTGGCTACTCTTGAAGTTGAGGACGGTATAGATGCCAGGTCAACTATTGCACTTTAGCACGTCAGCACTTTAGAACGTCACAAGATTTTTTATTTATAATTATTGCTACTTGTAAGATGGGGGGATAGGAACTCAATTAGGAGGGGAGAGTGCTGCAGGCCGACCTTGGTAGTGATCTGTTTTAATCTTGTACTTGTATCTTTTACTCGCTGTACCATTGCTATTGAATGTCGGGTTTATGTCTATCAATTGTTATCATGTACCTTTTGGCTCATCAAGAATGGCTCGACTTTTTGAATTGAAAATTTTGTATGTTATATTTAAAGGGGTTTTATCTTCAAGCTCCTGAAAAGGTTGTTTTATGAAAGTGTAAACACAAATGGGGCTACCCCTAGTAGGGATTTCTACAGGTTTTTTTTCAGAGATGCACGTAAAGTAGGGGCATCTCACAAAAAGTGTAGGACTGGCCTCATCGACGGGGAGTTTGCGGCGGAGACCTGTAGGCTACACGGCGGAAGGCGCACCTAAAGACAAATGTCAGTGTAGGGGCCTTCCCCTCTCGACCTCCCATGGAGAAAGTAGGGTAATTACCTAGGGCATTTTTGGATTACTAAACCGGCGGGGATAGTGATAATACATACCCCAGATAGTGGTTGATCTTTATTTACACTTAAATATAAAGACGGAGTCCTCTAGATACATGGTCCTGATGAATGCTACGTACCCTTCGGGGACATTTAGCAGAAACATGTTGACCACAATCAGCACGGTGAAGGGATAATTAGTTCCCAAGTCACCGTTCACTTCTTTTAATACCATACAGTTGCCTAATTAATTAAAAACTAGTCTTTATGACAACTGTAATGGTTCTTAAATCACTTTCACTAATCACGGGCCCTCACTCATTTTAGAAGTGCATCCCTGTCATCAGGTGTATGCCCGCCCTCTATCAAACCGAGTTTTAGAGGGCGAGGGACGGCCTATGATGAAGCATGACACCAGGTGGTGTGTGAGGCCAGTCCTACACTTTTTGTGAGATGCCCCTACTTTACGTGCATCTCTGGAAAAAAAACCTGTAGAAATCCCTACTAGGGGTAGCCCCATTTGTGTTTACATTTCATGTTGGAGGCTGGCTAGCCCCTAGGCCCTGTGCCTCTAGTTCCCATCCCTGGCTATATACCAGGGCTAGTGTGTTCGATGTTTTATGAAAGTCCCTGATGCTCTGCTCAATAAAAAATAAATAAAAAAATAGCACTTTGCGCTTCCTTGTGCCACATTGTGAGAAGGGGTGAAAAAAAAAAACGTATTACTGAAACATTGTGGTGGTGATAAAAACAGGGTGAATCCACGTGTGCCATTTTCACTGGTTCTGCACTAGAATTTCGCAGAAAGTTTTTTTGCACCACAGTGAAAATGGGCCAAACAGGCTGTGAATCTAAACACAAGTCGTGTTTTGCATACACGTTATTCAAAAGGACTAACTGAGATTTTGACAAATAAATCTGACTGTACGTAAAACCAAAACAAAAATTGAGCAAACTTATTTCTATATTTTTTGAAACTTCTGCAATGAAATAATGCAACAAACTGTTTTTGCCTCAAAATATGGTCCTGTCTGATACAATATAAAATTTGAGAGAATGTAATCTACAAGTTTTACTGTGAAAGCACAGCAAAAATAAAGCAAATTTAGGCAGTGATCTGTTTGTCTTGAGGCAATTACCGTTTTTTCCCTCCCTTCTACATTATACAAGCAGTAAAAAGGTACAAATGTATTTGCTCTGCTTTGTTTGCCCTTCCCTCCTCACACAACATCTACAGTTAGATATCTTTCTCTCTAGGTGCTATGTTTACTCCGAGGAGCTCTGGACTGAACAGAGAGTTGGGTGAAAGGTGAAGGGCAGTGCTTAATTTGAGCCGGTGGTTACCGGCTCTCAGCACCGGCACTTAATCATCAACATCAGCGCTTTTCATGAGCACCAGTTAAGGACACATTCATTTATGAGGAGATTAAGTTATTTGCCCAGAATCACAGAATGTTGGGCCGACACAGAGACTCGAACGTGGTTCCCCAACTTCCAAGTCTCCAGCTCTGGCCATTACCCCACATCCTCTCCCCACTTTCATGGTTTAGTAGTTGGTTCTGCTTTAGGCGGTGCTAACACTTGAAACGGGCTGGTGTAAGCTGCCTCCTGACGAGAGCCCCGGCACTTATTTCTTTACAAATTAACCACTTGAGAAGGGGGGCTAGCACATACCAATTTCCCACAGCGCCAGGGGCTTCGGGGAGCACACAGATATCAAGGTTCGAGGGAAAGGCCAGGACATTGTTCTTAGTGATAGATAAATATCATTGTCCAGAGGTAACTGTTTACTCTTGTTACAATTTATACTGGATTTAGTTAAAATACTATTATTTCTTCAGGTTAACAATTAGTTGATTGCCTTACTTCATAAACCAAACCACAAGGTGTATTTGAACATCGTATATTATGGTAATAGATTTTTGCAAATAAATCAAACATAAAAAAGCATTCAAGCTTTCATTTTGGACACAATTTCAATATAGTCATTGTCACTGCACTGAAAGCACAAGACCTGGTCACAAGATCCAGTGTGCAGTAACAAAGTATCTCCGTTGCCTAGCAAGCACACCCTGACCCACGAAGACCTCCGGCGCAGTGCTCATCTCTGTACCTTGAAAGGTACCACCATCATGGCGGTTTCCTTCAAGGCATAAAAGGTTTGGCCAACAGCCGCCGTTTTTGACTGCCAGTAACAAAACAATGTTAACTTTTAACAGTTTTTTGTTATTCCCAAAGTGGGACTTCTTTTTTTAAAAACTAAAAAAGTAATGACGCTCACACCCTGAGAGCTTCTCCCAGAGTGTGGGGGTCATTATTGTTTTTTTCTGTCCCCGATGGTGACGGACAGAAAAAAAAAATCATACCGTCTGCTCTAAATAGAGTGGCCAGTGTGAGGGCTTCACCTCAATAACCCCCACTCCGGCGGGTCATCAGAATAAGATTTCCATTGGGGGCTCCGCTGACAGAAAGCTTACATTCTGCCCATCTCTAAAATAAGCAGGTGGGCCAAGAGTTTTGTAGACAGGGAAAACCATCGCATTTGCCACAGAGTACTCTGTCCACCAAACTCTAAATCTGCCCATAGTTATGTTTTGCAGAGCTTGATGTTCTAGCTGGAAGATAGGGGACAAATAGCGTAGCCAAATAATCCAGTGGTCAGCTATATAATGCTTACTGTACAAGATAGACCCAGCAGCCTTTGCCCTAAAAAAGGTGGTTTGGGCCCATGGTTTGGAACCTAAGTGAAAACCCAAAAAATCCTATAAGCAGGAAATCCAGAAGCAGCAAACCAGCACCGAATATTTTGGTTTTAATTATATTTATCACAAATGTTTTAGGTTCTTACCTACAACCATAGCTCTTTTTTGCATGCTTGTTTAACCAATACAGTCCAACATGCATGCATACATACATACATACATACATACATACATACGTACATACGTAGATACATACATGTACACAGAGAGTGGGCTTTTGGTTAGCCACCTTCATCCATTGTATTTTCCTATTTTTTTCTGAATTAACATTGGCGGGATGGTTGACCTTAAATGAATGACATTTAGTGAAAGGTGATAACGGACTTTAAATAGTCCCTTGTGTCTCCACCCTACTGTTGTGCACCTACCCTCATCATTGTCTCTCTGTTCATGTGTCCCTCGCAACACCCTCTGCTGCTGTCAGCAGCGTCCCAGTTTTGGGCATTGGCTCGGCTTGTGGTTGTGGCTTTGTCAATCCATGTTGAATTCCATCAGAAGAACTGGTGAAGCCAAATATTTCAAAATGGCTGTCATACATGCATGCATATGTATGACGCCATCTTGTAAGGTTGATTTTTAAGATGGAAACATTAAATTACTATCACATTAGCTTACAATGGGCACTTGTTTTTTTAGTTTTACTTTAGGAGAGATCAATGTCCCATGAGATTTTTATTAGGCCTTGGAAGAACTCATAGAGCTTCATTCTGCGAAATTCAATAGAATTACAAAAAAACTCTGCGAGATTCTGCAGAATTCTGTGAACGGGCAAAAAGAGTCACGTCGCTCTGCTCGTGCTGTGATTTAGCGACAGGAGATTGCTCTGAGCTGAAAAATCAGTGTGAATGGCACCACGCGGTACGCCAGCGGGCGCAGCTTCTCGAGTTGATTTTGCTGCCGCTCAAGTTGATTTTCTACTCGAGAAACAACTTTCTGACCGGAAATGGTAGCAGCCGCCCACTCTGTAGAAATCTTGCTGGGTGCCCTCCTAGTGACCCAATATTGTGCAAGGGGACACCAAATCTAACTCACGTTCCCCAACTTACCATTTTGGAGCCGTGCATGAGAAAAAAAACCACCACGCGGAAGTTGCCGGAATGTGGCCAGAACTCCGTGTTACATGCTTAACACAGATTGGCCACAATTCCACCAATTCCGTCGGTGGAGTTGAATATCTTGCCCACCCCTAATTTTTATAAGGTGAGAAGAAAAGGTGCACAGTTAGTGCAGCTAGCAGTCCATGGTTCATTCACCTTCACAACGAGAATCAGACTGTTGCCCTGGCCAGCTGTAGCTTTACCTATGGATACTGGTCTGTCTGGAGGACAGGTCCATAGGTAGTGGTGCTGGGTCTGGTAGTTGTCGATGGCTGCTGGCTGTGGCAGTGCTGCTGGTGAGAGTGCGCTTTTGGGAAACACGGTACAACAAGCACACATTGGCCAGCGATAGGAACCTGCTTGGGTTTGTGGGCATGGGGAACCCCCAGAATCTCGCACCTCAAAAATCACTTCAGTAACACACCCATTGGTGGATGGATCAGGGATGGTGCTAAACGTCACTTTCATGAGGCGATGTGCCCCAAGGTAAGGTGCAAAACAGCATATCAAATAAACAGTGAATTAAGGAATGCCAGACTCAATAAGTGAGTTCTAGGGCGAAATTCAAAGCTTTATAGAGATTTGTTACAAAAATTCAAAAGCTACAGTACAGAAAGTGTAAGCGCAGATGTATAAAGTCATTCCCATGAAGGCGTTCAGCAACAGAACAATATAGAATTGAGACTATTCTAAGTCCCAAATGAGCAGCAAAATCAGTAAGAAATTGGACCACATCCATAGTAGCATCAGAAAGTCATCTAGCTCAAGTTTCATATCTAGGAAATCTTCTCATAGAGCGCAATGAAAACTGCAGATTCATCATGGTGTGAGCAAAAGAATACAGGGGCATATTAGCAAGACCCACGTTAAAATTATCGCAGTTTTAGCGGCAGGAAACTGCCGCTAAAACGGCGATAATGGGCTTGCTAATATGCGTTATAGAATTCCAATAGAAGCCCAGGTTAGATGTGCAGGACATCTAACCTGGGCTTCTATTGGAATTCCATAACGCATATTAGCAAGCCCATTATCGCCGTTTTAGCGGCAGTTTCCTGCCGCTAAAACTGCGATAATTTTAATGTGGGTCTTGCTAATATGCCCCACAGTTTCAGCAAATCATAGCATTGAAAATTAGAGCGTCAGACTAGACACTGTCCCATTACATGAATATTGATTCAGCCCCTTTATGCTAATATCATCCAGAGATGGCAAAACAAGCTAGATGCAAAACAACAATGAATTATTGTGAATGGATGTAGTTCAGCAAGCAGGTGGAAGAAACCTTGAAGGCTGAAACATTACTGAGCCCATGCTAGAGAGATACATCCATGAGAACATAGGGGCATATCATCAAGGGGCCTTATCTCCGCTTTTTTGGCATTGAAAGCCAAAAAAGCAGAGATAAAATTTTCGCCCTATTTACAAGGCGGTGCTAACATGCATTAGCGCATGTTAGCAGCCGTTTTCCCGACGCCTCGCTTCACATCTCTAATGAGATGCAAAGTAGGCGTTTCCTCCCAAAACAACACGGGAATCATCGCCAACTGCACTTCTCCCTATTATCAAGCTGGCCCGGATACCAATACCGACATGAAAATCCGCGCTAACCGCGGATATCGCCGTAAGCTAATGTCTGCAAAAATCCAGACTTAGCTATACATATAATGGGAGGTGGATTCTATGGCTGAATCCACATCTCCCTAACATCAAGGTTTTCCCTATCGCTGCAGGAATATCGCTGGATTTTCAGCGATATTCCTGCATTTCGCCGCTATTGCTGGAATATTTATCGCCTTGGAGTAACGCGTTGTTAATAACGCGCTATCCGGGCGATAAATTCAAGCGATAGACGGCGATCAATGTAATAGCGCTAAGCACGCTTTGCGATGTTTATCGCAGTTTGTAGTTAATATGCCCCAAAGTAATTTGGAAATCAACAAACATGGCTTGCATGAATACGTGCAGCAGAAAAACATAAATAGAGAATGTGAAGAGTGAGAGATCCTTTTTGAACAAGAAGGCATTGAGGCCTAGCTGAGGCCTTGTTAGCATAAGCCAATAAAAGTCACTTTAACCGGTCATAGCAAAATCATTTTAAAATGCAATATTATATAAGTGTACATATGTACATTTGAATATAGATCCATATTCTGCACCTTGTTAATTTATAAATGCACAAAAACCTCCACAGGAGCTTGTCCACTTTCATGGCACACCAGTCAGTGTCCTCTCTGCTTACCCTTCCTCGTGCCCTCTTGAAGATGTAAACCCAAATGGACTTGCTGATCCGGTATACCCAGGCTGAGCCGAGCCTTCCAGCAGGCAGACAGTGGGCTGAGTTCACCACATACCGCTGGCAGCAAGAAGAAGGTGAGCAGCAACTAAACAGGAGTCAAAACTAAAGTTTCTCACATACTTTAAATTCTAAAGCCTGGCAAAAAATATATGCATTGATATAAACCATTGGACATGAGTTCCAAGTGGTAGCAAAGTACAGTGTTTGTGTCATCAACTGGTGCTCAGTTTATAACCCCTGAAACTTTTTTATTATATGTCGCAAACGCCTTTTTTAGGTGGCCACTGCATGCTGAGCAGATGGAAATCCAGCAACATTTACTCAGCAGTGCAGCCCCCACATAATGGATGGACTCACTGTTCCAAGCATTTGTAGGCGAAGAGGTCCTTTCCTGGGAGTCAGCAACACCAGCAAGTCGTATTCAGGCCAATTTATATTTGTTGTACAAGGATCTCAATTGAGTGAAGGAAGGTTCAAAAGATACTTATTAAGAATGAACTTCACTTTCGTGTATTCTGTGTAAATAAGCCAGGTTTTGGAAGGCAGACCTATGTTTTGCACTAAATATTTATGCTGTAGACAGGGTCACAGCTACCATTGATGCAGCAGGTGCAGTGGCACCAGGGCTCAGAGCCCTGAAAGACCCATTGAACCTGATAATTACTGTATTTTACTACCACAACAAAAGACAAAAGGGGCAATTTTGCATGCTTGCACCACGGCTTGTGGTATCCAAGCTACACTGCTGGCTGTAGAGGGCTCAGACTTAAATGGATTAATGGGTGTGGACAGGGTAGCATCGTTTTACATTATTTATTTCCTGCTGTTATTAAGGTTTAACAACTCAAATGAGAACAAAGCTCAGAGACATACAAGACAGATTTGTCTTTTTTTTTTTTACTGATTATGGTGTTTTATAAAGTGTCTGCTTGTCGCCTCACAGACGCCTCTTTGCATTTCTTGCAAAGGGTCTTTATCTATTAAAGTCTTTGGTAACTTTCCTTGGTGGTTTCTGACGTTTTCGCTTATCATGAGGCTAGAAAAACCAGTTCTTTCAGTTCATGACATTGTTTTAGCTTGCATACATCAGCTGAAGCTCTCATTACGTGTTTCTCCATAAAAAGAATCAGAGACATTTTAAGGCATGTGTAAAGTGGGCTCTGGCCCAGGGTCCCAGCTTCTCAGGGGACCCTCTGATACAGCCAGCTCTGTTCTGCATGGAGTTGTGCCCTGATGACCTTGAATAATTCTTAAACAGATTTTTTTCAAATACCATTTTCCTTCAATTTATGTTTAATGTGCGTGATGTGTGAGAGTCTATTTCAGACATTTTGCAGAGAAATGTTGTGTTTATGTTTCATGCAACATCAATTAAAAAAATATTTTAGATCACAACGGGACCTCACATATGAGAAATGGGAGGGAGTCACAGAGATTATTTGCAGTAATACTAGTGAGCTGCTGCTGTGATACAATATTGAAAACACACATCACTATCCCTGAATATTAGATGTAAACACATTTAGAATTTGGACGAGTGTGCCTGTGCACTGTCAGTGATCTGGCCAAAGAGAGCATGAAATAGCTGAAACTGGCTCGTAAATTCAAAGCTGTTCCAAACAGGGGGCCCCCAACATACGTTTGGCCCAGGGCCCTCAAAACCCTTAAAATATCCCTGAAGGGAATTAAACTCTATTAGAGCTGACGTGATTTGCACTTTAGTCATGACGCTCTTGGTTAAGCATTTAGAGAGATTTCTTGGAAATGGAATCATTTTGGTTCTCTCCTACAGACAGTTCTAAACGTTTGTCGGGCACCTTATGCTGCCTATACACAAACACATAGGTGCATACAGTACAGAAGAGTGGGCTTTTGGTCAGCTTCCTTGACTTATTGGCTGATGGTATTTTTTAAAAGTTGCCATTAGTTGGATGGGCTGTCCTTAAAGCCATAGCATTTCGTGGAAGGCTACATGTGGCTTTGAGTACTCCACTATGATAAACTTTGCACTGTGCTGCCGCCCACCCCCACAGGTGTCTTTTTCCCACCACCAATAGTGCATGCACGGCAGCCATCTTGTATTGAAATTTCAAATAAACATAAGAAACCCCATTACAAGACGGCCGCGATGCATGATCGTACATGCACATCGCCATCAGTGGTAGCAAAAAAACCTAAAAATGAAGCAAAACTAAATTTGCCATTGTCAATAGCTCAGCACCCAGTACTAAAGACAAGAAATAGCTATTGGCATTGCCAATATTTGTTTTCATCTGGCATCCCCTGAACCTCCTCTCATGACCCACACATCCTCAAGACATGTTCCACTCCCACATCCAAATTCATTTAGGTGACTATTTTTTCACGATAATGAGTTTGTTTGCCACGGACTGGATCTTTACATATAATCACAAGGTTTGAAAGCTCTACTGCTGTTCCCTGATTTTTTAATTTTAGTTTTGTTTAATCCATGCTGTTATTCTCATTAAGTTTCTATAGTGGAATATTCTATAAAAATACAGCATTATGAAGTATCCATGAGCTGATGCACAACAGAATATAAAACTAATAGATAAATAAATAAAATGTCCCTTGACTCACAAAATGTTGCTACTGTCACGTTTGTGACGGAGTAACCCATCCGCGGAACTCTAAATCAGCCACCAAACTCTGTGTCCGGCTGGGGCTAGAGGGTTGCTACATGTTTATTTTATTTTTTTTAATGTTTTTTATGTGCAGCCTAACCGGGAAGCATATCTATAACAAAAGCATGAGCCTAAAAACATTCAGAGAGAGGAGAAAGAAGCAAAGTGGGTTAATAGTGAGGCGTTTTTTAACTTCAACAACATGTTATTGGCTCTTTGTTTATCGAGATCTACCTTCAGTGACGACTTTCTGCTGGGAGTAAGTCTGTTGATGGCAAAGGGCAACCATGCAGTACTGGCCAGAGTGATTCTTGTGAAAGTATTAGTGGTCATAACACTTTTAGGCCTGCTTTTAAGAGATACGCCTAGAGGGTACCAATTTCAACATTCTTAGTTTATTAAAAGCACCCCCTTGAGAATTGCCTTTTGGCCCTTTCCTAGTGTGATGTTTTAGGCCAAATGTGCTTCTAAATTTCCAATTTGCAATTACATTTGCCAGAAATTAATTTGAGAACAAGAGGGTTGGGAGGCAATCATTCATGTAGAGTTGCATTTAAATCGTATTTTGTTTTGACACATTTTAGTATATTTTGTGCTTCTAAAATGAGACATGTGCCACAACTATGGGTGTGCAAATTTAAAACTTTGCATGAAGTGTGAAACTTTGCCCTTTGCAGTAATGGGCCATGTGTCCCTCCTTCACCCAAAGTGAAGTTTTGATTCACTTGTCCCTTATCCCTGCATCCATATGTCTGTCCTAAAGTAGACGGGGCCTCAGGTTGCAGGGAATTGTTTTGTCTTCTGAGAATCAGAGCTGCCTTTAGCTCTCAGTGTTTAGAGATCCCACTAAACCATTATTTAACCAATGTTCCCTATGGGGAAAAGATGCTGGTAGTGAATTCACCAGGATGAAGTTAAAGGGGCTGGGGAAAAACTACCGGGCAGTGCCATCTACTTTGGATAGTATTACTATTGTAAACCAGGCCCTTAAAATCCGGGGTTCAATTCATAACATTGGTAGGTAGATGGTGCATTTTTATAGATATATTTAGGTGGAGATTACAAGAAACATGCATGTTGGATTTTTTTGGGATATAAGGCTCCACCAATTTTGCCCTATTGATACCGGGTTTTGAGGGTCCAAAAAGTAACCAAGAAAGGAAAGGGTGAAAACAGATTTTAGTTGCAATATAAATATTATATTGGTGTTGTCATACTAAGTTTAGGAATTGTGGTGAGTCCTAAAGTAATTTCACCCTGTGAAAAATGCTGATCCTCTTCTAGAGTTTGATGAACCATCTTTGAGAGAAAGCAGTTTTCACATGGTTTTCTCATTGAAATTATGGTGAGTGGGTCAGAAACTAAAAGGAGGACACATTTTCTAAACAATCCCACATATCTTCCTCATCCGTGTAAGAAAAAAGTCTGACACACTGAGTAAATTGCACTTCCACCGGCATCAGTCAGCTGATTCCCCAGTATCCTATGGCAACTTCAACAGAGTCCTAATGAACATTTAGAGTGCTAACATCCTTTATTCATAACAAATGTAGGCACACTAGATGTCATGCTCTGGAATGGGAAATGAAAGCATTTATTATGGACACAACTGAAATAAATGAGCATAGGGGTGTTACTGCAGACATAAAACCAGCAGTTTGTGAGGGGAAGTAAAGAGTTTAGTCTTTATGAGATAATATATTTTTAAAGGCCCAAGGGCCTGATATACCAGTTGGCATGACTGAGTACCCTGTTTGCCAAATTCTTGATCCATGTGTCCTATTTAGAGTCAGGCGGTCCATTTGTTTACCTTCAGCGGTGACCCTGTTGACTCACTCTATGGGAAGCTTCCTCTGACAGCCTGATGGTCTGCTGACTATTGAGTAAGGGCATCACATGACCCGCCACATTTAGTGATGATGATTTGATTTCTTTTTTTCTGTCCATCGTCTCCAGGAGAAACCTGGCTGTGACAAACAGAAAAATGTATATAATGGCCTCCACTTTTGGAGTTTGTTTTTCAAAAGCAATATGTTTGGTGGACACCTGTCAAAACCAGCTGTGGCAGTTTATCAGACTTTTGGTACCTACAGAGAACTACTGTGATGGCCATTCTCCTGAAGTACAGAGATCACACCTGGGCTGATAGTCATCTTTAAATATGACGGTCTGCTGTCTGTCAGGGTTGCAGACTAGGGACCAGATGTACAAAAATTAGGAATTCCAATTCCCAAATTGCAAAACTTACCAAATCGCAATTCCTAATGTAAACTTTGTATTTTCAAATAGCGATTCCAAGTGAGCCGCAAATCGATCTACCTCATGAATATTAATGAGATAGGTCACAGTTTGTGACCCATTAGTAATGCTAGCAATCACAGGGATGGCAGATCACTGTCTTATTATTGCTTTTAAATAAAGCAATCTTATTTTTTTTTTTTTAAATGAAGCCCTTTTTCCTTAAGGAAAACCGGTTGCGTTTAAGAAAAGAAAATGAAACTTTTATGTATAATTTTTTAAGATCAGGCAGTGGTCTGTGGGATCACTGTCTGCTTTTAAAAGTATTGTTTTTCCTTGGGGACCTCTTCCCATTTGTGAATGGGTTTCCAACTCATTCCAGGAGGTGGTAAATTATTAACGTTTTGGAACGGGAATTTGGTCACAAAACATCAATACATACCACTGCAATTTGGCAATTGCAAGAGACGCCCTAAACATTCCCCTTCCAAATACCAAATACCAAATCGCAAAACCAAATTGTGATTCGGTAACAAGTTACTGAATTGTAATTTGCCTTCTGTAAATTACAAAATGCTTTTTTGCAGTTGCAAATGGCCTGATTGAGTGAATTGGGCTATTTACGACCCTTAAAAAGATTTGTACACATGGCCCTTAACGTCTTCTGCTACTCTGACAGACAGAATAAAGATCGCCATAGTTTAAACACATTAACATAGTTAATGAGGGAGTTTCCTGCCTAAGTCTAGGATCTCCTTTTCCTCAGTTTCCTCTGTTTCCTCAGACCATTCACCCTCTCTGTCACTTAATACTAAGGGTGGGCAGAGTTGGCGGAGTGCCACTACGCGGAGTTCCATGGAGTTGCCTAAAAACTCCGCTCCACCCAACATGAGCAGTGAGCAGCACTTACCTGGTCTGGCGTTCTCTGCCATGCCCGGGGATGGTGGAGAGCGCCAGACCAGGTTAGTGCTGGTCCCTTACTCCTCACCCCTTGGGTGGGCGGGAGGCCACGGAGTTGTACTTTTTGACCGAACTCCGCGTTCCCAGCAGAGCGCGGAGTTGGAAAAACTCCGCAAACTCCGCTGGCGGAGCGGAGTTTGCCACCCACAGTTACTTAATACCTCCTTAGTTTAAAAATAGTCATATTTTGGTAATCGTAGAAGATTTTTTAATCTACCATTCAAAGATTCCATAGATTTTTAAGTGTCAGATGGGAGTGGTTGCCACCCACCACACTGTATGAAAACAAATTTACACTTTATCATGAGCCGAGACAAATAAAAACTAGTTTTTATAACTTAGAGTATTGGACTATGCTTTTATTTGGAGTGACCATGGGGATTGATTTGACTGTCACATCCAAATTCAGCAGTTTATGTATGCATATCGTATTTCTACAGCACAAACCTAGCAAAAAGGCAGCAGAGCGCTGTACATGGTGAAGGACAAGCACAAAATCAATGAGTAACAGGACAGGAGGCTGGGTTGTGGGTAGGAGTTTGCCCACTCCATGTTCAGCTTGGTGTGCCGAGTTGAGCAAAAACTGTGCCTACCACGGCGTGGCGGGGTTTTTCACAAGCACGGCTCACCAACGTTAAGTTGACGAGCGAGAAAAGACAAGTGCTAGACTGCCTTCCAGCAAGATTTCTCAACGCGGACGGTCGCGGCAGGTCACAGCTAGTCACGTTGAGAAAGTTGCCACTCGCATTGCAAAAATTGCCGCTCGATTAGAAAATCTACTTGAGCAGCAGAAATAAGCAGCGACCTCTGGTGCGCCGTGTGGTGCCGCTTGCATTTATTTTACAGCCCTGAACAAGCCCCCAGCGCTAAAAATCAGCACAAGCAGTGATATGGACCAGAATTCCGCTGCTCGCGGAACTCTCAGGAATCTCGCAGAGTTATTAGGCAATTCCATGGAATTCTACAGAGTAAAACTCTGCGAGTTCCGCCCACTCCTACTTGTGGGGGGTTAATGCATGGTGATGTACGATCCTTTAAAAGTGATGAGTTATTCACTCTTTTCTATATGGGAGCAGCATTGGGGTGGACGTATGGATGAGGGAATGTTGTCCCAGAACCTGGGTGCCAGGATGGAAAAAGGCTGCTGTCTTGTTTTTTCTTTTTTTACACCTCTTAGTCTGCAGTCTGATGGTGTCTAGGCTGTGGCAGTGCCAAAAACCACCAGAGATGATCAGCTTGTCCGCAAGATAAGCGGGGTGCTGATCTTAATAGATTTGTAAATGGTGTAACTAGTTTGGAAGTTGGTACAGGCGGGCCAGGGGAGCCAACGGTCTGTGCCAGAGTGAGAGTAGAGTGATCATGTTTCTTGAGACCCTGGATGAGATTTGCTGCAGCATGTAGGATGAGCCTTAGGGTTGTCAGTGTGGAGATTTGGAGGCCATGGAGTAGGGCATTACCACCATTCAGATGCAAGACTTGGAGGACTTGAACAGCAGCTCCAAGTCATTTTCTGAGAGAAATTGTTTGGCTTTCTTTAGAAAAGATAGCTGGTACCAGTCCATCTTTGGTTTTTTGGCAATGTGTTCCGTGACTTTAAGGGGCCTTAGAAGGCATTGGCATCATAGACTGCAAGGGTGCCTCAGAATGAATGGTACCTTATTTTATAAAGAGGCTTACAATTCATTGGCACTGTAGACTGCAAGGGTACCATAGAAGGATTTGGTACCTTAGAATGTTCAGTAGGGGTGGGGGGTACTCGGGGAGTTTTACTCCGCGGAATTCCATGGAGTTACAAAAAATCTCTGCGAGATTCCACGGAGTGCCACGAGGGGGCGGAATTCGGCACGTTGCGCTGCTCGCGCTGACATTTAGCACCAGGAGCTTGTTCCGCGCTGTAAAATAAGTACAAACAGCACCACGGGGCTTGCCAGAGGGCACTGCTTCTTTCAGATGCTTGAGTAGATTTTCTACTCAAGCGGCATCTTTCTCAACACCAGTGGTCGCGACCTGCTGTGACCGCCTGTGTTGAGAAATCTCACCAGGAGGCCTTCTAGTGCCCAAAAATCAGGCTAGGGGATGTAAATTCTCGTTTGAGCTCGCCAACTTAACATTGAGAAAAAACTTCACCACGCGGTGGTTGGCGGAGTTTTGCCGGAACTCCAAGTGGAAAGCAGAGTGGACAGTGGCAGCGTTGTGATTGGCTAGGACGCTGTCCATACAGGCGTCTATGGGGAGCCTGCATGGAGAAAACGGGAGAGTGCTCATGACTGGTTTGGTCGGCCCATAACATTGGGCTAGCCACTCCTCCCCGACCTGCCCACCCGCCCACCCCCAACCAGGCATACCGTTCTTCTGCTTTCTCGCAGTGCGAGAAAGCAGTGGGGCGACGCTCTGACGCCCACGTGGAGGAGCCGCCCTTAGACTCCAGGGGTTCGTTCCTTGGCGGTAAGGACGCCTAAGACGTTAGATGTATTTTTCGACCACAGTGATTCTCAATTCAGTAGAGACGCCCGAGACAGCAGGGGACTTAGAGAGAAAACTTTAGACTGCAAGGAGGCTTAGACAATAAACACCAATGTGTCACCAAACATCAGCTTGCCACTTTTAGAAAATTCACATTTGTTTCCAAATTGCATCGTTAGTAAATAGATTAATATGTTCCCTAATGTAAGCTTCCTGTCTTCAGTAAAACACACGTTTTGTCCATAAATGACATTCTTTCATATTGTGTTAATAAATATATGCTACCTGTTGCTCCCATGCTCATAAATATTTGCAGCATATGACAATCATTGCTATCATGTGTTCAGCAGGGATGCTGAAAGTTGCATGACTGTTGTACAAGCTGTGCAGGCTTCATAAAGTGTAAAGCTCACAAAGTTTTTAAAATAAGGGCAGCTTTCAAAACTCTGAAACGTTTCCAGCAGCACCAAAGGGCAACCATGGGCAAGGGGTGGACTGCTGCTGCTAGGCAGCATTGCCTTGCTCCAGGCCGGTGGGTCTTCTACAGCAGAGCTGTCCCGCAGCACCACAGCCACCCACTGCAACAGAGCTATCCATACCTGGCCCACAGCAGAGGGTACTCAAGCAATGCCGAGCTGCCCAGCAGCCTTCCACAAATAAAATATTTAGGTATATAGAAAAAATACTTTAAAATATTATCTTAGTCACCCCTAAGTAGCCTGCAAGTCTGTGTGGTTACTGTATGAAAGTGGGGCATGCTTCCTACTAAGAACAGTCTGTCCCTAAAGTGACTATCTATAAAGTGTTATTTAAATTGTATAGGCTACTGTACAGTTTCTAGTTGAGAAGGACAGCTTATAAATAGCAGTCAATGTTCCATAAATCATGCTACAAAAAAGCTAAAGAGATCATCCCAAAACTTTTTTCATGTTTATGAAAAATCTAATCTGTGGTTAAGAAAGATGTTGGCTCAATATATTACAAAAGATTTTTTTTCTAAAAAACCATTTTCTACTATCTGGAAACCTTAATAGTAATTAAATTAGTTCTGCTGTGCTCTTCCCTCTTGACAGTGATCAGCCCCTTGATTTTGTGAAATGCCCCCAACTGTTGGGAGACTGGGAGGAGCTGTCACTGATCAATTATCTTGGAATGTGGGAGAGGGCAGTGGTAAAAAATACTATCACCGCTCAGCTCACAGGTAGGGGAAGTTGTTTTGAGATCTAGTTTGGGAAAGTTGACAGGGGCGATTCCTCATTTCAAGAAGGCGGCCCATCTTTGGAGCTTAGAAACCCTGGACACTGGGTGACAGATTTACAAGAAAGTGACGCATCTGTTAGATGCGTCACTTTCCCTGCGCCACCCTCAGAAACCCTTGCGCCACCATAGATGTGCCGTATTTACAATACGGCGCACTATGGCGCAAGTATTGACAGATGCGTCAGAAATTCTGACGCATCTGTTGGCGGAAAAGTCACGCATTGCTGGAGTCATATCGCAAGCACGACGCAACTCCAGCAATGCGTGTTGAGGCCTATTCCCACTACACTGTGTCACTACTTACGCCTGCTTCAAGCAGGCGTAAGGTTTGACGCAGTGGCGTCCTAAAGTGGCGCAGTGAAATCTTGTAGATTTCACTGCGTCACTTTACGAGGCCTTCCTGCGTGGAACGCCCACCCTGCATACATTATACCTGACGCAGGTATAATGTGACGCAGGCTTTACAACGTGACGCATCTCCCTAGATGCGTCACGTTGTAAATAGGCCGCATTTTTTACGCTGCCGATGCGTCACAAAAGTGACGCAACTGCAGCGTAAAAGTGACGCAAGGGACTTGTAAATCTGCCCCTGGGACTTAAAGGAGTCCTGTCTTCTTGGAAACAGAGTACTCTGGGACAGCATGCATCAAAGAAAAAAGTAACTGCTGAAAAATGGACAGGCTGGTCTGTGGGAATTATTTGGAAAATGAGTTAGGAGATATCATAAATCACTAACTGGCGTACATTCTAAACTGACTGTCAACACCAGCCCTTGAGAACATAATGGACCTGGTGATGCCTTAGAAGAAAGATGTTCTGGGTACAGATCTGGCTGAAGGCAGGTCTGAAGCTAACTATAGCGTCCGCCCCAAAAGGCACTGCTCATGACCTCACATATTACATCACTCATGATATGTTAAAATTACATAAATTATGACATCACTGATGACAGCTGATATGACATCATTGATGACATTACTGATGACATCACTGATTACATCATTCAACTTACTGCTTCTTAAATTACTCTAAAAACCATTACATTATTTTAAAACATATCAAAGTAGGAATTAAATGCCCAGAAACATACACAAAATAGATGGACTATATGTACATGTGTACATGTATGAAATAGAAACAGTGTAGTACTGGAGACAAGTCTGATTCAGTACGGTAAAAGTTATATGGTGCACACTTTAGCTACCAATGAAGTTTTAAGTGCTAGCAGTACGTCATTTTAGCAAGATAGAAATTGGGTGCAACTAGTGTCAACTGCTGACGTACATTTCAAATAGATTGTGGCTTAAATCAGAGGCCTGTTACCAAAACTTATGAAAAAGTAAAGATTCTCCTTGCAATAAAAAAAAAGAAATTGTCTTGTGAATTTCTGTGTACCACCTGAAGTTAAAGAGTTCTCATGTAGTGCTAGCAACAATTTCCATATAAACTGAAGATTTATAAAGGGCAGACATTTATTTCCATAAGTTCAGTGAAACGTCTGAGATATTATACATTGTTGTAGAATGTGTAATGTATGGGTGACTCACAGATGGTTCAAGTCGCAGTATGATTGTAAGCGTTGTTAAAATGGTGCACACACTTCTGCTCATTTTAGGAATATGTGCATGTACTTTTACAAACTACAAAGGGTTCTCTATAGAGCCTGGTTGTGCTTGCCTTATCATTGGCTAATGTATAGATATGAAGCTGTTGACTTAAAATTCTATGCCAGAGGAAGTATCTAACAGGCACATCTCATTAAGGTAAATACACGCTTTTCAATCAATCAAACAGTAAATTACAAAGTGCAGCTAATCGTCGGTGAGGGTATCCAGGTACTGAGATCCAAGCTGCTCGGGTGGCATCAGTTGAATAGTCAGGTCTAGAGTCCCCTTCTGAATTCCTGAAGTCCGGAGATGGAAGGGGAGGCTGTTTCAGGATTTCACGGTGAGGTAGAAGAAGGAGCATCCTCCACTGCTGCTTCGGCAGAAGCTGAGGGTGTGAGCAAGAGAGGCAGATTGCAGGAGTCTGGAGGGTTGTTGGAAGCTCAGGTGGTGGTTGATGTATGGTTGTGCAGGGCTTTGTAGGTGTGAATCAGAATCTTGAATTGGCATCTCTTGTGGATGGGAACCCAATGAAGTTTGCTCAGGTGAGGAGTGATGTGGATCCATCTGGGGAGGCCGAGGATGAGCCTGGCCGCTGAGTACTGGATGGTTTGCAGACGCTTCGGGAGGTGTGTGGTAAGTCCTTCATATAGTGCACTGCCGTAGTCCAAGTGGCTGGTGACGAGGGCTTGAGTGACGATGCGTCTGGTGAAGACTAAGCCTGGGCACTGAACTACGCTCCGCTCGCGGAGTTTTCTGCACTCCGCGTTATGCGGATCTCGCGTAGTGCAGAAAAAATCCAGACATTTTTGCTCGCTCGCGTTCCTCAACGTCAAGTTGGCGACCGCGAGCGAGCAAAATCAACATCCCGGCGATATTTTTCCTCGTTCGCGATCGGCAACATCAAGTTGGCGAGCGAGAGCGTGGAAAATAAACCTCCCGGCGAGATTTCTCAACGCGGGGGGGTCAGGTTTCTCATTGCGAGTGGTCGCGTATGCTTGCGACCGCTCACGATGAGAAACTGCCCGTTCGCGTTGAGAAAGCTGCCGCTCGAGTAAAAATCTACTCGAGCGGCAGAAAATGACCGCTTGCACTGTGCATGATGCCGTTTGCAGTGATTGCACAGTGCGGACAAGCATCAGGCACTGTGCAATCACCGCGAACAGCATTTTCCTATCGCACTACGCTGCTCGCGTAGCTCCGCGTAGCGCGGCAGAGTTTTTTTACCGCTTCGCGTAGTGTCGCATAGCGCAACCCCGCGAACTACGCCCAGGGTTAGTGAAGACTGGGAGCCATTTGAAGATCTTTCAGACCATGTGCAGCATCAGGAAGCTTCGTTGATCTGGTTCTTCATGGTGAATTTGCTGTCCAAGATAATGCTGAGGTTCCGGGCATGGTCCGTGGGAGAAGGTCCCAGTTCAGCAACCCACCAGGAGTCGTTCCATGGGGAGGTTGTTCCTGAAGTTCAGTACTTCAGTCTTGTCTGTGTTGAGCTCGAGACAGTTGTTTTGCATCCAGTCGGTGATGCTGGTCATGCACCTATGCATGTTGGCCCTCGTGGTTGAAGGGTCTTCAGAAAGAGAAAGGATGAGCTGTGTGTCATCTGCCTAGGAGATAATGTTCAGTCCATGGTTTCTGGCGATGTTGGCCAGGGAGGTCATGCAAATGTTGAACAGAGTAGGGCTTAGGGATGAACCTTGAGGGACACTGCAGATGATGTTCTTGGGCTCCGAGGTGAATGGTGGAAGGCGGATCCTCTGTGCTCCTCCAGTTCGGAAGGATGCGGTCCATTTGAGGGTGTCCTCTTGGATTCTGATTCTTGGATTTATGAATGGTATTAAAAGTTTAATAAGTTGCTGAATGCATTAATGTCTACAGAGCCATAACATTTCTTACTCACCTGAATATCACTAAAAACACATCATAATATGTACCAAATGTGGGTGATTTCACAGATATATTTCATGTCCTGCATGTTGCGAATGGTTACGAACATTTGCACAACAGAGGTGAAGGGAATTGGATCTAGGTGTAGCTTGCTGAATAGCTTCCAGGTTGAAAAGCGTATAAAACTGTGACATTCAGTGGATGATGTCATCAATGATGTCATCAATGATGCCATTCAACATGTTATGAGTGATGTAATACATGAGATCATAAGCAGTGCATGGCAGAGGTGAACATTTATTTAGCTCAGAGAATTATATTTGGTGACCTTCAGTGGCTTTTGGTTTTTTAGGTGTTAGTTTTGAGTTATTTCAACACCTAACTATAGCGCCACGTAAACTTTTTTTTCAGGGAATTTCTATGTTTTTTTAAACGAAAGCTAAGATCTTATTACCATACCTAACTATAACCTTTGTTTTTTAAGTGAATTTCTGATTTTTTTTTAATGTAAGGTAAGATCATATTACAATTCCTAACTATAGCATCACTTTCACCCTTTGGTGGTTTTTGTGTGAATTTCTGGGTTTTTTGATCATACTCAGCCAACTCCCCCCTGAGCACTGCATTCGACCGTGTGCAGTGGGAGCTCCCTCAGCCAATCAGATATCAAAATCAATATTTTTTAAATTTTCCGTACTGCAGGACTAACCATCCAGATATTTCCCTTCATGACCACCCGGAACACATCTTTGAATGCTAATTTCTTGAAACCGGTTGAACGACTTTACACCAAACAATGACTGTCACACATTCTGAGTAAAGTTCTAACTTTCTGCCAAATTTGGTGTAATTCAGTTTTGCTGTTTTTCTTTATTGCTTCACAAAATGTCTTTTTGGCATTGACATGGCAAATGAATATTTTGTGACCCCCACTCCCTTTTCTTGTCTCTCACTTGACAGATCACCCCAAAATGTTCCAGGAAGGAGCTGAGGTGAATGAACTATTTTTTGGGGAAGGGTTCCAAAGGTTTGTCAAATGATGCGATAGCTATTAGCAATTAAAAAACGCTCTTCCTATGGAATCTCTGACCTAACTATAACTACACCACTATATATATATATATATAAATATATATTACAATATATGTGTGTGTGTGTGTGTATATTTATATATATATAGAGAGATGGATAGATAGATAGATAGATAGATAGATAGATAGATAGATAGATAGATAGATAGATAGATAGATATATTGTAGGTATAGATAGCTTAATACACCTAGTGAGACGCTGATGCCCTTTACTCCGGAACCCATAGTTAATGATTAGTCCAGTGACTATTTTTGGTTACTGGGATTAGTCATATGCTCTAAAGGGAACCAAAAAAAACATTTCATGCATTTACTCCAGTTTCTTTGTGGTAGATTAAATCACTAAGAGTTAGACATCATCATTGGTAAGGACTATGTGCATTCATGCAAATGGTCAGAGAGATAAATATATGGCCTGGTGGAAATGAAGGGCCTTATTATGACTTTGGGGGTCATCCAGCAGTGCCTCCACCACGCCGTCCACTGAAGGACTGCCAAAGCTGTGGTGCGGCTGCTGGATTATGAGTTAAACCCCGGTCGGGCGTGTGGTGCTGCGGCGGTCTCATGGCGGTGGGCTGTTAGGCTCAGAGGAGAGCCTAACATGCAGCCCACCGCCGTGACACCGCCTGCATGCATGCCACACCGAGCAGGAACAGGGCTATAATTCCCCTGCAATCACCCCCAGGCCCAGGAGTGGCGCTGGGTCCCTGCTAGGGCCCCCTTAGTTTCCTCTCCACCACCCTTTTCATGGCGGGCTCACAGCCATGAAAAGGGCGGTGGATAGGAAACTCAGAATATGCTCAGCGGTGCTGCAGTGGGACCATATTCCTGCTCCTAACTGCTGCGTGACGGTCCCACTCGCAATACTGCCGGAGGGCCCTGAGTGTGACAGGGGTTGGACCACCACCGCGACTACAGCAGCCCTATGGAGGCTTTACGCAGAGAGAGGCAACATGCAAAGAATGGAAGGTAAGGAAAGGGTCACTCTGAAGAAAGAAAGGAGATAAATCAATCAAGAGCTGGAATTCAAGGTCAATGTTTCATCAGGGTTTTAGGAATACAGAGAGATGTAAGTTTCTGAGACAGCATGCAATCTGAGGGTGTAAAGCTGTAGCAAGAAATAACATTATATAGCACTCTATTTAGACAGTAGATTACTTAAACAAATGAATCCGTTTGGGCCTATCATTTAAACATTATGAGCCTGAGCCTGCTATGAGCCAACCCTAGGGCAGGTCTTTAAACACAGCCTGGAGTGTCTCAAGCTTGGTACAGGGTCTGCATACTTCACAAGGGAAGGTGCTGTAGACCGCTTTGTTTAGTTTGATAATTTTCCCTTGCTATTCTAACATCGCTGCGCTATAAGATTGTTGAGCTGTTTGGCACTGGCTGAGAGCATCTTGCCAACACACTGTCATTTGTTCTTCGTGGTACTTAATCCCATTCTAGGTTATTTCTACAGCAGAGCAGAGCAACCACAGACCTGAAACGAGCGCACATCTCCAGTGTATGCTGTGCGTTGGTGTATTGGTTCAGCGTGGTATATGTACTTTGTGTATGAGTGAGCCAGAGCAATGGAGGCCCGTGAGGTGTGTTTTTGATGCCCCTGGCCTGGCTTTGTGCAGAAGATAGAGGTGAGGTTCCATTGTAGACATTCCATAAGGTGGAGAATGGAGACTAAGGGGCATATTTACGTTCCCTGGCGCATCCCTGCATATCAGCAGGGATGCGCCAGGGAAAATGCGTCACGCAAGTTTACCCTTGCGCCACGTCCGATGCGCCGCATTTACAATGCGGCGCATCGTGCGCATAGGATAAGCAGATGCGTGACGCATCTGCCGGCGGAAGGTTGGCGCAGGGCTGAAGTTGTGTCGCAAGCGCGACGCAACTCCAGCACTGTTCCAACCTTCCTATCCCTAACATGGTGCGTCAATCCTTACGCCTGCTTGAAGCAGGCGTAAGGATTTAACGCACTAGCGTCGAAAAGTGACTGCGTGAAATCTTGTAGATTTCACTGCGTCACCTTTCAGGCGTTCCTGCGCCGGAACGCCCCCTGCGCCGGTACGCCCACATGAAACCTGACGCAGGTTTCATGTGGCGCAGGGGTTTACTACGTGACGCATCTCCCTAGATGCGTCACGTTGTAAATATAGCGCAACGCAGCGCATGGTTTGCGTCGCCGCTGCGTCACATGCGTGACGCAACGGCGGCGCAAAAGTGGCGCAAGGGGCTTGTAAATATGCCCCTCAGTGTGTGTGAAACTTGTGTAATTTCCTTTTGTGGAATTACACAAAATTTCGAAAAAATTAAGCAAAATTAGAATTAATTATGCAAAATGCAAGGCTGGCATTTGAGGATGTATTTTAGCATGAAATGTATCCTCGTGTCCACTTAGGGTGTGAGGATGCATTTGGCACTAAAAAATAATGCAAAAAAATGAAAGCACTGTGAACAATATCCGCTCTTATTTTGTCATTCATGTTGTCTTGTGCGTTTGCATCAAATTTTTAACACAAATAGTACATTTTTACTGCAGACAGGACACAATTATGATGTGGCATAACAGCATAACTTCAGGGATTGAATGAAACAAGAATAATTTAAAATTAGTGGAACTAATCTACTCACTCTAGCATAACGCAAATTTCACCTGAGCCTAGAGGAGACCTAGACACTGAAGTGGGGACAGTGGGGACAAGGTTACTTTAGAAATTCAAATCGACCTTTTGCTGAGAATAACTGCTGATTAGCCGTTCTGTTGCACTGTCAATTTGTAGATGGGGGCCGGAAGGATGAGACTGCAGTTTTTGCTGTTGAAGGTCAAAGGGATCCATGAGGTATGACACAGCCTTTATCTTTCCTGGGATCATCCTTCTGCAGCTCATGACAGCTAGATGCAGAAAACCTGCATGTTGTTGTGCCTCTTTTGTGGGTACTCCAGGCTGGAAACTACCCTACTGTGAGGAGCAGCACTCTAAACAAAGGCTGTGGTTGGAGAGCAGCCTAGAGAGGACACTAGAAAGGAGAACCACCCCAAACCTGTCCTGTGTATCTAAAATATAAATTGATTTTTATCTGTGCACACACAGTCTGTATTAATTTTATCCCAAAGAAAGTGACTTCCTTGTAGTACATTTGAGTTTATTTTCTGCATTACATTATACCCGACTCAAAAGCACCTCTGAGACAGCTTTGGTCTTTAATGTTCAACTCCTAAACATTTAAAGATGGATAACATTTATACACTCACCCTCAATCATACATGCACAGACACATCACAAACGCACAGACATACATTTTACACCTACATGCAAAAACACAGAGAAACACACAGAATCACCTGTTACTTTTCTCCTCCAACATACAGACTTACTTACCTAGTTGGGCAGCGCTGATTCCATTATGCTAGGCTGTATGACAGAGGCACGCATGGCTAATCCACGTGTGCCTCTACTACGCGGCGCCAACAGCGAATGCGTCTAAACAAAGCACTTCTTTCCCCGCATGCCTTTGCCACGCACTTTTGTGGTAAAAGCATGACTGGTAAAGGGATGTGTTGTAAAGCTCACACCCCAACCCCCCCTGCCCTGAGCCCTAAAACCTAACCCATCCCCCGAGCCATAAACACTACCCTGATCACCCGCTGAGCCCTAAACAATTTCCCGACCCCCCTGAGCCCTAAACACTACCCCGACCCCCCCCCCGAGCCTTAAACACAACCCAGACCCCCCTGAGACCTAAACACTATCCTGACGCCCCCTGAGGCCTAAACACTAACTCGACCCCCCCCCCCCGAGCCCTAAAAACTACCCCAGCCCTAAAAACAACTCCAAACCCGCCCATCACAGCATCTAGACCGCTCATTGCCTTAACCATGCATATGCGTGGTTAAGGCATGTGCATGCTTAGGCATGCGTGGTTGAGCTTGCAGGGAAAAGGCACGTGTGGCTCTGCTCAAGTTGTAAAGCCCATTTCCCATAATGCTGCTCTGATCCTGGTTCTGCTGTTCTAATACGGACCAGGGGCAGGACCACAAGAAACGGCCACTGGACATGTAGGCGGCAACAGTTTGCTCTTAATGATATCACATATGTCTGCATTGCAAGGGGGCGAATAAGCAGAACATAACTTTGCCTATGGCTCCAGAACTCCTTGCCCTGGCTCTGCCTTCCGGCAGACACATAAATCATACTGCTGTCTATTGCAGTCACTTCTCTGCAACAGAAAGCAAGTTGTAGCTCTTCCACCATATCGTTTGGAGCCCACAGGATCTCCTGTGGCGTCCCTCAGGGCTCATTCAGTCTCACATCCTTTGCAACCTGCACATGAGGACCCTAGCAAATTTGCAATCTGTTGCAGGGGCAAGTTCAACATGTCCTCAGATGACACCCAAATAAATCATCTTTGGTCTCTCACAGTAAATTCACAGTAAGCTTGGGGTATCTCACACTTCAGCCTTAGCGAATTATCTTTCATCATCCTGCTGGTAGGTGGCTAAGTACATTTTAAAACCTAACGCCATGAACACATTGCTTCTACTACCTAAATAAGCCACTACCGCATGATTTTGAATCCTAAGCCAGATACAAATGGCCCATCAGCTAAATTAAGCAATGCCATACATAACTTCAGTGTTTATGTTAACACCAATCTTTCCCTTACACATGCTGCTGACTAAAGTCTAAAAAAACATGTTTCCGCCACATTAAGACCATAAAAAGTATTCTTGCTTCCATTGCCCCTCTTCTCCACAAGTCTCTGTCCTGCACAAGTTGTGGTCTCCCAGGAGGGAGAGCCTGAGTGGATGTGGAGTCAAAGTGCAGCGTGGAGTGGCATCCCCCAAATTAGGCTGTGCCCGTGGGCCCTCCATGGAAGGCTGACCGCCAGGATCAACCATGAGGGTAAGAGGGCAGCGACCAGGGAAGGCTGTCTGCCTGGATCACCCAAGAGGGTAAGAGGGCAGTGACCAGGGAAGGCTGTCTGCCTGGATCACCCATGAGGGTAAGAGGGCAGTGACCAGGGAAGGCTGTCTGCCTGGATCACCCATGAGGGTAAAAGGGCAGTGACCAGGGAAGGCTGTCTGCCAGGATCAACCATGAGGGTAAGAGGGAGTGACCAGGGAAGGACTTTTCCTGTGCTGGGGGCACATTTTTAGTAGCCCTCAGTGCAGATCAACCTGTGGTCCCCGTCTGTGTCTTTACAGTTCCATGTGCACCACTGTCCATGTGTAAGTCACTAGTCAGTGAGCCCTCCACCCTCTCATGTGTAACATACATACCAGTGGAAGTAACTCCACTGATGGCAAGAGCTTGCCACAGGCCATCAGCTTCCATACTGCAGTGCTACCCAGGCAGATTAATGCGGCTGCGTCCAACACACTCGACTGTGCCAACCGCCACACACACACACAGAGGGCGGTAACACAGGCCCCTGCAGTAAACGAGGACCCCCAACAACCTCAGGAGTGTTAATGTATGTGGCCTATGAGAGTCTCGGGGGCACCCCAACACTTTCTGCAAGGAGGCCGTCATTTTGTGTAATGCCACTGAGTACACATAGCTTTGCCGAACCAACACTCCCTCGCCGAGCTCAAAATGTAAAGGTAGTTAAATTGTTCCACAATTCCACTGAGTCTTGAATAACGCGCATGAACCCACTATTTGTACGCATCAAAGCACTCTATCCTGCATCTTTGTGTCTCTAATAAAATTACAACTTTCCACCACACGTGGTCTAAATTGCCGTGCCCCACGCGCCGCGAGCCGCTGACCGCCGGGCCACTCTGAGCACCCAGCCAGCTGTGCAGACATTTTTGATGACACGCTTGGGCCCAGTTACGAAAGCGGTGCATTGAATTGCAGATTCCTAATAGTCAGCAATAGAACAATTTTCCGGGCGCTCTCCTTAACAGCGTGTTCACGGGCTAAGGAACAAAACCAATTTTATCTGCTCCAGTGATGTGTGAAGTTGTGAACTGCACGAGGCAGAGGCACCGCCGTGCTCTCGGGGAGCGCGGCTTCTCAGCGCCCCACGGCTTTGGCCCGCGCTTGTGTATATACATATTTTGTAGGGGGCGTGAGAGGAGGGAGGGGCCGGCAGCGAGAGCACATCACCATTCTCCGAGGTCACCTTGAAGATGGGACATTTGTGTGTTCCAGAGAAATTAGCAGAGGGGTGCGCTCCGGCTGTGATTGGCCGGTCGGTGGTAAGTGCCGATCACAGAACTGGAAAATGATTAGCCAAAAGCATTATTAAAGGGGACTGGCTGCTTTTCCTTGGAGGGACTGTCTTTAAGACATCCATGGGGAAAACTGCCAGAGAAAACTGATTTTATTCCAACTCTCCTCCCAAATGGTCCCAGGACCTGCTGCCCTGCACTCAACCTGGGGAGGGACTGCACATGCTGAGATGAAGCTAGGAGGTGGTGGCTTTGAGGGGGAAAGCAGGTCTGAATAGTCTGTGACAGTGGAAACACGTGCGTACAAAGGTCACTTAACATTGACACGATTGGCACACAAAGGTTTTACTTCCGGGTCGACCTTAAATCCAGTCAAGCTCTGGGCCAGCATTCAGCAAAACCCAGATCTTAGTGACTGGGCGTGAATGTTTGCATTGTTCAGCATTCAGTCCATCATTTGTTCCTTTTGCATGTGTCACCCCAAGTGGGACGGGTATGCCCAGACGTGGGTCCCGTGCTCACTGCACCACTGGATTCAAGCTAGCCTGGCTGATGAGGGGTGATGACCCGAAACCGGTCCTAGGATGCTTGTTTCCGGTCCAGGGAGGACCTGTCTTGGCAGTTTGGGCTGGACTGTTTCCATGAGGCACAGGGTCAAGACTGATTTGCATATGGCTGGGTCCAAACTGGGGTGGCGTGGTGAGCAAAAGAACGATGGATTAAACCCAGATCTTTGTGACTGGGGGTGAATGATTGCATTGTTCAGCATTCCTTCCATCAATTGTTGCTTTTGCTTTTGTCGTTCTAAGTGGGAAAGGTACGCCCAGACGTGGGTCCTGTGCTCACTGCGCCACTGGATTCAATCAACCTTGACCCTGTTCCCCATGGGAACAGTTCAGCCCGAACTGCCAGGCCAGGTCCTCCCTGGACCAGAAACAAAGACCCTGAGACCGGTTTCGGGGTATCACGCCTCATCAGCCAGGCTAGCTTGAATCCGGGGTATCACCCCTCATCAGCCAGGCTAGCTTTACTCCAGTGGCATGGTGAGCACGGGCCCACGTATGGGCATACCCGTCTCACTCGGGGAGACAAATGCAAAAAGAACAATTGCTGGATGGAATGCTGAAAAATAGTTGGCCTAGAAAAAAGACTACCACCAACCCTTTTTTCTTTAACATTTTTCTACCTTATTTTTTAAAAATCTCTTACACTTACTAATGTTAGGAATTGTAAAACGTGTTTAAGTTTTTGTATACACCACACATGGGATTCCAAACTGGCACTGAAAAGAACTCCTATGTGAGGGGGACGTTATTTTTTTATTTTCAAAAAGATAATCCAGCTTTGGAATTTTCTTTTTGAAATATTTTTTTTTTAACTTTGACGCAAGGCTCTGTCATGTTTGACAGAGCCATTTGGCAAAGTTAAAATGCATTGGTAAATACTACCGGGATGGCTGTTCCTGTCAATGATTGAAATATCTACTGGGCCTTTGGACATTTCATAATTTAGCTGGAGGCGCCTTCTTCAGGGAGACAGAGCAATTTACTCCATCGCCCTGCTAGAAGACGGACGATTATAAATCAGGCCTCAAGCTTCCCTTTGAGGTCACAACAGGCACAGCAGTGTCTAAGGGAGTGGTCTTCAAACTTTTTATTGCCGCGCCCCACCAGTGGGGAAAAAACCATCATCGGGCCCCCCCTCAGAATATTTCACAATTATTTTTATTAAATTGCCACTGTTTAAATATGTCTATACCAGTGGCGTGACGAAACTTGAGGGGGGTCCCCCTGCAGGGTACGTGGAGGGGGCCCCTCTGGACTCAATCTGGAGCTCTCCGGCCGAAGTGCGGTGCAGGGGGCCCCCTGGAGGTTGGGTGCCCCACCGCGGGGGCTGCGGGGGCCTGTGTTACGCCCCTGGTCCATATATATTTAAACATTGCAGTTACGTTCTGTTACTGTTTTAAAAATGCAATCAAATACATGATTGCCAAATATACTATTATGGTCAGGCAGGCCCTACTAACACATACAAGTATCTACAGTGGGGCTATTAGAAGAGGGGGGGCGGGGTTGAAGATTATTTGGAGTCCCTTCCCTTTTGAAATTTTCTCCCAACCCAGCCAGGATATAAATTCCAAAAGATGTTAGTGATTGCCCATTACAGACCAGCAGCACATTTTTTTCAGCTTAAAACAAAGCACTGTTATCAACACGGTGCTTCTTTTGGCCATAGGGGGGCCCGCCCCCCAGTTTGAAGAACCCTGGTTTAAGGTCTGCATTCTCAATCAGTCTTTGCCTGAAAACTGTGCGTGTTGGTGGCCTTATTCGCTCCTCATTCCAGTTTGCACCCAGCTCCCCTCCCATTTGCATGCTTGTCATTTTCTCGTTTTCCTGCGGGTAGCTTCGCTAGGCAGGGATCGATGTGCTGTTGCTACTTACCTCTCACTCTTTCTCATTCAGCTCCTTTTGTCCTGGAATCTATGGCTTCAACCTGTTGGCAAAGTTGTCCCATAGCCCCCAAGTAATGGTGAAAGGGGCTTCATACAGTTGGCACTCTAGTGTTTCTCCCTTACTGTTCTCCTTTCCCCTGTTTTTCAAGGGCCTGAATCCAAGTGCTTGTGGTTATTTCAAAAGTGTAGGAGGACCTCAGGTTTCAGGGAGGCTTGGGCGTATCTGCGTGGATTTCAATTATATTCTCGGCAATGACAGGTTGCCAGGCCAAAGATGGATCCAACAGGCAGCACAGAGTCGTGCTTTGACGCAAGTAATAGAGAACATACAGAGAGAACTTAGAACTGCAAAGGCAAAAGGGTTATTTGTTGAGCAGATTAAATCACTTACAAAGTGCAATTTCTATGGCTTCTCCTGCAACAATGAACATTCCATTAAGTACTTTGATGCCTCCCACCTAACCAACAATTGAACAAGAGCAGGAGGATGGACATTCTTTAACATTGCTGCTAAAGCATGGAACAACCTCCCACTCTACATCAGAGTCTCAGCCTTTCTTCTTGAATTCCGCAGGAAGCTGAAGTCCTGGCTTTTCAATTAACCAGCCTAGCACAGGCAAGGCTAGGCACACACACCTGCTCAGCGCCAGTAAACCCTTGCGGGTGATAGTGCGCTTTACGAATACATATAACATAACATAACACAACACAACACAACATAACATGCTGGTCCTTTAAATATAACCCACCACCAGCATCCGGTCTTCCAGAAATACAACTAGCATCTCCTGAAAAGTATGGGGCAACTCAAAACAATTCTCATCCTTTCTAGCTCTATGTCAGTTTCATTTTATGGTAAGGCCGCTGCAGTTTACCACAGGTGTGGTGAAAGTTTGCTTTATGTTGCCATATTTATCCAAAGATGCCTTAAATTGGGCAACCACATTGATAATAAGGAATAATACATGTTTATCAAATTATAAGAGTTTTTTAACTTATTTTCCTGGAGTCTTTGAATAGTGACAGACTAAACAAGAGGTACATTTATGGTCATTACCATTACAGCAAGATTCTCAAGAGTTGGTATCATACGATTCGCAGTTTGAGAAAAATGTATCAGAGACTTCGTGGTTGGATGACGCAGCTGCCACATCTTTTTATCACAGTATAATTGAAGGCCTTAAAAATGCTGTATCAACAGTTGTGAATAGACCCACATCTACTGTGGTTCTTATTGGTTTAGTCCTATTATTCCTACAAATTGATCAACAGTTAGCCGAGCACAGAAAAGAAAGAAGACAAGAAACTTGATGGTCCAATGTATTCTTCCATCTCTCAGCCCCTACTACTTCTATGTCCTTCACAAGAAATAGCTGCTGAAAGATCAAACCACCGTTTTAGAGAAATTATATTTTTAAGGGCTTTGCTCTCCTCAATTCAATTAATGTGCAGGTGTGAGGATCATCCCCTCAAGGAAGCACAAAACAGACTTGAGGAGAAGATATTAGGCTTGGGCGGAACTCGCCGAGTTACCCAAAAAAGCATCAGGTTACGTTACGTCCCTCTGCTCGCTCTGATTTTTAGCGCTGGGAGCTTGTCCCGTGCTGTAAAATCAGCACGAATGGAACCACACTAGTCCCCAGAGGGCGCCGTTTCTTTCTGCCACTCGAGTTGATTTTCTACTTGAGCAGCAGCTTTCTCAACGTGAGCAGTAGCGACTTGCCGCGACCACCGGTGTTGAGAAATCTTGCCAGGAGTTGGTCTAGCTCTTGATTTTCTCGCTCGCTAACTTACCACTGGTGAGACGCACGTGAGAAAAATCTCTAACACACGGCGGTTGGCAGAGTTTTTCCAAAACTCTGCACTCTGAGCAGAGCGCAGTGTGGGCAAAACTCTGCGAACTCCACTGGAGGAGAACAATTTACCACCCACCCTAGAAGTTATCATTCATTCAAACAATACTAGCCCCATTAGTCTCACTAAATCCTGTTTTCCTTGCCAGGTTGGAAAATTAGGTTATGCTGTTCAGAAAATGTTCAAGGTACAACACTGAGTTCTGTGGCTTCTGGACCTACAAGAGCCATGATGGTTTGCAAGCGTATTCAATGTCACAGGAAGCTTCAAGCAATTACAAAATCACATACATACATGAATAAATGGTTGCTACATTCAGGATTACATATGTGGCTTCTAAGTGAGCACTCAAACTGGAAATATATAAACATAATACCGACAAATCATACGTTTGTTTTCACAATGGCCTTCGAGGGCTATTGTGTCAAACAGGGGGACACAATTTGCTTGTAAATTTTGGTCTACTTTAATGCATTTATTAGAAGTAAAATTACATAAACTGAGTAGTGATCAAGCTTATCATCCTCAGTCTATTGGCCAGACAGAAAGAACAAATGAATCCATAGAACAGTATCTGCAATCCTTGTCTAGCCCAATACCAGGATGATTGGAGCAGATGGATTCTTTTTGCTGAATTCATGTATAAGTCCCTACAGAGTTCCTTAAAATCAGCTGCCTCTTCTATCAAAAACTCTTCACCTGACAGCTCATCCACCAATGGGCCACCAGGTTACAGCGATGGTCTCCCATCCCTAGTCGGTGGTGGCATGAGAAGAGGCTTCAATAAAGCTTCCCTGCTGGAAAGGAATCGTGGATAAAGAATGCTGACGCTAGCAAACTTTGGAGCTCTGTGTGGATACATCATGCGTTTCACTCTAAGATTAAATGTCCCTTTAAAACCAAAATGGAGCCAGTTTCTTTACAGACACAATGAGCGTGTTTTGGACTTGCGACTGCTCCCTAGCTCAACGAGCAAGGGTGGTACCTTGGAGAGGACAATGAATGTGTGGGCTAGGCAGATGCTAATTACTATGTTTCTCTTGCCTATGAAAACAAAGAGTTTACTTGGAGCCAGGAAGACTGTATTATTGATGATTAAATATACGTTTATTTAGTCTGCGGCCAGTTCAGGTGTTTATTTAACTTGCAGCTGCCACTTAAAAAAATATCCTATATGGACTTTTAGATTCCAGATATCATCCAGAACTATATGTGATAATTCTCTTTTTTGTTCATGGCACGCAGTTTATGTTGGATGTGTGATGCTGTGAGCCAGTTTCGTTAATATATGTACTCCTGTATTGTTACAGGGAGAATCCCTTACAAGCAGCCCCAATGTCCCAGGGCACTACCTGTAACCAGTAATCTGCTTAGCATATATACATTCTAGTGCCAGAACACCCTGCTAGGGTAACAATGTGCTCTCTAACAATACTTAAATAATTAATTACTTTGTTAATTTTTCTATTTTATCTTTTATTCATTCATTCCTTCATTCATATCATACTACTTGGGAGTGTCTAGTGTCTATGACCTTCAATGCCTCAGGAGCTTCTGACAATTTCAGCATACTAGAGCCAGCAGAAATATTAGAACCGACTGCAAAGCTCATAGGGATCATAATGATGGGTGGGGCTTGCGTTATAGAAAACAATAATTAAAAATGAAATGGGACTGGAGAGAGGTGTGCATGGGAGAAAAGGACATTTACTCATTAAATGTAAATGACTGACTCGGGAAATGGGCCCATATTTCCACAAGCCAATACGAGTAACTCTGGGAGATAGGAAAATCCAACCCATTATGAGTTGGCCCAGAGAGTTTATTAAGAAATGAGGAATAAACAGAGACATCCGTAATTTCCGGCCTAGTTCCCCTGGTAATTCCTCATTTTGCCCTGGACTTTCAGAAGGACATTTCATCTGCTTTCATCAGCCGCATCACTTGGTGGAAGTAAATCGATCTATGGGCCTGATTACGATCTTTGTGGATGGGATACTCCGTCACAAACGTGACGGATATCCCATCCGCCGTATTAAAAGTTTCATAGAGTCGTGGCTGCTTCCGCAAATCGTTAGTGGGGCGAGAGGGGGAAAAGGGGGGAATACAAAAAAAACAACACTTACCTGCCAGCCGGCCAGCTGGCAGGCCGCTACCTCTCTATCATTCTCTTCCTGGCTTCTGTTAGAGCTGGCAGCAGGATAGGCTCCCCTAAGCCAATCACAACGCTGCAATGCAGGGTTGTGGTTGGTCTGAGCGGCGCTCAGATGGAAAATGGAAACCTGGGCATGTTCTCCACCCAGGCTGTAATGCAGCCTGGGTGGAGAACATGCGAAGTGCCCATGAATGTTTGGCTGGCCCCAGAGGGCCTGTCAAACATTCATGCGCACTTAGGAGGGTGCCACCACTCCTTCCCCCTGCGCAGCCTAGCCCCTCCCCACAAAACTGCCCCAGCACAGGAAAATAAAAGGATAATAACATTTTGTTATTATCCTTTTATTTTCTCTTTTTGCCACGCTTTAAGGCAGTGGGGTGACGCTCCTCCATCTTAGCGGAGGAGCCGCCCCTGGTTTCATAGGATATGATGGAACTTGTGATATGGCGGACAGGCTATCCGTCACATTTGTGCCGGAGTATCCTATCCGGCAAGATCGTAATCAGGCCCTATAGCGTTCCCGCGGACCTCATCATTTTGATGGGCCCGGCAACGGCCCTTACGAGCCACATTTGAATTAAGTGGCACTTGTAACGAGGGCCATAATATGAAAGGAGGAATCCGGGCACCCGAATACTCAGCTATGACAATCCTCTTGGAAGCAGAGAGTAATTTCTTGTCATTTGATTCCAAATCTCCCAGGTAATTAATTTACAACATCACTTAAATGCACAAGTACTCTCTGAATTCACCTGTCCATCTCCCCCCTAAACGTGCCTTGCCTAATCACAGCAGACCCCCAAAAATTGCAATTTAAGATGTCAGGTTTCCTATTCAACCTGCTGAACTGATTTGAAGCAGCCCGTGCTCGTGTCACATCCTTTCCATTGTTCAAAATTCCATATTTTTCTACCATAACATTGTTCTGTTTTATGAAGCTCATCTCCTTTGTTGTTAGGAAAATGATGTGAATTAAAGCTTGCCTAATATTACAGTGCCTGATATTTAGGTAATTAAAGAGAATGAACACAGCTCTAAAAATAGATCACAGCAGCGCAGCTCCAGTAGCAGCTCTGTCATTACCAGAAGCTGCAGTCAAAGGCGCGCGCTAACAAGGGGCACGAGGGCTTTTGTTCCATGACAAAGCCCTCTCAGTGTCTGGGCTCTCACTGGTTCTTCTGACACAGTGCAAGAGGGTGTTCTGAAACATCTCAAGTACACAGCTTCTATGCTTGTAAGCATGTGAGCGCAGGGCCGGTCCTAGGACTTTTGGGGCCCCGGGCAGAAAGGAAATGTGTGAGGCTCCCCGAATTTGCATACAGCGTGAAATCATAGAACATGACATCACAGGAAGTGCCATCAATTGTCTATTTTTAAGCGACTTTGCAAGAAGCACCTTTCTTGAGGAGGATATCAGTAAAACAATAACATAAATATTAACACCATTAGAATAAGCACATATTTTACATTTCAATTAACTGGACTTACATTATGTTAGGCACACTGGATGGAAAGGTTTAGCCTAGGTCTCTCCAAAACTTATAAGTTCAATCAGATGTTAACAATTTGTTTCCAGATTAGTGCATTAGATATATGTGCATGCAGTATTATATAGGACAGGGAATGGGCCCCTGAAGTCATGCAGGGCTTGACCATGTCTGTGAGGCCCACAGAAGGGACAGCCTATTTCTGAGCCGTTCCCACCATGGTCCAGCACAGCAAACCACAGGGGAGGGCCCTTTCTCCCATAGCACTTGCAGCATCGGGTAATGGCTGGGATCCCTTGATGAAAAGAATCAATCCCTAACTTCTAAAAGTGAAGAACATTCTTCACCCATCTATTGCCTTGGCATCCTCCTGGGACAGAAGTCAGCTTTCCATCATTACTTTGCAGGACACTGAGGGTCTTATTTATGAGCCCTTGCGTCACTTTTGCGTCTCCGGTGCGTCACTTTTTGTGACACACCAGCGGCGTAAAAAAATGCGCCATGTTGCGTCATATTTACAAAGTGACGCATCTAGTTAGATGCGTCACTTTGTAAACCCCTGCCCCACATTATACCTGCGCCAGGTATAATGTATGCAGGGTGGGCGTTCCGACGCAAGTAAGCCTCGTAGAAGTGACGCAGTGAAATCTATGAGATTTCACTGCGTCACTTCTAGGACGCAAATGCGTCAATATCTTACGCCTGCCTCACAGCAAGCGTAAGACTGATGCAGGCACATTTGAAATGGGACTTGCCCATGTGAAATGACCCATTGATGGAGTTGCGTCACTTTTGTGACACACTCCAGCAATGCGTCATTTTTGCGCCAACAGATACGTCAGAAATACTGACGTATCTGTAACTCCTTGCAACATGATGCGTCATACTGTAAATATGACGCATCCAGCATGTCGCAAGGAGGGCGCAATGAAAAGTGACGCATCGCTGTTTTCACGCAGCGATGCGTCACTTTTCATAAATGAGGCCCTGAGCGTGCTCGTGGTTTCACCAAGAAGATGTATATATGGAGGTTACCAAAAATCACTGAGTTCATTTTGAGGTTTTCATTCCATTACACCCTGTCCTAAATCAGACTCCTATTCTCTTTAACATATAAAGAATACTGGGTAAGTTATGTGTCTTCAAACAAGCTATCTTGAAATTTGTACTTGTAAAGCGCACCCATACCCCCAAAGGGGTGTCCAGGCGCTGTACGCATACCGCTGTGGAGCCCTTCCTGGCTTTTCCCTGTGAAATGTCCACTCCTGGGCACCCCCAGGGTGAAGCCAGGCATCCCAGCGCTGTTGGGGCCGTTGTGGAGATTAAGCAAGTTATTGCCCAGAGTTGCAGAGTGGGACCCATGATTAGAATAGGCACCGAGGCGAGAATTATCAGGTCCGAGGAAATTGAGCCCAAGACCCGCCGAGGCGGGAATTGAACCCTGGTCCCGGGCCAGATCTCTGCATCAGGGTCTGCCGCTCTAACCATTGAGCCACACTTCTCCACTTCTTGGTTCTCCTACTTGACCAAATTGTATGATCTTGGGCAGATCATGTTCTTCCTGTGCCTTTAACTCCTTATCTGCCATTCTCTCATGGGCTGACTGGCTATTATCTTAAAGATTTTATGGTGAGTGCTGCTCGTTCTGGGGTGATTCATTCCCACTGTTTACATTCCTCAATTTTAGCAACTCTAAAGGTGAAAATGTTTAATAAAGTGGCCTGTGTACGGCACTTCCTTTGGTACAAGTCCGCCATACCAGTTACCATGTTAGTAAATGCTGCCCTCTTGCACCGCTGTAAAGGAAAGCCATTGTTAAGACAATGCCACTGGGCTATGCTGCTCCAGGCTTTCCAGCTACACTGTTTGTTTTATACACCATATTGATTAGACTACTTCTCTGAATCAGTTCCTTGGCAAGCAAAAAATGTTAGATGGTTGACATCCTGTTGAAGCTCACTACAGTATGCTGTGCAAACATCTAAAAGAAAAGCAGAGCAATCCAGCACACTGCCTTCCTCTTTTGGTGGGCCTCCCTAGACTGGACCATGGCTGTGATATCCAGGGGAGTGAAGGCCTCTCCTGACTCACAGAGCTGGATCATGGTCGTGAGGCGTAGATGAGCAGGCTAGCGGTGTAGCAATGGTGCCATGGGTCATGGTTAAGGCAATGTAAATGGACCACTCTTCTCCCCACCTGATCCACAAGATGGATATACAATACATCCATAATGTTGGTAAATATGGTCCAAAACACCCCGGGCTCCAGTGCCATTGTACCTTCTGCACTAATGATGCCTAGGCCTTGGGAGGGGCCACGTTCCACGGGCCTCGCAGCCATAGTCCTTTAAAAGACAGCCATAATTTAGGTACATTGGGGACCTAACACCCCAGAGTTCCACTCACGGTACCTGCTGCACTTTAATTAGCCACGCCTCTATAAGGGGTCTCACAATCATGGTCCTGTGATGCGAGGCATGGCAGCGGAGGAACATGGTTGAGAGAGGAGGGGAAACTGTGCTGTATCAGTGGTGCATTGAGCCCTGGGGCAAACAAGGTAAATTGTTCCTCCATCCACTGAATGGACAGTAAAATACTGCCATAATGTAAGTACATTGGCCCCAAAACCCCACAAGGCAACAGCGACACTGCACTTGCTATGCTATCTATAGCTACGACCCTCAGAGCCATGGTCCAGTGCTGGGAGGCCTAGGACAGAAGGATCCTTTTCTTGGGTCTCGGAGCATTAGACCAAGGCTTTAAAGCCTAGGAGAGGATAGGCTTTTCCGGGTCCTCACAGCTCTAGGTCATGGCTCTGAGGTGCATGGGAGAAGGGACCAGTGGCAAAGTATGGGCTCTGATGCAGGTAAATGATGCTGGACAGTAAAACTCAGCAATAAGTTTGGTGCACTGGCTCCTTGCCACTCATGAACCCTGGTGCCACAGCACCTGCTGCACTGATAGCTACATCCATGAGAGAGCGACCCCCCCATTGTCTCATAGCCATGAAATAGTGCTTCAAAGCTCATGGGTGGGCACTCCCTGTCCTGGGCATCCAACCATGGCTGAGGGGCCCAGGGGAGAATCTGCCCTCAGCCTCAGAGTGCAGAAACATGGCTGTGAGGCCTATGAAAGAGAGGCAAGTTGAATAGCAATGGTGCCATGGCCCTGGTGCAAAGGAAAAGCGTCCCCTCAACCTTGTCCACTGCCTGCACAGTAAAATACTGCCATAATTTGGGTACCTTGGGCACCTAATACCCCAGGCTCGGTACTAGGTGTAGGTGAAGGAGTCTAACTCCCTTGGGCCTTGCAGCACTGGACCATGGCTTGGCACCCTAGAGTGCCACCCTCCCAACCCCGCCCACCCTGGGCCTCTCAACCATGGTCTAGAGCAGCGAGGCCCAGGAGAGCGGAGCCCAGTGTAATGGAGCCCTCTTCCCTGTGTCTCACAACGATGGTCTGGCGCTGCAAGCCCAGTTAATGGGGTTTTTCTCTGCTGGACATTCCCCCATGATCCAGAGCTGTGAGGGCCAGGGGAGTGGGTAGGAGCTTTCACCTGGGCCTCACATCTATGATCTAGTGCTTTGAGGCCAAGGGGGTGTGGTCCCACTCAACTATGTCCCCAGCAATGGTCTAGCACTGCTAGGCCAAGGGGAGGGTAGGCCCATCTCCAGGGTGGGTCCCATCCCCTGGTCCTCAAATCTACTGGCTGGTGTGGCAAGGCCCATGAGAGGAGGATCCACGGACTAGGCCTCACATCAATGGTCTAGTGCTGCAAGTCTCAGAGGAGAAGAGTCTCCATTCCTGGGCCACATAGATATGACCCAGCACTGTGTGTCCCAGGAGAAGGGGGCCCGTCCCCTGGAGCTCACCGGCGTGGTCTAGCACTGTGAGGCCATAGGAGGGTGGCCAATTTCCAATTTTTGTTTCCCAGGGCGCTTTGTGCCTTTTGAGACACATTGTGTTTGCTGAGACATCCGAAGTTCCTTGCATAGCAGAGGAACTGCAAGTCACATAGAAGATTTTTGGAACTTCATTTTAAATCTCTGCCTCTGACACAAACCATCTTAAAATAATTCAGCTGGAGACTGATTTTATTGATTGTGACTGCTATTCATACTATATGTGATTTCTGATCCTGTTACCACATCCTGGAGTAAGCCTTATCTACTCACTATTGTAAACTTTGGGGCATATTCTCAAGGACTTATCGCCGATTTATCGGCACTTTAGCGCCGCAAAAGTGGCGATAGATTTATCGCCCTATTCCCAAGGTGGTGCAAACTGCCGATTTCGCCAGTTTTCCAGCGATAGCTGCCGCAAAAAACATCGCCACGGATGAGAGCGACAGCTAACGCTAATGATATGCAGAGTAGGCGTTCCCGTGCAAAAACACACGAAAACACCACTTCGCGATATTCTCAACGACCAGCCAGATCGGCGAGCGAACCAAAAACAGGCGATAAGGCGCGTTAGCAGCAGGGATTTAACACCTGCCTTTTACTGGTGTTAAGCAGGACGACAACCTGCAGTAGGAAAGGGAGCCCAGCCCAGAGCCACATCTGAAGACCAACAGATGCCATGGAGCCAATGATCATGCAGCTCAGAGACCCAAGAGGGCCACAACACCCACCGCCACCACCCACAGGCCGCCCCCCCGGACCACCCCCCCCCGGACTACCACCTAGGCAGCGCAGAAGAAGACAGCGGACGTTCCTAAAACACACCAGCCTCAGACACACAACGCCAGAGGATGCCAATGCCCACTACAGGCTCAAAAGGACAACCATCCTCCGCATCCTGACCCACATTGCTCACAGGCTGACGGTACCAACACAGCGGACAACCAACATCCCTCCGCAGACAAAGCTGCTGGCTGTGCTGCACCTGTTGGCCTCTGGTACCTTCCAACCAACAACAGCCAGAGTCGGAGGAGTCTCACAGCCAGCCCTATCAAACTTCCTCACACATGTCTTGGATGCATGTCCACAAAAGCAACGGTGGGCCCCTGTATCCGCACCACACGCTAGTTCCAATTCGTAGTGTACCTGCGCAACCAACCCCAACGCCAGCCGTTGCCTGACGCCTCTGTGCTCCAGATCCAAGATTGTAGTTACTGAAATGGGGGTGCGCCAGGTCATGAAGTCCAGTAGTCAACAGTAGTGTAAAAACAGTTCTTTATTACAAATGCATAAATCAACAATACGAAAAGCTCAGCCAATGCATTCCATTCCCAACGGGGAACTTCATCAGGGCAACGTGTGGATTCAATTAACTGCATATGCTGCAGGAACTCCCCAATACAATTCCTTATTCCGAAAGTCAGTATTCAGAAACCTGTTGAATAAATGGTGACAATGGTCAAGCGTCCGTATAGTCACAAACGTAATCTGGTACAGTGTATTGCACTTGGACAAACCGGAATGCTAACAGGTATGATAAATCCTGCATAAAAAGACCGTAACAGAAGTTCGTGTGGGCGTAACCTTCGTAGGAAAGAAAAGGAAGGTTACGACCACACAAACTTCTGTCAAGGTCTTATTATGCAGGAGTCATCATACCTGTAAGCATCACAGTTTGTATCAGCTTGATACCCCTGCACCTTCACTTCCCCCACACTGCGCAGGAACAGCTGGAGACCAAGCAAGGGAACTACGCCATAGCTGGCTTCCCGCACGTGTTGGGGGCAATTGACTGCACACATGTACTACTTGTGCCCCCTGCCGACACTGCACACAATAACCGCAACAGAAACCACACGCATTCCATCAATGTGCAGGCAAAAGTGGACCACCGGGGCCTGTTCACGAATGTCGTCGCAAACTTCCCAGGCAGTGTGCATGATTCCTACATCTTCCGCAAGTCCATCACCAACCAGTGCTTTGAGGATGGCACCTATGGAAATGCACTGCTCGTCGGTAAGTACCAACTGAACACACCACACACCTCAACTCCACAATCATACAACTCACAACTGTGGGAATGCACACGTTACAAAATCACATACAACATGCCAATCAACAGGCCCAACTACCAGACATGACAACACAAGTAACTGTGGTAACCGTGGCCAGCCATGTAAACAAACCATCCACGGCATGGCACCTCTGCCACACAATTGCAGAATGTGGGGAGAGGTGGGAACAAAGTATGTGCGAAGGAGGCAAGTGACCCATCAATAAGAATGTACACAATGCCAAGTGTGGCAGTGATGTGCTGGACAGACTTCCGTATGCAGAGCACAGACATGTCCATGTGGACATATACTGCTGGTGTTTGTAGTGTTGTGGACAGTGGACACAAACAGGTTACCTCAGGCAGTGTGGAAGACCTTGGACATGTAGCTTTGTCGTCCCCCCCTGTAAACGTAAGCGGAGTGGCCTTGGCTGGCGTATGTCATGAATAAATAGCCCGGGGCTCTGGGCGTGGTTCAGTTCCGGGATGGCCACCAAAGTAACTACTGCGTGTGTCTCTGTGTCCACCATATCCTGTCCATAGGCCTACACACACGTGGCCGACCACCTTCAACGGCCAGATTTACACTGGAGACGAGGTGGCTACGTCCCAAGCCAACCCGCGCACATCTCGTCATCGCATGCAGGGTCGTGTCTGCCAGGGCGGCGCCCCCCACCCAGCCATGAGGCCGCCGCCATGACCGGTGGTGCCTGCGCGATCCTGTGCGCCTGCTGCACCCCAGCCCTGGTCCCCAGACCGGTCCGCCGCCCAGCGATGACTGGCCGCCCCTGCGCACCCCGGCCTCAATGCTCACCTGCCACCACCGGCGTGTCTCCAAGAGGGCCCACCACGTGCCGGTGCAACCTCCTCAGCCGATCGCTTGATTCCGCGCCACAGTCCCCCAGCGCACCCTGCGTCACCGCACCGCGGAGTCATGTGTGTGCTGACTGCTGCCTTCGGCGTACACTGCGCTCCAGCAGGGCCTTCAATTCAAATCGAATCTTGATTTGCAGGACGGCGTATCGAGGTCTACGCATCATCGCAGGCTGCACACCCGCTCAGCTCTTCAGGTGCCCCTACCTCAGTGCACCGCAAGTCACCGTCCCGTGGCAGTAGGCCCATGCCAGCCGCAGTGCATCGGGTGCCACCAACTCTGTGCACCGCAAGTCATCGTCCCGTGGCGGTAGGCCCGTGCCGGCCGCAGTGCATCGGGTGCCACCAACTCTGTGCACCGCAAGTCATCGTCCCGGGGCGGTGGGCCCGTGCCGGCCGCAGTGCATCGGGTGCCACTAACCCAGTGCGCCACAGGTCATGGACCCTTTATGATTGAGTCGCGTGGTACGGACGCCATCATGTCACCTCCGGCAGTGGGCAATGTGATGTGGTAGGCCCCTTTTATTGGCAGGGTCACATGTCCTGTGATGCCTTTGCTTGATGGGTGTGGTGTGGGTGTAAACTAGCCCTCAGGGAGTGGCTGTGGCATGCTGACAACTAGACAAGTGATCAGCAGATCACTACAGGGAAGACCTGGGACATGTAGCTTTGTCGCCCCCCCCTTTAAGCGTAAGCGGAGTGGGCTGGGCTGGCGTATGCCAGTCCAGCGTAGGGGTGTGAACAATGAGCCCGGGGCTCTGGGCGTGGTTCAGTACTGGGCTGGACAAGGAAGTAACTAATGTGTGTGTCTCTGTTGTAGTGTCGGCGCCACCCGGACCGCAATCGGCAATGTTGCACCTTGTGACTCAAGTCCCACAACATGAGCAACATGGACGTAAGGGGGAATCACTGACCCTACATTCATCCATACTTTCATACTTGAATGATCATAGACATGACACATCTGTGTGAATCTAAATGTTTTATTCACATTCAGTGGAGTGTTGAAGCTGGAGCAGTACAGGGCCATGCAAACCCCACTTTACATTGTTGCCCCGTGGAGGGCCAGCCAGAGTCCTTTAGGGAATGACAAGTTCATCGGAAGAGGAAGAGTTCAGTCCGCAGTCTGATTGCTGTGTCATTGGTAACCAAACAGAATATGGCAGCCCATGTCGAGGTCCAAGGTGAGTGTCGCAGAGTGTATCGGGGGACAGTGGAAGGTGATGATGCAGAGGGCAGAACCAAGCAGAAACAGGCCACATGGCGGAGATGAATGCTACCACTTCCTTCTTACCACTAAGGCAGAATCATCCGCATCTTCGTCCTCTGATGTTTCATGTGCCTCACATGTGGGTGGTGGTGTTTTGTCAGCAGCACTGTGTGGCAATGACACATCAGGGGCCGGAGGTGGAATGTCTGCCGCACTGTGTGGCAGTGACACATCAGGGGCCGGAGGTGGAATGTCTGCTTCACTGTGAGGCACTGACACATCAGGGGGCGGAGATGTGGATGTAGAAGCAGCAGCAGCATTCATCGGCGCCAGGCCTTGTGGCAGCAATGCCATGATGAGGATCTGCAGGGCATGGAAGATCCCAGCTACATCTCGCTGGTGTGCAGCCGTGGCAGCCATTCTTTCCACCTCCATCCGCTCCCTGTTCTCCATGATCCTCCGCATGTGTCCCAACTCCCGGCTGACATCGCTGGAGCCACTCTGACAGTTGTCCTTGTCTCAGAGTCAGGACTCCAGTGATGTCAGCCATGGATCGTTGGAGAGCATGGAGCAGACTGTGGGTGTCCGTTAGGGACTGTAAGTGGTCCCTGATGGGACTTAGACACCCACGTATGGCATCTAGTTTGGCTGCCATGCGGTCGAACCCCACCCGCACCTGATCAGCCATCTTCTCCTGGCACCCTAACACACGGCGTTGGAAGGCCATGTGTTGTTCGTGGGGGTCCTGGGAGACAGCTGGGGTGGTGGGTGCTTCCTGCTGTGTGGTCTGTGCAGGAGGTGAGGTCTCCTCGATGCAGCTGGGCTGCCCTGCTCCTGGAGGTGAGGTGCCGAAGCTGTCCATGAGCTTTTAGAGTGTGTCGGTGTCGAAGGTGTGGAGGTCCTCTTCGTCATCAGTGAAGAGATGTTGGGTCTGCTCTGCAGGAGGTGTTGATTCTCCCTCTGCAATGTGAAGGGGAGATGCAGTTTAACATTGTGTTCACATGTATGTTGACGCATTGTACATGTTTACATACAGACTGCATGACAATGTACATTGTGACTGTTTGGGAGGAGCTGCCTATTTGATGCGGGACAGTGGACATTTCGACAACATCACGGATGTGTGTTTGTACTTGTACATTATCATCTCACATTTCCCTGCTATGCCAAATGTGATTGGCCAGTTTCTACACACAAGCGGCACCAGTTGTGTCCTCTGTACTGTTGTGAACGTGTTGCAGTTTGTACCCCATTGTTGTCAATGTTGATGTGCTCTGGATGTTATGTGTGTGTGCTGCATTGTGGGAGAGTCGCCCCTGCAGCTCTGATTTTGCTGCCCCTTATCCCTTTCAGGCGGTGTGCCTTTGACTTCTGTGCTTATACAGTGCTGAGATGTTGCATACTTGGGTAAATTGGGCTCTTGGTGGGAGTTGTGACTCTGGGGCATGGTTTGTCCACAGTTGTGTTGTTGAGGTCAGGGGTTGTTTGTGCACGTGGATGTGTCAGAGTGTGACCTGCTCCTTTACGGATGTGGTCCACACTCAGCCACCTCAGTGTCATGGCGTGCAACATGTCATGATGTATTGACTGCAGCCATGCTACTCGTCATGCAGTGTCACTTACATTGTCAGTGTGGCTCAAAGACACGCCGCTTTGCTGGGTTTGGCACATGTGCATGGGTTGGTTGTGAGATTGGTGATGTGTGGGAAGGGCCCCCTCTGGGCACATAGTCGAGGGGGCCTACTTGCTGTTTCTAGGTGTGCTGCAGTGTGCCAAGGGGATCAGGGACATGATCCAGAGTCATTGTGGGTGTGCACTGTGCTATACTTAATTGTGCATGTGTGACATTGTGCCCCTCTCCCCCGTCCCCCAGTCCCTGGTCGTTACTCACCCTGTTTCTGTTGTGTCAGGTCATGTTGAGCAGTGTCCGGTCCCCCAACTCCTGCCACCGTCTCCCCACTGATGACTGTGGACACCATTTCCTCCATCTCATCCAGCTCCTCCTGTGGCGCTGGACTCCCACCTCCAGTCTGCATTGCTGCCTTCTGGTTGTTGCCGAGTTTCTGCTTGGTTTTGCGCTTCACATCATTCCAGCGCCTCTTGAGCTCTTCCATTGTCCTCCTCAGCACTCCGACTGCATTCACCTTGTCCAGGATGGACTGCCATATTCCATTTTTTGTTGCCGATGACACAGTGGAGGTGACGAACAGTTGTTGATGGTGTTCTACCACCTCCGTTATCAGGATCCTGTTTTCCTGCGGACTGAACCGCGTCTTCCTCTTCTTCTTCTCCTTGCCCTTCCCTGACCCCGAGGTCCCAGGCTGGTCCTCCGTGGAGCTTGTGGGGTTCTGGTTGTCCTCTGTACTTGCTCCGGCTACCTCCATTGTGCTTCGCAGTTGTTTTGGTTTTGTTTGTGGGTTTTTTTTCTGCTTTTATAGTGATTTTTCCCGCCTGACGTGTGTGAATTGCAGGCCTGGCGCAGCTTATCGCTGATTTTTTTATCGCGGTTGGGCCCATCGCCACTTTTTTCACGTTCAGCTTTAGATTTTTATCGCAGTCCCGGTAATTTTATCGCGGACATTTGACGCGTTGTCGGGAAACTATCGCATGTTACCGCCGTGTTGGGAATACGGCGTTAACACGGAGTTATTTTCCCGCGATATGAAATATTGCGTTTAACCCTGGGCAAAGCACTACGCTACGCTCGCGTAGTTTGCGAAGTTTGCGCTACTTCGCGAATTGCACGTAGCACAGTGCAAACACGCGTAGCGTAGTGCAGCGGTCATTTTTTGCTTGCTCGCGGTCCTCAACGTCAAGTCGGCGACCGCGAGCAAGCAAAATGACATCCCGGCGAGACTTTTTCCTCGTTCGCGATCAGCAACATCAAGTTGCCGATCGCGAGCGTGGAAAATAAACCTCCCGGCGAGATTGTCAACGCGGGGAGGTCAGGTTTCTCATTGCGAGTGGTCGCGTATGCTCGCGACCGCTCACGATGAGAAACTACCAGTCCGCGTTGAGAAAGCTGCCGCTCGAGTAAAAATCTACTCGAGTGGCAGTAAAAGACAGCTCGCACTGTGCAAGATGCCGTTTTCAATGATTGCACAGTGCGGACAAGCATCCGGCACTGTGCAATCATCGCAAACAGCGCACTACGCAGTTCGCGTAGTGCTACGCGTAGCTCGCGTAGTGCAAAGTGCACTTCGCGTAGCTTCGCGTAGCGCTGCTTCGCGAACTACGCCCAGGGTTAATTGCGTTAACCTATTTTGGCGATGATTATCGCACGTTCTTGAGAATATCCCCCTTTGAGTGACAAGTTTAGAAAAGTAACTCTGGTATTCAAATGGAATGAAGTGCTTAAGCTTTTAAACACCAGTAGCAAATATCAGTTTCTAGCAGTGTCTAGTAGTAACAACCACCACAGGACCTTGTCCAGTGGATATGTTTTAGCCAGGGAACTGTGTTATTTGACATCTAATCTCAGCTTTACCATTTCACCTAAATATGATGGAAGTAAACACTATAACTAGAATGACATTTCCCTGAGAAGGGCACCCCCTAGGCCTTGCAATAGGAATCACTGACACTCCAGTCGTGGTCCAGTGGACTAGCTGTAAATGAGGAACGAGGAGCCACATTTTTTAACCCCGGCCTCCCACCTGGACAAATTGTGTGTTCTTGGGCAATCACTTTTCTGAACTTATTGCTGTGCTCCTTTTTTTGGAAACATTGGGAGTATTTTGATTCCATTTAAAAACTGCTAGAAAGCGTATGATTACAACATGTACTAAGGGCCTTATTACGACTACGGCAGTCCATTGGACGCCCGTAGTCACTGTGGCAGTCTACCCGCAGTATTATGACTTTGGCGGTTGGACCACCACAGTACAGCTGCAACCAGTCAGAGGCTGCAATATGCTGGCGGTGCCGCTGCAACACCGTCGAGCATATTACGATTTGCATCATTGCCATCCTTTTCATGGCGGTGAGACTGCCATGAAAAGGGTGCCGGTGAGGCAACTAAGGGGGCCGTAACAGTGCCTCCTTATGCCTCTGTGCATGGGGGTGGGTGCAGGGGGGGCACATGTTGTTCCCCCTTGTATTTTTGCACCTCCAGTTCCTGCACGGGAAGGAATGCATGAGATGGTGCATTCCTTCCTGTGCAGGAACGTACTGTGGCAGTCTCATGGCAGTGCCTTTCTAAGGCTCTCCTATGAGCCTTAGAGAGGACCGCCGCAGCACAGCCGCCTGCAAAGGATTACAGTTGTAATCCGGGGTGTGGTATGGGGACGGCTTTGGCGGTCCTCCCATGGAACACTGGTGTGGTGAACCACAGGAGGACTGGTGAGCATATTACGAGTTACCTCACCGCCATCCTTTTCATTGCGGTGATACTGCCATGAAAAGAGTGGTGGTGAGGCAACAAAGGGTGTCCTAACAGGGCGCCCTTGTGCCTCTGTGCGTGGGGGAGCATGCGGTAGGGGCACATGTTCTGCCCCCTGTATTTTTGCACCCCCAGTTCCTGCTCAGGAAGGAATGCATGACATGGTGCATTCCTTACCGTGCAGGAACGTACTGCAGCAGTCCCATGGCGGTGCCTTTCTAAGGCACCGCTGCAGCATATCCGAACACCAAGGAGTACAGTTGTAATCCGGTGGGCAATGTGGGGATGGCTTTGGCAGTCCTCCCGTGGAGCACTGGTGTGGCGCTCCACAGGAGGACCGCCAAAGTCGCAATCAGGCCCTAAATATTACCTGGGAGAGAAGTGCCCAGTCACATGGTATATTCACCTAAATGCAATATAGTGGTAAATGTATAGCCAGGGCCACTGAAACCATGCAATTGTGCGGCCATGGTGGTTTTCCAATAATTATGGATTTGCCACATAATCCATCATCTGCTCCATAATCTACAGATTTTAACCCCAAAAAATGTTTCTTGCTCTAACGGTTCAAAAGTTACTAAAAACCCAGCAACACGTGTTGCCATGCAATGAAAGGCCCATTTCAAAGGTTCACTGGTCACCTATTGTTTTGTTATTACTGGGTGTTTGGGTGTTAAACTGATACTAATGAGGGGCAGACTATGCACCAACAGTGTTAACAAGCGTAAAATGAGAGAAGAATTAAGCAATACAATGATAAAATGTACTGCATTACACTGCATACATTTTTTACCACATAATTTAGTGAACCCTGCCGCAGAATTTGGCTGTCCTCTGCTGCATAATTACAGTGGCCCTGTGAATAACCTTTACAACAAGTAGAAGTGTGTCACAGTCCTGGCTCTACTAATTTAATCAACTGTTTGTTCTTGGGCAAATAATAATCTCCCTGAGCCTCCTTTAGTGATTTAAAATTGTGACAGCACTTTGAAATAACCTTAAAGTGCATACTCTCAGTACAGGTCCTGAGAATAGGTGTCACGCACTCATTTAAGAATGTTTGCATCCAGGTAGCTGAAGGCTCTACTGAAGTTGCCTTGGCGGGGACCCCTCGTGTGCTGCAACGCCTCCCTGTCTGCCCACCACAAGCATCTCTTTCAGAGCTCATCAAGGGCTGAAAGAGAGGCGTTAGTCATTTGAAGGGTTAAAAGGGCGGGATCTGGGGTGTCCTGCAGTGCCTTTGTGTGGGCAGCACGAGACTGGATCCCCAATCACAGGAGGTGATTAGCCTGGAGAGGCCCTTTGTTCCCTGAGCATCCCATGTATGGTGTAGAGCTGCGAGGCCCAGGGGATGAGGCCCCTTTCCCTGTGCCTCGCAGTCATGGCAGTGTGGCGAGGCCCAGGAAAGTGCGTCCCTGCACTTAATATTTCCAGAGGTACACATGAATACATCACAGTTGTGAGGCCCAAGGCAGGAGCTTTAGAAGTGCGGGCCCCATGTTGGTCGGCTGGGTGGGGGGCCCTGGGCAGCTGCCACACTGCCCATGCCTAGCACCGACACTGTGTGAGCGTTCTGTTGCCTTTCAGCTAGGTTTGCACTACATAAATGCACATTCATTCACTGATGCATATATACATACATGCATACATACATGCATACATACATACATGCATACTGTATTACTCTAAGGCTACTGAATCAATTAAATCTTCTAGAGAGCTTTTTAAGGTTATTAACTCTCTTATCTCCCCTCCGGTTGCTGATTCATCTGATCTTTCCCAAGAACTCTGTGACAGAATGGCAGAGTTTTTTCGCATTAAGATTACAGACATATATTCCATCTTGGAGGACTGTAATGCTGGAAAGGTTATATTTGCTTCCTCTAAAACTAACCCTGTGTTATCAGCAACTACGGTAGACGAACCGAGGTTTCTTACCTTTCCTTGTATTTCTCTTGAAACAACTGGTCATCTTTTGGAAGGAGTTACCTCGGGGTCTCCCTTGGATGCTTGCCCCCTTAAGGTTTTAAAGATTGGAAGGGAAGTCATTGTTCCCCTTCTCACCTCAGTACTAAATATAGCTATTACTGAGGGGCAGTATCCCACTCTTTGGAAAACCGCGGTGGTCAAACCGCTTTTAAAAAAGCCGTCTCTGGATCCTATGGAACTAAAAAATTATCGCCCCATTTCCTTGCTTCCGGTTCCAGCTAAGATTCTGGAAAAATATCTGAATTTCCACCTCAGTTCCTATTTATCGGATCACCAGCTGCTTGATGGTTCTCAGCATGGCTTTAGATGCCTTCATAGCACTGAATCAGCGCTAACTGCGGTTTTTGATAACATCCGGGTTCAGGTTGATGCAGGGTATACAACCCTGCTGGTCCTTCTTGACCTTACCGTGGCTTTTGATACCCTGTCTCCATTGAGGCTGGTGGAACGCCTCAAGGAGATAGGGATTGGGGGCACGGCCCTTGAGCTTCTCTCCTCCTTTCTTAGTGATAGGGCACAAATAGTGAAACTGGGCCAATTTTATTCTTCTCCCAACCCATTGATTTGTGGAGTCCCTCAGGGATCCTCTCTAAGCCCCACCCTTTTTAATATCTATGGTGCCCCACTGGCGAGAGAGGTGAGAGCCTTTGGATTTGAGGTGCTGTCTTATGCCGATGACACTCAAATCATCGTGTCCATCACTAACAACATCAGTGAAGCTGCCGCAAATTTCAAAAGTTGTATGCAGGCAGTCTCATCTTGGATGGTGGAGAATTATCTTAAATTGAATGGGGAAAAAACGGAGATCCTGATTTTTGGCAACCAACACGATATATGGTCTAATGACTGGTGGCCTGACACCATGGGCAGTTGTCCCTCTCCTGTTACCCATAGGAAAAATCTGGGGGTTATGGTTGACACTTCTATGTCCATGAACCTACAGGTTAGCAAAACAGTGTCTATCTGTTTTGGAATAATCAGGCTGCTTAGGAAAATTTCACAGTTCCTATCGTTTTCATCGCGAAAGCAGGCAGTGATTGCTTTGATACTGTCCAGACTTGATTATTGTAATGCCCTTTATTTGGGCATTAATAAGGGCCTGGTGAGACAGTTACAGATGGTGCAGAATGCTGCAGCGAGGCTGGTGTTGGAGTTGCCAAAGTATCACTCTGTTTCGGCCTCCCTCATCTCGCTGCATTGGCTACCTCTGGATCGTAGAATCCTTTTCAAGACTTTGTGCTTGACTCACAATGCCTATTATGGATCTGGCCCTGAGGCCATCAAGGCAATGTTTCAACTTTATATCCCTACCAGGCAGCTTAGGTCTGCCAGCAAGAACTTGCTGGTGGTTCCTAGGTTTAAGAAGGTTAGATGGGGAGGCAGAGCCTTCTCCACTGCTGCTGCCAGGCTGTGGAATTCTCTTCCGGATGGTTTATCGGGTCTTGAGTCATACTCTCTTTTTCGCAAGGCCCTGAAAACCTGGCTTTTTACACAGTCTTTAGCTTGAGCATCCTATCCGATTGAACGTTAGTCCTTTGCAGCGCCTTGATGCCCTTGGGCTAAGTTAGCGCTTTATAAATCTAATATTCATTCATTCATTCATACATACATACATGCATGCATGTATTTATACATATATGCATACATTCATGTGTGCATACATATATACATACATACATGCATATATATATATATATATATATATATTATCAACTGGCGGTCGCCAGTAGATAGTTATAGTTACAACCTATTATCCATAGGAAATCCGCGACATTCTATTTGAAATAACTCTCTTGCCGGTTGACGTATCTTCGCAAAATTTTCAAACTTTGTGGCCCGCTCCGGTCCGCTCCTACCCTGAAAGTCTCGGGGATTCGTCAAGCGGGGGCCGAGAAAAAGGGGGTCCCAAAACACGTTTTCCCCATGCAATTTTCCATAGGAAACTTTAGACACGGCTACAGCCCGAACTGCTGAACGGAATTACACCAAATTTGGCAAAGAGGTAGTTCTTGGTTCAGAAAGAACCCTTTTGTTAAATGGTGTAAATCCGTTCAGTAGTTGCTGAGAAAATCAAAAGTAAAAAGATAGTGATATCTATGGGCACGGAGGATTCGCGCACCCTGAGCGCACCCTGCGCGCACCGTCCCGATCACGAGCTGCATGTTAATTGGCTGTCAGCTGGCTGTCAACATTCCGATTCAGGAAATGTTGGCAGCCATTTTGTCCTCGGTAGAACCGAGGGACAGAAACAAGTGCGCAAAGCGCACAAAGGGGGCAGGGTAGAAACACCCTGACTCCCTAGGTTTGCTCAGGGGTCCCACAAGGACCCCCTGGGCAAAAAAAAAAAAAATTGTTTTTAAAAATCGGCAGGATGCGCTCAGGGTGCGCGAATCCTGCCGAAAAATCGAAGCGCGGTCTCCCGCGCTTCGATTGTATTTTGCCCCCGGGTGGCCCAAGTCCCGGGGCATGGTGGGGGGTTAATTTTATGTGTGGGGGCCTCAAAGGGCCCCCCAAGCCTCGGGGACCGCCACCCCCGGGGCTTTTTTAAATGGTGCGGGAGGGCTCTGAGCCCTCCCGCAGCCCCGGGGACCACCACCTCCCCGGGGCTTTTTTTTTTTAAATTGAAAAACCTGTGTGGGCCCCCCACACGCCCCGGGGACCGCCACCTCCCCGGGGCTGTGACCTGAATGGCCCTGGGGACCACCACCCCCCAGGGCCGGCTCCTGCAGTGTCCCGGGGTGCCTACCCCGGGACACTGTAGTTTGCTATGGCAGGACGGGAGCCTTGCGGCTCCCGTCCTGTCATTGCAAACTGCTTTGGATATTGGAAGAGAGAGCAGGGAAACCTGCTCTCTCTTCCAATATCCATTCCAAAGCCGATTGCTTTTCCACATGGGGAGCTGCATCTTAGCAGCTCCCCATGTGGAAAAGCAATGCCGGCTCCCAAGGGACGCGGGGAGCCGGCGGGACTGTGGGGGCATTGGGGACCCCCACAGTCCCCAACGGAGAGGGCCAGCCCCGGGGATGGGGTCCCCGGGGCAAGTAGTGGCCCGGGAGGGATGCCACGCGGCCCCCTCCCCAAAAAATAAAAATAATTAAATTTAAAAAACGGAAAGGCCGGCCCCGGGGATGGGGTCCCCGGGGCCTTAAATGGCCTGAGGAGGGGGGCCACGCAGCCCCCTCCAAAGAACAAAAAAAATCGAGGCCATGCCCCGGGGATGGGGTCCCCGGGGCCAATACAGGCCCAGGGAAGGGGGGCCATGCGGCCCCCTTCCCGTTTTTTTAATTTTATTTTAATTACAAAAAAAGGGGTAAGGCCCTGGGGGATGGGGTCCCCAGGGCCCAAAAACATGAAAAAGGAAGGGGGCCACACAGCCCCCTTCAGAGGACAAAAAACAAACAAACAAAAAAAACGATCGGGCCCGCAGGCCCCGCCCCTTCCTTCACCACTCTGCAAACGCGCCCCTGGCGCGTTTGCAGAGAGGGAACGATTCCCCTTGAATACTGGGGGTCCCTGGGGGCCAACTAGCCCACCAGGAACCTCCAGTATGCGCCAGGGAGCTGCCTTGCAGAGAGGTGTACAGAGGCCACGCCCCTTTTACACCTCTCTGCAACGCAGCTCTGTGGCGCTTTTGGAGGTATATGGTGGGCTAGTTGGACTCCGGGGACCCTCAGGATTCAAGGGGACTTAATCCCCCAACTTAAAACGCGCCACGGGCGCATTTGCACAGTGGTGAAGGGAGGGGCGGGGCTTCAGGTGACATGTGTGCAAACAGGCCCCGTGGCGCGTTTTAAGATGGGGAATTAAATCCCCTTCAATCCTGAGGGTCCCTGGGGGCCAACTAGCCCAACAGGTACATCCAGAAAGCGCCACAGAGCTGCGTTGCAGAGAGGTGTAAAAGGGGTGTGGCCCCTCTACAGTCTCTGCAACGCAGCCCCTGGCGCATACTGGAGGTTCCTGGTGGGCTAGTTGGCCCCTAGGGACCCTCAGGATTCAAGGGGACTTAATCCCCCAACTTAAAACGCGCCACGGGGCGCGTTTGCACAGATGTCACCTCAGGCCCCGCCACCTCCCTTCACCATTGTGCAAATATTCTTCTAAAATCATCCGAAATACGAATTCCTATTTACTCACCTGTTATCAGGAGAGACCTCAGTGCTGCATCTTTCAGCCCAGTACTGGTCCTGAAAAGTAATTTTAACCGTACTTACCAGTAACTTGAATTTCCTTCCATAGGATATCATTGCCTGCTTTTTGCTGAAAAAGTTTCTAAGTGTTGATTTTTGAAACATACAAATATTCCTCTAAAATCAGCCGAAATCCGAATTCCGACTTACTCACCTGTTATCAGGAGAAAACCCAGTGCTGCACCTTTTAGCCCAGCACTGACCCTGAAAAGTAATTCTAACCGTACTTACCAGTAACTTGAATTTCCTTCCATAGGCTAACATTGACTGGTTTCACTTGGAAATTCTTCTAAGTGTGGAGTTTTGGAACTTTAAAATATTCCTCTAAAATCAGCCGAAATACGAATTCCGATTTACTCACCTGTTATCAGGAGAGAACCCAGTGCTGCATCTTTTAGCCCAGCACTGACCCTGAAAAGTAATTTTAACCGTACTTACCAGTAACTTATATTTTCTTCCATAGGAATCCATTGTCTGGTTTTCAGCAAAAAGTTTCAAAATGTTGATTTTTACAAACTACAAATATTCCTTAAAAATCACCTGTATGACTTAAACGCATTCTTTCAACTGTTTACAGGAGATGCACCAGTGCTGGATCCAGGATCCAACACTGAGTAAGAAAAAGTAACGATAACAGTTTTTACCTGCTAAGTGAATTTCCTTCCATAGGATAACATTGGTGACTATATGAGAAAAAGTTTCTAAGTGTCAACTTTTAAAATACAATAATATTCCTTAAAAATCAGTACTGTAACCAAAACGCTTTTACTCAACTGTTTACAGGAGATGTCCCAGGACTGAATCTAGGATCCAGTCCTGTGGTTAGAAAAGTAATCCATAAAGTAACTAATTGCATTTAACTAGAAATTCACATTGAGCTGAATGTTGCATTGTGTTTGAAAATGTGTTGCCCATTGCAACAACTGTAACTACTGTACTTAAAAGTCTATTGCCTATGTGCAAAGTATTTAAACTAAAGTAATTCATTCTGAGAAAGTATTTTTTGTAATGTAATGTATAATGTAATTACAATGTAATTTAAAAAATAAAATATGTAAAAAAAAATTGTTTCTAAAAATGTAGTAAATCAGTATGAAAAAAATTAATATAACAATTAATACATTTAAAAATTGTCATTTACAAAACCTTTGAAATTCACTGAAAAAACCATAGGTTTCAGGCACGTTATAGTTAGAAATTAGCATTTAAAAAACCTTTGAAATTCACTGAAAAAACCATAGGTTTCAGACACGTTATAGTTACAAATTAGCATTTAAAAAACCTATGAAATTCACTGAAAAAACCATAGGTTTTAGGGACAGTTATAGTTACTTGGACATTGCACTCGTACAAAACCCGTGAAATTCCCCGTTATAGTTAGTTCAGCTAACTATAACTCGCGCCCCGCAATGCACTGCTGATGACGTCACATATTACATCACTCATGACATGGTCAGTGACATCACTGATGACATCACTGATGACATCTCAAATGACATCACTGATGACATCATCCACATGATAATCTGATGCACCTCCTCACACCCTAATATAACCTTTGATACACCCACTCTAAATTACAGACTGCCATTCGCAAAACCATAGACACTCCAACACCAATAACTACATACCCACTCACTGATTCTTAGGTCTACACACACACATCCACTCACTCACCCGTACAGTCACTCATACTTATGGTCACTCAGTACAGGACTATCATATGCACTCTTACTCCTATATAGACACTCAAACACCGCCACTCATCCATAGAGGTACTCACACACCTAGTCAGTCATGCAAATAATTAAACACACTGCCATTTACTCACCTATACAGTTATACACACACCAGCTCACTTAATCATACAAATACTAGCACATTGTTACGCTCTTATACAATCACTGATACAAGCACACACTCATCCATACAGCCACTCTCACAATAACACACTCTCACTTATAGCCATTTAAATACTCTAACACACATATATACTGCCTTTCACATATGTAGTTACACACACATGTACCACTGGGACATACATTCACTCACTAACACACTGTTACACACACTTACCCACCCATACAGTCTATCACAGATGCACTCTTGAAACCATCCACCCAGTGAATCACCCACTCACACATCTATGCACAGTCGCACACACCCCATCCACACAAACACTCAGGCACCCATACAGATACTCAGACAACAAATCAATAACTCTTATAGACACTCATGTTGCTGTTCACAAACCCATGCAGCCACTTACACAGCAACAGACAGATACAGACATTCACCCAGTTTAGTCACTAACCCATGCATTCAGTAAGATACGTTTAATCACTCACTTATAGAATTAGTCACGCACCTACTAAATCATCCATACACACACTTATACACCCACTCATTCTTTAATACGCCTTTCCCTATATATATTAAAAATATTTAAACTTTACAGAAACACACAGTCACTGGATGATGTCATCAGTGATGTCATTTGAGATGTCATCAGTGATGTCATCAGTGATGTCACTGACCATGTCATGAGTGATGTAATATGTGACGTCATCAGCAGTGCATTGCGGGCGCGAGTTATAGTTAGCTGAACTAACTATAACGGGGGAATTTCACGGGTTTTGTACGAGTGCAATGTCCAAGTAACTATAACTGTCCCTAAAACCTATGGTTTTTTCAGTGAATTTCAAAGGTTTTTTAAATGCTAATTTGTAACTATAACGTGTCTGAAACCTATGGTTTTTTCAGTGAATATATATATATATATATATATATATATATATATACAAACAAGGATGCCCTGCATTAGAGACGCACTCCTCCAGCCGGTAAGTTAACAAACTTTTATTTTCAAGGAAACAGGATTACAGCTCTGCTTTTAAATGTCCATTAGCCTGAGGCGTTTCAGAGCAATCGTGCTCTTTCATCAGAGGCAAATTAAAACGGCACCTCTTCTTTGCGCATATCCACAGTTCCCTGCGTGCTACCTTAATTAGTCAATTGGCCTCCGGTGTGCCATTCATAGTGAAGTCAGTCTCATTGCACGCCGGAACTTGTAGTTTATAAATTCATTCATTTTTTACCTCCGGTGGTTGTGTGCCTTTCTATTATTTATGGACCGGTAACAGCCCTCCAGTGGGCCCCAGAGCTGAAAGCTTGCCTCCATATTTCACGCACCAGCTGCGCCGTCCTTATCCCGAAAGGTTCAGGAATGACGATCCCTTTTCAGTTTTCCAGGGTGGTGCGACCTCTCACGACTGGACCTGCCGCGTGGAATTATTCAAACAAGGATGCCCTGCATTAGAGACACAAATGAGCAATTACCTTTTTTATCATGAAGTAATGATTTTTAAGTGTGTTTTTAGGATTTGTACATTGTTGTATCACAAATAGTATTTATTAGGCAGTTACCTTTTTATCATGATGTAATGATTTTTAAAGGTTTGTCTATCAGTGTCTTAAATTTTGATATGAGGTAAACTTTTAGCATAATATACATCTTTTTATACCACTTTTAGATTTTGTAAATAGTATTAACTGTAGATTAAGTTTTTACTGTTTATAATATGCTATGAGTTTTACCGTAACATTATCAATTATCTGATACTATCAGCACTTTTCAAAGAAATTCAGCATTTTAATTTTATTTTTGCATGTTTTGCACATTTACCTTTGCTGCTAATGCACCCTTGCACTTTAGTCTTGATATTTAATAGAACAGAGAAGGAATGAGCATCCATACAACCAATATCTTGTATTTATACTGTTAGATATATGTTTCAAATATGAAATCAATTATGTGTTGAGGTGGTACCTGATCATCACAATACTAAGATGTCTTAATTCGATTATATTTTTAAAATTTCAACATTTATGCATATGAATGTTTGCTTTTAAAAATGTATTTATACAGTCATAGAAGATTTATCAATGCAAACAAACTCTATGTTGTTTATTTTAAACAATACATCAATATTCCTCAATGATTTTTTTTTTTTTAAATGTTGACAAAAAAACAAACATACAAAGAGACACATTTGGAGTGATGTAAGAATCGTTACCAGTCACCTCACCAAAATGAAAGTATGTCTACCTTGTCTATGATCATGTGACACGGAAGGTAGGGGGTGTGTGCACTTAGCATTTATAAAAAATAATGGCGGACTGCGTTCCGTATGTGAACAAGGGCTGTTGTGGCCCGAATCGCGTCATCGTTTGTGAGGAGTGAGAATAAATAACATCTTGCCAATTACCTTGGGTCCGTCACTCTCTCTTCGCCGAAAAGGAGGTTGCGAGAGTCTGCGCGTCTACAATTGATTTCACGGAAGTAGGTTGCTTCCATTGACGAACCCCCTCTCCGCAAGCAGGCGGCCGCCCTCAACCAACTTTAAGTCCGAGAAATCCGTGGTGGAACACTGGCGACCGCCCCCTACTGCAGCCGAACACGCTGTCACTGACCGGAGGACGATAACGACTGGGTCGGAGGACTCGTCAGTCATCAGAATCAAGGCGGTGAGTCAATACGGCATAAAGCGTAGGTGGGGAGGTACGGCGAAGGCAGAAATAAACAAGCCATAATATCAGGCTTATCTCACATAAAGAAAACAACACCTCACGATGTCTGCGGAAGCGGTTCGTGAAAGAGAAGCAGCGGCAGATGAGTTGTTTGGTAACTTGCCCACAACATCCACTAATCAACCAAACAAAGATGAAAGGGAAGCGAATAAGGAAACCGATGCTAAGACATTACTAAAAAATCTGGAAAAAAAGATGCGAGTTGAAATCACCAAATGGTGGGAACACAGGTCTCTATCAAAATACGCTGAAGTAGGAAGAGTACCTAGAGGGTTAAGGATCATGCTAGCCCCGAGTTTTGACAAGCCTAATCCGAACATGCTCAGAGAGTGGGGAGAAAGTAACCTTGCAGCCTCCATGAACTTAGTCAACATTTTAATTAAATACGCTGAGATAGATCGTAGAAATATTCTGGAAGAGATTGAAAAGATCAATGAAGATTTAAACAAACTAGAACTGACAGATTACATAAAGAGATCGAGAGAGGAGATCAAAGACAGACTAAAAAAGCACGAGGAAAAAATCAAAATCCGCAAAGCTCACAAATTTGCGCGTGATCAGGCTGACTATAGTAATGGGCAGATATTCACTTTCGCCCGCAAGTTTGACAATGTCAGAAGACAACATTACAGTGAGAGAATAAAGAGTAATGTGACAAGTGAAATGCAAAGAGCTTGTACCAATGAGGAACTCCCAAGTGTTGAAATTGAATCTTTGACGAGTGATTCAGGCTCTGAATCAGGGAGTATGCTGCCAAACAACGCGCAACAAAATTGAGTGTGGGAGAAGAGTTGGATTTTTTAGTCGAGGAACGATTACAAACCCTGAGGCCGAGACAACAAAGGAAGCCAGGCGAAAAAGAAAAAACGCAACACGGCGCGACAGGAGGAAAAGGCGAAAATGTAAAACAAAAGAAAAAACCGCAATGGAACAGAAGGTAACAAGTAATGATAACACCATCATTAACTTATCGCCAGTATCACTGACAAAGGCCGAAGAACAACTGTTGGCACTGGGGTTAAATTACTGCCCGGAAAGCAGCTTTGATTATGCTAGCACCAGAATAGATGTATTCTGTTTCATTAGAAAATTGAAATTAAAAAAGTTTTTTACCATCAAACCAAGTAAGGGACAATCAAAATCGATACTTGACATAGAAACCATAGAGAGACAAACACTCAAAGTATCTGATATTCCCACCCTATTGACTCTTCATGAGCTACAAAATGACATTGAAACAACACCTTCAGTACCTGGATTAGAAGATCTAACTCAAAACACGCTACAAAAAATCAACATTGTGCAAAAGGGTGCGGGTAGCAGCCCATTCAAACCAAAATCTAGTTTTTTCCCCCTCATGCCTAAAGACGCAGTGGATATTTTCCACGAAAGAGTGACTGAGGACATCAAAAAACTCTACCACCAAATAAAACACAAGAAAAGGAACAAACAGTACAGAAAAAGAAAATATGCCGAACTAATAAAAAAGTTGGGAGAAAACAATGAAATCGTAATAAAAAAATCAGACAAAGGGGGCAACATTGTGCTCTGGCCGAAAAAAGACTACATCCGGGAAGCAAAAAGGCAGCTTGCAAATGTAGAATGCTATGAAAAAACATCAATGAAGCAGTACAACAAATCAAGGGAAATATTAAAAAAAGAATTAACACAATGGAAACGGGAAGGATTAATCTCGAAAGAGGAATATGAATTTATGCACCAAGAGTTCCCGGTTATCCCTGCACTTTATTTGATCCCAAAAGTGCACAAAAATATAGTATCCATTCCTGGTAGACCAATTATCTCAGCCATCAACAGTGCCGGAGAGAAAGTCGGACAGTATATCGACTATTTTTTACAAGATCTGGTGAAAAAACTACCAAGTTATGTGAAGGACACTGGAGACTTTCTGATGAAAACAAAAGACATTGTTTGGACAGAGGACCTATTGCTAATTACATTAGACATAGAGTCGCTCTACACCAGTATTGATCACCAAGTGGGCCTACAAGCGGTAAAACACTTTTTAGATAACAAACCGTGTGAATTCTATGACTATAACAAAGTATTGCTGAAGTTGATTTCCTGGTGTCTAAACAACAACTTTTTTATGTTTGGTAATGATATTTTTAAACAATTGCGAGGGGTAGCGATGGGAGCCTGTTTCTCCCCCAGCTATGCATGTTTACATGTTGGCTGGCGGGAGGAACAGGTTCTAAGGATAGCACATCGCACAACTTTTGACCAACATGTACTGTATTGGCTTAGATATATAGATGACGTTTTTATACTGTGGAAGGGTGATGAGATAAAAGCAAAACAGTTTATCGAAGCCATTAACATCAATTCTATGAATCTTAATTTCACATCATATGAGTAATACTTTTATTGAGTTTTTAGATGTAAAAATTTATATAAAAAATGGTATACTTGAAACAACATTATTCAGAAAACCCACGGCAGGCAATGCTACGCTACACGCTAGCAGTGCCCACCCGAAGCACTTGGTAAGGAGTATACCTTATGGAGAAATTCTAAGACTGAAGAGAATATGCAGTGTAGAATCTGACTTTGACAATTGTGTACAAGATACTGTAGCTAGATTGAAGGAACGAGGTTACAGCGATAACATTCTAAATGAAGCTATCACTAAAACTAGTGCGAGATCTAGAACTAGCCTCCTTCAAAGTGCAGAAGGTGAAGCCTTAAAAAACTCGTCTGAAAATAATGATAATTCATCAAAAGAAATATCAGGTCCTCGGTTAATCACTACCTATAGCAATGAGGAAAGGAAAATCAGGTCCATAATTAAAAAGAATTGGCCTATAGTGCTCACCGATGGTGTGTTAGGGAACAGACTCCCTGAGACCCCGACGATCACCTTTAGAAAATCAAGAACAATGGGATCAAGATTGGTCTAGCCCTGAATTAAACCAGACAGGGACCTGGCTTAAACCAAGACAAGGTTTCACAAAATGCTCTTCCTGCAGAGCTTGTAAATTCGGAATTAACAAAACTCACTACTCCACTCCATTTTGTGAAAAAGAGATCGCTATCAGGGGAAGCTTCAACTGCAGGACTGAGTATGCGGTGTACGTTCTGACATGCACCTGCGGCCTCAATTATATCGGGAGTACGAAGTTGCAGGTGCATGTCAGAATTCTACAGCATATTAGAGCCATCATTAATAATGATCCCGCATATCCAGTCGCTAGACATTTTAAGATGGCACATAATAATGAAATTAAATGTCTATCATACTATGTAATTGACGCCATCCCAAACTTACGTAGGGGTGGAAATAGAGAACGTCAATTGAGACAGTTGGAGACCCGGTTAATCCTAGAATTTGACAGCAAAATACCGAACGGTCTCAACAATTCAGAAGACATGCATAATTTCCTGTAAAATTCGCCAAAGAGTACCGATAAAATTTATTTAATTAGATCAAACGTGGATGAAATGAGCAATTACCTTTTTTATCATGAAGTAATGATTTTTAAGTGTGTTTTTAGGATTTGTACATTGTTGTATCACAAATAGTATTTATTAGGCAGTTACCTTTTAATCATGATGTAATGATTTTTAAAGGTTTTTCTATCACTGTCTTAAATTTTGATATGAGGTCAACTTTTGGCATAATATACATCTTTTTATACCACTTTTAGATTTTGTAAATAGTATTAACTGTAGATTAAGTTTTTACTGTTTATAATATGCTATGAGTTTTACCGTAACATTATCAATTATCTGATACTATCAGCACTTTTCAAAGAAATTCAGCATTTTAATTTTATTTTTGCACGTTTTGCACATTTACCTTTGCTGCTAATGCACCCTTGCACTTTAGTCTTGATATTTAATAGAACAGAGAAGGAATGAGCATCCATACAACCAATATCTTGTATTTATACTGTTAGATATATGTTTCAAATATGAAATCAATTATGTGTTGAGGTGGTACCTGATCATCACAATACTAAGATGTCTTAATTCGATTATATTTTAAAAATTTCAACATTTATGCATATGAATGTTTGCTTTTAAAAATGTATTTTTTACAGTCATAGAAGATTTATCAATGCAAACAAACTCTATGTTGTTTATTTTAAACAATACATCAATATTCCTCAATGTTTTTTTTTTTTTTTTAAATGTTGACAAAAAAACAAACATACAAAGAGACACATTTGGAGTGATGTAAGAATCGTTACCAGTCACCTCACCAAAATGAAAGTATGTCTACCTTGTCTATGATCATGTGACACGGAAGGTAGGGGGTGTGTGCACTTAGCATTTATAAAAAATAATGGCGGACTGCGCTCCGTATGTGAACAAGGGCTGTTGTGGCCCGAAACGCGTCATCGTTTGTGAGGAGTGAGAATAAATAACATCTTGCCAATTACCTTGGGTCCGTCACTCTCTCTTCGCCGAAAAGGAGGTTCCGAGAGTCTGCGCGTCTACATATATATATATATATATATATATATATATATATATATATATATGCATACAGACATACATAAATACATGCATGCATGCATTTATACATGCATACATACATGCATGCATACATTTATACATACATACTTGCATATATACATGCATACAAACATAGATACATACATACATCTTGGTCCATACTGCCTGCCTTGTGACAAACTAATTTGAAAAGAAAAAAAAACAGAAGCGTAACAAAAATAAGTGTAGATGCCTAAACATTTTCTTGGAAAACCATCCCCACCCTCCGTTTCTGGTACCCCCTCCCAATTCCACTGATGGTATCGCCCACTCCAACCTCTGGCATGGCACCGCCAGCTGCCTGCGTGGACAAGGCCTGAACCCACCTTTATCAAGGATGGTTTGGGGGTGAGGAATCGTGACCCAAGAACATTTTTATTAAAAAAAGGAGTCAAATAGTGCACTGCACAGCCCAATTTTCACTTTAATTTGCTCAAAAGCCATAAGCTCTGAAAGGGCACCCTGAAAGTCCAACTCTGAGATATTCCAGTACTTTATTGGTTTGGGCGAGGCACAGGGTTTGGGTATAGCTGCCCCTGCAAGAGTAGAAAATCTCTTACTCTCATTTAATTTGAGAGAAATAAAATCAGAGTTCCTCACTTCCATGTCATGTGTGTGAGACATGTCTGACGTGCAGCATACCATTGCAGTACAAGAGACCTCGCCCAGCCTTTGTAAGACCAGCAACAATGTACCGCTTGGTGACATGGGAGGGGATCTCCACAGGTGAGCTCTCAATGGATTCCATTGGAGAAGGGAGGTCTATGTGGGTTAAAATACAGTCCAAGGGGCGATAAGAAGAGATGCAGTGTCTAGCTCTTATGGAGCATGCAATGCTTGCATATTATTTTATCTGTCTCTGTGCCACAGCAGCAAGACCATTTCCCAAATGTAAATTTATATTAACAAATCGTGACTGGCTAACAGGAGAGTAGCTTCCCATTTTCTAGTTCTTTATATTTTCACAGACATGGGAAGTTACAACACATGTAAATGACAAACACAGGGAAAAAGTGGTGGTATTTAGATATCGGTTCCATTAAAAAATATGTAAAACAGTTTAAAATAGAAGACTTATATCAATTAGTAAATTTTAAAGTTAAAACAAAGTGTAGATTTTAAGTATAAAAATATATTATGTAAAAAAAGGAATTCGGCAAAGGAAACACATTTAGAAAAAAAACAACTTATATATAAAGCATTTTCTTGTTTGCTAATAACTTTGGCGCCATTTGACGAATCTTCACAAAACTTTCCAAAGAAAAGTCTCATCCACTTCAGCGCCTTCCTGGAAAGTTTTGGGGTGATCCGTCAAGCAAGGTCCTAGAAACGGGGGGGCAATAATTTTTTCATGGGAAAATTACACATAGTTACAGCCAAAACCACTGAAAGGAATTACAGAAGATTTGGCAGAAAGTCAGATACGTTCAGCAGTCTTGGAGAAATTAAACCTCAAAAGGGTCTGCGAAGCTGACAGATATCAAGATGAGATCTGATTGGCTGCCACAACATCAAGAGAAATGTGGCAGCAGCCGTTTTATGACTCACAGACTCAGCCTAGATTAAAGTTAAAAAAAAGATACAGGGGCAGGGTAGAGATACCCTGTGCCCCTAAGCCTAGTGGGAGGGGACCGAAAATGGCAATTTTTTTTATTGAGTCGCAGATCCATGGATAATCCACTCCTCCGATAAAAGATAAATGGTTAGGTATGGTAATATTTTACTTTGCATATCTATGAACTATTTTTGTGAATTTCTCACCCTCAAACACATATATAACCTTATGGGTAGTAACTGGCTCTTTCACTAAAAAAACCTGACAAATTCACTATAGAAGCCAAAGGTTAGAGTGACCTTATACTTAGGTGAAAATGTCATTGTTGGAAAACGAGGCAGTATCTGTGAGGCCTGCACAAATAACATGACTACATTTGTCCTTCACTGGGAACCAAACACCCCATTGTAGCCCTTGACTCTCAGAGGGTAGCGTTGCAAAGCAGTCTAAGGCTTACTCTAGGGAGGTGGTGGGAGCTAGTAATCGCCATTTACCAGTACGCAGAAATAACTCTCAATAATTGATTGTCAAGTCTGTACTTTGCTTTATAAAAGGAAGAGTACATTTATTAAACACACACACTACTCAATACTATGAAACAATTTACAAATATACATAAGCTGTTGGAATTACTTTGTGACATTGCATAACATTCCCACCCCTCCTGCAGGGGGGGCGGGGTCTAGTACCACCACTCCCATGTATGCACATCATCTTGCCCCCAATGCAGTAGGTTGACCATAACCTGGAGTGAGGGCCTTGCCCACTGGCACCATCCCAGTGGCGTCCCACCCCATTATCTCAACAAGCATTTAAAATGGGCACACCTGCCATGGTGACACATAACCCTGACTGAGCATCTCATACTGACCATACAGTATACCCCTCTACATCTTAGGGTCTAACAGTCTGGGTTGTTCTTCACCTAACGCAGCAGCAAGAATACATGTTTAGGCATCACTTAAAATGACAGTACTTATCATAGCTGATAACAGTTATAATGCATTGCAATTAAAGCCCCAAAAAGGGATCACAGTTATAATCACAGGATTAAACATATACAGCCAGACACCCTAGCAGGAATGTCCAGCAACATAATCCCACTTTGCTTATGACTTCACATTACACATGTGACTTTCAATCCCTCAAAAGAAATAACATTAGGTAAATGCACTTCTCGTGCACTTGCACCTCTTCACCTCCAGGGGATGCCCTTCTCCAGACATCCCCAGTACAGCCCTTCACACCTTCATGCAATCCCAAACACACCCCCAGCTGAAGAACAAAAGTTCCAGCCACTGGATGCTGTTGACGCATGGCTGAGCCCTTGAGGGGTTATTTCTTTCAAGTATCCCAGAGACTTAGGGTAGGGACTTCCAATCTTCCAGTTGGGGGGAGTCTGCGTGCTCTTGCAGCTCCCCCTACACCCCCTCCAGCAAATGGTGGTGACTTCCTCCTCCGGGGGCCACCAGGCGCCAAAACAAAGAGCTTTCCCCATGCCTTGCAAGGCATTATGGGGTGCTTCATGCACAGCCCGTGCATATCAGAGCAGCGGCTCTCCCGCTGCTCCGGGGAGAGCAGCGCTGACCATGCCGGCCGCCTCACGCACATCTGCCCATCGTTGGGGGCCCGATCCCACCCAGGCCCCGTGCATGCCAGGTGAGTGTCCTTGCAGCCCGGGGAGCCCACCGCCGCCTGCTCCTGCCGGCTCCCCGTCTGGCCCGCACCCTTGTGTGCGGCCGCGGGAGCCAGCGTGTCCATTTTGGTCTGCCCACTCCTGCGGGCAGACACGGAGGCTGCTCCTTCCTCGGCGGGTCCTTGGTGGAGTGCGACGGCACTCCCCCTGCCTTCCTGATGCTGTGGGGGAGTGCGGCGGCACTCCCCCCTCCTCCTTCCGCACACCGGGCCCCCAGGGACATCTTCACGGGGAGCGCAATGGTGCTCCCCAACTTTCGCCTATTCCTCGGGGCTCGGAGTTGGGGTCCCGGGCCCCCAGAGTATTCTTCTGCGGGTAGCGTGACGGCACTCCCCGGCCTGGCTTCTCTCCCTCCAGGGGGAAAGTGCGACGGTACTCCCCCTGCTTTTGGCCGCAGACACCGGGGCCCGGAGTTGGGGATCCCAGGCCCCCAAGATCTTCACGGGGAACGCGACGGTGCTCCCCGGCTTCATTTTCAGCGGGGCCCAGAGTTGGGGGTCCCGGGCCCCAGAGATCCCTTCGAGGGGGGCGCGACGGTGCTCCCCCTCCTCCGATGTCTTCGGGGGCCAGGGTGGGCTCCTGGCACCCCTCCTGGGCAATTTACTTCTTCTGGGGGCAACCCCCAGGACCTGACACACCCCGGGGGCCTATGCAAGACCGGCGGCGGAGCCCCACGCGCTTCGTCGTCGGTCAGGCCAGAGGTCAAATGTCGCCTACCTTCTGGGGGGCATAGCTCACCGATTCACACCATCTTGGCCTCTTCTTGCTCCTGGTGGCGCGCCCCAGCCACTGGGAGCATTTTCCGCCACCCTGCTGGTCTCAAGGAGGGTGAACTCAGCAGGGAGCTGTCTTCACTGGCTCCCTGCGCCAGCCTTTCACCTGGCTCTTCTCCTGGGCCTCTCTTCTTCTTGCGCAGAGGCCCAGGCTTCTGCTCACTTGTCCTGGACTCCCCTTCTGGCGCAATCCAGGGTCCTGGGACAGTCAGGGGGCTCTTCCTTCCAACTGCCCATGGTGCCAGGCTCCGGCACTAGTCTTTCTCAGCAGACCACACCCCAGAGAGAGCTCCTCTTCCTGTGCAAGACCTTTTAAAAGAATTTGGAGGGGGCTGGCAGGAAGGCTCGTCTGCCCTATCCTGCAGCGAAACATCATCTCTCTGCCCCTGTTCCCTCCTTCCTGCACAGGCCTCTGGGATAGTTCAAAATGGCGTCGTCCAGGGGTCTCATGCCACATGGTCTCTGAAAAGCCCCCATCCCCCCTTGCTGCCTTCTCTCCAGAGCAGCTTGGTGCCTGGCACCAGGTGACAGCTGCTGATGGATAACCTGCAGCTCCACCCACCATCTCTCCCTCTTGGAGAGGAGACCTTCACCCTTGGAATGCTTGCAGTGAAGGGCTAGGCCTCTGATGCTACAGCTTGGGGAGAAAGGTCATTAATCCAGCCTGGCAGGGTCACACCCAGCCAGGCTCTGGTTATGAGCTGAGTCAGAGGAATATGACATTTCTGGATGACCCTTAAGCAGTACAGATATGGCTTTGGACTCAGCAGAATACTTCTTTTTACACAACTTACAGTGTACTTTGGTGCGTGTCTGGAATTTGTAGGCCCTGGGGAAGTGAAACTACCCTGTGTGGTCCCCATCTTCATAGGAGAATAATGGAGTGTTCCTTCAGTGAAAACAGTAGAGCACACTGACTTTCCCTTACATGTGTCTTCCCATAGTATAAAGCCTATTCCATGTCACCACCCAACTCTGCATAATTCCTGCCACACCATTCTATCTGTACCTGCTCCTGGGCTACGCATGACAGGAATCTCCCCTGCGCAGCCCTTTCACGTGTGCACATGCATGTGCACACATGCCTACATGTTACCAGTCCGGTGCCCCTTACTCCGGCTGCGGCGCAGCAGCCTTCTCTCACAAGGGGGACACCGATAAAATCTACATGCAGTCTCTTTCATCATGAGTTCACTGTGGATGAGTCCCAGCTTATGAGGCTCTCTCACAGTAAAAGCTCAAAAATTAGGTGTACAAAAGCGAAAAATCCGGGCGGCTCAGATGGGCAGAACCACCTTCTAACAGTCATATAAACCGTACGATTTTAAATTAACAAAGCCACCGAAATTCACCATTTATAGTTATCTCAAGTAACTATAACTCGTGCCCTAAAGTAACCATAACTCGTGCCTTCACCATGCACTACTATGATCTCACATATTACATCACTCATGACATGTTCTATGATATCATTCTTTAACTTGACTGCAACATCTGAAATGACATAATTGATTACAACACTGTGAATTTATATATATCTATTTACATCTATATCTATAGCTCTATATATCTCTCCCTTTCTTTCTCGCTCTCTGTCTCTCTCTCTGTCTCTCTCATATATATATATATATATATATATATAAATATATATATATATATATATATATATATATATATATCCACTGAAAAAACTAAAGGTTACAGGGACATTATAGTTAGTAAATGGAATTTAAAAAAACCTCACAAATTCACTGAAAAAAAACAGGTTACAAGGTGTCTGACTCACCACCCCCGCCATTATCAGAGGCTGCTGCGGCCGCCACCCCGTCGGGATCTCTGATCCTGGCAGAGGCATCGGTCTTTTGTCCGACAGATGTGGGTCCAACCGCCAGCATTGTAATGCGGCAGTCGGACTGAAGAGCAGTCGGTGGTTGGACCACCACCTACAGTCTGTCAGAGGCAGTCCAACCGCTATCGTGATGAGGCCCTAAATTGGTGATATTTACTATTCCCACTCCAACCTATACCAATTTGGGGAAGGTGTTGGACACTAAAAGGGTAACATTTACTATTCCTACCCTAATCTATTCCAATTTCAAGTTGGTGTTGGACACAAAAGGGGTAAAAATACTATCCCCACTTCAATATAAACAAATTTGGGGATAGTGTTGAACACTAAAGAGGTGACATTTTCTATTCCCACTGCAATCGAAACCAATGTGGGGAAAGTGTTGGACACTAAAAGGGTGTCACGTACTATTCCCACTCCAACCTGTAGCAATTTGGGGAAGGTGTTGGACACTAAAAGGGTAACATTTACTATTCTTTTCACACAAAGAAGGGGGGAGAGGCAAAAAACACACTACTCCAGCCTCCCCAATCACAACTGTAACACACACAGAGAGGAAGTAGTGTATAGGGTTTTAGGCGTTGGTCTGCGCAGGGGTGTTTTGAAGCAAGCCCAATGATGAAGCATGTCACAATTTTGTGAGTGAGGGCAGTATTTCTTCACAGAGCACGTGCCACCTCTCTACAACTAGGATGCCAGAATCCCCAGTTTCCACAACCGCAATTCCAACAGCCACTCCCACCTTTTTTAGGCAGAGGCAGGAGCAAGGGCAGAGGGAAGCAGAGAGGACAACAGAGGGTCACATGGGAGGACCTGGACCAATGCATCACGAGGAGCTTGGCACAGCAACTAGCACCAGGGACAAGCAGGGATATTCCCTAGTTGTTAACCTTTCCAAAACACCACTGACACCCTCACAAGAAAGAGTCCTGAATAGAGGGCTGGGTTTTGTACCAACGAACATGCTGAATCATTTCAAAATCAGGCAGGAACTAGCGGCTTTCTTCAGGAACATTAGACTTAAGGTCTTTTTTTAAGGCAAGGAAGAAAGAAGTGATCAAGATGGTGATACATCTTTACGCCTAAAATCATCTTTCACACCCGCTATTGCAGCACTACCACTCGAGGTGGCAGCCTTTAAACAGGCTGTGATCCATGATTTTGAAACCTTGCAGAGACCGGAAGCACGACCATTTATGAATCCTACCAACACCGAAAGGGAAGCACTACAACAGCTGAAGGAGAATGACTAAGTAGTCATAAAACCAGCGGACAAAGGAGGTGCCATTGTCCTACTGGACAAAGCAACCTACACCAATGAATGCCTACGTCTCCTGTCTGATGAAAGGAATTACAGACTCTTAAACAGAGACCCCACAGCGGATATTGCCAAGGACATTGCGTCCCTTGTAGAAGAGGGTTTAACAAACGACTGGATTTCGAAACAGGAAGCTGACTTTCTCACCAAGGATGTACCCGTCACACCGTACTTTTACGCGCTTTCTAAAATCCACAAGCCAACACGTTCCCCCCCCCCACCCCCGGCAGACCTATTGTGTCGGGGATAGGTTCCGTACTAGAACCCTTATCCCAATTTTGCGATTTCTTTTTCAAACCTTTAGTTCAAAAGTTACAGGCCTACCTACAGGATACACGAGACGTTTTGAATCTCATCCAAGAGGTGGTCTTTGACCCTGACCAAGATTTTCTGTTGGGATTGGACATCGAGGCCCTATACACAAACATTCCTCAACAAGAGACCCTTAGAGTTGTGGAAGACATCCTGTTTGAAGAAGAATGGCCATACCAAACTCCCAGAGCCTTCATTCTCAGTCTGGCGGAGATAGCCCTTACGAGAAATTTCTTCGAATTTGAGGGCACGTTGTACTTACAGACCCACGGAACATCAATGTGGAGTACTTTCGCCCCCAGCTTGGCGGGGGTTTTTTGTAGGATCATTCGAGAATACCAACATCTACAAGGAGGACAACCCTTGGTCTAGCAACATCAAATTGTGGCAGAGATTTATAGACGATGTCCTAGTGATCTGGAGAGGTGATGAGGACTCTGTCAAGGATTTTTTGGAGTGGCTGAACAGCAGGAACCCTCTATTACATTTTACATCTACAATAACAAAGACGGAACTGCCATTTCTGGACCTACTAATAGAACCCAAAAACGAAAAACTCTCCACACAGGTCTACCATAAGACTACAGACAAAAATTCCCTCCTCTCCTTTGACAGCGTCCATCCAAAGGCGCTAAGGGGAAATCTACCGGTGGGGCAATTCTTCCGTCTCCGGCGTAACTGCACAGACATTACCACCTTCCACCAGGAAGCTGACCTTCTGGCAGAAAAACTACAAAACAGGGGGTCCCCCAGAAGAGTAGTAGAGAAAGCAAAAAAGAGAGCTGTCAATACCAACAGGGACAATCTTTTAGAGAAAGTGGAGAAGCAGACCATGAACAAACCAGTATGTGTGACTACTTTTAACACTGCCTCGCACCATATCAAAAGACTCATCCTAAAGGATATCCTGGTTCATACTAGACCCACTGTCAGAAAACCGACAGACAGGGGCGTAGCTAGGCCTTAGGGTGCCAGTGGCGGCCCCTGCGTTTGCCGCCCTCGGCAAAATGATAGAAGAGCGGGAGAAGGGGTGGTAGCGGTCGCGGCCGATTCTTGCGACCGCAACGGCCGCAGGTAAGAGCGGGGGAAGGGGGGCCGGCTGCCACCCCAAAACTCGTGCCGCCTGGGGCGGTCCGCCCCCATCGCCCCACCCTAGCTACGCCACTGCCGACAGATACACAACATCCAGATGCACTTCCTCCGGTCACAGGACACACTAGATGTGGCTCATGCGATGTATGTCATCTAACCAGAAATACAAAAAGTGTGGAAGTGGGCCTACAATCTCCCTGGGAACAAAGGACATATACAAATTGTAATTCAGACCATGTCATCTACCTCATTACTTGCCCCTGTCAAAAGCAATATGTGGGCATGACAACGCGGAAGGTGAGAACACGTATAACGGAGCACAGGAGCACCATTAGGTGCAAAAAAAGCAATACCAAGCTGACAAGACATTATCTGGAAAACAACCATACGGAGAATGACCTAGCATTGACCGTATTAGACAAACCGAGATTCTACTCAAACTCGGGTGACAGAAAGAGATCACTCATACTCAGGGAACAAAAATGGGTATATAGACTGAAGAGCCATATCAACGGGCTAAATGATGATATTCCGTGGAATACAATCAATAGATGAAAGCATTGTAGTCTTACTGCAACCAACCCCCCACTGACATATGCATGAGGGATTTAGTGATATGTGGGACATAGAACCCTAATCTCACAAATTAACTGTCACCCTGGGGCGGGTTTGCTGATCCTGGGTCCATAATCGTTTTCTTAAAAATAACCATCCTACATAGTACACGAATACAGGTGTATTGTAATCAAGAGGGGCAGTAATGAAAGAAACGACAGTCGGCTGAATTTGACTGTGTAAAAAATGCCCTCTTGACAGTACATATAGAGGACGTATACACTACCCTTTTGTTTATTAATAGTTACCCTGGATTCAACAACCCTCACCTATGCGCAAGGGTGAGCTATGGGTGTGTTTTATTGATAACCGGGTCCCTTTGAAAAATTGCTACTGAGGGAATGCTTCTTTGTTGTAGAGATGTATTGCTTTCCAATAAGCAAACATAGCAAACCATTTTAACTCCTTCGACATCGCAAGGGGAAGTTAGGGGCTTGCACAAAATGACAACCCATCCCCATTGATATCTGCCACTAAGGGAGGGTTGCATTGGTTGTCAAGATCGGGTGCTTTTAAACTGAGCAACCGAGGAAAACAAATCCTAAGGCGCCACCAGGAACTAGGTCACGCCGCCAATATGGCGGTTGTGCCGGTCCCCGGGACGCTTCCACGGCGGGGGGCGGGGCCAGCGTTGGTGACGCGGTCGGCGCCAACCCCCCGGTCTCGCCCATTGGTGCAAGCAGCCATGCCCCGGAAGCAGTTTAAGCGCTTCCGGGGCAACGCAGGGGAAACGGGTCCCGGATCTCGCCGGGACCTGTTTTTTCCAGTTGGGCAAGGGAAAGCCCTTTAAAAGGAGAAGCAGAGCGGCGGTAGAGTCTCTTCCTCACCGCTCCGCTCCACAGACAACACCTCGCGATCCCGACGCCGGAGGACTCTAGGAAGCCTCCTTTTTGTTTTCCCCACCCACCATCCCATGAGGCAGCGAGGTTGTTAGGAAGCAGTTCTGTTCAGGCGTATATTTAGGGTTTGCTTTTCAGGTTGAAGTCTGTAATATTGTTGTCATTTTACGTATAATACCATATTGTTATGTTTACTTTACAGGTTAAGGTCAAGTTATCCGCTTGTCGTATGTCAATTTAGTCACTTGTCGTATTTTATGTCTGAGTATCCTTGGTCTGCGGTAAGGTCATGATTGCTAGGTCAAATTTTACATCTCTTAGTAGGCATCCCATTGTTTAACGGGGACGCCTGGGGGGGGACAGTGGTCCCTCATCACACTCCAGGGGGCGCTTACGGCCGGTAGGCTGAAGGGTGCAGGGGTAGGAAGTTCCGCTTCCGGCAGGCCACTTGGGCCAACCCCTGCGCAGGCGCATGGGCGCCAACGTGGCATAACATCAGCCCCTGGGAGGTAGTATGGAAGGGCGTAGGGGTGCCCGCGGAAAGGAATCTGGTGGGCACACGGGCCTCCTGCGCAAGGTCACTCCGTTAAAGGGGGACCTGGCAAGTAGTTGGGAACAGTCATGACCTTGTACGTAGGCTCATCCAGGATACGCAGAAAACAAAGTGTACATATTCCAGTTTTTAGGTTAGGTATGGCTATGTATTAGACTCATGTTAAGGTTAGCCATAAAAATGTGTAAATATGTGTATTTGAAATGTTATTGAATATGTTTGGGTTTTCTGCATATATAAAATTTTTGTGTTATGAATTTTAATTATGATTTATTAATTTTAATCAAATACGGCAGGGGTTATCCGACCCCTAATCCAGGTGTTGTGTTTGGATGCGTTATTATCGATGCCTCGGGGGAGAGGGAGTGGAGGGGAGTTTGGGGGGGGGTCAACAGATCATCTCATGGGAGGGGACTCGGCCATCCCAGGCCATATAAAGTTTGAATTGACATCGGGGACAGAATACGGAGAAATGCCGCGCTGAGGTCTTCATGGTAACACTGAAGTGCGTTGCGGCGTTGCAGTCACGTGACGGGAGGACGTTGTACTATGTTGTCACGTGACCGCAAGCCCGTTCCGCACAAAGAGACGCCTCGCCCGTAAGTCGATTGCTCTACACGGCGGTAATGGGACAAGAGGTCCAGCCGAGCACCATCCTCGAAGTAGTAAGGAGTTGCAGCGGCTGGCACCATGCAGGGGGGCCTATTATATCGGAGGGCTTCTCACAGCATAACTTTAAGGACGCCTTTGAACAGCGGGCGGATAGCAGAAAGGGGATGGTTTTCAATCGATAACATGCTTGGAATAACGTTACTCATGATTATGGGGTGATTTAAAAATTTAGAATAAAATATACTGCATATGCTACCAAGGTCGCAATTGGACCGTGATCCTAACGTATGAAATGTGACCAACATTGGCTAATGACTATGGGGTGATTTATAATATAAAGCATATACTACCAAGGTCGAAATTAGACCGTGATCCTAACCTATGAAATGCGACCAACATTGGCTAATGGGTCAACAGTTGCTAATTGTGGCAAACAAGAGCCTGTTTTACAAGGTGCACAAGGCCTTTTTTAATCGATAACGTGCTTGGAGTAACTTTACTCATGATTATGGGGTGATTTAGAATACAATGCATAGACTACCGAGGTCATAAATAGATCGTGATCCCAACCTATGATTTTTGACCAACATGGGCTAATGGTCCAACAGTTGAAATTTACGACAACCAGGGGCCCAGATTACAAGGTGCCCAAGGCCTTTTAACCTGGGTGGCAAGAAAAACCTGGACGGGTTTTGGACAGATCAGACATTGATGATAGCTCACTGCTAACCTGAAAACCTCTCTTTTCCATGTTTTTATTCTCCCCCAGAGTGTGACTACAGTGGGCTCTTCCTTTTACTCGCCAGTTTAAACATGAGCACATATGAACTCGGTGAGTTGAGTCTTTCGCTACTTTGGATGTGGGAGCATTTCGAGAGCGTGAGGGGCAGCTGCCCAACTAAGGGGCCTATTACGATGGCGGGCGGACATAGTCCGCCCGCCACCGTAACTGAGCGCGGGACCGCCCGCCGATGCTGCGGCGGTCCCGCCATGCACATTAGGATGCGCCCGCCACACTGGCGGGCGCATCCTGTGCCTTTTCCATTGCGAGTGGATCTGCTGGCTGCAGACCCGCCCGCAATGGAAAAGGACTGTGCACAGCACTGCCATGCACTACATGACAGGCACCACGTGGTGCCTGCCACGTAGTGCATGGCAATGAGGGGGGTACCATAGGTACCCCCCATGTGCACCCCACACCCCCCCTTCACCCTGGGGGCCCGCAATGGGCCCCCAAAAGCAAGGACCGTATGCCTTTCCATGGCGGCAACACCGCCGTGGAAAGGCCGTAGACCGCCAGCATCCTGATATGGATGGCGGTGTCTCGCAGACACCGCCACCATATGCAGGCCCTTTTTCCGCCGGTCGACGAGTCGACCGGCAGAAAAGCAGCGGTCGGTCTTCCCATCCGCCTCTGACCCCCCAGCCATCATAATATGGCGGGGGTCATTCTAGTGAGGATGGCGGGCGGATTGCCCCTGCCGGGCCAGCGGTGGCTACCGCTGGCCCGGCGGGGGCGATCCACCCGCCATCCTAATGGGCCCCTAAGTACGTTTCTACCATAATGAAAGGACGAGCGTGGTTGATATGTCCGACTATGGGCACTAAAAGAAATGGCATAATAATTTGATGCCCTTCCTGGATATAGCGGTGGTACAAATATGTACCGTATTTTTTTGATCATGAATATTTTAAAAGAGTGTTGGATGGGTACTTGGAGTGAAACAGGTTGGTTTTTCACAACTGGTATCCATCGCAGGAGTAATTTACTTCACTCTTTTATCACTTTTCACCCACAGATTAACAGAAGTGAGTTACTGGTGTCCCTCTCTCTGTGAACGACTGGTTCCGGGGATTCCTATTTCGGGGTACAGAGGGGACACAAGATACTGGGATCAGAAGGGTCCTGAGGAATGCTGTTGTGACCAAAAGTTTTGGGCACGTGACACGCAGCAGAAACATGTTGACAATTTGGCAGTAAGGAGGGGTGAAGGAACTCCTAATACTTTCCTGTCACCACCATCCTTCACGTTTGTAATCCTAGTCAGTGGGTCTAGGAATAAATCGTTGCACAAAGACACCACTGAACTAGTTTAAACCTTCACTGCACTTTTTCTTTCGGTGATCCCAGATTTATTGCTTATATTAGTTTCATGTTTGTATTGTCTTCCCCTCCCTTTTGCTACACCCCAGGCGTTGGTCTGCGCAGGGCTGTTTTGAAGCAAGCCCAATGATGAAGCATGTCATAATTTTGTGAGTGAGGGCAGTATTTCTTCAGAGAGCATGTGCCACCTCTCTAAAACCCTACACACTACTCCTCTCTGTGTGTGTAACATTTACTATTACCATTCCAATGTGTAGCAATTTGAAGAAGGTGTTGAACACTAAAGAGGTGAAAAATACTATTCCCACACCAATGTACACCAATTTGGGGACAGTGTTGGACACTAAAGGGGTGACATTTACTATTCCCACTCTAATCTAAACCAATTTGGTGAAGGTGCTGGACACTAAAATGGTGTGATTTTCTATTCCCACTCCAAACTATACCAATGTAGTGAAACTGGGGTGGCATGGTGAGCAAAAGAACAATGGATTCAACCCAGATCACTTGACTGGGGGTGAATGGTTGAAACGTTTCAGCACTTCGTCCATCCTCAAGTTGTTAAAATGTAATATTCCCACTCAAATCTATACCAATTTGAAGAAGGTGTTGGACATTAAAGTGGTGAAAAATACTATTCCACTCCAATCTAAATACATTTGAGGAATGTGTTGGACACTAAAGGGGTAACCTTTACTATTCCCACTCCAATCTAAATCAATTTGGGGAAAGTGTTGGACCCTAAAAGGGTGTCATTTACTATTCCCACTCCAATCAAAACCATTGTGGGGAAAGTGTTCAATACTAAAGGGGTGACATTTACTATTCCTGCTTCAATCTAAACCAATTTGGGGAAAGTGTTGGACTCTAAAAGGGTGTCATCTACTATTCCCACTCTAATCAAAACCATTGTAGGGAAAGTGTTCGATATTGAAGGGGTGACATCTACTATTCCCTCTTCAATTTAACCATACTAGGGAAAGGTGTTAGACACTAAAGAGCTGACATTTGGTTTTCCCATTCCAATCTAACTATATTGAGGGAAGGTGTTGGACACTAAATGGGTGACATTTACTAGTTCCATTCCAATCTAACAATATTGGGGAAGGTGCTGGACACTAAAGGGTTGGCATTTACTATTCCCACTTCAGTCTAACCATATTAGGGGACTGTGTTGGACACTAAAGAGGTGGCATTTACCTGTCCCACTCCCATCCACCCATATTGGGGGAAGGTGTTGGACACTCAAAGGATGAAATTTACTATTCCCAATACAATCTAACCACATTGGGGGAAGGTGTTGGGCAGTAAAAGAGTGACATTTATTATTTTCACTACACTAAGCCTATTTGAAAAAGGTGTAGGACGTTATACAAATAGAATCAAACACACTATAATAAATTACATACTAATAAACACTTAAAAACAATATTACATACAGCAATATTTTCTAAATTGATATTTTTTACAATGATATTAAAAACAACACTTAAAACAATATTTTTACCTTTGATACTCCTTTCAGCGATATTTTTGACATCCTGATATTCTTGACACGCTATTTGTTTTCAAATATTTTGTCCAATCTGTGTAGTTACAGTAAGATCTGCGTTTCCATAGGAAATGCCTTTTATGTTTTGCCTATAACTTTAGCACCGTTTGAAAAATCTTCACGAAACTTTCCAAAAAAGTGCTCTATTTTGCCTAGTTTGAGCATGGAAAGTTTCTGTCAATGGGGGGCAGAGAAAAAAGAGGGTCCCAAAATGCAAAATCCCCATTCATATTACATGCCTTTCGCCATACGCGGCGGGGGGTCGGACGCAGGTCCTGCAATGAACCCCTTGCATGCACCCAACCCAACCCCACGCTGCGCACGGCCAATGCGTGGTGGGGGGATAGCCGCAGGGCCTGGCCATGTACCCAATGCCCCACATGCAGCCAACCCCATGCTGTGCGTGGCCGAAGGCCACGTGCTGCGGGGCTTGGCCGTAAGGTCTGGCCTGCTGCCAGGGCCTGTGGCCAACTCCCCAAGTGCAGTCAACCCGGACGGGCGGCAGCAGCCCCCTTCCCCGGGCTGATTTTGGCCCGGGGACCCCATCCCCGGGACCAGCCACATTTTTTTAGGGGATGGGGTAAACGGCCCCTTCCCTGGGTCGTTTTTGGCCCTGGGGACCCCACCACCTGGGGCCCACCGTTGGATTTATGGGTGAGTGGGGCACACATCCCGCCTCCCCTGGCCGATTTTGGCCTTGGGGACCCCATCTTACAGGGTCTGGCCATATTATAAAGGGGAGGGGAGCACACAGCCCCCTCTCCCTGGGCCAATTTGGCCCCGGGGACCCCATCACCCGGGCCCTCCACTTTTTTAAATAGGGAGGGAGTCATGTAGCACCCTCTCCCCAGGCCAAAATCAGCCCCAGGGACCCCATCCCCCAGGGCCTGGCTAATTTATAATGGGGAGGGAGGCAGTGCAGCCCCCACAGGCCGATTTCAGTCCTGGGGACCTTATCCCGGGTAGCCTGGCCAATAAAGGGTGGATGGCTTGGAGCCCACCCGAGGCACCCAACTGCATTCTTGTTGGGGTCTGCAGGGGAGCCTCAAGGCCCCCACGGCCCCAGCAGGCTCCCCGCCTCCAGCGGGATCCGGCATTGCTCCCACACACAGGGAGGACCTAAAAATGCTGCTTCCTGCGTGCGGTAGCACTATTGTCATCTGTTTCCCTGCCCGCACCACTGCGAGCAGGGAAACAGATGAAAAGTCCACTCCCAGTGGGAGGGATCATTTTCCATGCCCCCGCTGTGGAGCTTTGGGATTGCTCCCGTCAAGCGAGCGCAAACACAGGTTTCTCTGCCTGCACCAGTGCTTGCCGGGAAACCGCTATGTCCCGGGCTTGGGCACCCCGGGACACAGAAGGAGCCGGCCCTAGGGGATGGTGAGTCCAGGGCCATCAATGGCTCCAGGAAGAGGGCCATATGGCCCCCTCACTATTTAAAGCATGGCTGGCCCCAGAGGATGGGGTCCCTGGGGCCGAATGGAGCCCCCTCCCCCTTTTTTACTAAGGGCAGGTTCCGGGGGTGGGGTTACTGGGGCTGAAATTAGCCCAGGAAGGGCAGTCATATGTGCCCCCTCCCCATTATATAATAATATAGTTCCCCTCTGGGACCTGGCCCATCTGGGGGGGCTAATGAAAACAAGCGAGGCAAACCGTGCATGTTTTTTTTTCCTGCAGATCCTCCGTGGATTTGCAGGAATTTTTTTTATTTAAAAAACATTTTTGATCTCTAGTGGGGTCCCACCACCAGGCTTAGGGGGTCAAGGTATTCATACCCTGCCTCCTTGTGTTTTTTTCATGTTTTTTTTTTGGCCCAGTGCGAGTCCGAAGATGGCTGCCAACACTTCCTGGTTGAAGTGGTGGCAGCCAATCAGATCTCATTTTGAGGTCTGTCGGATTCCCAGACCCTCCGCGTCTCTAGATATAAATAAATCTTTTTTCTTTATTAACTCAAAAACTACTGAACAGATTTACACCAAATCACAAAAAGAGATCTTTCTGGACAAAGATCTAGCTTTCTGATAAAATTGCTGTAATTCCATTCAGCAATTCGGGCTGTAGTCGTGTCTGAAATCCCAATGGGACATTGCATGGGGAAAACACGCTTTGGGGCACCCCTTTTTTCTCGGCCCCCGCTAGATGAATCACTCCAAACTTTCCAGACAGTAGCAGAAGTTAGTGGCAAACTAGTTTTGAAAATTTTGTGAAGATTCATCAAATGGCGCCAAAGTTATTAGCAAAACAAAAAACGCTTTTCCTATGGCAACCGCCAGTAGGTATATATATTATAGAGCAGCATGTTACCTATTCATCTAAAGTGCTTCGGTGCCCCATCAGGGTTATGTAACACTATATGAAAACTATGCAATGCATAATTATTTCTTCCTACTAGTGCATTTTATTTGTGAAAAATAATGCCACAGTACCTCACGCGGTTATAGGGACATTATGGGCTGGACTGCTTCAGGCCCCTCATGATTATCACAGGGCATCTCGCCCCCGATCAGGGCATTGGGCATTTTAGAAATGAATTCATGGAATCGATTTATAGCATAGAAAAATAACATTTGACTGCAGATCAGGACTGCGGGGGTTTGGGTCACCCCTTTGTGGTGGATGGTTTTCTTGCCTATCCCACTCTCCTGCTCCTTATTCAATGGCTGGCTTTCAACCCTTTTTTGTGTTTGTCCTCTGTCTGGAGCCCAGCTGTTTTACCATGTTTCTGATTGGTTGACTTGTATCCCTCTCCTGCAGAATTGCATGAATTACTTTTTGTATTTTCTTGCAGCACCCTGTGGATGTGCATTTTTTCCTTCCTCTCTCCCCTGCCATTGCTTTCTTAACTAACTAACATTGATTTTTTTTTAGGTTTGGTGAGGGCCTGGCTGTTGTACATTGCTCCTGCATACATGCCAACATTTTGTAAGAGGAAAGTGGGAGATTTTTAAAAAATAATCGGGAGAATGTATTTCTCCCATTGACTTCTATTGCGGGCTGCATCAGGTCTATCGGCATGTATAGGACTTGCAAGTGTGCTGCTGCAGGCTTGGATATCAGAAATTAAAATATACGTTTTTTCCAAACCTGTCAGGGGCACATAGAAATTGCTATGGCAGGCACAGAAAGCGTGACAAAGATGTTGTGCACATGCAAGCAGGAGCAGGTTACTGTCAGTCAGTGGCGTAGCTAGACGTTGTGCCGCCCGTGGCGGTCCCTGCGTTTGCCACCCAGCAGCCGCATGTAAGAACAGGGGGGTGCTGACGATTCCTGCGACGGTCGCAGGTAAGAGCGGGGGTGAGGCTGCCGCTCTCAAAACTCATGCTGCCAGGGGAGGACCACCCACTCCCCCACCCCCCACTTGCTACGCCACTGCTGTCAGTGCATAATCCGAGCCACAAAAGACCAACCCCTGCCATCTGAAGCCTGCCAAGGAATCAGGTTTCTGCATGCAGGAATCAGGAGGTGGGAGACTATCCTTGAAGTCGGTAGTCTCCCACCTGAATTGGGAGGGTTGGCATGCTTGCTTCTGTGCCATTTGCTTTTGAGCCTCTACTCACCTGGCCGCCATCTTGAGCTCCTCCTCTTCCCTCTTTTTTTCACATTACGCTTTGTGAGGGCACAGCAGCTGTACAGTGCTCAGAGTCACATGCTTTTTACAACTGCCCCCTACTCCCACTCAAGCTTCCCAGTTTTTTAATACATAATTACTTTTTCTTCAGGCTCTGCAGTTGCACGCTGCTGCCAGCCATTTGCTTTTCAATCACTGTGTGTCATCCCATACATAGTTTAGTTTATCACTTTAATGTTGCAAGATGGCCATCCGCCATCTTGGGGTGGTAAATTTAAATAAAGTAAAAAGATGGCCACTGTGTATGCATGCACATACACTGCAGCCACCTTTAAATTGATTTTTAAAGCATAAGAAAATACTTTCAAAGTTGGCCTTGGCAGATGCTTGTGCACACATGGCTGCCGTTTTTTAATACATTTTTATATGCTTTAGAAAATCCATTCAAAATGGCCACCATGGATGCCTGCACATTTGCATCAGCCATCTTTGAACAGATTTTCTTACACTTTAAGAAAATATTTTCTTCCCAGATGGCTGCCACCAGGAGGACCCGGCATGGCAGTTCGGGCTGGACTGTTCCCATGAGGAGCAGGGTCAAGACTGATTTGCAATTGGCTGGGTCCAAACTGGGGTGGCGTAGTGAGCAAAAGAATGATGGATTTATCCCAGATCTCTTGACTGGGAGTGAATGTTTGATTCATTCAGCATTCCGTCCATCATTTGTTGCCGCAGCACTTTTTTGCCCTAAGTGGGATGGGTATGCCCAGACGTGGGTCCATTGCTCACTGTGCCACTGGATTCAAGCTAGGCTGGCTGATGAGGGGTGTTACCCTGAAACCGGTCCCAGGATGCTTGTTTCCTGTCCAGGGAGGACCCGGCTTGGCAGTTCGGGCTGGACTGTTCACATGAGGAGCTGGGTCAAGACTGATTTGCATAAGGCTGGGTCCAAACTGCGGTGGCATAGTGAGCAAAAGAACAATGGATGTAACCCAAATCTCTTGACTGGGGTGAATGTTTGATTCATTCAGCATTGTAACCATCATTTGTTGCCGGAGCACTTGCAATCAATAGCACAAACTAAACACTAATATTAGTCTGTTTTAAAGTTACCATATAGTTTCCTTTTCATTGGCTTGTTTTTCTGCAGTTATGAATATATTAGCCAGGAATCACAAAGTCACTCATTTTCAACCCAACCTAAAGATTCATGTAGAAATGTTCATACTCTTTTGCATAAGAGCACACTCTCTCCTCATATTTATTTTGTAAGGAGTCTCTTCAGTAGCCTTACAATATAACTGTAGAAAAATACTAAACTGTAGGTAACATCTTCTTATGGATCTAAAAATCTAAAAGCACTATTGGAACACAGAAAGATGAATCCTGGGTTCTACCATGTATGGGTGTGAGTGTATATTTGTCAGTCACTATACATAGACAAGATGGTGATACTTCATGCAGAAGTTATGCATTCCAGGTCAGAAATACAGAAGGAACTCATCTTGAGTGGGATCCGGCCAATGCAGGAAGCACCAACTCAGGAATACAGAAGGAACTCATCAAGTGAATAGGGTCAATGGAGGAAGTGCCAGCTCAGGAATACAGAGGAACTCATCAAGTGAATAGGGTCAATGGAGGAAGTGCCAGCTCAGGAATACAGAGGAACTCATCAAGTGAATAGGGTCAATGGAGGAAGTGCCAGCTCAGGAATACAGAGGAACTCATCAAGTGAATAGGGTCAATGGAGGAAGTGCCAGCTCAGGAATACAGAGGAATTCATCAAGTGAATAGGGTCAATGGAGGAAGTGCCAGCTCAGGAATACAGAGGAACTCATCAAGTGAATAGGGTCAATGGAGGAAGTGCCAGCTCAGGAATACAGAGGAACTCATCAAGTGAATAGAGTCAATGGAGGAAGCACCAGCTCAGGAATACAGAGGAACTCATCAAGTGAATAGGGTCAATGGAGGAAGCGCCAGCTCAGGAATACAGAGGAACTCATCAAGTGAATAGGGTCAATGGAGGAAGTGCCAGCTCAGGAATACAGAGGAACTCATCAAGTGAATAGGGTCAATGGAGGAAGTGCCAGCTCAGGAATACAGAGGAACTCATCAAGTGAATAGGGTCAATGGAGGAAGTGCCAGCTCAGGAATACAGAGGAACTCATCAAGTGAATAGGGTCAATGGAGGAAGTGCCAGCTCAGGAATACAGAGGAACTCATCAAGTGAATAGGGTCAATGGAGGAAGTGCCAGCTCAGGAATACAGAGGAACTCATCAAGTGAATAGGGTCAATGGAGGAAGTGCCAGCTCAGGAATACAGAGGAACTCATCAAGTGAATAGGGTCAATGGAGGAAGTGCCAGCTCAGGAATACAGAGGAACTCATCAAGTGAATAGAGTCAATGGAGGAAGCACCAGCTCAGGAATACAGAGGAACTCATCTTGAGCCAGGAAGGCCCATTCAGGAAGTGCAGAAATATAAATAGAAGGAACTCATTGCATGCACACAGGGCACCACTTATATCCTCAGGAACTGCACACCCACATATTTGAACCAATGGAGGTAGCGCCAGGTCAAAAATACAGAAGGCAATCATCTTAAGTGTATCAAGCCAATTTAGGAGGCTCCAAATCAGGACACAGAAATAACTCATCTCAAGTGGGTAGGGTCAGTGCAGGAAACACTGGCTCAGGAATACAGAAGGTACTTGTAGTGTTTCACTTTACTACCCTAAAGCCAGCAAAAATGAAGTCACCCAGCAGGAGGATTAAAGGCAAAACATTAGGGGGAGAACCATGCCAAGGATGCCAGTCTAACACGTGCCCCCCAACTGAAAGTGGGAAGAACTCCTTGGGAGTTCTCTAGACTAAGGTGGAAAAAACATGGAGAGAACATCAGCATTGGCGTGGTTTGTTCCAAGATGGTGTTCCTCTGTAAAGTCCATTCCCTATAGGGAGATGGACCGGATGTATGATGATACAACGTGATCATTTAGATCGCGGTACATTACATAGCTGTTTTTACAGCACAAGTCGTTACAACGACTTGCGCTGGAGGGCGCTGGACTTAGGAATAGTGTGATTTACTATACCAACTCCAGTCTACGTACAGTAGGGAAGGTGTTGGAATAGTAAATTACACTATTCCTTAGTCTAGAGCGCCCTCCAGTGCAAGTCGTTGTAACGACTTGCGTTTTAAAAACAGCGATGTAAATGTATTGCAGTGTTTTGACTGCGTTGTAAAGGTCGTTTTCCGATGGACCACCTCAACAGTTTGGGATTCTCACCTCTCTTCTGTATTAGCCATATGAGAGGTCTGTGGTCTGTCTGAACCCGGAAGTGAGCACCAAACAGGTATGATCTCTGCTTCTTCGGTGCCCAGACCACTGCTAAGGCTTCTCTTTCTATTGCACTGCACCTCTGTTCCCGGGGAAGTAACCTATTACTGATGAAGGCTATAGGCTGAGCCAGGCCTTTTTTGTTTAGCTGTGTGAGCACGGCCTCTTTGCCATGCTCTGACGCATCTGTCTGTACAATAATTTCTTAGAGAAGTCTGGGGCCTTGCTCAAAGGTCTGCTTCCAAGTGTCAAAACCGTTCTGGAACACTTTCATCCAGATCACCTGTCTCGGCTGCTTCTTAGAAGTCAGCTCTGTCAAGGGTGCAACATTGGTGCCATACCCCTTGACAAATCTCCTGTAATAACTGGTGAGTTCTAAGATGGCTCTCATCTCTGTCTGGGGGTTCCTAAGCTAGAATGGTTTGAATTTTGGCTTGGAGGGGCTGTACCTTGTCTTCTCCAACTTGGTGAGCGAAGTAGACCACTGAACCCTGTCCTGTCTTGCACTTACTGGCCTTGATAGTCAGACCTACACTTCTGCAGAGCCTGAAGTAGTTCCCTGAGGTGGCACAGGTGGTCCTTCCAACTAAAACTGAAGAATGCAATGTCGTCTAGATAGGTGGCACGGACGTTTTCAAACCCAGGCAGGACCTGGTTGACCAACCTCTGGATGGTGGCATGGGTGTTCTTCAACCCAAAGGGCATTACAGGAACTGGAAGTGCCCTTTTGTGGTAGAGAACGCTTATCTCTCTTTGGCCCCCTCAGTCAAGACAATTTGCCAGTACCCAGACGTTAAATCAAATCAGCTCCCAAACGATCTATGAGTTCATTCGCTTGGGGCATTGGGTGTGCGTCAGTCTCAGTGACTGCATTGAACCCCGGGTAACCCACGTAGAAACGTAATTCTGAGGTGGTGTCTGGAGGAACAGCTTTGGGAACCAACACAACTGGGCTGGACCAAGGACTGGTCTCATTTATCCCTAACTGCAGCATTTTGGAGACTTCCTCCTTTTGCGGGCTCTCACCTTGTCAGACAGCCTGTAGATTTTACTCTTCACAGGCATGCTGTCCCAAGTATCAATATCATGGGTACACCATGTAGTGAGTCCTGGGGTACGGGAGAAGAGTGAGGCAAACGGCCCCAACAACTGGTGGCAGTCTCTCTTTTGATCTAGTGTCAGGGTAAGGCAAAGGCTGACACCCCCCACTGACCCATCCTGCTCCTTGGAAAAAAGGAGGTCGGGGAGAGGTTCACTCTCCTACTCCAGTCTATCATTCCTGACCAGAAGTATGGTTACCTCAGACCTCTCGAAGTGGGGTTTGAGGTGATTGAAGTGCAAAACCCTTACCCTGTGCCTCGCAGAGCCTGCACCCTATGCCCATTAATGGTCACCCACTGCCTGTACTTCCTAGTTTCATCAGGCATGAGGGTTCTCTGGACCACTTTACTGTCGCCCAGAGACACTATGGTCATCCCAGATGGCTCCCCACCATCAATTGGGATCAATTCCTCCCTAAGCGCAACCCTGCCACTCCCAGTGTCTGCCCACCGGTGAGGGACGGTGACCGCCTAGGACACTTGGGATACCCTGGATAGTGCCTTTCTTGCTGACAAGCATAACACATGGGGAGTCTCTTCCCTGCTGACTTACCTGTAGGAAACAATTTCTTCTTATCACCAGGGGGTTGGGAATCATTACCCAGGGACTTAGTTTGAGGCCCTTGCAAGACCTCCTTACTTTTATTTCTGTCGCCCCCTCCTTCTTCTGTGGGGACCCGGTCCACACTGGGCGGGATCTTCCCCAGACACCTGCTTGTTGACCCCCTGTGTTAACCCAGCTGTCCGTCTCCTCAGCAAGCTCTCTGTGATCAGAAAGCTGCTTATCAATCAAGTGCTGGTGCACCTCGGTAGAACAAGCTAAGCATGTGCTCCTGCGCAATGAAATTTTACAGCCCCTTGTAGTCCACCACCTTACTGCCCTTCACCCAACCATCCAATGCCTTGAAAAATGAATCCAGACAATCTACCTAGGTCTGGGGGGTCAGTTTCACACTGTCCCTAAACGTGTGCTTGTACTTCTCAAGGGTCAGCCCATATTTCCAGACTAATGTCTCCTTCAGGATGGAATACTTCACTCGGTCACCCTCCTCAAGGGCCAGCAAGGTGTCCCTCCCACCAGGTGGAACATGCTTCCTCAAACTCGCCCTATAATCCCATTCAGGGATCCTGTGCATTTGTAAAGCTATTTCATAGGCCCCAAACCACCAGTCTATGTCTATGTCATACCCCATTCCATAATCAGGAACCAGACCCTTAGGTATGTGAACTCATTTGTCCGAGTACACAGATGAAATGCTGCCACCATTTGTGCTGAACTCAGCCCTCTTGGCTCTTAAGTCCAGCTCTCTCATGCTCCACTCTTGAGGCAACATAATTTTCTTTTCTGCCATTGCCACTTTGGCCTTCTCACTTTCCCACTTAAGTTTGGCCAGCTCCCACTTGAGCTTTCTTTCCTCCCGCCTGTCCTCCAGCTCTTCTAGGGACAGACCCCTAGAGGAACCACTACTGTATGGCCTGGAGGGTCCTATACTTCCCTCCTTCAGCTCCTGCTCCTCAGCATCCACAACATCACCCTTCCCCGGAATCCTCAGTTGAACCTCTGGCTGCCAGCCAGGCCCTCAATGCCTTTTGAAGTTCCTCTTTTCTACTGAGGCCTTTAAAAGAACAGTTCAGGTCTCTGCAGAACCCTTTGAGCTGGGTTACCGTATAGGTTTCCAACGTATCCTGCTCAAGCTCCACTACTGCAGGTACTTCCGCTTGGTCTCCCGACTTAGACATGAATATGGTGAACACAAAAAAGTTTTCCAAACTAGAATGGCAAACCAACTAAAAAAAACTCAAGGCAATAAAACTATATTGTACACCGGAGTCGTAGCGAAACACTGTGTTGCTAGGGCTTGTGCCAACACACATCCTATCCACATCACTGATCACCAAATGTTAGACCCAGCGGTTTCTGGCTGGCTGGGATGCATCGAAGCGATACCAAATGCCAGAAACCGGTCCTAGGATGCTTGTTTCCGGTCCAGGGAAGACATGGCTTGGCAGTTCGGGCTGTACTGTTCCCATGAGGCACAGGGTCAGACTGATTTGCATATGGCCATGTCTGAACTGGGGTGGTGGAGTGAGCTAAAGAATGATGATGGATTAAACCCAGATCAGTTGACTGGGGGTGAGTGTTTGATTGGCTCAAACGTTCCGTCCATCATCCTCTTTTGTATCGCTTTGTTCGCCCTAAGTTGGCGGGGGTATGCCCAGACGTGGGTCCCTTGCTCACTTTGCCACTGGATTCAAGCAAGCCTGGCTGATGACGGCTGGAATGCCAGAAACCGGTCCTAGGATGCTTGTTTCCGGTCCAGGGAAGACATGGCTTGGCAGTTCGGGCTGTACTGTTCCCATGAGGCACAGGGTCAGACTGATTTGCATATGGCCATGTCTGAACTGGGGTGGTGGAGTGAGCTAAAGAATGATGATGGATTAAACCCAGATCAGTTGACTGGGGGTGAGTGTTTGATTGGCTCAAACGTTCCGTCCATCATCCCCTTTTGTATCGCTTGGGATGCATCGAAGCCAGACAGAATACACCATCCTAGATAGGATGAGTATGATACACTTATCCAATAACCTGTGCCTACCCTTGGGTAGCTTGTTACAGAGCAGTCAGGCTTATTCTCAGAATCAAAGTTTAAAGTATTGGCATCACCCTCGCAATACACTGCGTATGCTACAAAAAAACTCCACACCATATGTATAAAACACTGGTCTTTCTATTACACACACATTGAAATCAAAATTACATACACATTTGATATATACTTTACAGTTATATCCAACTGTAGAACTCTCCATTAGCAGCAGAACAGCATGAACATATTTGCACTCTTCATAGGTATTCATAAAACACAAGATTTCCAATATTGCATAGCCCATACAGTTGCAATGGTAAAAAAAATCACAGGTTTCGACTAAGCCTCGTGACCCAGCTCCTCAGTCACTCAAACGGCATCAGCCAACTATACACGTTGCCCCTGCTGGCAACACTTTGATTAGATTAACGGAACCACCTAAAGCGGAAGGAAAGTGTTACTGGGTGTCGTCCATCCAGATTAGGCCTTCAGTCAATCAGTGGCACCTTCACGAGTGCGGGATCACTATCCCCTCCCGTAGGTAAAAGATTGTGATACCAGAAACTGGTGTGCTTCCCAATTGGAGAAATGTTTCTCCTCCGGCGGGGGTGTGAGCTGCAGTTGCTCCAGGAAGCCGGCCATGGGTGCCCACAAGGCACAACAAGACCACTGGGTCCAGTCACAATATTCTCCACATCAGAGTACCTTGTGGTGTGGGTCTGGGGAGAGGGAGCCAGCGCCCTCGGATGGAGGCTTTGATGTCAGGCACTATTGTCCTCCTGATCTGGAGGTCAGAGACAGTCTAGGTTTCCAGCTCAGGTCCCACAGACATGGCAGATGCCCCCAACACCCCTCGGACATAACACGCCACAGAGTGGCGAGCACGGGTCCCTCAGACTCAGCAAACTTCCCCCATACTCCTCAAACTCCTCACATTCTGGCACCTCAGGTGGCCACTGATATTAACAGCAGACTCTTCTGCACAGTGTGATTGCGGCGTACATCAAGACGGTCCTTGTCCCAACCGATGATCACTTCTATCTGTTTATGCCGCACCTTGCGTGGTCCTATGATCTTGTGGAAATGGGGAGATCCTTTCTGTCCCTGGGATCTTGTGGACAGGATGCCAGCCAATCGACCCTTGGAGAGTGCTTAGAGACCCGGGCCACAAAAGTTGGCAATTAGCTTCAGGCCAGTAACATCCAGGCAAAATCCACCAAGTGATAGTCCCTGGAGCACGACAAGCCCCGGGTGACCACAAGTTTGCGGATAATCCAGTTGCAGTCCCTCCCGCCCCATTAGTTCCTTTTGTTGATGTTTCACCGTCGAACCAGCACAGTTTGGTTCCAATCACAAAAACCTCTCTAACTCCTCAGGGCAGAGCCCCAGTAGTTATACCGACAATCGTCTTTGAAGACGATATCAGTTTAAAAGGCCACCTTTGAAATGCAGGGGCCCTCTTTAAATGTTGTCCTGTCTGCCATCCTACCCCAGGAGGCTTGATCAATATCATTACTGGTGCCAAAACCCTGCCTCTTGGAATGGAGGTGCCAATTCCACCCCACGTACCCGTCCCAGGAAGGCCCCCCAGAGTCAGAGGTCTGCAGTTTCCCTTGAGCCCCTAGTTTATGCTCTTCTATCAGGAATGCACAGATGTAGTTGTCCCTCCCAGCATCCAGATGTGGATTGGAGACAGGCTGACAGGCACACAGAGCCATGAGCACAGAAATGCACACTTTCCCAAAGTGGTATTTCCATATTAGTAATGTTGAATCCACTCGCACGACTGGAGAAGATTTTGCCATTACTAACTCATCGATATCAAACACTATACTGACACTCTTCTGCACATTGGAAATGCAGCTCAATAGCCCTTCCACAGATCCCTCATGTCAATCCAATGTGAGAAGCAGGCTCTTCCGTACCAAACACACCATTCGGTGCCATTCACTACCAGTGCATGTAGCGCACCAGCGCACATGCCCTACCTCTTCCTGACACTGCACCCTGCCCCCAGGGAGTACTCCGATGTAGCAAGAGACATGCAGAACCTTGGCAAGTAGCTTTTTAAATGCCAAGCCAAGTAACAGTAACCTGTACACACAGGCCCCGCCATGGCAAACCTGTAGCACGTTGAAGAGCTACCTCTGTGGTTGGCACAACCAGTGCTGCAGGCCTATGGAGTAGTGTTAGAATTGGGGGTCTCTAGTTGGCACAGGTAGGTACTTGTGACAAATAGGGACCCTCGCCTCTAGTCAGGGTAAAGGGGTACACTCCTAAAATAACCCCTGCTCACCCCCTTGGTAGCTTGGCACGAGCAGACAGGCTTATCTCAGAGGCAGTGTGTAAAGCATTTGTGAACACATACAGTAATCTAGTGACACACTACAGATGGACACCACACAAGGTTTATATCAAAAATAAGTATTCTTTATATAGTTTTAACACAAGACCATAAACGACAAAAATCCACAATACTGTACTTAAAATGGTAGTTTTAGCTTAGTTCAGTTCAGTTCTTAAGATGCGACACTTTAAGTCAATGTACCTTACGATGCGGGACGCTTCCACAACAAGCAATGTTGCAGCGATGGAAATGCGACAAAGTTCTGGTGCAAAGAAATAAAGACGTCAAGTTCTTCCTGATGCGGCACGCTTCTCCAATGTTGCGAGAAGTCTCGATTCGATGCGTCAACTGCAGCGGCGACACCCTTGTTCAGCGATGCGACGGCAACAGCTTCGGCTGCGACACTCTTCTCCAACGTTGCGAGATGCTTCCGCTCGATGCGACAACTGCAGCGGCGACACCCTTGTTTCGTGATGCGACGGCAGCAGCTCCGACGGCAGCACGCTTCTCCGTGGATGTGAGGCGCTTCTCTCGATGTGGTGCAATGCGTCAGCTACAGCGGCGACATCTACGATGCGAAGGCAGCGGCTGCGACGGCGACACGCTTCTTCCTCGATGCGAGACTCTTCTCTTGATGCGGTGCAATGCGACAGCTACAGCGGCGACATCTACGATGCGACGGCAGCGGCTGCGACGGCGACACGCTTCTTCGGGGTTGCGGGACGTTTCTCGAGATGCGGTGCAATGTGTCAGCTACAGCGGCGTCATCTCCGTGATGCGACGGCAGCGGCTGCGACGGCGACACGCTTCTCCCTCTTGAGTCGCGCTTCCAGCTCCTTGCGACACGCAGTCCCTTTAGAAGGCCCAAAACAACAGCAGGCACTTCCAAAGGATTCTTGGGGAGCTGGTGGTTGAAGTCTGTTGTCCCTGAGACTTCAGCAGGAGGCAAGCTCTTTTCTCAAGCCCTTGGAGATACTTTACAAGTTGAATAAAAGTGCACACAAAGTCCTTTCTCCTTCCGTTGGCAGTCAGGCAACCACTGCAGGCAGATCCCTCTAGCTTAGGGATAGTCTTCTCCTCAGTTTCTTCTTGGTTCCGCTCCTCAGCAAAGGGTTCTTCTTGTTGTTCCACAGTGATCTAATTTCCCAGGGGTCTGGGTCCCCTTTTTATACACAGTTTTCCTTTGTTCTCTGAAGGCAGAGAGGCCTCTGCCTACTCCAAAACCAGTTCTGGTCAGTCCTGGAGCACTTTGTTTTTCTGACTCCTTCTTTCCTTTCAGAATGTGGGGCAGGGTGCTCAGCCGCCCGGCAGGAGGTGGAGCCAGCATTGTGGAAGGCAGGCACAGCCCTATTCAGACCCAGGTGCAACTCCGCCCTCCACTCTGGATGCAGATCTTTCTATTCAGCCCTGCGCTGACTCACCCTGTCTCCTGTAGCCACCCCCAGCCCCTGTCACTCAATCTCCAGACAAGGAATACACAACCTAGCAGAGGCAGGCTTGGAAGTTTAGGCAAGAAAATACCCACTTTCTAAAAGTGGTATTTTCAAACACAGAATGTTAAAACCAACTTCACTAAAAGATGTATTTTATCATTCTGAGTTCAGGCATACTAAATTCGTTTTTCTACCATGTTCCCTGGGTCAGTTCTGACTATAAGGTGTAATAGTCAGTCTGCCCATTCTGGCCTATGGGGAGCAGGTAGCCTTGCAATAGTGAAAAACGAAAATGGCTGTAATTCACTATTAGGACATGCCACACACACCAGGGCATGTCCTACCTTGTACTTACAATGCACCCTGCCCTAGGGCCTACTTTAGGGGTGACCAACATGCAGTAAAGGGAAGGTTTAGGGACTGGTAAGTGGGTGTACTCACCAAGTCGACATGGCAGCCCTAGGCTGCACACAGGCTCTGCAATGGCAGGCCTGAGGCACATTTTACAAGCCGCTTCTGTGGGTGGCACAACCAGTGCTGCAAGCCCACCAGCGGCATTGGATTTACAAGCCCTGGGCACACTCAGTGCACTGTACTAGGGACTGACAAGTAAACCAATCATCCAATCATGGAGTCACTAATCCATCACGCAATTTATCATAGGGAGCACTTGCACTGTGGCACTGAATAGCAGTGGCACAGTGCCCAAAGCATCTAACACCAGCAAAAACAGATCAGTAACATAGGAGGCATCATAAAAAATGGAAGGGAGACCCACGCCAAGGATGCCAGGTCTAACACGTGTCCCCTCCAGCTGAAATGTGGGGAGAACTACCCTACCTCAGGGGAGCTCTCTTCACTAAGGCGGAAAAATCTGGACAGACCATCAGCATTGGCGTGTTCTGTACCAGGGCGGTGTTCCACCATGAAATCCATCCCCTGTAGGGAAATGGACCACCTCAACAGCTTTGGATTCTCACCCCTCATCTGCATCAACCATCTGAGGGGCCTGTGGTCTGTCTGAACCCGGAAGTGAGTCCCAAACAGGTATGGTCTCAGCTTCTTCAGTGCCCAGACCACAGCAAATGCCTCACGCTCAATAGCACTCCACCTCTGTTCCCGTGGTAGTAACCTCCTACTGATGAAGGCTACGGGTTGATCTAGGCCCTCCTCATTCATCTGTGACAGAACAGCCCCCACACCATGCTCTGAAGCGTCTGTTTGTACTACGAACTCTTTGGAGAAGTTGGGTGCCAGGAGCACGGGCGCCGTGCACATGGCAGTTTTCAGGGCCTCAAAAGCTTTCTGACAGGTGTCAGTCCAAGTCACTTTCCTGGGCTGCTTCTTGGAAGTCAGCTCTGTCAGGGGTGCAACGATGCTGCCATACCCCTTGACAAACCTCCTGTAGTAACCCGTGAGTCCTAAGAAGGCTCTCACCTCTGTCTGGGTTTTGGGGGGTTCCCAATTCAGGATGGTTTCAATTTTGGGTTGTAGGGGCGCCACCTGGCCGCTCCCCACTTGGTGTCCCAAGTACACCACGGAACCCTGCCCGATCTGGCACTTACTCGCCTTGATCGTGAGGCCTGCCCTCCGCAGCGCCATCAACACTTCCCAGAGGTGGCGCAGATGTTCTTCCCAACTGGCGCTGAACACCGCGATGTCATCCAGGTAGGCGGCACTGAACGAGTCCAGTCCAGCCAACACCTGGTTGACCAACCTCTGGAAGGTGGCAGGGGCATTCTTCATCCCTGGTAGTGCCCATCTGGTGTGGAGAATGCTGACCTCTCTCTGGCCCCGTCAGTCAAGGCGATCTGCCAGTACCCAGACGTTAAGTCAAACGTGCTGAGGTACCGTGCAGCCCCTAGCCGATCTATGAGCTCATCAGCTCTGGGGATGGGGTGCGCGTCAGTCCTGGTGACTGAGTTGAGTCCTCAGTAGTCCACACAGAACCGGAGTTCTGGTGTGGCACCCGGTGCGGCAGCCTTTGGGACCAAGACCACTGGGCTGGCCCAAGGACTGTTAGAGGACTCAATCACCCCTAACGCAAGCATTTTGGAGACCTCCTCCTTGATGCAAGCTCTCACCCTGTCAGTCACCCTGTAAGATTTGTGCTTCACAGGTGTACTGTCCCCAGTGTCCACATCATGGATGCACCAATCTGTGACACCGGGAACCAGGGAGAACAGATCAGAAAACTGTCCCAGCAACTGGCGGCAGTCATTCTGTTGCTCAGGGGTCAGGGTGGAAGAGAGGTTGACACCATCCACTGACCCATCTTGCTCTGTTGCTGACAGGAGGTCAGGAAGAGGCTCGGTCTCCTCCTCCATCCCAGCATCTGTCGCTAAGAGCATGCCCACTTGGGACCTCTCCAAGTGGGGCTTCAGGCGGTTGACATGCAGGACCCTCAAGGGCTTCCTGGGAGACCGCAAGTCCACCAAGTAGGTAACCGGACTTTTGCGCTCTACAACCTCAAAGGGTCCGGTCCACTTATCCTGGAGCGCGCAGGGCTCCACTGGGGCCATGACCCACACTTTCTGACCAGGCTGAAGCTCTACCAGAGTGGCATTCTGGTCGTACCACCGCTTCATCTCCTCCTGGCTGGCTTCCAGATTCGCCTCAGCGAGTTGCCTGAAACGCCTAGTTTGGTTCCTAAAGGCCAGCATGTAACTGTATACATCCTGGGGAGGTTTCCTGGGAGATTGCTCCCAGCCTTCTTTGACCAAACTTAGAGGTCCTCTTACTGGGTGTCCATAGAGAAGCTCAAAGGGGCTGAACCCTAGAGATTTCTGTGGCACCTCACGGTAAGCAAAGAGCAGGCATGGTAAGAGGACGTCCCACTTACGCCTCATAGGTTCCTCAAGACCCATAATCATGCCTTTGAGGGTTCGGTTGAACCTTTCAACCAATCCATTTCCTTGGGGGTGGTAAGGAGTGGTAAACTTGTAGGTTACCCCACACTCCTGCCACAGGGACTTCATATACTTGGAAATGAAGTTGGTCCCCCGGTCAGACACTACCTCGCTAGGGAATCCCACTCGGGAGAAAATTCCCATCAGTGCTCGTCCCACCACGGGGGCCGTCACTGTCCTCAGAGGTATGGCTTCCGGGTACCGGGTGGCATGGTCCACCAAGACCAGGATGAACCTGTTGCCCATGGCTGTCTTGGGGTCCAGTGGCCCCACAATGTCAATACCCACCCGTTCAAAGGGGGTGCTGACTACAGGGAATGGCTGGAGAGGAGCCTTGCGCTTCCTCCCACTATTTCCACTTGCCTGGCAAGTCTGACATGTCCTGCAGTGAGTGTCTGAACTCCTGCGCATTTGGGGCCAATAAAAGTGGGTGACAAGCCCCTCAAAGGTCTTGTCCTGTCCCAAATGTCCTGCCAATGGAACATCATGAGCCAGCCCCAGTAGGAAGGCTCTGAGGCACTGGGGTACCACCAGCACACGGGCTGACCCAGGCTCAGCAACCTTAGGCTCAGTATACAGGAGATCATTTTCCCAATAGACCCAATGTGACCCAGACTGATCACCTGTTGCCTGGTCTGCAGCCTATTGCCGCAGACCCACCAGAGAAGGGCATTCCTTCTGCTCCTTGCAGAATTCTTCCCTGGAGGGTCCTCCTTCTTGCTGCCAATGGGTCAGCTCAGGCAGGTCCCCCAGTTCAGCTACCTGTTCCCCTGTAGGCTCCAGGGCATCCCCCTCAAGGTCTGCCTCCTCCTGGACCGTGGGAACTTCGGGGGCCGGTTTCCCGCGCCCCCTGCCTCTTCTCGTGATGGCAGGTACCTGGGCCTCCCTCTCAGGCTCCAGGTCCTCTTGAGCACCTTTACTTGCTGCCATGGATCGGGTAATCACACACGCCCAGTCAGGCAAACCCAACATCTCTAAATGAGCACTTCGCTCCACCTTCGCCCAAGGTGAGCTCTCCAAGTCGTTCCCTAACAAACAGTCAACAGGCATGGCGGGCCTCACAGCTACCTGAAGAGTACCAGAGACCCCCCACTCAAAGGGAACCTGAGCCACTTTGCAGTGACTCTCTGTGTTGTCAGCGGCAACAACTGGATAGAATGCATGGGGGACAACCTGCTCTTGAGACACCAGGTGACACTTGACAGCTGTCACACTGGCTCCTGTATCTCTAAGAGCCTCCACCCTATGGCCATTGATGGTCACCCACTGCCTGTATTTCTTAGTGTTATCAGGCAGCTGGGTCTTGGGGACCATCTCACAGTCTCCTAATGAGACAAGGGACATCTGTGCGGGACCCTACCCCTCTGGGGCATCCATCTCCTCCCCCAGGGCTACACTAGCCATCTGCCGGGGGGCTGCACCAGGGGGTGCGGTCTTTCCAAACTGGCGGCACCTGGGATCACTCGCTATATGACCCAGATCCCCACATTTGTAGCATCTCAGGGGTCCCCTTTGAACAGGTGGACCTGTCGGGGCCCCTGAGGGTTTCTGGGGGGGAGACTGGGAACCTTTCCCTTGGTTCCCTTGGGGACTACTTTGGGGCCTTCTTTGGAACTCCCTCTGTTTACCCTTGCCCCCCCACTCTTCTGCTGGGGACCCTGCCCACCCTTGGCTGAGTCTCCCACGTGACCCTTGTGGACCCTGGTACTGACCCAGCGGTCCGCCTCCTCAGCAAGCTTCCTAGGGATAGTCAGCTTGCTATCTATCAGGTGCTGGCGTAGCTCTGGAAAACAGTTACTTGACAAGTGCTCCCATGCAATCAAATCAAGGAGCCCCTGAAAATCATCAACTTTGCTACCCTTCACCCAACCATCCAATGCTCTGCAGAAAAAAGTGACATATTCAACCCAGGTACTGTTCTCTATCTTCTTGCAACCCCTGAACCTCTGCCTATACAATTCAGGAGTTAAACCATACCTAGACATTAAAGCATCCTTCATGTGGTGATATGAATTATGGACATCAGAAGGCAAATATAGCAGTGTGTCCCGCCCCTCACTAAGGAACCGTCCCCACAACCCCGCTCCCCAATCCTTCTCAGGGACCCGGTGGGAAGACATGGCTACCTCATAGGCCTTGAACCACTGCCCAATGTCATCATTTTTAAAAACTCTCTGACCACATCCTTAGGAATATACACTCTAGATTCCACAGGCATTGACGGTGTGCTGCCACCAGAGGGAGTAATTTCTAAGCTCCTAGCTTTCAAATCCAACTCCCTCAAACTTCTATCATGCTCAAGCTGTATCCTCTTTTCTTCCAGGGCCAGTTTCCTAATTTCCAATTGCCCATTCATTTTGGCCAGCTCCAACTCATGCATCCTATTTTTCTCCCTGTCCTCCAGCTCTTCTGTGGACAGACCTTTAGCAGAAACACTGCTACCTGCTGGGGAAGGTGCCTTCCTTTCCCTGGACCCAATGGCCCTACCAGCTGCACATCTGCATCATTATCCCCTTCCTCATTCTCAGGGGTTTTCCTTGCTTCTACCCAGGCCCTCAGCGCCTTATAGAACTCCTCCTTCTTGGTGAGCCCGGTAATTGCAACATTAAATCTTTTGCAGAAGTGCTTCAGCTGCTTTGCATTGTAGCATTCTAGTTTCTCTTCTTCCCAATCAAAATCAACAGATGCTATGGATGCTGGTTTCATGATGGCTGAACTTGGAAAAAAATGGAACGTCCTAGAAAAACAAATCTACCTAAAGTATGTGGTCGCGTTTTGGTCTGCACTCACTAGTAGCGTTCACCAATCACTGTACATGAGTCACAAATGCAAGTCCAGAATCCTCACCGCTGACCACCAATGTTAGAATTGGGGGTCTCTAGTTGGCACAGGTAGGTACTTGTGACAAATAGGGACCCTCGCCTCTAGTCAGGGTAAAGGGGTACACTCCTAAAATAACCCCTGCTCACCCCCTTGGTAGCTTGGCACGAGCAGACAGGCTTATCTCAGAGGCAGTGTGTAAAGCATTTGTGAACACATACAGTAATCTAGTGACACACTACAGATGGACACCACACAAGGTTTATATCAAAAATAAGTATTCTTTATATAGTTTTAACACAAGACCATAAACGACAAAAATCCACAATACTGTACTTAAAATGGTAGTTTTAGCTTAGTTCAGTTCAGTTCTTAAGATGCGACACTTTAAGTCAATGTACCTTACGATGCGGGACGCTTCCACAACAAGCAATGTTGCAGCGATGGAAATGCGACAAAGTTCTGGTGCAAAGAAATAAAGACGTCAAGTTCTTCCTGATGCGGCACGCTTCTCCGATGTTGCGAGAAGTCTCGATTCGATGCGTCAACTGCAGCGGCGACACCCTTGTTCAGCGATGCGACGGCAACAGCTTCGGCTGCGACACTCTTCTCCAACGTTGCGAGATGCTTCCGCTCGATGCGACAACTGCAGCGGCGACACCCTTGTTTCGTGATGCGACGGCAGCAGCTCCGACGGTGGCACGCTTCTCCGTGGATGCGAGGCGCTTCTCTCGATGTGGTGCAATGCGTCAGCTACAGCGGCGACATCTACGATGCGACGGCAGCGGCTGCGACGGCGACACGCTTCTTCCTCGATGCGAGACTCTTCTCTTGATGCGGTGCAATGCGACAGCTACAGCGGCGACATCTACGATGCGACGGCAGCGGCTGCGACGGCGACACGCTTCTTCGGGGTTGCGGGACGTTTCTCGAGATGCGGTGCAATGCGTCAGCTACAGCGGCGTCATCTCTGTGATGCGACGGCAGCGGCTGCGACGGCGACACGCTTCTCCCTCTTGAGTCGCGCTTCCAGCTCCTTGCGACACGCAGTCCCTTCAGAAGGCCCAAAACAACAGCAGGCACTTCCAAAGGATTCTTGGGGAGCTGGTGGTTGAAGTCTGTTGTCCCTGAGACTTCAGCAGGAGGCAAGCTCTTTTCTCAAGCCCTTGGAGATACTTTACAAGTTGAATAAAAGTGCACACAAAGTCCTTTCTCCTTCCGTTGGCAGTCAGGCAACCACTGCAGGCAGATCCCTCTAGCTTAGGGATAGTCTTCTCCTCAGTTTCTTCTTGGTTCCGCTCCTCAGCAAAGGGTTCTTCTTGTTGTTCCAAAGTGATCTAATTTCCTAGGGGTCTGGGTCCCCTTTTTATACACAGTTTTCCTTTGTTCTCTGAAGGCAGAGAGGCCTCTGCCTAGTCCAAAACCAGTTCTGGTCAGTCCTGGAGCACTTTGTTTTTCTGACTCCTTCTTTCCTTTCAGAATGTGGGGCAGGGTGCTCAGCCGCCCGGCAGGAGGTGGAGCCAGCATTGTGGAAGGCAGGCACAGCCCTATTCAGACCCAGGTGCAACTCCTCCCTCCACTCTGGATGCAGATCTTTCTATTCAGCCCTGCGCTGACTCACCCTGTCTCCTGTAGCCACCCCCAGCCCCTGTCACTCAATCTCCAGACAAGGAATACACAACCTAGCAGAGGCAGGCTTGGAAGTTTAGGCAAGAAAATACCCACTTTCTAAAAGTGGTATTTTCAAACACAGAATGTTAAAACCAACTTCACTAAAAGATGTATTTTATCATTCTGAGTTCAGGCATACTAAATTCGTTTTTCTACCATGTTCCCTGGGTCAGTTCTGACTATAAGGTGTAATAGTCAGTCTGCCCATTCTGGCCTATGGGGAGCAGGTAGCTTTGCAATAGTGAAAAACGAAAATGGCTGTAATTCACTATTAGGACATGCCACACACACCAGGGCATGTCCTACCTTGTACTTACAATGCACCCTGCCCTAGGGCCTACTTTAGGGGTGACCAACATGCAGTAAAGGGAAGGTTTAGGGACTGGTAAGTGGGTGTACTCACCAAGTCGACATGGCTGCCCTAGGCTGCACACAGGCTCTGCAATGGCAGGCCTGAGGCACATTTTACAAGCCGCTTCTGTGGGTGGCACAACCAGTGCTGCAAGCCCACCAGCGGCATTGGATTTACAAGCCCTGGGCACACTCAGTGCACTGTACTAGGGACTGACAAGTAAACCAATCATCCAATCATGGAGTCACTAATCCATCACGCAATTTATCATAGGGAGCACTTGCACTGTGGCACTGAATAGCAGTGGCACAGTGCCCAAAGCATCTAACACCAGCAAAAACAGATCAGTAACAGGAGGCATCATAAAAAATGGAAGGGAGACCCACGCCAAGGATGCCAGGTCTAACAAGTAGCATTTGAGTTACATGCCCTAGGTATATGTCTTATCCCTAGACAAGAGACTTATACCTAACTCAAATCAGCCAATCATGTATACACCAGTCACCAGTATGTATATGACAAGCACAGCGCTTTGGCACTGAATGGCAGTGTCAAAAGCGCTCAAAGTCCTAAGCCAGCAAAACAAGGTCCAAACAAGTGGTTGGAAGCCACAAAGGTCAGGGAAGACCACGCTAAAAGAGTCCTGGTCTAACAGGACTCCTGAGGTCTTGAGATCCACCAGGTAGGTGGCCTCACTCTTGCGCTCTTTCACCTCATAAGAACAAGATCTGCAGTTTTGCAGGGCCCTGGGCGCCACAGGCTCCATAACCCCCAATTTTTGGCCAGTCTCAAACTCGACCAGAGTAGCCTTCTGGTCAATCCACCATTTCATGATCTCCTGGCTGGCTTTTAGATTCTCTTTGGTTTTCTTCCAGAAGCTCTTCATCTGGGTACGGAGTGCCACCATGTAGCAGACCACATCCTGGGTGGTCTTCCTGGGAGCTTGCTCCCAGCAATCCTTCACTAGCCTGAGAGGTCCTCTCACAGGATGCCCAAACAGAAGTTCAAAGGGTCGGAAGCCAACCCCCTTCTACGATAACTCCCTGTCGGCAAACAAAAGGCATGGCAGGAGAACGTCCCACTTCCACCGCAAGGGCTCTGACAGGCCTTATTGAAATCTCAACAAGCCCATTAGTTTGGGGGTGGTAAGCAGTGGATAACTTATAGGTTACCCCACACTCCTTGCATATTGACTTCATGTACGCAGACAAGAAGTTGGTACCTCGGTCAGATATGACCACCTTGGGGAACCCCATGTGGGTTAAGATCCCCATCAGTGCCCTGACCTCTGCGGGTGCAGTCACTGATCTCAGAGGTATAGCCTTCGTGTACCGGGTGGCATGGTCCACCAAGACCAGAATGTACATGTTGCCAAGGGCCAGCTTTGGGGTCCAGGGGCCCAACAATGTTAATGCCCACTCTTTCAAAGGGAGTGCCAATGACAAGGAATGGCTGCAGGGAAGGATTGTGCTTCCCTACTGACTTGCCATTGGCCTAGCAGGTAGGGCGTGACCTGCAGAATGCATCTGAGGCCATCCTCATCCAGGGCCAGTGAAAGTCGGTGTCAAGCCTTTTAAAGGTCTTGTCCTGCCCTCGATGAACTGCCAGGGGTACATCATGAGCCAGCTCCAGGAGGAAAGCACTGTAGCACTGGGGGGCCACCAACACATGAGTTGGGCCAGGCTCAGGATTAGGCTCGCTATACAGGAGACCATTCTCCCAGTAAATCAGGCCATCACCAGAGGTGTCACCAGATGCCTGGTTCTCGGCCTGCTGCAGTAGGCCCTCAAGAGTAGGGCAGTCCATCTGTGCCTTGCAGAACTCCTCCCTGGTGGGACCCCCTTCCAGCTGCCAATTGGTCAACTCAGGTAGGTTCCTCAGGCTGGAAATGTCCTCCCTTGTAGGTTAAGGGGAGTAATCCTCAGGCTCAGCCTCCTCCTGGACTGTGGGAGTTTCAGGAGCGGATTTCCCACACCCCTTACCCTTCCTCTTTTTGGCAGGCACCAGGGCTGCCAAGTTCCAGGTCCTCTTGACTACCCTCTCAGGCAGCCATGGACTATGGGATCAGGCAAACCCACTCAGGCAACTCTATCATCTCCAAGTGCAACCTGAGTTCCACCTCCTTCCAGATGGTGTGGTTGAGGTCATTGCCAAGCAGACAGTCGTCCACAGGCATGGATGGAATCACAGCTACCTTTAGGGAACCTGAAACCCCCCCACTCAAGAGAAACCAGAGCCACCTGATAGTGACTCTCATGATTGTCAGCTTCAATAACCTGGTGGAATGCATTACGGACTACCTGCTTTGAGGTCACCAGATGACATCCAACAGTTGTCATGCTGGCTTCCGTGTCTCTAAGAGCCTCCACCCTCTGCCTATAGATGAAGACTCACTGCCTGTATTTCCTAGTGTTACTAGGTATGTGAGTTCTCTGCACCATCCCTTCATCACCTAGGGACACTAGGGTAACTGCTGCGCTATCCCCCACACTATCTGGGGCAATCTCCTCCCCAATAGCTACATTAACCAACCCTGGTGTCTACCCACCGGTTGGGGGCTGTGTTCACTTGGGATACTTGGTATTCCCCTTGTAGTGCCCAACCTGTTTGCACTCATAGCACGTAGGGGGTGCCTTACCTGAGGACTTACTATCAGGGAACCATTTCTTCTTCTGTTCAGGTGGGGAGTGGGAGTCCTAACTCTTAGAGCTTGTTTGGGGACCTTTAGTAAACTCCCTGTTTTTATGTTTGTCTCCCCCTTCTTCTTCTGGTGGGGACCCTGTCCACCCTTGTGGTGTTTCTCCCAGATACCTTCTAATAGACCCTAGTGCTGAGCCAGCGGTCCGCCTCCTTGGCAAGCTTCCTGGGATAAGTAAGCTTGCTATCAATAAGGTGCTGGCGCAGATCTGCAAAACAAAGACTGAACATGTGCTCTCTCACAGTTAAATTGCACAGTCCCTGACAATCCTTCACTTCACTGCCCTTCACCCAACCATTCAATGCCTTACAAAAGGACACAATCTACCCAGGACTGCTGGCCTAGCTTACGGCTGTTCCTAAACTTTTGTCTGTATTTCTCAGGCACGAGGCCATACTTTCTGACAAGGGTGTCCTTCATGGGGGTACACCTCATCTTGTCCCCCTTTTTTATGGCGAATAGGTCATCCCTCCTGTCATTAGGGATGTGCTTCCAGAGGCTAGCCCACCAATCCTTCTCAGGGATCCTATGCATCTGCAAAGCCACCTCATAAGCTTCAAACTACTTGTCGATGTCATACTCTACAACAAAGTCAGGCACTAGACCTTTAAGAATATGGACCCTCTTGTCTCCAGAGGACTGCAGGTATGCTGCCACCAATATTGATGGGCTCTGCTTGCCCAGCCCTTATGTCCAGCTCTTTGAGGCTCCTCTTGTGAGCCATTTTTTTTTCTTCTGCCTCAATAGCCAGTTTCTTCTCCTCTATTTTCAACTGGGCCATCTGTTGTCTAAACTCCCTCCATGCCTTCCTGTACACCTGCTCCTCGGGGGACAGGCCTCGAGAAGGTACACTACTCTCATCTCTGGCAGGGAGTTCCAACTCAGGGCTCACATCATCCCCCTCTGTTGAAGGCTGTACCTCAGGCAGATTCTCTTCTTGCCTTTCCATCTCATCATACCCTTCTGTGGCTGCAACTAATGACTGGTGGGCTTCTACCCAGGCCCTCAGCACCTTTTTGGGGCTCCACCTTCCTGGTGCTGCTCTTTGCCGTAAGCCTCCTCTCCTTGCAGAACTCCTTGAGCTGGGCCACAGTGTAAGCATTCATGTTAGCCAGATCAAATTCCATCCTTCCAGGTGTGGTTCCAGGAACAACAGTCAGAGAGAGAATTTAGAAAAAATAAAAAGGCCAATCAAAGAAAATTTAAGCTTGAATGGGTCTCAGATGTGGGATGGTAGTGTAACACAAAACCACTATATGGCAGTGAACAAACAAAAATCCAAATCCTCACCGCTGATCACCAATGTAAGAAATTGGGTTGTTGGTTGACTGGGGGCGTGAACCCTGATCAAGCAGCAACCACAACCCTTGTCAGTGTGAGGCACAAGCCAATCCTAAATTAACCTGTACTCAACCCTCTGGTAGCTTGGCACAAAGCAGTCAGGCTTAACTTAGAAGTATTTGTGCAACACTTCAAACAGAAGTAAAGTGAAACCCTACACAAAAAGGATCCGACACCAGTTTAGAAAAATAGAGGTTTTTTTATAAATAAAACAAGACCAAATTCCAATCAGTAGAACCAGGGATATGCAATTTTAAAGATTTCAGTGAAGATAGCACCAAAAATCACAAAGCGCCAACCGTGGATATCTGGTCACACTGGACAGGGACAAAGTCACAATTTCAGGCCGACCTCGATGGAGTGTGGGCCGGCTACAGGGGCCTGGTTAGGCCGGCTGAACAAAGTATCTTAAATCTTGGTTTGTGGAGCGTTGCAAGGGTCCATGTCGAAGATGCGTTGTGTAGCCGAGGCGATGGGCAAGTTCCCAGGTGCGGGGAGGCTGCGATGCAAGGTCCTGCATCGTCATTGGGGATACTGTTGACGACAGCTTGCGATGCGAAGTCCGGTGTCGAGAATGCATTGTGCAGTTGTGGCAATGCGTCCGTTCCAAAGAGCTGCCAGGCAGCGATGCAGAGTCCGCCATTATCGTCGAGGCTGCCATCGACAAGGGATGGGAGGGCCTGCGCTGAGGATGTGTCACGCAGCAGCGGTTCTGAGAAGGCAGTGGGCTTCAATGCGATGCGGGTCTTTGCGACAGAGGAGACACATGCAGCAGCGGCAAAGTGTTGGTTCTGCTGGATCCACAGAGACTGGAAGAGCACCTTAGACCCACTTCCAAGGATCCAGGAGTGAAGTGGCACCACTTGGAAGGGTAGACTCACAGGTGGAAGAGTCCATGTGGCGGGCACGAGGTTATTGGAGCCTTCTGTCCCTGAGGCTCATGTCAGGAGGCTAGCCAACTAGTTCTTGGAGTCACTCTGGGGTCCTGGGTTCAACAGATGCAGGCCAAGTCCTTCTCACCCAGGCAAGAGGGCAGCAGGTCAGCAAAGCAGGGCAGCAGTCCTGCAGAGTGGTAGTTGTTTCAGCAGCATAGCAGTCCTTCTTCCTGGTAGAGTAGCCACAGGTCCAGAAGTGTACAGAAGAGTTGGTGACTGAGGTTCAATATTTATACCCAGATCTCCCTTTGAAGTGGGAGAAGCTTCTAGGGGCACGCCTTTGAAGTGCACAGGTGCCCTGCCTTCTTTTCCCTGGCTCCAGACTAACTACAGGGGTTATTCAGTCCTTTGTCTGGAGGCAGGGCACAGCCTATGTGTGGAGGCAAGGCACAGCCTATTGAAGTATAAGTGGGGCTCTGCACAGTTCCTCCCTCCCATCCTGCCAGTGATGGCCCATCCAGGCACACTTAAGCTCCCTATTGTGTGTGGATGTCTAGGAGGAATACACAAAGGCCAACTTGGAACTACATCCAGTCATGTGACCCAGAGACAAGCTGCAGGTACCAAATGGCAGTAAAATGCTGCTGTTCTAAAAGTGGCATTTTGAAAATTGTAATTTACAATCTGACTTCACAATGAGTTAGGATTTTTCATTACAATTCCAAAGACACCAAACATGAATGAGGTACCTGTTTCCATTTGGAAGTTACAGCTTATTAAATATGATAAGGTAACTCCAATGTTATCCTTTGGGAGAGGTAGGCCTTGCAGTAGTGAAAAACATATTTGATGAGTTTTCTACTACCAGGACATGTAAAACTAAAAAGTACATCTCCAACTATTCAAATAGACTGCACCCTGCCCTCTGGGCTCTTTAGGGCCTACTCTAGGAGTGACTTATATGTATTAAAATCGAAGGATTGGGGCCGGGCAAAAAGATTTATTTTGCCAGTTCTAAATGGCAGTTTAAAACTGCACCCACAAGCTACAATGGCAGGCCTGAGACATGTTTAAAGTGCTATTTGAGTGGATGGCACAATCAGTGCTGCAGGCCTACTAGTGTAACTAAAACAATGTATCTAAGGGTGTAAGTTAGGAGTCAATTTTTGGTAGCAGAATTAATTGATAGGAGCACAAGGGAAAAGCAGGGAGACAAAAAAATTCAATGTGGCAACGTAAATTTGTTATATAGATAACTTCATATATTTGTTATATAGATAACTTCATATATTTAAACATGTGTGAGAACAGCACTGCGTTACATTAAATGGCATGTAACCTGTGGGATACTGTGTACAAGTGCTCGTGAAATGGTGAACGACGCCAGTGACACGTGAGGAAGTATGTACAGCGACACGAAGGGGCTCAAACACAAAACAGTGGGTGACAGAATTTACATTGTAGAGATACCCAAACAATAAATGTTAATATATACAGGAGAAATTGAGATGGGTATCCTCGAAGGAATGGCACCGTAATTTTCGCTGTAAGAGTCGACGGCGTTGTTTTGTCTCCCTGCTTTTCCCTTGTGCTCCTAGCAATTAATTGTGCTACCAAAAAGTGACTCCTAACTTACACCCTTAGAGACTTTGTTTTATGTTACACATATTGGCCCTGGTCTCTATAGGGTTTATGGTCTACCTCCTGTAGTCTTATATGGCCCACTAGTGGCATTTAGTTTAAAGGCCCTGAGCACAGGTAGTGCCACTTTACTAGGGACTTACAAGTAAATTAAGTATGGCAATTCGGTGTAATCCAATTCTACCATGTCTTAAGGAGAGAGCACAAGCACTTTAGTACTGGTTAGCAGTGGTAAAGTGCGCAGAATCCTAAAGGCCACAAAAATGAAGTCAGCAAATAGGAGTGTTGAAGGCAAAAAGTAAAGGGGAAAACAAAATTAATGATGCCAGGTCGAACAGAACTCATTTCAAGTGGGTAGGGCCAGTGCAGGAAGCACCAGCTCAGTAATACAGGAGGAACTGGTAGAGCAGATGGGTCCAACCCATCTTGAGTGGAAAGGACTAATGCAGGAAGCGCCAGTTTAGGAATACAGAAGGAACTCATCTTGAGTGGATAGGGCAAGAAGTACCAGATCAGGAATATCGAAGGAACTCATCAAGTGGATAGGGTCAATGGAGGAAGTGCCGGCTCAGGAATACAGAAAGAACTCATCTTGAGTGCACAGAACTAATGCAGGAAGCTCCAGCTCAGGAATACAGTAGAAACTCAACTTGAGTGGAGAGGGCCAATGCCGGAAGTACCAGCTCAGGAATACTGAAGGAACTCATCTTGAGCAGAGAGGGCCAATGCAGGAAGTACCAGCTCAGGAATACTGAAGGAACTCATCTTGAGCAGAGAGGGCCAATGCAGGAAGCTCCAGCTCAGGAATGCAGAGATAACTCATCTTGAGTGGACAGGACTAATGCAGGAAGCTCCAGCTCAGGAATGCAGAAGGAACTCATCTTGAGTGGAGAGGGCCAATGCAGGAAGCTCCAGCTCAGGAATACTGAAGGAACTCATCTTGAGCGGAGAGGGCCAATGCAGGAAGCTTCAGCTCAGGAATACTGAAGGAACTCATCTTGAGCGGAGAGGGCCAATGCAGGAAGTTCCAGCTCAGGAATACTGAAGGAACTCATCTTGAGCGGAGAGGGCCAATGCAGGAAGCTCCAGCTCAGGAATACTGAAGGAACTCATCTTGAGCAGAGAGGGCCAATGCAGGAAGTCCAGCTCAGGAATACAGAGAGAGCTCATCTTGAGTGGACAGGACTAATGCAGGAAGCTCCAGCTCAGGAATGCAGAAGGAACTCATCTTGAGTGGAGAGGGCCAATGCAGGAAGCTCCAGCTCAGGAATACTGAAGGAACTCATCTTGAGCGGAGAGGGCCAATGCAGGAGGCTCCAGCTCAGGAATACTAAAGGAACTCATCTTGAGCGGAGAGGGCCAATGCAGGAAGTTCCAGCTCAGGAATACTGAAGGAACTCATCTTGAGCGGAGAGGGCCAATGCAGGAAGCTCCAGCTCAGGAATACAGAGAGAACTCATCTTGAGTGGACAGGACTAATGCAGGAAGCTCCAGCTCAGGAATGCAGAAGGAACTCATCTTGAGCGGAGAGGGCCAATGCAGGAAGCTCCAGCTCAGGAATACAGAGAGAACTCATCTTGAGTGGACAGGACTAATGCAGGACGCTCCAGCTCAGGAATACAGAGAGAACTCATCTTGAGCGGAGAGGGCCAATGCAGGAAGCTCCAGCTCAGGAATACTGAAGGAACTCATCTTGAGTGGAGAGGGCCAACGCAGGAAGCTACAGCTCAGGAATACTGAAGGAACTCATCTTGAGTGGACAGGACTAATGCAGGAAGCTCCAGCTCAGGAATGCAGAAGGAACTCAACTTGAGCGGACAGGACTAATGCAGGAAGCTCCAGCTCAGGAATACTGAAGGAACTCATCTTGAGTGGAGAGGGCCAATGCAGGAAGCACAGAAATACAGAAGGAACTCATTGCATGCACATAAGGCAAATGTATGAAGCTCCAGCTAAAAGATACAGAAAATTCTGAGTGCATAAAGCCAATGCAGGAAGCGCCAGCTCAGAAATACAGAAGGAACTCATCTCAAGCGGGTAGGGTCAGTGCATGAACCACCAGCTTAGGAATTCAGAAGGAACTGTTCTTGAGTCACGGGCCAAGACAGGAAGCGCCAGCTCAGGAATACAGAAATGACTAATCTTGAGCAGAGAGGGCCAATGAAGACAGTAACAGCTCAGGAATTCAGAAGGAACTTGTCTTGAGCCAGTAGGGCCAATGCAGGAAGCACCACCTCAGGAATACAGAGTCATTTATTATCATCATTACATCAGCATAGTTAATTATCTCTCTGGGGGCCCTTCGAGTCTGTGCAGTATTTAGTTTAGAAGAGGTTTGCGTAGAGTAGTTAAGCGGCACAACTAGTTTATCTTGCAAGATATTTTATTGTCTTAGAAGTTTGGGTGCATGTGCCGAAAGACTCTTGCGATTTTTTTTTTAATCTTAGGATTCATCTTTAATTCTATACTTCCACTGACGTCAGTTACAGATTCCCTGGGTTATTAGCTGCTGTTTATGCTTTTTCTTTGCTAGGCCTGGCACTACCACTGTGCCAGTGTTCATAAAGGACCAGAAAGTATACATGGTTTTAAGACCCACAAAAAGGGTAGGGATCACACTGCCTGGCATACCAGCACACAATTTGCCCAGATGCATTGTGATTAATGCAGTGCATGATAACACTCACTTCAGCTGAAAGTCTTTAGTAATCACTTATGTTGATGCAAACATTTCTGTATGTCTCTAGATACGTGTTTCAGGATTGTTGTCCTTCTTCAGTAGAGTGTAACAAGCAGTGGCGTAGCAAGGGGCGGTCCGCCCGGGCGGCATGTGTTTTGGGGCGGCGGCCTCCCCCTCACCCGCTCTTACCTGCGACCGTCGCAGGCGGCATAAGGCCTAGTTACGCCGCTGATAACAAGTGAAGATTGGGGGTGCTGGCAATGCTGCTCACAGTCTTCTCGGGTTTCTGTACCACTTCCAGAGAGCAGGTGCAACCCAGGGCTCGTCAGCCCAACAACTCAAAAGGAGCCACTCACAAAAGGGGTCGGAAGCACACTGCCTGGCATAACAGCACACAATTTTTAGACCCATGCTTATACCCTGTTTTCCCCACTCGTTACCCTCTAGGCCCATGAATGGTAGAGGGTGGCCAAGAGGTTAATCTGCTAATATCACAGAAGGTAAAAGGATATGTGATGTCACTTTCACTTACCCTTGATGTCCATTTGTTCTTCTTGACTCTTTAGCAGTACGGAGAGCTGCCTCTGCCATGGTGGGCTCCTGATTGGCTGTGGAGGGCAGTCATGTTTCCTTTGGGGAGGCTCACACCCAGGGGCGGCCCCTCCTTTTGAGTGCGGGAGCGTCACCCCACTTAAAAATCGCCCCAAAGCCCCAGAAATGAAAAAAAAATGGTTATTAATTACCATTTTATTTTTCATCCCCGGTCCCGAGAGTCAGGAAGGGGGTGGGGCCGCTGCTAAGTGACAGCAGCAGGGAGTAGGGTGGGCTGGTATTGCACTGTTTAAAGTGTTCATGTCTTATTAGCCAGCCCTCTAGCGACAGCCAGCCACACATGCACATTTTAAACATCTCTAACCCAGCGGTCGTTAGAGCAAGTCAAAGCCTCAAGAGCGCTGTGGAGCACCATGTGAGGCCACTCCCACCAATCCTAGCGCTGCTCTCATGCTGGTCAGGTGAGAGCAGTGCCAGGATTGGCTAAGGGAGTTTCAGCCTCCGATTCCTGTGTCGGTAAAAGCAGAGGTCTGGAGTGAGGACGTCGCAGAGTTTGTTTTATTTTTTTATATTATTTTACACACACACGCCTGCTCCCCCTCCCCGTAGATGCCAGCCACCACTTCTCACACCTCCTGCTGCACCTCGACGGCACACAGTTTTACCACCCTGTGAGTTAAGGAGTACACCTGTGGTGACTGAAAACTCAAAACATGAACATAACAGGCCTCGATAATTGCTGATAATCCAGTGATAGACTATGGGGCAGAAATAAACAATGTTAATTGGCACTCGCAAATGTGATTCCCTCAAGTGTGAAGCGTGCGCATGTAGAAAATGAGCGTCGACCCTCAGTGCGTGCCACGGTACATGGGTTGGGTGGAGCGCTGCCCGGCGGGCAGGCACAGCAGCAGGTCAGCCAGGGAATACAAACATGAGATGGAGTTTCAATACACCTTCAGCGCATACAGCTTCAGCATCCCTTGTCAGTGTGTGCCTTCATGTCCAGTGGAAGGGAGGGTGCTCCAAGCAGGGCGAACCCCTGCCAAAGAGGCAAATTCTGGGCAGAGTCTGTAGAATTTCAAGACAAATGGTCAAAATTTAGGACAAAAAATCATCAATTTTTTGGACACATCTGTGTAAGTCAAGCAATCATATAACATAACGTGTATTTGTAAAGCGCATGTTCACCCAAGGGTATCTTGGTGCTGAAAAACAGATGTTTATTGTTACCCAACTCAATGGTACTTATTTTGTCGACCTCAGAAGAAAGAGTGAACCTGCTGGAATTTGAACCTGTGACCATGAGGTCAAACACAGGCCCCTACACTAGAAGCAGTAGTCCAATAGGCCACCCGACCCAGCTATAACACTAACTATCTAGATGGATGACACAAGTACAACTCAAAGTAGGTTTATGTTCTTTGATTTGTTTAAGACACAGCAGTATTGAGCACGATATGAACTGGACTTACTTACAGATTAATAACAAGCAAATATTTGCTAAAATTTGACAGCTGACTTAAGGGACAGTTATCACCCGGGTCTGCCCTCAACCTGATTCAGGGTCCCAGAAGCAGTGCTCTGTTGATTCACGTGGATTTCCAGCTCATAGCTAGTAACATCCCAGAGACAGCGATAGAGCGAAATGAAGAGCAATTGTTTACAGCACACCTGAGGGAGATGGGATGTGTGTGTCAATGTACCTAAGCCCCTTTGTGTAAGCTTAGAATACAATACGTTTGTCAAGAATGACGCAAAAAGTATTACACAGTCAAACCTTAAAACATGAATGAGAACTAGAAAAGAAGCACAGACAACAAAAAAATATCACACATACAACCCTCGATCATCAGACCAGAGATGTGCCAAACAGCGCAACACCATATTCTCTGGTCAGTGCACCATCAGCCACTGCATAGTGCACCTTCACCAAGGGCATAGTTCACCACCATATATAGCACAGGCACTACCACCCACAGAACAGTGCCCCACCACCCACAGCACATTCAATTATAACCTGAGGCACATTGTGCCAGCATCCTCAGAACCATGCACCAAGATCTGCGGCAAGGTGCATCACCACCCACTTAGTAAGGTACCCCCACGAATGTCTTATTGCACCAACACCCACAGCACAGTGCACTACTACCACGAAACAGTGGACATTATGCTCAATTTACAGGCAGTCCATGTAATTAGTGGGCAGGTGCCAGGTTACCTCAGGAAGACATTCAAGGGAGCTATACTTGCTGTCAGAATATTATTCTGCCCGGCAGTGCAATAAGTAATGTTTTTAGTCAAATGTAGCCTGTGTTAGTCTTTCAATTCCTCTTTGGTGATTGGAGATTTGTTCCAACATGATTTCTGGCCTTAAAACACTGGCAGAGTCTTAACTAAATGTACCTTCTTTTCCAATGCAGGTAAAAGGCTTCTGAGCTGAGTACAGGAGCCCGTTACAGGGAAAGGAAGTGGAGCTGCGTGGCTTGTGAGGCTCTAGGAACAGAATCCCTGTAATGATGTGGGAGGGCAGTATTGCCTTACCACCGACAGGATCCAAGGCTTGTCCGACACCCACTTGGATTGTACCAAGAGAAGCAGAGAGAACACAGTGAGTGTCTGAGGTCCTCTAAGAGTTTCAAACTACCTCTAGTGTTTCTCACAGGCTTTCCTGGTTTCTGTATGGATAGAAACAACTTCTTTATATCAAAGTCCAAGCTATAAAGCCTTTACCTCTGGCAAGTCCAGCAAGATGTAGCTCACATAATACTGACACTCAGCAGAGAGGTTAACACTACATTCTTCAGAATGTGGGCAGTAAGCATCGAGTGAATGTTCATATCTATTCATTCTTGTACTTATCGGGGAGTTACCCTGCAAAAAGGCATGAGATGGAGTCGCCAGATTGATACCGCCACTGAAACACCGGCAACTATCAGGTGTTCTACATATTGAACTCAATGCTTCCTTGACCAAGCCAGTTCATCCGGTGTTACAGATATATAACACGGAAGTAGTGGGCTCGGTACTCTATGGGGCTGAACTTTGGGGTCATGAGAATCTTACCCAGCTAACTATTGCAGAAAACTGGTTTCTACGAAAAATCACCAGCCTACCTCAAAGCACCCCGGTACTGCCAATGCTGTACGATCTAGGCAGGAAAGCACTGGCTGATTTAGCTTGGTTACGCCCCATCCTGTACTGGTGCACAATTTGGTGCACCCCGGAATTGGCAACGTATTCTGATGACCTTAGAGACATATCGTTTTCACAAAATTAAATGGTTACGTGAGATAAGAGCATCTTTACTCAGCATCGTCCTCCCAAATCTGTGGGAACCCCTTCGAGTGCCCAGTTCCCTTCAAAAGACATCTTAAAGGAAAGATACTGGGAATTGGTGATCGAAAACACACTAAGAAAAAGTGATAGCTCAACGCTGACGGGGGGCTTTTTAGAAGTTAAATTCTTGCCTAGCCTGGAACAGTACTGGGACGTAATATCCAAACCCTTTGATCGGAAATTGTATTTCCAATTTAGAGTGGGTTCTCTGCCATTGAAATCATACACTGCAAAAAGGGCTATAACAGGAAGTAGCAAATGCCCTATTTGCGAGGATGAGGAAGAATCCTACGCCCATATACTGTTTGTTTGTCCAGCTTTAGTTGGCCCCGTAAAGTATGGCTTGCGCCAATTTGCAGGAATCTGGGCACTAGAAAGAGTAGCGTTGCATTGAGAATACTGCGTACTGACTCGTCACCCTGTAAAGCAATTGCAGTAGCCACATTTTTCAGCTGGATGTGGGTTATCAGAGCACGTACATCTCCAGCAACTTGAAGAACCATTCATTTTTTACCTGTGATCGAGTCTTTGACATACTACTTTTGAGCCTTGGGCTATTTTTTATTTTTTTTAAATCTTATTGTATGAAATACTATTTTATGTACGAAATATTTGCTGCTATTTTTCTTGCTACTGTTTTATCATTTGCTATTATATGTATCTGTTTTATTATCAATCGTCAGTATGAACCAGTCCTTGGTCATAATTGTCCACATATAAGATCAAATGCTTTTATACTTTTATTATTGCTCTGTTCTATGGCTGATAAATATTTCATATTTCTGGAGACTTGCTTATATGACAAACATTGTCGAATAAAGCTTTCTTGAACTGAACATATCTATTCATACTAACACCCATCCATCCATCGATTCATTAATGCACCCACCACAAGCCATTCATTCAAGCACCCATTTGTCCATCAATCCACATAGCTACCAAGATACATCTATCAATCATTCATCCACCCATCCACCCATTTGTCCATCAATCCACGTAGCAGCCAAGATCCATCTGTCAATTTTCTATCAAATCATCCATCTGTCCATCCATCCACCCCTTTACACCTACCAACACCTTCTTCAACCATCCATACATTTAACCATCTACACCTTTTTCGTTTATCTCCACACTCTCCTTCCATACACCTGTCCACACCCACTTCATTCATTCCGACACTGCGCAACCATCCACCATCCACACTTTTTTTTTTTTTTTGTGGAGTTTTATATAGCACGATCTAGACCTGAAGGTATCAGAGCGCTTTACATGAGCACCAGTTACGTTACACAAGGACACATTCATTTCTGGTAGGCACGCGGAGATTAAGTGATTTGCCCAGAATCACAGAATGTTGAGCGTCCCTGCTGAGACTCGAACCCGGCTCTGAGGTCGATCGCCCAAGCCGTTAGGCCACATTTTCTCTCCATTCACCTTCATTCACCCAACACTCTACACCCATTCAGCTACACCCGCTTAACTCATTCCAAACACTACCCCTTCATCCACCATCTACACCCTCTTCGTTCATCCTCACAGTTTTTGATTTATCCATTTACACCATCTTCAGTCATTCCCACACTCTCCATCATCCAGCCAACCATCTTCCAAACAGTGTTGACATCCATTCACCCATTCACTCATCAACACAGCTTTGTCCACACTAAGGGGCCCATTACGATACCCGGCGTAAATAAATCCGCCAGGCATGGAAGCGGCAAAAATCCGCCCGCATACACCGTCTGAACACCGACCACGCCATTACGATAACACAAACCGAAAACCGCCATCGGCGGAAAAATCACACAAAATACCGCCCGCCATCGTCCGAGTCGGAGTCAAACCGCCCGCCACGGACGGAAACACGCACGACAACACAAAACCGCCCGCCCTCACGGCCGACACACCGCACGTGAAATTACGATCGCACCGCCATGAGCGCGGGAAAACCACAAATATACCGCCCGCCAGCGCAAACAACGCCGATGCCAATCGACACGGCAGAAACCATGGCGCCCACGTCCCTGCACAGAAACCATCCGCTCACAAAACCAATAGCACACAACATGGCCAATAAGTCCACACAGCAAGGCACGCACAAATACACAAGCACAGTACACATCCCGAAAACACCCCCCGGACAAACAAAAACTACAAAGGCCAGAACCCCAGACACAACACACCTGAAAACAACAGACCATGAGGACACACCCACATAGGTAAGTACAAAAGCAGCACTCCCACAGACCACAACCCCTTGCAACATTGCAAACCAGTGAGGAGAGGAGAGGACACAGTGACACAGCGAGGACAACAGCACACCACAGAAACGCACACATCACCACCACCACCACCACCACCACCAAACACCGGCACCACAAACCCCCTGCACATTACACAACACACACCGCACCAGCACCACAAACACCATGGCACCACAAAGAATGCCCAAGTTCACGCCCATTGAGCTGACGGTCATGGTCGACGAGATCATCAAGGTGCACCCACAAATCTATGGGAACATGGTCCAACACACACCACTAGCCACCAGAAACAGAATGTGGAACCGGATCGTAGACCAGGTCAATGCAGTCGGGACCCTGCCCAGGAACAGAGTCGAAATTAACAAACGGTGGAATGACGTCAAGAGCCTGGTCAAGAAGAAGGAGGGCAAAAACAGAGAGCTGGCTGCCGTCACTGACGGAGGGAATCCCGCGCTCTTCAAGACCTTCAAAGCGTGGGAGGAGAAGGTGCGAGTCATCATACATCCCGAGATCCTCGCCGGATTAGCAGGGGGAGTGGAGGCTGGTAAGTACAAACTAATGTATACCAGCACACCGCTATGTACTCACATGCACTACCACCATGCCACAGCTCCCAGGGACAAACACCCCCATGTCCAGCACACAATACACGACACACACATGCAACAGACACCACCACACACAGCCCAAACAGAACAACTGTAAGATGCGTGGGGACATGTGTACATTCAGCCAGCCACGTAACCACCAACAGGTCCCCAAATATGCCAGAAGCGCCACAACGAGCACCCACCACACCCATGTGTCCGCCACAGCTGCACAAACCGACAAGTAACAGGTAAGTGGCAGGAACACAAAGTGCAGTGGGTGGGACGGTGGACAGCCCAAGTACAACACACACCAGGCCCCTAGTCCCACAGCACAGCAAGGAGGAGTATCCCCCACACCCCACAGCCACGTGTCAGCCACCGCAGTGCACAACGACAGCCGAAAGGCAGACATCACGGTCCACAGCAATCGGTGTCAGTGGGTGTCCAGCCACCCCCACGACCCACAACACCCCCCACCCCCACAGACCTGCAACATGGAGCACCCCCGCTTAGAGCCATGTGGCATCCAGTACAGTGCACGCACGAACAACCTGCAGGTGGGAAACTGGACAGGGCTGGATTACTGGAGGCATGAGGACCGGCACACGACCAACACATGGGACATGTCACGTAGCAGACGAAAACGCAGCACCGCCCACCGTCACGAACAAGTGAACAATGTGCACACGGACATGAACAACAGACTCACACCCCACATGACCCATCACAGACATAGCAACACCCAAGGAGCCACGTCTGCATACACAAGCCACACTGAAAACAGTACCACACGGCAGCCACTGTGCAACTCATCACACACAACCGAAACACCATTGAAGTCCTGTCCATGTAGCCCCTACTGCCTGTCAACCACACACCCCACAACTACGCCTATGTAAGACAAACAACACTAGACGCAACAGAGCGGAACAACAGAAATGCACACGAACACCACTGAACCCATCAAACACACAGACACACCATGCACATACAACATACCATCCATCCCATCCGTCAGCCCCAGTCTCATGAAAGGCATGTCATCCGCACAGCTGCCACACATACAGCAGTCACGCTAAGATACATGCCCATGACCAACCATGTGCCAGAAGTCAATGAAGCGCACGACACACTGTGAGCAACAACACACAACATGGGCCACACCCCCCGAGCACTGCAGTGATGCACATGGCACAGGGCAGCACGCACACCAAGGAGATGGGACAACTGCAATACGTTGGCTTACACACACAACCATCACTCACCCATAACGATGCGTCCAATGCCATGTCCAGTAATCACAACAGACAGCAAATATGCAGGCCATGTCAAGCATGCACACACCTCAAACCATGCACTGTCATGCTGCCACAACACATGTCACGTTCGGCACCCATGGCTCACAGCATGTACCCCAAAAGCATATCCCCTCCCAAATGCGAATCTGGGGCATGGCCCCCATGTTGCCATATGCGTTCCTAAGCGTTCCATTTGGACCCCAAAAGCATATCCCCTCCCAAATGCGAATCTGGGGCATGGCCCCCATGTTGCCATATGCGTTCCTAAGCGTTCCATATGAACCCCAAAAGCAAAGTACAAACCAGACCCAGGATGGGCCAGGAGCCCGCATACACCAGAGTCACAATGAGTAGGGGCACAGCAACACACCCATCGGCATGGCCAATCCGTCCCATGCCACATGTGCACAGCACACAGTCCCATTGCCTAGCACACACAACTACAGATGCCACAGCCACACACTCGCCTCCGGGAAACCCATGTACGAGATTGCACGAACTGCCAATGTCAGACGACAAATACATACTTCGCCAGGTGCAACACAATAACAAATCTCATTCTCTCCACAGGTGACGAACTGCCGGATGCTGGGGATGGAGACAGCAGCCAGCACAGCCAGCCTACAAGCCCCCAACGAGGACACACGGATCTGGAGGATCTGTCCTCCTCTTCGGACATGGACCACCAAGCAGGCCCATCTGGTGTGGCAGGGCCCAGCCGCTCCCCAGGACCCCTCCTACCCACCAACCCATCATCCAGGGATGCTGAACAGTCCCAGCCCCCTGCTGCCACTGTCGTTGCGGCCACACCCACGGTCATTGCGGCCACTACCACTGCCGCAACCGCCACCATCGCCGCACCGACCACCACCGCCACCACCACCACCACGTCTTCGCTGGCACCAGCCCCAGCGCAGGTGGTGGCCCGGCCGACTGGATCCACCCTGGGAGCCACAGCGAGGACCGTGGTGAGCAATGTGGCTAGTGGGCAGGCCGGTGGCAGCAGGACTGGTAGGAGGAGCAGGGTCAGGGAAACGCCAGCCTCCCCTGGGAGCCATGCCCTGCCTCAAATGGCCAGAGTCCTTGGGGCCTATGAGGAGGCCCAAGAACAATGGGTCAGGTCTGCTTCAGACACGCGGGAGGTGCTGGGGGTGCTGAGGTCCATGGACGCCCATATGGGCCAATTCGTGTCCCGTATGGACCAACTCGTGGACCTCATGGGCCAGCTGGTGGTGGCGGTGGGGTCACAGGCAAGGCCAGCAACACCACCTCCGCCACCACCTGCTAGGGCGCAGGGTCGGGCAGCAGTGTCCACTTCCCCTGCGTCCACAGCCAGTGAGCACACCTCACCCACCACCAGCAGGTCGCCACCACACACCCCCCTCCCAAACGTGGAAGGGGCCGTCCGAAGAGGAAACAGATCTCCCGGGAGGACTTCGCACGCTCCAGTCGCAAGTGAGGCAGCCAGCCAGCCTTCCGCCAGCCTTCCTTGACCAGCCACTGCATTGACTTGCTCTACGATCCCACTCCACACAGCCAGCTGGATGGCATGTGTGTGTTGGACTATGGACATAGAACCAGTGGGTACACCCTGAGCATCACGCAGCCATGACCGACAGCTCATTGTCACTGCACGCACCACTTTTGTCATCACCTTACACACAATCACATGTCACAGTTTGGAATAAATGCACCTTTTTCACTAACTGCTGTTTGTGCCCTGTGTTTTATTTGTACGGAATACAACGGCCACCTTGGGCGGAAAGGCACCTGATGCGTGGCATGGCAATGGAATCCGGAGGGCCTGTAGGGACCTAGGGGTGGGAGACAGAACAGGAGCACATTCAATGAGTGTGTCACACACCCATCACACAGTACATGTCAACAACTACAAGCAATGTACACACATCGCACAGAGCAATAGGGCACAATGCCACAGTCACCAACAGTGGCATACTACCCTGGCCATGGAGCGTTGACACACTGCACGCAGTGAACATACGGCCACCCTGACACAGCACACACACACCTGCACAGATACAGACACATCATCCGTCGTACATGGACACTCACCGTCAAGTGAAGTAGCGGGCGATGAGCTGCTGGCGCACATTCCCAGCTTCCTCCTCTCCGCTGTCCACCTCACTCGAGCTGTCCTGGTCTGCGGGCTGGGGCCCTGGTTGATCTCCGTCATCCACAATGAGGGGGATCTGCTTCCGAATGGCCAGATTGTGCAGCATGCAGCACGCCACCACTATCTGGCACACCTTCTGTGGGGAGTACGCCAGTGCACCCCGGTGCGGTCCAGGCACCTGAACCTGGACTTGAGGAGGCCAAAGGTACGCTCGACCACACGTCTGGTCCTCCCATGTGCCTCATTGTATCGATCGTCTGCTGGGGTGCGAGGATTCCTCAATGGACTGAGCAGCCATGCCCCATTCGGATACGCAGAGTCACCTGGGTGTGAGGGACACAGAGAACCGTAGCTATTCCAACTGGACAGGGGACAGCATCGCACAACCAGCACGCTACACCACTCCACATACTCACCGACAATACAGCCACGATCCTGTTGCAGATTGGCCATCAGTCGTGGCAAGATGCTGTTGCGCATTATGTGTGCGTCATGTGCCGAGCCTGGAAACTTGGCACACACGTGGGTGATCACCATGTCCGCAAGGCACACCACTTGCACATTCAGGGAGTGCGTGTGCTTCCTGTTGCGGTACAGGTGCTCAGTGGCCTGTGGTGGAACAAGGCCAACATGTGTGCAGTCAATGGCTCCCACGACGTGTGGGATTCTGCCAAGGGCATAGAATGCACCCTTCACTGCCGCCAATTCACGAGCCCTGGGGAATCTGATGTACCTGTTTCGGTACAGCATCATGGCTGCCAGTACATCCCTCAGCACCTTGCTGAACATGGGCTGGGACATCCCTCCTCCACTGCCCACTGTGTGCTGGAATGACCCAGTGGCGAAGAAATGCATGGCGGCCATCACCTTAGCCGTGGGGGTGACAGCAGTCGGATACACCCTGCGGGGACGGAGATGGGGCTCTAACATGGCACACAGTCGATGCAGGGTTGGCCTGTCCAGCCGAAACTTCCTGATAACCTCTGTATCGTCCATGTCCGCCAGCAATTGGTATGGGCGGTCAATGTTCGGTCTCCGCCTGGGGAAAATGGCAGAGGACACATGTCAAAGCAACACGACACATAGCAATTTCGCATACACATCACTGACATGACTGAGTAAGCACATGAGCCACAGCCCAGCTGTCAAGCTGGGACGGCACGGCCACAATACACTTACACAGGTCTCCCAACAATGGCAATGGCAAGTGAGACATACCACTGCCATGTGCATGCACATGGGATCTAGGCCCCAATGACTTGCGGGGCGTGCTGATGGGGACTGACTGCATATTCGTCAAGCGGCAACGCCACGGCAACATGAGTGTCTGCTGAGCATGGAACTGCTTCCGAGGCTGGATGAGTATGGCACACGACGACGACGATGTGGGCACGGGCTGAGCGGCCAATACAAGTGGGACCTGTGGCACGAGGGGATATGAGACAGTAGTAGGTGTCAGCACTGCACCCTATGTACAGCACTGTACGGATCACACCTCCCGAAACATTGACAGGTGTCCACATTGACAGCCCCATGCCAAGACGGCTGTGTGCTTGCAGTCACACGACACAGGTGAGAGGTTACATTGCACGTGCCAGGTGGCAGACGTACATAGTGGGAGCTGGCATGTGTGTGCATGTGTCTCCTGTTCAGGATCCACCAGATGGGCGCTGACTCTGTACTGAGCATTGGACACAGCATGTTCCGTGGAAGGCTTGTGTGTGTGGGATGGTGGCACTGGATGTGCCTCCGTTGGGTGGGGGCCATGCACAGGGCGGGTACGTCGATGATTGCGCATTGTTGGTCACGGTGGGTGCACCAACTAAGATGTGTTGCCCTGTGTTCAATTCCTATGTCCGCATGATGATGGACTGTGGATGTGGGCAGACTACACATTGGTCGATGTGCTGTCTATATGCATGTGCCTTCACACCAGGCACAGCTGCCCCTGCACATGTGACCCCTGCTGGACTCGCTGCTGGGTCTGTGGAGCTGATGCACCTTCTGTGCGTGGGGCGGACAGCTCTCCTCACTTCCCTCATTGCGCATGTCATGTCTTTGCCGCAGGTGACATGGATCATGGAGGGCCCACATGTACGCGTGGGTAGGCTACACATGATTGTTCACTGGTCGCCACCCCAGTCAGTGTTTCGAATGGGAAGGTTGTCGTGCTGGTGGTATGTTCGATGTGGCGGATGGGCGAGCCTAGGTGCGGGCTTACATTCCGGACATGGGGGTAGTTGGATTGGCGACTAGTTGCAGTACACACGGGACACGTCTCTTCCTTTCCACATCTGGGTCATCCCTTGTACTAACTGACAGTGATACGGTCATCTTCGCCCCAGCCCTCATGTCCTCCCCTCGCCCCCCAATATGCATGCTCACCTGCGAGGCTAGCGCTTGCACAGGCAGCCCCAAGCTCGCACCAGAGAGGGCAAGGAGTGTATGTGTGGGTCCAGTTGCACGAGTGGGCTGTCTCAGGGTATGATGTGTGGCGGGACGCCGTCCACCTGCGTGGTGCCCCAAATGGAGACCCGGCCTGCATGGACTATGCATCACAGTCTTCGCCTTCCGGATCCGCCACCTGCGACACCCAGTGGCTGTGGCTGCCCTTGCGGCCAGGCCGCGTCCGTCTGTGACTGGTGGCCCACACATTCACTCTTTGGCCTCTCTGGGGAGGGCTCGGGGGTGGTGGCGCACGCGCTTGCACTTAGTCGCAATGGCATGTGGCGTGGTTGGTATGATGGGCAATGGATGGGATGGTGCGAGCCACCTCCCGTGACGTCAGTGCTGCTCGTGCTGTGGTGCGTCCCCCTACACTTCCATTTGACTTTTATGCCATGCTAGATGTTGAGGTTCTATTGCCTGCGTGATATGACCAGGAGGAGCGCGAGGAGACCTCTCACACACCATGCTCCACTGCCATCCCGTGCCCTGTATCGCCTGTGCGGATTGACTATGTTGGGGTTACACCTGGTCGACTGGGGCTGTGTGTGCCTTGTCAAGGGGCATGGCGGGCGCACAACAGGATCCTGCTTGTCCACAGAGGGTGGGCTGAGGTGCGCCTGGTACCGCTATGTACGTGTGCCCGGCTGCTGTGCACACACGTGTTCACTCCCCCCCGACAGGTGTCCTCTCACTATGCCCAGGGAAGCGGTGGTGTACTGTTCATGACCCCTCCCAACACGGCGTGCTCCAACTTGGCATGTGCGCATCTACCCGTCACACCCACCCACCTGTGCACTGCGTCCATACGACTTCACACGGCACATGTGTGTCTTCCACAGTTGTGCTACTCATTTGCGTTGTCATCCAATACCAGTGGACTACATGGTCATGTCACGACTGCCGTGTACTTCACATACTCTCATCCTCTCTCATTCGTACATGTGAAATGAGTCAGCGGAGACAGTTTTGGTTTCAAACATTATATTGAGTCTTCTGTCCTCTGTGATGCAGTATAGTGGACACTACTGGCAGCGGAATACATGTTGAGGATATACTGAGCATGATTGCAAATGGGATAGGGTGTGGGGTTACATGTGATTGGCTGTTGCATGTGGGATGTGGGCTTCAGAGTGACATCTGCTTGGCCAAGGCTGTGCTAATGTACATTTGCGTATAGCTGCGGAGCTGCGGACTTTGACACAGACGGTATACATGTAGCCTACCAGACCGCTTGGCATCATGGGCACAGTCCATCTCAGTTCCATGTGACAGGTTTGCTGCGGTTGTTCCTCATGCACGCGTGCATGTGAGATGACATCAGGGCATGTGCTTGCGTGCATGCAGCGGCGTGCCACTTGTTGTTGCACTGTGGTGGTTACTGGACATGTCACAGTCACTGGGGTCGTGTTGTTGTTGTATGCACTTGACGTCCATGCAAAGGTCCTGGTATGGGGTTCCCGGGGCGGGGGTGGGAGGGGTGCAGCACCCACAGACTCCAGGCGACCTATTCATGTCCACTGAGCGGTGTGTGTGTCCATGGGCGCTGGATCCATGTCGTGTCCTGGTTGTTCGTGCAGTTCCGTCCATGTGGGTGCGATACACAGAGCCCATGCCACTGCCTCCCACGATGCATGCGGTGTTCCTGGATGTGATGGGGAACAGTGTGCATGTCCCGGTCATATCCGATGTCATGGCGATGTCGTTGATGGTGTGGTTACAGTTGCCGGTCGTTTGGTATGGCTGTTGTGGTGGTGACTGGCCAGTCCGTGCGGAAGCTAAGCATGGGTGCGGGGTTGGACATCAAAGGTCACTCGGGGAACCTGCGTTGTGGTCCGACGTATTTACAGGTTGTCAGGTATGCGATGCCGTCCAGCAGGGCTTCCATGTCATTGGTGGTGTACATGTTTGCCAGCCAATGTAGCGGATGGTGGCTGTCAAGGTGTTGTTCGTAAGTTGTCCCTTGGAGGACCATGATGGGGCATGCTGGGTGACATTCGATGTAGCTGTTCTCGATGATCCGTCGTGTGGAGGCACAGTGGTCCCATTTCAGTGCGGGTGCGATGTTGGCCACATACGCCATGCCCCCATAGCAGAGCAGGCCCTGTCGTGTGCGTCCAGAGGGAGGAGTAGTGGTAGCAGGTCCGCCTTCAGACATGCCGGGTTGGAGAGGCATATCTCGACGGGATGCTGGTAGGGACACCTCCGACAGTAGAAGACGGGCATGACGCAGCTGAACAATGTGATGCGGTAAGTCAGTCGGTAACTTACGTTCAGCAGGGACAGGAGATCGCATCCCAATGTATGGCACAGGTTGGTTTTGTACAGCTTGAGCTGTTCGGCGTAGTTGGGTAGGTGTGTTGCGGTTGCCATTTCGCAGCGGTTCGTTGAGGTGGCGTGCTCCGGCTGTGTGTGCAGTCTGCAATGTGCACGCTCCGGGGTTGCTGTGAGCTCTGTGTAGTCGTAGGGAGACAGGACTTGTGTTCTGTTGGCTTGTTTGGAGGACACGGGCCCTCTTCCCACATGCTTCTCAGACAGTTCAAGGTCAGTGCTGTGTGACTCCTTCCAATTAACTTGCATGTGGCCGACATGGGGGAGTGTTTTCTTCTTTCTTCCCCGTCCGTTGTGTGCTTCTGTGATATGCGCTATCTGCCCTGTGGTCGGTCTCCTCGGCATGCCTGTGTTGGTCTATTCTTGGACAATGGCTGTATTCACCGGCTTCTGTCGTAGGGCTGTGGTTTCGGTGTTGGAATGGAAGGTCATTCAGTGCTGTCTGCTCTCCCTTGTGTGGGCGGCAGGCTGCCTTTCCGCTCTGCGTTGGGCCTTGTGTGTGAATGTTATTCTTGGGCCACCTGTTGTCGGTCCCCGTGCTCTTTGGTGTTCCGTTTTATATGTCTTGTTCATATGTGCAGGGTAGTATGGGTTTTTCAGTGTGGTACTGGCGTTCCTCTTCCCGAATGGGCCCTGCTTCTCCTAGTTGGTGTGGCCGCCGCTGTGTGCTACGCCATGTTTGTTACACTGGGGTGTGTCCTGCTGTTGCGTGACTTCACTGACATGTATGCGTCGGTTGTGTGGCGTTGGGTGTTGTCCGTGAATTGGGCGTTGGGGACATGTCTGTGGCAGGCCTGTCACGTGTCATGTGCGTTCGGGGTGGGGCTGATGTGTGTGCTGCTTGGTTGTGTCCCTGTGTCTGTGTGCGACGCATGCATGGCGCTGCGGTTGGCCTCTGCGTTGTGCGCATGTGTGGCGGCGTCATCGCTGCTTTGGGGCCGTGACGGGGTGGTTGGTTCCTAGTCCCAGGTGGTGTGTACACATGTGTTCCGCGATGTTACGATTTGGCCTGTGTGTCATATGTGGATGCAATGGTGGATGTGTAGTGTACACGCGCTGGTGGGGGGTTGTCCGCTTTTTCCGCCCTTGCACTGTGTGCGCTGTTTGCGTGCACTTGTTGTGTGTGTGCCTACCTGCGTCTCCGCGGTACGTTGCGTCCTTGGTGGTGCATCAGCAGAAGCATGGGAAGGGCCTGCAGTGCTGGATTCATGCTCGGGGTGCCGCTTCTTCGTTGTCCGTGCTCTGCGTCCGTGTTACCGCCTCTCTTTCACGTGCGGTGTCTCTTAGCCGTGGGAGCCGTTTGTTTGCGGCATCGTAATTTATGCGCCGGGCGGGACGTGTTTCGTCGGACGGTGTGTGTCAGTTGGGCTGCACCGCTACGTGTACGGGCGCACTTTGATGGCGGACGGTGTTGCTGGCTTGCCGGCGGTGTTTGGCCTACTTTTCGCATCGTAATTGGACGGGCGTGTGGACTGCTGCGTGCCGGCGGTAACTGGTGGTTTTTGCATCCGCCAGCACGGCGGTAGTGCTTCCGCCCGACATCGTAATGGGCCCCTAAAATACTTAAGATACTATTCTTTGTTCACAGATCAGTTGAGGTGTGGAGAGCATAAGTATTTGAAATATTTGAGAGGTACACAATAAATAATGGGGCATCTCAATGCAGAAAGGGAGTGTTTGTGTTTATTTAAATCACAACGCAAAACATATGAGTTCTGCTTCTTAAAAGACTGTATCATGTAAAACAAGTCAAAGCCAGACATCAGTAGCCTCATCTAAATCAGCATAAAAACTGGTCGCCCTTGTTTAAAATGAATAAATAATTTCTCGGTGTGAGCGCACTCAAATAAAACAGGCTGTAGAGAAAACGGTTTGCTTCTCTGGGAATGTAAGGTACAGCGATATGTGATGGAAATGCTTTTGTCATTTTGGGAAGGTGGAAAGTCTCCCACAACATTTTATTAAACGTCTGTCGTTGGTCAGTAGGATATTTTCGGAGGGATGGGTCGCACATTTCAAAGGCGCTTGATCTGTTTTCAGGTGTTAATAAGGTGTCTGTGCATCTCTTCAGAGGGACAGATGTGTGTGCACCTCCCTGAAGACCACCCACCATGCCTTGCTGGTGGACAGACATAATATCGAGTTGAAAATATCGAGTAGCAGTAATATCGAGTCCAAAATCTCGGACTACAAAAATATCGACTGTCAGAATATTGTTGTCAAGAATATCAAGTTGAAGGTAAGTAATATCGTTTTTCAAAATATCTAAGTAATTAATATCGTTAGCAAAAATATCATTGTTAAAAATATCGTTGTTTGATTTAGTGTTATGTATTTTAGTGTGTATTTTACATAAATGTGTTCTATTTTTTTGTGTAAGTATTGCATTTGTTTTTTAATATATGTGTTACATTTTTAGAAGTTATTAATTTTTTTTAAAGTAAATTTTGCGTTTTAGTTCCGTAACGGGTTGTGGGTTTATAGGGGAATAGGGTGGAAGTAATTTAATTATAATAAATTTAATAATAATTTTTAGAAGTTATTAATTTATTTTAATTAAATTTTGCGTTTTGTTCCGTAGCGGGTTGTGGGTTTATAGGGGAATAGGATGGGAAGTAATTTAATTATAATTAATTAATAAATAAATTTGATGAATTAATATTTATGTATTTAATATTTTATATTGTTAATTGTGGTAATTAATTAATTATTAATTGGTTATTAATTGGTTGTTAATTATTAATAATTATTTGGTAAATATCTTAATTGTGTTATTTTTTTAGGAGCGGGTTGTGGGTTTATAGGGGAATAGGGTGGGAAGTAATTTAATTATAATTAATTAATTAATATTTTTAATTACTTAATATCTATGTATTTAATATTTTAAATTGTTAATTGCGGCAATTAATGTATTATTGATTAGTTATTAATTGGTTGTTAATTATTAATAATTAATTGGTAAATATCTTAATTGTGTTATTTTTTAGGAGCGGGTTGTGGGTTTATAGGGGAATAGGGTGGGAAGTAATTTAATTATAATTAATTAATTTATATTTTTAATTATTTGATATTTATGTATTTAAAATTTGATACTGTTAATTGTGATAAATAATGTATTGTTAATTATTTATTAATTGGTTATTAATAATTATAAATTAATTATTCATTATGTTATTTGTGTCATTTTTTTAAGTGTGGATTGTGCGTTGATAGGGGAGTAGGCTGGGAAGTAATTTAATTTTAGTATATTTTTAAAAAAAATGTATTATAACATTTATTTTTAGTTGTTTTATAGTGTTAATAGTGTGAATTAATTTATTATTGATTGTTTTTAAATTGCTTTTTAAATTGCTTGCCGCCGGAAGGTTCCTGAGCGTGTCGCGACCTGACAGGACAACGCGCGTTAGAGGCGTGTTATGGAAATTTGTAACAGGTTTGATTCACTGGGGCTCGACACTTGCCGTGAGGGGAACGGCCTGGCAGAACAGTGCATCGCTGTGAGGGGAACGGCTTGTGCAACCCTTCTAAGCGCCGTGAGGGGAACGGCTGCGCGAATACTGACATCGCCGTGAGGTGAACGGCCTACAGTTCCCGGCAGCCCCTGCCCGGCGCGGGGAAGCAGCGTCACAACAGCGCCTGCAGCCTCATCAAAAGCGCTGCTGCCCTCCCGCAGCACGGGACGCGCTCACTGGGGCTTGACACTTGCCGTGAGGGGAACGGCCTGGCAGAACAGTGCATCGCCGTGAGGGGAATGGCTTGTGCAACCCTTCTAAGCGCCGTGAGGGGAACGGCTGCGCGAATACTGACATCGCCGTGAGGTGAACGGCCTACAATTCCCGGCAGCCCCTGCCCGGCGCGGGGAAGCAGTGTCACAACAGCGCCTGCAGCCTCATCAAAAGTGCTGCTGCCCTCCCGCAGCGCGGGACGCGCTCACTGGGGCTCAACACTTGCCGTGAGGGGAACGGCCTGGCAGAACAGTGCATCGCCGTGAGGGGAACGGCTTGTGCAACCCTTCTAAGCGCCGTGAGGGGAACGGCTGCGCGAATACTGACATCGCCGTGAGGTGAACGGCCTACAATTCCCTGCAGCCCCTGCCCGGCGCGGGGAAGCAGCATCACAACCGCGCCTGCAGCCTCATCAAAAGCGCTGCTGCCCTCCCGCAGCGCGGGACGCGCTCACTGGGGCGCAACACTTGCCGTGAGGGGAACGGCCTGGCAGAACAGTGCATCGCCGTGAGGGGAACGGCTTGTGCAACCCTTCTAAGCGCCGTGAGGGGAACGGCTGCGCGAATACTGACATCGCCGTGAGGTGAACGGCCTACAATTCCTGGCAGCCCCTGCCCGGCGCGGGGAAGCAGCGTCACAACAGCGCCTGCAGCCTCATCAAAAGCGCTGCTGCCCTCCCGCAGCGCGGAACACGCGTGGGCCACGCCCGGGCAAAGCCCGGGCCAAGGGCGGGCCCGTCCTTGCCCGTCCTTGCCCGTCATCGCCAGGAAGAGGCAGGGCAGGGCCACCCCCCTTACAAGTCGGATTGAACACTCCCCATTACGTTTATATTTCATCTGGATAAGGTACTGTGTCAAACTCCATTCTTACATGGGGTTGTCGAAGTCGAAGTCGAAGTCAATGTAATTGGCCTGCAGATACTCATTGTGCTTGGACTGTGAAAATCCTGATCTGGTTTCTGTATCTCGTCACTGTTGCTGGTCATTGGTGTTTCCCTTTACCTTCAGTGTTAGGGTTACCGCCTAGGAACTGCCTTTCTTCCGTCTGGGCCATGGGGAAACGGGAAACTATGGAAAGCATAGAGGCAGGTGGTAATACCAATAGTGGTGTAGGTAAGGGAAAGAAGGCTAGGAAAAATAAGAAGCACTCAGCTGGTAATTGTGTCATCGATAGAATTGACACTCTTATCACTGAGTGTGAGGACATCCTGGCCTCAGAAACCTTGTTACCACGTAGTAGTGGTTATTCCTCACCTGCCCATGCAAGTCCGCCATGCACAGTCACCATCCCTGCTATGTTCCAGAAAGTTTCTAGAAAGGGCAATTCCGATAACAACAGCAATATCTCACTTGTTCTAAAGAAGGTTCACAGGATGAGGCTAATAAAGATTCAGCTCCTATCACTGGCTTGGATGAATGTGTTTCTTATCCCACAGTTCCTTGTTCAAATAGGTTTGCTGTGCTAGCTGCGCCTGATTCTAATCCAGGTACAGGTACAGATATACAGCTAACAAATACAGCCCAAGTACTGCCACATCTGCGAGGCAGTGTAGATTTACAGACTTCTGTTCCTCACGGTGATTATACGTCTATTGACTTACTCAAGGGGGAATTATTCAATATGAGACAGATGATTGAAGATCTCACTGCAATGGTTAAAACTTTATTACCCCTGGCCACACTTCTTCCGCAGTACCCAAGTAACCCTTCTCTTCCTAATAGGAATAAGGAATTAACGGCTAAGACACTTCCAATTGAAAGGGATAATTTAAGCGGATTCGTTAGTTCATGCCCCACATCCTTTACGACCCTAGTCTCCAAAAGTCAGAAACCAAATAACAATAGAAATAATATTGTACCTAAAAGTCATTCTGTCACACAGGGATTGACATCTAGAGAATGCCCTAAAAATTGATACCCAGTCTGAGACCGGAGCAAGTAATACCTATTGGCATACCCTTGGACAGAAACTCTGTTGTTAAGTCATACCAGCAGAATCGTTATTCATCTATTACCCCATATCTACCGGGCCAAACTATTCATATGACTAACGTCCCCAAACTTAGTCCTAATGTTGTTCATGAGAGCTCAGACTCCCTAAAAAATAAAGTGATACACTGGATTCGACAAGTAAGGGGCTGTCGCTCCTTGATACCGGAGGATATTATTTGCACTCGCAGATGTTCATCCCCAGCTCAAACACATGATTTTATAGAACTTACATTATGTTCTACGGACTTAGCAGAGAATCTTCTTGCTATAGAATTTAGAACTTGCCCCCCATCTGCCTCATCTATACAATTTAGGAGCATCCGCTCGCACATTAGGGGTGGAACAATTGGCACTTCGGAACAAGGGTCGTGCTTAGAAGCAGTTGACTGACTAGAAACCATCCATTTTCCTAACATAGCTTCAAATACCAACTCCTGTAGCTCCAAGTACGACACACAAACCTCTCTATTAAATCCTGACACATTAGATAATGTACAAAACTCCATATTAATTTCCGATACACATAACAACGTATTGGAAACTGGTGGGAACATGGGACTAAGTCCGCACACTGAGTTCAGCCAGAAGACATGTGAGACGGGGTTAGACAAACTTTTAGCTCACCCTGAAGCGTCTGGTTCGCAAATACAACCAAATCTGCTTGAACTGACAAATGATAGCTTAGCCTTGACTCCCTCGTCCAGCAAACTTAGGATTTTAACGTGGAATGTTGCAGGTTTGCAAAACAAACTTATACTCCCTCATTTTAATAAATTAATTGAGGGATTTGATATCTGTATTTTCCAAGAGACATGGAGTCTTGCGCTTCTACACAAAACAGGTTTTGCTTGTTACTGCATTCCAGCTACCACTGTGGGGAGAGGGTGCCCCTCAGGAGGTCTGATTGTATGGGTGAATATTGCCATAGGTTGCCAAGTTCACATGCATCCACTTCCAACTCATGACATCTTGAGACTGACTATCAGGGGCCCAAATGGCGGGGTTACTTTAGAGTTGTTCAATGTTTATAGCAGAGGAACTAAGGGGGGTAACCAATCACCCACTATCACGCTTTTAGAGCAGGCATTATCTAGCTGCCCGCCAGGAAATCGTATTATGATTGCAGGTGACCTAAATTGCACTTTTGAGCCTTTGAGCTCAGATGATTTGCTGGAGTATGATAGGGCTGATGGTAAAAGGATAATCCCTCGACTGAAATTATCCCCCATTAAAAAATGGACTAGCCTAGCCATTCAACTCAATGCACTGGCCACAGAGTTTGATCTAAGGGCAACAAATGGAAGGACTCCCTCAGACAAACAGGGGGCAAACACCTTTAATAGAGTTGGCTGTCCTTCTCGAATCGATTATATTTTACTGGATGTAAACTTATGGGACGAGAAGACTGACATGTTTGTAGGTGCTACGACGGATAGCGATCATAATCCCTTATGCATGACCATGACTAACCCTTGGGCTCCCACATTAAATCCCTTGACCAGTAGGGTAGCAACCTGTATTACTAACATCATTCCCTCTAATTGTAAGAGGCATCTTAAGTGGGACAGGGTCTCTCTGCACGAAGATAACTTATTGGCTATTTGTAAAATCTTGTCTGAGAAAACAGCAGAACTTAGTGTTGTGGCTTCAGATAAATCCAAGTGTGATATGATCTCGATAGTCCATGTCAGTACTGTAGAGACACTCAGCTCGTATTTTCAGGCTCCTTGTAAGGACAGGACTTTGCGTGTCCACCACAAAACGCAAAATCCTTGGTATAACTTATATTGCAAACTCAAAAGACAATCTTTGCACATAGCTATCAGAAATAAAAACTGTTCTAGAGTTAAAAGTGCGAGGAAAGATTACAAAGTAGCCCTACATAAAGCTAAGATTGAGTGGGACGAACGATATTGGTTAGAGCTGAAGGACGCTAGTCTGAGTAAAAACAAGAATCTCTTTTGGTCCCTAGTGAGTCGGGAAAAGATAGGAACTTAAATACCATACCCAATCATATTGCTGGACTTGATTGGTATAACCATTTTGCGAACCTATATTCCCCTACAGATGATGGATGTCTGGAGGAGCTATGTGGCACCCCTGACATCCCTCCTATAGGGAACAATAGAGAATGCTTCTCGCGGGCTGAAATAGAGTCAGCAATTCTGAAGCTAGTTCCCGCTAAAGCCCCAGGACCGGACGGCCTGCCAGGAGATTTATTCTTGTCTGATCCTAGAGGGTGGTCGTGTTTAACCCTGGGCAAAGCACTACGCTACGCTCGCGTAGTTTGCAAAGTTTGCGCTACTTTGCACCACGCAAATTGCACGTAGCACAGTGCAAACACGCATAGCGTAGCGTAGCGTAGTGCAGCGGTCATTTTTTGCTTGCTCGCGGTCCTCAACGTCAAGTTGGCGACCGCAAGCAAGCAAAATGACATCCCGGCGAGACTTTTTCCTCGTTCGCGATCAGCAACATCAAGTTGCCGATCGCGAGCGTGGAAAATAAACCTCCCGGCGAGATTCTCAACGCGGGAGGTCAGGTTTCTCATTGCGAGTGGTCGCGTATGCTGGCGACCGCTCGCGATGAGAAACTACCAGTCCACGTTGAGAAAGCTGCCGCTCGAGTAAAAATCTACTCGAGCGGCAGTAAAAGACAGCTCGCACTGTGCAAGATGCCGTTTTCAATGATTGCACAGTGCGGACAAGCATCCGGCACTGTGCAATCATCGCGAACAGCGCACTACGCAGTTCGCGTAGTGCTACGCGTAGCTCGCGTAGTGCGGAGTGCACTTCGCGTAGCTTCGCGTAGCGCTACTTCGTGAACTACGCCCAGGGTTAGACTCGTGTTATTTCTACTTTTTGTTTAATGCCATAGCTGCAGGATGTATAATAGCTGCACCCCCTAAATAGGGTGTGTCCCCCAGGGCACGTCCTGTGGACTGAGTTTCTCAAAATGTAGAGTCAATAGAAGCAAAAGTTTAATCCATATGTATTTATTATTCGTTGCGATTATTCATATATTTCAACTTCATTCCACTCGAATGATGAACGTTAAATCATAATGCAGGATGCCCAGTTCCAGACTCTTGGAAAGGCGCAGAAGTGGTTCCTATTTATAAAAAAGGAGACAAGGAAGATCCCTCGAATTATAGGCCTAAAAGCCTAACTGATGTAATGCAAAAGGTGCTAGGTAGGGTCCTCTTGCAGAGAATACAATCATGGGCGGATGAGGAGGATATCCTCTCGCAATACCAGGCGGGCTTTAGGGCCAATACCGGGACAATTGATCAGGTTTTTAGGCTAATGCTCATATATTGGAAAGTTGTTGTAATTGGGAAAGGTAGTCTCTATATGGCATTTATTGACCTTAAAACAGCGTTTGACCTGGTACCGAGGACCAAATTGTGGCAGATTTTAAATGATATGGGCATCCCACCATTAATTCTTAATTTATTAATACGTCTCCATGAGGGTACTTATGCTCAAGTGAGATGGGGTGTCCAAGGGCAGCTAACGGAGCAGATTCCTGTTGGCAAGGGAGTGCGCCAGGGTTGCGTGATGGCTCCCACCCTGTTCTCTTTGTATGTGAACGGGGTGGTGAAGTTTCTCCAGGAGGACCCAGCCAACGCGCCTATCTTAGTGGGTGGCAAAGTGCCAACACTCCTGTTCGCCGAAGATACCTTGTTGGTGGCAAAGACTCCAGTTGGGCTTCAAAAATTGTTGAGTAGGTATCAATCCTTCTGCGATGCTCGGGGCTTAGTTATTAACACTACGAAGACAAAGCTTATGGCTTTCAACCCTCCTAAATCCTTCAGGAACAATTTCTTACTAAATGGCACCCCCCTTGAGAGAGTCGGGAATTTTGAATATTTGGGCATACGACTCTCGGATAAAATGCTCTGGAGGCCCCATATAGCCAAAATGCTATTGAATCATAGACGCGTGACTGGGGCAATAAGCAAAGAACATCGCTCCTCATATAGTAGGCCTGTTGCCCCTGCGCTCACAGTCTATGAAGCAAAAGCAGTCAGCTCGGCTCTGTATGGAGCCGAGCTATGGGGGTTCGAAAATGTGGATGAAATAAGTAGGTCAGAGCACAAATTTCTGAGGGATTTGGTGACGCTCCCACGAAACACCCCATTAATGTATGACATGGGTAGGCGTCCGTTTGGAGCTATAGCCAGGCTACGACCTTTGCTCTTCTGGGCTCGCATATGGCGTACCGAAGAGCTTACCAACTACGCCTTAGCTCTAACGTAGGTAATGAATCTGGATGTGAACCATAAGGTCAAGTGGCTATCATATGTGAAGAAAACAATGATGCAACTTGGCCTTAAAGATTTATGGGATACCCAGACTCCGCCGTGTAAGCGGAACTTAAGAGATATTATTGGGACTGGTTTGACAGGCAAGAATTATGCAAGCCAATGTTGGGTAGATTGTCAGAAGAGTTCCTCTTGTTTAAGCAAACCAGATGTCTGGAGCCTTACCTAGATGTGATCCAGGTCCCACGAGATAGGACCCTGTACACTCAGTTTAGGTTCGGCACGCTCCCTGTTAACACCTATATTACCAAGTGGCATACAGCCGAGAACATGACAGAGCACTGTCCGTGCTGCGGAGCGTTGGTCGAGTGCATTGCCCATGTCCTCTTTGCTTGCCCCGCATACGCTACAGCTAGGAGCAAGTGGATAAAACCAATATGTAGCGACATGGGCACCCGCGACTTCCGGTCTGCTCTGCGCATTCTGAAAATCTGATCCCAGTATCCTTTTTTCATGCGGAGTGGCCAAGTTCTTAGGCCGAGCCTGGCTAATCAGAATTAGAGCCACACAAAGTGTGACCCTAATGTAGACACACGATTTATTATAGGTGTTTAAACCATATACTATATTGGTCTGCAATGTAACTCTTAAAATATTAATTATGATATAGATAGCATTAGCACCTTATACATACATTGTTATATACTGCTCACTACAACTGACTTGTCCCCGATATGTACATAGTGTCCCAGAATGAAATCTCTTTTATGATACTTGTTTAATGTTTTTAACCAAACATGCTGCTATTAATTTTATCATATGAGACTTTTAAACAACCCTCTGTATTATATGATCTTTTTCTCTTTTTATTGTACAGATGCTATTTTATTGAATATATGCTATTCGATGCTTTTATGACATACGCTGTCGAATAAAGCTATTTGAAATGAAATTAATTATTAATTAATTATGTTAATAGTGTTATGTTTTACAATATTGGTGGTGTCATTTATAGGGGAATATGGTGGGAGGTAAGTTTTTTAAATTAATTAATTGTTTGTTAATTAATTTTAATTATTTTGCTTGAGTGGGAATAGTAATTTATACCCCTACGCTATCCAACGCTTTCCCTACTGTTGCACTTGCTGGAGTGGGAATAGTAATTGTATCCTCTCCGCTATCCAACACTTTCACTACTGTTGCACTCACTGGAGTGGGAATAGTAATTTATACCCCTACGCTATCCAACGCTTTCCCTACTGTTGCACTTGCTGGAGTGGGAATAGTAATTGTATCCTCTCCGCTATCCAACACTTTCCCTACTGTTGCACTCGCTGGAGTGGGAATAGTAATTGTTACCCTTCTGCTATCCAACACTTTCTCTACTGTTGCACTCCCTGGAGTGGGAATAGTAAATTATTCCCCTCCGCTATCCTACACTCTCCTTACTGTTGCACTCACTGGAGTGGGAATAGTAATTGTTACCCCTCCGCTATCCAACACTTTCCTTACGGTTGCACTCGCTAGAGTGGGATACTACATTATTCCCCTTTGCTATCCAACGCTTTCCCTACTGTTGCACTTGCTGGAGTGGGAATAGTAATTGTATCCTCTCCGCTATCCAACACTTTCCCTACTGTTGCACTCGCTGGAGTGGGAATAGTAATTGTTACCCTTCTGCTATCCAACACTTTCTCTACTGTTGCACTCCCTGGAGTGGGAATAGTAAATTATTCCCCTCCGCTATCCTACACTCTCCTTACTGTTGCACTCACTGGAGTGGGAATAGTAATTGTTACCCCTCCGCTATCCAACACTTTCCTTACGGTTGCACTCGCTAGAGTGGGATACTACATTATTCCCCTCTGCTATCCAACACTTTCTCTACTGTTGCACTCTCTGGAGTGGGAATAGTAATTTTTACCCCTCCGCTATCCAACACTTTCCCTAATGTTGCACTCTCTGGAGTGGGAATAGTAAATTTTAACCCCTCTGCTATCCAACACTTTCCCTACTGTTGCACTATCTGGAGTGGGAATAGTAAATTATTCCCCTCCACTATCCAAAACTTTCCCTACTGTTGCATTCGCTGGAGTGGGAATAGTAATTGTTACCCCTCCGCTATCCAACACTTTCCCTACTGTTGCACTCGCTGGAGTGGGAATAGTAATTTTATCCACTCCGCTATCCAACACTTTCCCTACTGTTGCACTCTCTGGAGTGGGAATAATAACTTTTACCCCTATGCTATCCAACACTTTCCCTACTGTTGCTATCTCTGGAGAGGGAATAGTAATATTTTCCCCTCCGCTATCCAACACTTTCTCTACTGTTGCACTTGCTGGAGTGGGAATAGTAAATTATTCCCCTCTGCTATCCAACACTTTCCCTACTGTTGCACTCGCTGGAGTGGGAATAGTAATTTTATCCACTCCGCTATCCAACACTTTCCCTACTGTTGCACTCTCTGGAGTGGGAATAATAACTTTTACCCCTATGCTATCCAACACTTTCCCTACTGTTGCTATCTCTGGAGAGGGAATAGTAATATTTACCCCTACGCTATCCAACACTTTCCTTAATGTTGCACTCCCTGGAGTGGGAATAGTAAATTATTCCCCTCCGCTATCCAACACTTTCCCTACTGTTGCACTCCCTGGAGTGGGAATAGTAATTTTATCCCCTCCGCTATCCAACATTTTCCCTACTGTTGCTGTTAATGTAGTGTCAAATGTAATTGTAAAAGATTAAAAATATTTTAATATTTTAAATTATTATATATATATTTTATTTTTATTTTACTGGTATATGTATATATATATATGTATTTATAATTTTTAATATGTTTCTAACATTTTATAATTTATTAAAATCATTATTTATTAATATTATTAAGTAAATTTATATATTATATTTTATATAAATGTATGTTTAATTATTTTTAACATTATATTTATTATTTATAATTTTAAACATTTTCTAATAATTCTAACTGTTTTTTTAATTATATGTATTATTTACTTTATTTTACATTATTTTTTCAACATTTAGAAAAAACGATATTTTTAACAACGATATTTTTAACAACGATATTTTTAACAACGATATTTTTGTACTTACCATTATGTAGATAGGGCTTCGATATTCTGGACAATGATATTTTTGTCCCGATATTTTTGTACCTTGACATTTTTGTTGTCGATATTCTGTCAGTGATCCTGCCTTGCTCCAGTGCCTTGTGTTGGGGTCGGCTGAACGACAGGAGAGGGCAGGCTCAACCCTTCCTACCCTTTCTCCATGTTGAATTGTCTGCACCCACAGGAGCCCAGGCTGCAGTTACTGCTCTTTGAAGGGTTTCTGCAATGTTTAAAACCAGTGGAGGACCTCAACATTTAGAACAGGTGCAGCACCAAGGCTGGGATTGCACAGCTCCTGGTGAGGGTGCACACTGCAAACCTTTTCAATGATATTGGCACCTGAGTGCCTGTCCGGAGCATAGTTACTTAGGCTGTGGGCCGGTTGCTCCAAAGAACAATGACCTATTAGGTAATGGCTATTTCTCAATATGTGGAAAACCAGAGAATCAACACAAGTAGCAGGTCTTCGAGTGACAGACACAGTGGCGTAGCAAGGGGAGTGTGGGAGGGGCAGTCCGCCCAAGGCGGCGGGAGTTTGGGGGGCAGCGGCCTCCCCCCGCCCCTGCTCTTACCTGGGGCGTCATCAGCACTCCTCCCCCTGCTCTTACATACGGCCGCAGGGTGGCCACCGCAGGGACCGCCACTGGCGGCAACTGGTCTAGCTACAGCACTGCAACAACAGGACTTTCAGGGTACCAATGTAGAATATCACCAGATGGGTATTAGAACTCTCAATTCATTCACTCTGTCACCTATGCATTCCCCTCAGTGAGTTAAGCACCTACTCTAGACTAATGTCTGTAACCTGCATCAGGGGCGGCTTCTCCATAATGGCGGAGGAGCAGCGCCCCACTAGTCAGAGCCAGTCAAAGAAAAATAAAATGATAATAAAACAACATCATTTTATTTTTCTTTGACTGGATTTGACATGCATGGAGGGCGGGGCTGGGCCGGGCCATGACAGGCAGGTGGTGGCACTTCGAAATGCGCATGTATGTTTGGCTGGCCGTCCTAGGCCGGCCAAACATACATGTGCACTTCTTTTTCTCCAACCCTGCTGTGAAAGCGGCTGTGTTCACAGCCGGGTTAGAGAAATGCCTCAGGCTCACAGGCAGTGTCTGAGTGGCAGAGCAGGCCGCTCAGACCAATCGAGACACTGCTCTCCCAGCAGAGCAGCGTCTGGATTGGCTGAGCAAACTCTGCCTTCCCAGAGTCTGCTGGGAGCTCCGAGGCGGGAGTCGGCCATCGGCGTTGGAGGATGCGGGGGAAAAGGTAAGTTTTTTAAATTACTATTTTTCCTCCCACCCCCGCCTGCCTGTCCTTCCGCCGCCCCCACCCCCCCACCTTCGTGATATGGCAGCCTCGACTGCTTGCCTATCAACCATGCCTTAAGTGTACATGTCCTGTGTGCGATGGAACTTCTACTTGTCCGCCTTGCTAGATCTGTTCTGCAGTGAATGGAAGATGACACTTGCTGCCTTGAGTGCTTTCCTTCTGCCACACTCCACCTGTTCTGCGAGGAAGCAAAGACTGCAATGTTGCTGCCCAATGTGTCTCTCTCCTGTGAAAGGAAAACCTTGTCTTGCTGCTGCCCTACCTGTACTCGTTGGACATTGTCTCTGTTTATGTCCAAGGTGTGCTTGTTCTCTGAAGCAGGTGACTCCATTGCTGTTGACCCATCTCATGAAAAAGCAAAGGATGTACTGAATGCACTTGGTCCTTCAGTTTTAACACTTCTGGTGGAGAGACAGCAGTAAAATACTTTTTTTCCATTTATTTCAATTGAGGCCTCACAGTTTAAAAAAAGGAGACTATACATTTTGACATAAGGGGCATAAGCTCAGCCATACTAGGACATCCACACATCGAAGACGGCACAGTCAGTGAACAGTAGAGTAGTTCACGGGAATGCTTCCAAGCGCTAGACGTGGAACCCACTGATGAATCAAACCACAGTAGAGAGCCGAGGGTTCATCATCCTGCATGAGTACATGAAAGTTTGGTAATGCCATAAGAGGGTTAGGGTGTTTATTCAAGGGGTTTGTACCTCTTGTACTTTTATGTCTGTTTGCAGAGAGCATACAAAAGTCCTTTATTCCCCCCCACTCCTTCTTTAGTGTGTTAGCAACCTATGAGGTGCTTGTCCTGTATGAGTAAGAACATCATGGGCTGTTTCCCCTGCTACCGCCACCTGCCCTTCACTTCTTTGTTTTTAAGGAAGATTTGATTGCTTCTGTCCTGGCTGTACTTTTATTGTGTAGCTCAGGTTTCCAAGTTCATGCTTGACTAGTTAGTTCAGTCACAGTTTTTCTAAGAATTCTGGGAATTGTAGACCTTGTTTTAAAATTGAGTAAGACTATAATTCCCAGAATTCCAAGGAAAAATACAGGACTTGCCTAACTAGCCCTGCGTGGACCTGGGAAACTTGGCAGCTATTAAACCTGGTTTATGGGATCCGGAAAATACAGGGTGACTGAAATCAAGCAGTAATGGTAAGGAGGAGGAGGGCAGCAGTTTGAAAGTGTAATTGAGACAGTATTCGCTTACCGTACGGTTGTATTTTATCTAACATATATTTAAAATTTGGAAACAAGGGAAATGAAGCAATTTGCCCGGAATCTGTTGACTTTTCCATCATGTGTTAAAATCAGGTTTAAAAACCCTGGCATATAGGCTCGAAGGTCAGCAATCTCCTAGACTACTGGCCTTATTACGACTACGGCGGTCCCTAGACTGCCGTCGTTGTTGTGGCGGTCCACCCGCCATATTCTGACTATGGTGGTCAGACCGCCACAGGACCACTGCTGCCACTAGGGATCCGTGATCCCTGGCAGTCTTGCAGCGGTGTGAAGCTGGTAATATGCTGGCGGTGCCGCTGTGAACCATCAAACATATGACTAGTTTCCACCCGCTCAGTTTTCATGGCGGTGAGCCCGCCATAAAAAAGTGTGGTGGTGAGGAAACAAAGGGGGCACACTGTTGCCTCAGGGCCATCGGATGCATGCAGGGGGGCACATGTGCCCCCCTGCATGCATGCACCCCAGTTCCTGGAGGGCATGGACTTGACAGTCCAGGCCAAACAGGAATTGCCTTTAACACTCCCATTGCTGTGCATTTTTCATAGGCACTGCCGGGGGACCGCCAAAGAAACCGCCCGACAGAGACTGAAAGAGTCGTAATCTGGCAGGCGGTTTCTTATGTCTTTGGCGGTCTTGGAGCCGGGCGGTGGCATGGCGGCCCTGCTCCAAGACCGCCAAAGTCATAATAAGGCCCTCCATCTCATTCCAGTAAGAGCTACCTCTGCAACATCCCAATGTGGTATCAAGTAAGAAGACACCACCATCATTGAGAACCTTCGTGGCCTCTCTCTGACTGCTTTTGCTTCAACACACTCCGAGGCGCAGTCATAAAATCACTATTACGACAAGCACAGCTCTGCTAAGCACCAAAACACTCCCGACATAGACCAAGCCAGAGGCCCAGACTCTTCCATCCAAGTCTGCCCACAGAGCAGCATCACCCCAGGCACCTCGGCGCTACATCGGGAGTACGAAGCGCTACATAAATGAAACATTCAACACAGGGACTGATTTAGCTCTTGCCGTCCGCCGTATTTCGATCGATATTATATCCTATGGAGATCGTAATACGCGGGCGGGGTATCCGTCACGTTTGTGATGGAGTATTCCATCCGCCAAGATCTAAAGCCTTGGGTCCTTTGTCATTTCCGACTATTACAGCTTAAAGGTATTCCATTCATTGGACTCGGAAGGATGAAAGGCTCAGTTGGTTTTGCTGAGACTGGAACTCGTCATCTGCACATCACATCAGACGCCAGCAGCGAGAGTTTAACTCGCTGCGCCATCCTGCAAGGTTAGCGCCTGACATCTGCGCACGCAGAGGGGCCATGTGCACATTGTTTGCAGAGACCAGCCGCCCCCCGCCCCCCTCCCCATCAGCACCCCCTTCTTGTGTGCAGCTGGACGATGTGGCGAGGCATAAATCGCCGATGATCAGGATATAAATGCTGCCCTCTTGCTCTGTGCCTGAATATTTCAGGTCACAGCCTCACGCAACGGAGTCTGTCTGGAACCGGTTAAAGGGCCTACAAGCGGCCAACATCTTTGTCATTTTCTTTTAAATTGTGCCTTCTTCTTATTCCATCAAACTCCTCTGCTGACACCAGAAACACCCACCCTGAGGGCTCTGTCCTTTAAAGAGTCACGCGCCGGGGATGCTGGGCACTTTCTGAGGGATTTACTCTGTCAGATGAGGAGGCGCCGCGCACCAGGAAAACAAGAAAGTCAATGGAGGAGCCGAGCTCTAAATCCCTCCTTATTGACGAACAAATGTCCATCGGGAGCGGAGGAGCAGGGGGGCACTTGGAGGGGGCCGTGTGAGGCCGAGGCCAAGAGAATACAATGCCCACATCATCTCCAACAAGGGAAAGGAGAACAGGGGGTGGGGTTCAGGGCCAGTACCAACAGCAAAGACGCAAGGATGTTGAGCCCCCAAAAGGCTATGTGTACCGGAAATAATAGCACATATCCTTCGATCTTTGATGACATCACAGGGATGCCTCTGGGTCTCTGCGCAGCCTCCTATTGGCTGCTCATGGGCGCGGGGATGAGCAGAGAGCACAAACTCCAAAGATATTCAGGACTCCCAAGGCCCGGTTTATTTTTTGTTCCTGCCATGGCCTTTGAGTCTAGGGCACTGCTAATGGTGTCAAAGGCAAAGCAAGCTAAGGGTAAGACTTGCCAACCCTGGCTCCGCTGTACTTGGTATCCATGCTGGTGCAAGGGAGTGTGTAGTGGGCTGGCCCCACGTGTACAGCATACAAAGTAGACGTAGCTGAGTTGTAGTAGATGTAGTTTATTAAGTAGTTGCTGTAAGCTGGAACAGGCCCCACCAGGAGCAGCCTCCTAGCTGCTCAGCCCATCTTCTCAACTGTCTCACACACACACAGGCACCCAAGCATTCCACTCACACTAACATTCTACGCGGAACACTCACACTGCCTGAGCAGCTAGGTACAGGGAACAGAATGACATGACCTGAGGATACTACATATCCTATCCCTTTTATATTGAACAATAAAAAGATCCAAACAAAAATGAAAACAACTATACAATGAAAACAAGTATACACAATAATGTACACATGAAGTAAACCATCCATTAACCCAGGGATGCAAAGAATGACATCACGAGAGGGAAAACGGAAGCACGAAGAAAGAAAGAAGAATGGAGAAATAGAAATGCACATGCACTATACCCATCCTCTTCCTTTCATAGTAATTGAAAAACAATAAGTAGCGTAATAAGAGCTCACATACACAAGTGAGCAAAACACACAAGACAGAAGAAAAGGGTAAACTTAACCCAGACTAGGATACAATGGGTGGAACTACACCCAAGGAAGTACACCTCACGTGAGGAGACTGTGGCGAAAACACCATACGCCACCCCTCATGTGAGGGACACTGTGGGACTAAAACCCCAGTGAAAAAACAATGATTGGGACAGACACCCAATTGTACATATAACGTTACATGGGACTAACACCCAAGAACTTTGTGCAAGCAAGAAAACAGCACAGTGTGACTAACGCACACAATACGTCGACACAACAGAACGACGCAAAAGCACAGAGTGAAGCGCAGGGCGACTTATACACAAACATACGACATGACGTTCAAACGTGTAACTGGGACTAACACCCAAACACAGACATCCAGAAGAAAGGATGTACATCAAACCCACTCTAAGGAATGACATAAGCTCAAAAACAAGGAGCGTAACTAGTAGTGTCACATGGGACTAATACCCAAGGACATGTACAGCATCATTAAATACAAACGCAGTACAGTGTGGCACACGCACACAAGGTAATGGGACTAAAACCCACACCTAAAGTAACAAATCCGTAAATAAGAGAAATGGGCCTTGAACCCACTCCCATCCCACAGACATGGATAAAGCATAAGAAAATGCGTGAACCTGAGACATGGGACTAAGACGCACTCCCATCCCCTTGGTAGGGATACCACAACTGTAAAGAAAACAAACGTGAAAAAGAGACATGGGACTAGGACCCACTCCCATCCCTTAAGCAGGGATACTACATCTTAAACATCGCAACAGTTTAGTCGTTAAAAAAATATACACAACTTTTTTTTTTCCTTTAAAGTGTGCAATTACAACACTGAAATCTGCTCTGTGAGTATAACATTCCTAATTAAAATAAAAATGTCACTGGTGTGCCTGTCACCGCGATGTGGAGGGACAGGCGTCGGACAACTTCAAGAGACTCGCCACCAGAAGGTACTTTGCAGGTGATGCCATCCCCAATGAAAACCGAAGAACACTCTGTACTTGGGCGCAGATGACTTATCCACTAGCACCCAGGTTCGCAAAAAAACAGGAACCCTACCACAAGAGTTGTAAGTCACAAAAGCAGTGTCCAAATGAAGAACAACTACGGAAGCGCTGTGACTGTGAATCCACTTACTTGAATGGCAACATAGCTGGAGGCATAACTCCGTGAGAAGGTAGGGGTACGACGTTGAGTGGTGGCAAAAATCCATTTCGAGTGAGTTAACTAACCACAATGCGTCGAGGGTGTCCAACCTTGCGCTTGTCAAACGTTGTTCCGAAAGCCATCACGAAGCACACCTTAAATTGTGGCATCAAGACGCCGCGACGTTCGTTCTCATCTCGTTTAAAAAAAAAAAAAACTTTATTGTAATTGAATGCGTGGTTGGCAAACAATACAGCACATAGCAGTCCATAACATTACGTAAACTAACCGGAGCTACCAATCTAAAGATGGCGGCACGTTGAACACGCCGTCCCGGATGGCTCACGGCGCGTTGGTGAGGCACAACATCCATCAGCATCAGTTTGACGAAGTGAAGGCTGGCAACGCTGATCATGACGCAGAACCCCAGTCGTGGAGGAGGTAAGAGCGTGCGCATATGCAACAACACGCGCCTCATTTTAAAACCCAAGACGGCGGTTGAACTCCCAAAAATCAAATAGGCCCCCCCTTAGCAACGGGCAAATCAATTAAAATGTGATTACTCACTAAAAGTCCCGCCACAACCATCATAGAATTGCCGGTCACGCTTATACACTCGTACAGCCTGTAACGTGAAGATGTAGTCTTCCTTCGGTCCTTCAGATCCGACGTTGCTTGTCATGAGCAATTTCCAAAGTCTTTGTAAAATTTCCTTGTGCACGGCAAAATCCATAGCGCACATTGTAATGACCTCAGCGTTTTTCTTGTGTCAGAAATAGCACACCAAGCAAAACTGTAGAGAGTAGCGCGCCTGGGCTACACAGAGGCACACTGACAGGGAAACACCCTTCAAAACCTACTCAAATGAAACTCTTATGTAAACAGGAGCAGCACACTTCGCACTGGAGACAAAAACACTGGCAGCCACAGATTTCCTTATTCCTTCTTCCATAAAATACATTGCTTGTGGTACGGTAGACGTTTTTGAGGTACTCCTGACATTTGTTGTGGCATAGTTTCTCCTCCAAGGTGTGAGCAGGCTTGTAACCGTTTATACTGGTGTTGTAGATGACAAGATGAAGGTACAGCACGCCTTGACTGGGCTGTCCGGTGTGGTGGACACTGGTGGGGCTGCGAGATGTGCTTGACATGTTTCTTGCTTGACTGGTTTCCTTTGCTTGAGTTTGTTTAAACTGGTTGCTCTTCATCTGTAAATGCGATGGGTTCTTAGCTCCAAATCGTCGCCATAAATATGTAGTGGGCTGGCCCCACGTGTACAGCATACAAAGTAGACGTAGCCGAGTTGTAGTAGATGTAGTTTATTAAGTAGTTGCTGTAAGCTGGAACAGGCCCCACCAGGAGCAGCCTCCTAGCTGCTCAGCCCATCTTCTCAACTGTCTCACACACACACAGGCACCCAAGCATTCCACTCATGTCAATCACACCAACATTCCACACATAACACTCACACTGGCTGAGCAGCTAGTTACAAGGTAAAGGGGAACACAATAAACATAACATGAAGATACTACAGAGTGAAACACGACACACTGTGATTGTGCACTCTAGAGGGCACTGGTTTGGAAGTATGGGCGGTACCAGGGGAAGCTGACACTGACAGGTGCTGCTTGAGTGAGGATAAGATGGCTGCCAGGAGAGGAAGAACTGGATGGCTAATATGAAGCTACAACTCAACCCAGGGAAGATAAAAGTACTCCTTCTCTGCCCCGGCAAAAGCCAGGAACTGCCCTATGTCTGAACACGAGCCTTAAGTTTAAATCGATCACCTCAGCTACATCTCTGGACTTCAAACAACCTCTCTTGATTTTCATATAAAAGAGATGGCCAGAAATGTATTCATTTATTTTATTTTTGCAATTTTATATAGCGCGGACGTGGCACGAAGGCATCAGAGCGCTTTACAACAGTAGCATGATACAAGGGTACAGCAAGTTACAGTTACAATAATTACAATCAGACATACTGCATCAGTAGCTGCGACCAGGACAAAAGCAGCCGTTGGAGAGGGACGTACACGGTTCAAGCATTGATTAAGATGGTGGGGACACACAGTGAAGGTAGTTAGTCTCCTGGATAGAGTACTTAGGTATGGTTGAGGGTGGTTAACCCAGGTGTCTGTCAAACAGGAGGAGCTTGAGGTCCTTTTTGAAGGTGACTATGCAGGTTGTTAGGCGAAGGGAGTGAGGTAAGGAGTTCCAGATTCTTGTGGCACTACCAGAGAATGACTGGCTCATGTACCGTTCTCGACTGAAGGTGGGGTGTTCCAGGAGTAGGGATTGGGCATTTCTGGAACCCCTGTTTGCTCCAGAGATTTTCAGATTATCACTTAGATAGGAGGGTGAAGAGGAGTGCAGCCCTCTAAGGGTAATGCAGGCGGTTTTGAATTGCCCCCGAGCTTCAATGGGAAGCCATTCGAGGGTTAGCAGGGCCGGGGAAATGTGGTAGCAATTCTTGAGACCTAACACGAAGCGTGCTGCTGCATGTAGTTGCCCTCAGTGGGCCAAGATGAAGTTTGGGAATGCCTGAGAGAAAGGCGATTCCGTAATCTAGTTCGGAGAGGACGAGAGACTTCACCACTGTTGTGAGGTCTTGTTCCGGGATCAATTGTCTGATGCCCCAAAGCTGCCTGAGTTGGTGTTGTGTGCTTTTGGCCATGGCTGTGATGTGGCTGTGGAGATTTAGATTATTGTCAAGGGTGATAACAAGGTATCGAGCACTCTGGACAATGACAGGGCAGCCATGAAGGATGGCAAAGTTGGCAATCTACTCCTGTACTGGAGTTTTTGCTTTCGGAGGTAAGATCAAAAGAGATTGTGTTTTAGTTGGGTTGAGTATTAGATGATGGTTAGACATCCAGTTTTGAATCTTTAGGAGCGTGATTGAAAGGTGGGCAAGGTCTTCAAGGGAAGAGATTTTCTTATATTTTTGAGTGTACAGTGTTGAATGCAGCGGACAAGTCCAAGAGGACCAAGAGGCAGGAGTTCCCAGAGTCAAGGATTCTAAGAGAGTTGTCGACTATTTGTAGGATCGCAGTTTCTGTACTGTGGCCCTGACGGAAACCTGATTAGAGAGAGTCTAGGAGGTTGTTTGGTCGAATGTGTGAAGTGAGCTGGGAAGCAACGCAACTTTCAATGACATTACCTAAAAATGGAAGTGTGGAGATGGGGCAGAAGTTGTTCATGTGGTCGAGAGATTGTTTTTTCAAGAGAGGAGAGACTTTTAGTCATTCTGGAAACAGGCCCTGTTGAAGAGAGGAGTTGACCATGTTGGTCTATAGAGATGGTAGGTGTGTGGCAAGAGATTTGCTGATAGAACCTGGACCCTTGACCTTGCCAGGTAGGTTGCTCCCCCGCCACACAGCTCCGCCTGTGTTGTCCTGCCCGCTGCTGCTGCTGGTAAGCTCGCCCCTCTGCTGCTGCCTCGGTGCCCGTTTTGCCTTCTGTTTCCCCTCGTGCCCCCATCTCCTGTGCCCGATTTTGCCTTCTGTTTCCCCTCGTGCCCCCATCTCCTGTGCCCGATTTTGCCTTCTGTTTCCCCTCGTGCCCCCATCTCCTGTGCCCGAGTTTGCCTTCTGTTTCCCCTCGTGCCCCCATTCTGTGTGTCCATTTTGCTTTCTGTTTCCCCTCGTGCCCCCATCTCCTGTGCCCGATTTTGCCTTTTGTTTCCCCTCGTGCCCCCATTCTGTGTGTCCATTTTGCTTTCTGTTTCCCCTCGTTCCCCCATCTCCTGTGCCCATTTTGCCTTCTGTTTCCCCTCGTGCCCCCATCTCCTGTGCCCGATTTTGCCTTTTGTTTCCCCTCGTGCCCCCACTCTGTGTGTCCATTTTGCTTTCTGTTTCCCCTCGTGCCCCCTTTTTTGTGCCCGATTTTGCCTTCTGTACCCCCGTTGCCTCTCTCCACTCCCGCCGCTGCGTCCCCTGCGGCCCCGCCCCCCTGACTGCCCATTCGCTGCCCCTGCCTCCCGCCTCCCAGCTGCTCCTCCCTCCCACCTCCCCATATATGGCGGCCGCTGCGCGTGAGGAGAGCGACCCTTGACCTTGCCAGGTAGGTCGCTCCCCCGCCACACAGCTCCGCCTGTGTTGTCCTGCCCGCTGCTGCTGCTGGTAAGCTCGCCCCTCTGCTGCTGCCTCGGTGCCCGTTTTGCCTTCTGTTTCCCCTCGTGCCCCCATCTCCTGTGCCCGATTTTGCCTTCTGTTTCCCCTCGTGCCCCCATCTCCTGTGCCCGATTTTGCCTTTTGTTTCCCCTCGTGCCCCCACTCTGTGTGTCCATTTTGCTTTCTGTTTCCCCTCGTGCCCCCATTTTTTGTGCCCGATTTTGCCTTCTGTACCCCTGTTGCCTCTCTCCACTCCCGCCGCTGCGTCCCCTGCGGCCCCGCCCCCCTGACTGCCCATTCGCTGCCCCTGCCTCCCGCCTCCCATCTGCTCCTCCCTCCCACCTCCCCATATATGGCGGCCGCTGCGCGGTGAGGAGAGCGACCCTTGACCTTGCCAGGTAGGTCGCTCCCCCGCCACACAGCTCCGCCTGTGTTGTCCTGCCCGCTGCTGCTGCTGGTAAGCTCGCCCCTCTGCTGCTGCCTCGGTGCCCGTTTTGCCTTCTGTTTCCCCTCGTACCCCCATCTCCTGTGCCCGATTTTGCCTTCTGTTTCCCCTCGTCCCCCATCTCCTGTGCCCGATTTTGCCTTTTGTTTCCCCTCGTGCCCCCACTCTGTGTGTCCATTTTGCTTTCTGTTTCCCCTTGTGCCCCCATTTTTTGTGCCCGATTTTGCCTTCTGTACCCCCGTTGCCTCTCTCCACTCCCGCCGCTGCGTCCCCTGCGGCCCCACCCCCCTGACTGCCCATTCGCTGCCCCTGCCTCCCGCCTCCCAGCTGCTCCTCCCTCCCACCTCCCCATATATGGCGGCCGCGCGCAGTGGGCGTGCCGTTGGCGCGCCGAAGGCGCGCCTAAGGCAAGCCCGTCTGCGCCCGTCCGCGCCTGGACCGCGCCCATTGCCAGAACCCCTGGGCCGCGCGCCCCCGCTCCAGCCTCGAGGACCGACGCCGCTACGATGCCACCACACTCCACGCTCTCAACCCCGGATGGACACACAACTGCTTCAAGGCCACCCCGAAACGCACTCATGGCCCCTTCACCTGCCGGAACTGCAGCTACACCAGCCTCAGAGCCACCGAAGCGCCCGCCAAGAAGGACCTCAACCACCTCCGATGCATCCTACTGAACACCCGCTCCGCACGCAAACACGCCGTCGAGCTCTGGGACCTGCTCGACACATCATCACCAGACGTCGCCTTCCTGACAGAGACCTGGATGAACGACTCCTCCGCACCCGACATCGCCATAGCCATCCCAGACGGCTATAAGATCACCCGCAGAGACCGTGTCAATGGAGTAGGAGGAGGAATCGCCATCGTCCACAAGAACTCCATCAGGGTCTCGACCAGCACCGACGACCTTCTCTGCACCGCCGAACACATGCACTTCCAGATCCACACGGACCCCAACACCACCCTTAGCGGCACCCTTATCTACAGACCCCCTGGGCCCCGACCCCAGTTCAGCGACTCCATCGCCGACTTCATCAGCACGCATGCCCTGACCTCCACCGACTACATCCTCCTCGGGGACCTGAACTTTCACCTGGAGAACAACAACGACAGCAACTCCACCACCCTGATCGCCAACCTCGCCAACCTCGGACTGAGACAGCTCATCACAACACCGACTCATTCCGCCGGCCACACGCTCGACCCCGTCTTCTCCTCAAGCTCCCACGTCTCCTTCAGCCACACCACGGAACTCCTCTGGACCGACCACCGCTGCATCCACTTCACCTGCCAGAAACCCACCACACACCACCGCACCCAACAGATCCCACGCCGCTGCTGGAGCAAAGTCACCGAAGACCAACTACGGGCAAACCTCGCTCTCAGCCCTCCCTCCGACCCATCCAACACCGACGACGCTGCCTGCAACCTCAGACGATGGATAGACGACTGTGCCAACTCCCTCGCCCCGCTGAAAAACTCACCTACAGCGACACCACCAAAAGAGCCAGCTGGTTCACCCCGGAACTCCTAGCTTCCAAGCGTACCTGCCGGAAACTAGAGAAGAAATGGCACAGTGATAAGACACCGGACAGCCACGCAGCCCACAAAGACGCCATCCGTAACCACCACCACCTCATCAGGTCCGCCAAGAGAATCTCCTTCAAAGACCGCCTCGACAACAACGCACACAACAGCAAGGAGCTCTTCAACATCGTGAAGGAACTCTCCAACCCCAGCTCCAACACCAACGACATCCCGCTGTCGCAAGCCCTGTGCGATTCCCTCGCCACCTTCTTCCACCGCAAGATCGCCGACATCCACGACAGCTTCAACACCGAGACAGCCCCTACTAAGATAGATACACCAGACCCGCCGCACACCATCGACCATGACCCCTTGCCAGCCTGGGCCAGCGTGAACATCGATGACACCATCAGGACCATGAGCACAATACACTCTGGCTCCCCGTCAGACCCTTTCCCGCACCACATCTTCAACAAAGCCAGCAGCTCCATCGCACCCCACCTGTGCAATGTTATCAATCTCTCCTTCGAGACCGCGACCTTCCCAGAGAGCTGGAAACACGCAGAGATCAACGCCCTACTCAAAAAACCCAAGGCGGACCCGAGAGACCTCAAGAACTTCCGGCCCATCTCCCTGCTTCCGTTCCCAGCCAAGGTCATCAAGAAGATCGTCAACAAACAGCTAACCCGATACCTCGAAGAAAACAGCATCCTGGACCCATCCCAATCAGGGTTCCGCAGCAACAACAGCACTGAGACTGCCCTCATCGCCGCCACCGACGACATCAGGACCCTGCTGGACAACGGTGAGACCGCAGCCCTCATCCTGCTGGACCTCTCCGCCGCCTTCGACACTGTCTGCCACCGCACTCTACGCGCACGCCTCCACGACGCAGGGATCCGAGACAAGGCCCTGGAATGGACCACCTCCTTCCTCGACGGCAGAACCCAGAGAGTCCGCCTCCCACCTTTCCGATCCGAAGCCTCCAAGATCATCTGCGGCGTACCCCAGGGATCTTCCCTCAGCCCAACACTGTTCAACATCTACATGGCCCCGCTCGCACGCATCGCCAGACAGCACGACCTCAACATTATCTCCTACGCCAACGACACTCAACTGATCCTCTCCCTCACCAAGGACCCCCTCGCCGCCAAATCCAACCTCCATGAAGGAATGAAGGCCATCGCCGATTGGATGAAGATCAGCAGACTAAAGCTGAACACGAACAAGACAGAGGTCCTCATCCTCGGCTCCAACCCCTCAGCCTGGGACGACTCCTGGTGGCCAACGACGCTGGGAGCAGCCCCGACACCCACCGACCACGCACGCAACCTGGGAGTCATCCTCGACTCAACGCTCTCCATGGCCAAGCAAGTCAACGCAGTCTCCTCCTCCTGCTTCAACACCCTCCGCATGCTTCGCAAGATCTACAGGTGGATCCCGACAGATACAAGAAGAACAGTCACCCAGGCCCTCGTCAGTAGCAGACTAGACTATGGGAACGCCCTCTACGCGGGAGCCCCGGCCAAGCTCATCAAGCGACTGCAACGCATACAAAACGCCTCTGCACGCCTGATCCTCGACGTACCACGCCACAGCCACATCACTCCCCACCTGAGGAACCTGCACTGGCTCCCCGTCGACAGGAGAATCTCCTTCAAACTCCTCATCCACGCACACAAGGCACTCCACAAGACTGGCCCAGCCTACCTCAACAGACGACTCCTCTTCTACGTCCCCAACCGCCAGCTCCGCTCCGCCGACCTCTCCTTCGCCACCGTCCCTCGCATTTGAAGAACAACCACCGGTGGCAGATCCTTCTCACACCTCGCCACCAAGACCTGGAACACCCTTCCACTAAGCCTACGACAGACCCAAGACCTGCTGACCTTCAGGAGGCTACTCAAGACCTGGCTGTTCGACCAGTAGCAGCACCCCCCCCCCCTTTTTCTCTCCCCAGCGCCTTGAGACCCTCGCGGGTAAGTAGTGCGCTTTACAAATTCTGTGATTGATTGATTGAAAGGCATCCTAAAGGTGGTTCAAGGGTTTAACTTTGGAGATTGTTCGCTGTAGGTCTCGTTTGGAAATGGGAGAGAAAGAGGACCAACGAATGAAGTGTCTCGCAAAGTAGAATCTGAGATTCTGGAGGTTCACTGGTGTATAGTGAGGTATGGATGTCTCTGACTTTTCAATATTCCAGTTACAACTTCTGAGTAAATGCAACACTTCCATCCAAAAGTAAACTGTTAGCTTTCCAAGAGTTAGTCATTTCAAGCATTGACTTTGGAAATGCTCAACTGCTGGCCTATCTACAGGTCACCTAGCACCACTCTAATGTGGTTCGCCGCATGGCAACTCATTTAGGGCCTGATTCACAAATTAAACGTACACTTTTGGGTAAGTTTCTGATTGTTTGGTATTCACAAAGGGATTTAGGAGTAGGATCTAGTATCTTTACGAGTGCGGGGTCTCTGCACATAAAAAGATAGGACTGTCCTATGTGCGGTGACTCCGCAGTCGTAAAGATACTATTAGTAAATCTCTTTGTGAATACCAAAGAATCGTAAACTTACACAAAAGTGTACGTTTACCTTTGTGAATCAGGCCCTTGGTCTTTCACCCAAAAATAATTCAGCACATTAGAAATGTTCTTACATCCCTTGGGCGGATTCCCTTTAAGGACACTCAGCCTGTAAGACGTAATGTACTATCTATGAGGCGATCCACCTGAAGAAACATGAATACCTGTCACAATAGCTCCAGATCTCTGGCATAAACAGAATCTAAAGGAGCCAAACTCTGCTGAGGCTAAACATGCCCAGATTTAGAAAGTCCTCTTCTTTCAAACAGTCCTCCTCTGAAAACACACCTGAACCTCAGTGTTAGAAATGGGATTTTTGGCAGGCTAGGGCATGTGCCAAAGCCAGGCAGAAACCACTACTCTAGTCAGGATAAGGGAGTTACACTCCTAAAATAACCCCTGCTCACCCCCTTGGTAGCTTGGCACGAGCAGTGAGGCTTATCTTAGAGGCAGTGTGTAAATCATTTGCACATAACCAACAGTAATACAGTGTAAGCACTACAAAAGGACACCACACCAGTTTAGAAAAATATCCAATATTTTTATATACTTAAGACAAGAACAAAAATGATAAAAATCCACAATACAGTACTCAAAAATCTTCAATTATCAAAATACGCTTGAAACACAGTTCCTTGATGTCGATAGCTCCATCCGGGGCTATCACGGCATCATGAGCAAACAAATCCAAACAGTTCTGGCTGACCGCGGCGTCGCGGGCCAGCTACGGTGTCGGGAAGACCCGCAAACAGTACCTTTTAGAAATGCAGGGCGTCGATGACCTCTCGTTGAGCTTCCGAAAACACGGCGTCCGCAGGCGTCGGTTCCGGAGGTCGGTGCAGGAGTCGTCGGGGCCCTCGAAGTCACACGCGTTGCAGGTCGATCTCCTCTCTGATGGAGTCAGGAGCGCTGGCGTCGGCAGGCGTCGGGTGCTGCGGTGCGAAGTGCAGCGGTGCAGCGTGCGGTGCCCTCAGGTCGCGGTGCGAGCAGCGGCTTGGTGGCGGCGTTGTCGGTGAGACCAGGGTCGCGGTGCGAGATGAAGGCAGTGCTCGTCACGGTGCTGGCAGGTCACGGTGCACACAGCGGCGTCGTCGTTGCTGAAGCGCTGTCGTCGGCTGACGAACTGGAGTCGATGGCGTCGGTAGGCCAAGGCTTGGTGGCGGCGTCGTCGGTGAGACCAGGGTCGCGGTGCGAGGTGAAGGCGGTGCTCGTCACAGTGCTGGCAGGTCACGGTGAACACAGCGGCGTCGTCGTTGCTGAAGCGCTGTCGTCGGCTGATGAACTGGATTCGATGGCGCTGGCGTCGGTAGGCCAAGGCTGCGGTGTGGGATGAGGGCGGTGCGTCGTGTAACTTATGAGCGGTGCCCCCGAACCACGGTACAAGCAGCAGCGTCGATCTCGGCGGGAAGTGGTGGCGTCAGGCAGGCCAAGGCGTCCTCGTGAAGCGAGGCAGTGCGGGGCCCACAGGTCGCGGTGCGAGCAGCGGCTCGGTGGCGGCGTCAACAGGCGTCGTCGGTGAGACCAGGGTCGCGGTGCGGCGTTGCGGCGGTGCCCTCTGCGGTGCCAAAGCTTTGATGTGAAGCAAGGCGGTGCGGAGAGCGGTGCCCACAGGTCGCGGTGCAAGCAGTGGCTCGGTGGCGGCATCAACAGGCGTCGTCGGTGGGACCAGGGTTGCGGTACGGTGTTGCGGTGGTACTCTCTGCGGTGCCAAAGCTTCGCCGTGAAGCGAGGCGGTGCGGAGTGCGGTGCCCACAGGTCACGGTGCAAGCAGCGGCTCGGTGGCGGCGTCAACAGGCGTCGTCGGTGAGACCAGGGTTGCGGTGCGGCGTTGCGGCGGTGCCCTCTGCAGTGCCTTCAGGACACGGAGTCGGCAGTGGCATCGTAGACGTCGTTGAGTTGGTGTTCTTCGGGTGGCAGCACAAAACACACAGTCCCCAGTGCTGCGGGTCGAAGAACTTGAAGTCTTTGCTGTTCCTGAGACTTCGTGAACAGGGGGCAAGCTCTACCTCAAGCACTTGGAGAGACTCACAAATTAGGTTGCAGAAAGTCCAGTCCAGGCCTTTTACTGCCCAAGACAGAAGCAGCCACTGCAGGTCAGCCCGATACCAAAGGGGATGATGGACGGAGCGTTTGAGCAAATCAAACACTCACCCCCAGTCAACTGAACTGGGTTTAATCCATCGTCATTCTTTAGCTCACCCCACCACCCCAGTTCAGACATGGCCATATTCAAATCAGTCTGACCCTGTGCCTCATGGGAACAGTCCAGCCCGAACTGCCAAGCCATGTCTTCCCTGGACCGGAAACAAGCTTCCTGGGACCTGTCTGCCCAGCAAAGCACCCAGCAAAGCAGTCGTTCCTTTTCGCAGCTTCTCCGGCTCTTCTTCTTGGCAGTCTTCTTGTTCCAGATGAGTTCTGAAGTTCAGGGGTCTGGGACCCAGTATTTGTATCTAAAAATCCTTCGATCTTTCAAGCAGAGGGTGTCTGTGCCCGGCCAGAACCAGTTCGGCCTCTCTGGTGTGATTTCCTGGCAGGAGGTGGAGACGGCATTGTCAGAGGCAGACCAGGCCCTTTGAGGTGCAAGGAAATCTCCTCCCCCTTCCCCCATCGCAGCCCAGGTCTATGCAGCCCTTTCCTGACCTACCTAGACTATCTGGAGCCCCTCCGGCCCCCCAGCCTTCTGTCATCCAAAACCCAGCCAGGCAATCCACATTCCAGCAGAGGCACACGGGATGACTGAGCAAGAAAATACCTACTTTCTAAAAGTGGTATTTTCAAACACAGAATGTAAAAATCACCTTCACTAAAAGATGCATCTTTAGATTCTGAGTTCAGGCATACTAAATTCTATTTTCTTACCGAATTCCCTGGGCCAGTTATGTTTATAAGATGTTATATACAAACCTCCCATTCTATCCTATGGGGAACTGGTAGCCTTGCAATAGAGAAAAACGAAATTGGCTGTAATTCACTATCAGGACATGCCACACACACCATGGCATGTCCCACCTTTCACATACACTGCACCCTGCCCACAGGGGTACCTTGGGCCTACCTGAGGGGTTTCTGACATGTAAGAAAAGGGAAGGTTAGGGACCAGCCAGAGTGTGCACTGGCCAAGTCGACATAGCAGTTACAAACTGCGCGCAGACTTCTGCAATGGCAGGTCTGAGTTACCGTTTTCAGGGCTACTCACAGGGGTGGCACAACCAGTGCTGCAGGCCCCCGAGTAGCATTTGATTCACCAGCCCTGGCACACGCAGTGCACTTTACTAGGGGCTAACAAGTAAATCAAATATCCAATCATGGAAACACCCATCCATAACACAATTTACACAGAGAGCATATGCACTTTAGCACTGATTAGCAATGGTAAAGTGCCCAGAGTCCTAAAACCAACACAAACAGGTCAGGGAAAAATAGGAGGAAAAAGCAAAATGTTTGGGGATAACCCTGCAAAAAGGGCCATTTCCAACACTCAGTAAATATCAGACAGGCCCCATAGAGCTCCATCTTCAAGCAGGACCTCAAACAACAGTTTCTTAAATTATCTGACTATACATAAGTATAAAGTGAATTTCTCTTCCACTTGTATCCATATAGTATAAATCCTGTTGAAAATGTAACTTGCTTAATTTCCACCTGTATTCTGTATCACCGTGCTATTTTTGTAAAGGATTGTGCTACCATGTGCACAAAAGTTTTATGTGCTGTGGCAAGAACTAAAATAAATAATGACAATGCTGACACGTGCGCTGCTCCCCCATTAATAAGAAGACCGACAAGGCAGGAAAGATTTTTGCCAACAGAATGTTGACACATGCACTGCTGGTACATGGGAAACTCCATGTTGCATCGGTTTTTATCCCACAAGAGCCATGATAGTGCCAACTTTTATGCTAACGGGCACCGCACCATATCACTGTTATGTTATGTGAATTTGTAGGGCGCGGCTAATCACCCGTGAGGGTATCCAGGCACTGTTATAAGTAGTGTAGTAACTTTATACTCACCAGGCAGTTTTTCTATGCACAAATCTTTTCAGGTAGTAAACAAAAATAAGAAAGAGAAAAACCTCAACATGCCAAGTTTTGTTGCTTAGCATGAGGGACACTGTACGGTATTACAGCATAAACAATGGCGCTCAAAATTACTACAAATACGTGGGTGTGCTGTTCCTAAGGGTATTAGAGGTGGTCAGGTCTCTGGGAGAACCTTCAAATGGAGGAAGTGCCCTCGCACACCCCGAAAGGTGTCATGCTTTATCATTGGGCGTGCTCCTCGTCGGGCTGGTGCTACAATGCCCGACGGGCACCCGCGAAGGGGCTTTTTGGCGGAGTTCTTTTGATAAACCCGTTTGGTGAGTGAGGGTATGTGAACTGGGGTGTGTAGTGTAGTGAATGAAGAATTTTAAAATAGGTTTAGGGAGACTCTTATTAAGGAAATTTTATTAATCCTGGCTCGCTAATCTAAGTAAAAACAATGTTGCTCATAACGGGGACAATGATCCTATAGAGCAGAGGTGCTATTTAGTTTTGTTTGGTCCAAACATGACACCTTTCGGGGTGTGTGAGGGTACTTCCTCCATTTGGAGGTTCTCCCAGAGACCTGACCACCACTAATACCCTTAGGAACGGCACACCCACGTATTTGAACTATTACAAGGGAGTACGTGTGCAGGACCTGGCCAAAATGCTCCCGGTTCCTCTGTTTTGAGTTCTCAAAATTACTAGCCACACAAACATGTTTGACATATGGTTAGGCACAGAAAGCGAGCTAGAAGACTTTAGGAAATATTTATTGATGGCTCACTCATTACTATACTAAATTAGTCTAGAAAAAAGGAGACCCAAGCATACCTTTATTCTGTTACAATATTCTTTTGCCCTATTCTTCTGTTGCAAAATACAGGACTCTACACTGACTTCTTTGTCAAGTAGATGGAAAGAGTTTAAGTCTGGCATGAAGTTTTCATCCAGAGCCATTGATTAATAACATACATTTTACTCAATTGTCTCTGATGAAGGCAGATATCAGGAATACCAAGAAGAAACTTAAAAAAAATCAGGCACATGGTTATACATCGTAGTCGTTAATTAAAACATAATACCATATAAACAGTACATCACATGAAGGTAAATCGTAACAAAAACCTCATACAAATCTTTTACCATACAGTAGACAAGCGTATAACATTATGAGAAGAATAAATACTGGAACATCCTTGGAAATTATGGCAATCTTGCAGATTTGTGGCAGTAAACTATCAGCAAATAATTAATGAAGTTAAATTAATGGAAGTCATACATAAAATGCAAAATACTAAAACAGCCAACCCTCCTCCTTCCAATGTCTGTCAATCAAACTGGAATGCTTAGACAAAATACCAACAAAATTCCACATGATTGGGATAACCAGTTATTTATCGACCAAACCATAGCACCCATAACAGACAAAGGATATCGTATTCAGCATATAGACTGCTTGAGATAATAAGGTGTGCAAGGGTGATGCTTGGCACCCACCTGCCTCGTTCCTGTCCATGACCCGCACCAATAATCACCTCACTCAACAGTGCTCCATGCCTACTCATCAGAAAGAATCCATCCTTGGTCATTTCATTTCGTTGGGAAGTATACTGAAGACCAGACCTCCCATCCCAGTAGACTGATCTGGTCACCTTCGGTTACCATTCACATTCACAGCTGCCAACTTGAGCGTCATCGGACAAAAGAGAATACTCAAGATCTGGTTGAGAAATTTCAAAAATATCAGTCCAAACACTCTTGAAAATAAAGTCTCCAACAACTTTTGTCTTGACAATTTTAACCAAGAGACAACATCTCTCACTACCTTCTGCTCATCTTCTGTGATGGGGATCATGGATGACCTGGCATCGCCGAAATTGAAAAGGCAGAAATCAAAGATGTTGGCTCAATGATTCTCCAAGGATCTGAATGAAGCAAGGGAATCACTCAGAAAGAGCTAAATCAGTGTTTCCCAAACTGCAGGGTGCAAGCCTTTTGGCGCGCCGGGAAAGTCCAAGCAATACATAAAGTTGCCTTTAAATTCTGTATTTAACTTGTCACATTTGCTGCGCTTCAAATACAGAGGTCAAATATCAGGCTATGTCTTCTGACACATTGCTGCTTATTTTTGTAATATGGGAACGGGTGTTTACAAACTCTTCTCACTTTGCAGTCAGAGAAAGAAAAGTAAAGTGAAATATGCGATAATCTTGCTGGGGTACCGGGAGTGTGAAAGAAAAGGCTGTAGGCTGTCCGTTTTTGCAACACACAACAAAATGTAAATGCATGTAAATTAACTGGACTTGTTCAGCCGTTAGCAAAGCAAAAATGAAGCACTTTTTGTAATACTGCAGTGTGATGGAAACAAAGATTTTAATAGAATCAAAACAAATCAAGAGACTTTTTACTTGGTGATGGACACATGATAAATATTCACTAAAACCCGATGTCCATATATCATCATTTGTGTGCAATATAGTTTTATCAGTAAAACTGTATGTCTGTGCAAATTTAGTGCCCATTACAATGGAAAATATGTTGTCTGTAAATGACAGTGCACTGCCATCCATTGCTTTAGTTACTTTAAAAAATTGCCTGCCTCATGTACATTAAAGCTAGGTGGGTCATGAAAGTTTGTCATTCTAAGAATTGAGAAATGGCTCTAAAATGTTTGAGAAGCACTAATAAAATTACAGAGACACAACTTTTCAGCAAACAACCTGGAAACCCTACACTATGAACACATGAATTGCAAAAAACGGATCTTTCGAGATGAAGCCTTGTTTGTAAAAGCAGAGATAAGCCTAGCAAAGAATTCTCACAAAAGATATTTTGAAATAGGGAGACATACCAACAAACCAACAATTGTACCAAATATAGCCAACTCATCCAAAAACTATGAAAAGTTTCCCGATTCTTGAAGACGAAGTTAAAAAAAAGCACAATGGGAGCAAACTCACTTTACAACCACTTTAATTCGAATACGACCAGGTCACAGTTCAGCAAACTAATGCTCTCCAATGCCACTGAAAGTATATACCTCTCCTTGCACTTCAATGACCCCATCATAGCCTCCTTCTCAAAAAAGATTAACACAGCAAGTTCATTACTCTTTACTTCTCTGCTGCTGCTATGGTCCCTGATGTACTAAACATTGGTCAAGTCATCCCCTACTAAAAAACTTAGTACTGACTCAGACTACCTTAATACTTCCACTCAGTATCCAGTCTAATCGTTCTTTGTAAAATTCTGGAATCAACTAAAAGAATTCATTGAAGAGATCTCAGCAACCACCAATCAGGGTTCACAAGGGGTTGCAGGGCGGAAACAGCTGTATGGAAAATCATGAACAACGCACTGCAAATGCTTGATTTAAACAGCTCTTGTCTGCTCATCCTATTTTACCTGTCAGAAACCTATTTTTAATTTCTTTATTGAGTTTTTCCAACTTTATAAGAACAATGCCAGTATATTCTCAGGAAAAGCCAATACATTGTACATACAATAATTACTCACATGTAGATATGTAGCTTGGTCATGTTACTTGTCAGAGGAACACTAAACTGTCAGCACTTTTTATAATTAAAGAGCCAACTGGACAGATCGGGCTATGTGTGAGACCCAAAGGGCGAGAGCCGTAATCATCAGGAGAAATCACAATGAAAGGCTACAAAAGAAAACCCACTCAGGACAAGATTGCAAGGGGTAAATCATTTAAAAAAAAAAATCTTTATTTGCATTTTGACAAACATACAGGTAACAGAAAATTATGAAAGAAGAAAAAAACCATATATATAGGGTAGGGTACAAATGACCAATGCGAGTGCGACAGAGATTTCAGCATCTGTTGTTAGGGCAATAGTGAACCATGACCAGTTGAAGTATCCTTGGTAGTAGTAGAAAGGATCACGCAAAGCAGGTTGGAAGTTAAACTTCAGGTTTATTCCAATGTAAGAAGAACCCATCCAGGTCCCAGCCAGTGGAAGCAAACAGACCTTCAGCTCATTTGAACTATAACATTCCATGTACCGAGGATACCACCAATTCAGAATGCATTCCCAGGTTACCATGGCATCAGAAGCACAGTAAGCTCCAGATGCCACACACCTCCCCCCTTTCATGAAGAAACAAAGTACAGGGAGGAAGGGGAAAAGGGAGAAGGTGGGAGAGGAGGAGGAAAGAAAGGATAAGATGTAAAATAAACACAATAGAACTGAAGAACTTAGTACAAACTGTTGTACAAAGACCTTCACATTAAGTTACTGTAAATAAGCACACAAACTATTGTACAAAGACCTACACATTAAGTTTTACTGTATATAATCCTTCAAGAGAGACGGCCTCTTGATTACTCTAGAGGACAAACGTGGATGTGCCATAGAAGAAGAATCACCGTTCCCTCCCACAGGGGAATCAGCGTTCCCCCCCACAGGGGAATCAGTAAGACACACTGGCCCTTTGTACAGGGCAACCCTACCCAAGTTCCAAATTCTATGATCTTGGGTCTTAATTGCATTCTTAAACACCTTAATCACACGAATGGGCTTGGAAAACTTGGCACTAAAACCAGATTGCTTGATGACCACCATGTCACCGACCGCAACCCCGGTATCCTTGGTGGCTTTCCTAGAATCAAAGTAGGCTTTCCTTGCTAGGCTTTTTCCCACTTCTCTTTTGCGCCACTCAGTACAGGCATTCTCAGATGTTGACACAGATGTAGACTCCTCCAAATTTCTCACCCATGACGGCTCTACCATAGTACAAGGAGATCTGCCTCTAAATAGAACAAAAGGAGACTTCCCTGTTGTACTATGAGGAGTCAATCTATAAACCCCTATTTTCTTCAAAACTTCCTTTTTCCAGTTGAGACCACAACTTTTGGCTAAGGAGATGGTTTCCTTCAACACTCTGTTGAACCTTTCAACCATGCCATTGGTTTCAGGATGATAAAGGGAGCATCTTTTGTGCTTGATACCACGATTCTTAAGGAAAGCCTCCATCTCCCGTGAAACCAGTTGGACTCCATTATCCGTAAGGATGATGTCAGGGTAACCTTCCATAGCCATGAGATTTTCCAAAAATGCTAACACATTTGCAGTCTCAATCCCACTTGTGAAGTGAATCTCGGGCCATCTTGAAAACATGTCTATGACTACCAAGATAAAAACCTGTTGTCCTTCAGAGTGAACGGGACCAAGGATATCTAAAGCTATCTCTTTCCACGGTCCACTGGGGAATTCCCTGACTACCATAGGTTGCACTCTCACTAACTTGGACTTTTCGCACAAAGCACATGCCATGCAATCTCTGACAACCCTTTCTACGTGCAAATCCATGCCTGGCCACCAATAAGAGGAGCGAAGCCTCTCTTTTGTTTTGGACATCCCCAAATGAGAGCTATGAGCCAGATCAAATTTAGTTGCTGCGAAGTTTGAGGGGAGGAACCAATCTTGTCCCACGAAGTAACAAGCCTTCACAAACAGCCAACTCATCCTTCACACCCCAAAACTTAGCAGCCTCCTCAGACGCTTGTTTTTTTTGAGTGCCACCCTTTATGCACCAAAGATTGAACCTCAGTGAGGACTGGATCAGAGGATAATTCCAGACGCCACTGATCTTCAGAAACAATTTCCTCACCAATTGTGCACACATGGATATCACTCTCTTCACAATCTTCATCAGACACACTCTCATCAATTTTTCCAACTAATCTTGATAACGTGTCTGCTATACCATTTTCTACTCCTGGAATGTACCTTATATCAAAATCATATTCTTGAAGTGCAATTACCCATTTAGTTATCCTACTCGAAACAAGATCAATACCCTTCTTGGTGAAAATCTCAGAGAGGCTTATGATCTGTTTTGACTACAAACTTGGTACCCCAGAGAAACTTTTTAAGTTTCTTGATGGCCAAAAACACCGCTAAGGCCTCTCGCTCAATGACTGAGTAGTGTGACTCGGCATCCTTGAGCCCTCGAGACACAGACATGATTGTTCTCATCCCCCCTTCACCTTCATGTTGGAGGACAGCCCCTAAACCTTTAAGACTCGCATCTGTTGTAATGATGGATGCCTTTGAGGGGTCAAAACTTTTAAGTTTGGGCGCAGAGTTAAGTTTATCTTTAAGGACAACAAATTCTTTCTCACAGGCAACATTCCACTTGAACTCAGCGCCTTTCTTCAAGAGTGTCCTCACATTGACACTGAGTTCAGCAAAGTTCTCCACAAACTTGTGATAATATTCAACCATCCCAAAAAATTTCATAAGCTCTTCTCTGCAAGTGGGGGCACACATTCGGGAGATGGTATCCACCAAATTGGACTTGGGCGTAATTCCTTCATTGGAGATGGTGTGACCCAAGTAGTTGATGGTGGTGGTGCCAAATTGACATTTTTCAGACTTTATGGTAAGATTCGCTCCATCAAGTCTAGTAAGTACCTCATCAAGACGATTCTTATGCTCTTCTTCGTCCTTCCCAAACACAAGGATATTGTCCTGGTAGACGCAAACCCCTTCACAACCTTTGAGAGTTTTCTCCATGGCACGTTGGAAAACGGACGCCGCAGAGACTAAGCCAAACGGCATCCTCACAAACCTGAAAGTACCAAAGGGAGTGATAAAGGCTGTGTAGTCCCTTGATGACTCTACCAGTTCTATCTGATGGTAAGCTGAGGCTAAGTCAATGGTGCTGAATATTTTGGCACCACCCACTAAAACCAACAATTCGGATATATTAGGAAGTGGATAGCGATCCACGATGACACATTTGTTCAGCTGTCTCAAGTCCACACATAGATGAAGGGACTCTTTGGCCTTACGAGCTGCAACCACCAGAGCCAACCATTCAGTTCCTTCCACTTCCTCAATTATACCACCTTGCTTGAGCTTCTCCAATTCTTTTTTCATTTCGTCCATAACAGCCAAGGGTACATTCCTTACTTTACAACTTGAGGACAGGGAATCAGCATACAAACGTATTTCATGCTGAAACCCTCTGAGACAGCCAAGCTCTTCTCTGAATACATTAGGAAATTTCTGTTTAATTTGAGCTTCTAAATTACCACCAACATTCCCTTGAACCGTGTACACTCTATGCTTCAATTTGATAGGTGAAGTGCTACCTGGGTCGAGCATAATCCCTAAATCGCCTTGGTGGAACCAACTAATTATGCTATCACTCTTTTCCGAGACATGAATCTTCCCAGAGGTATAACGTTCTTCATATTCAATAAGACCTACGAAATAACCTTGCAGAGGTATTGGTTCTCCACCATAGGCTAAAGGGTGTATGTCAGGCTTAAGTAAGGAGATCTTATGGGCCAATTTCTTTTCGAAGAACACTCTGGAGATAATGGTAATCTTCGCACCGGAATCAAAAAGAACCTTGGTGGGTTCACCATCTACTAAAATGGTATCAATGGGGCAAGATTTGTTTTTAACATCGGTGTCAACTTGAACCACTATTTGTCCACAGACAAAATCCTCTTCAAGATCCTCAGTTTCAACACATTTGACATTAGCGGGAGTCACCTTAGTCTTACAAACAATGGCAAGATGACCTCTTTTCTTACATTTAGGACAAACCACACTCAAAGCTGGACACTTCTTATCATTAGCCAAATGCCCCGGCTTATCACACCTATAACACTTAAGTGTGGCGGACTTACTTTTAACTCTACTCCCACCTCCTTCAAACTTAGATACAGTTTTAGAATCTTTCTTCACTACTTGAACAGTTGCCTGTTTGTCATTTTTAATAGTGTCTACACACTTCAACGGGTGTTCAACCCTTTTTGCAACTTGAATTACTTCATCTAAGGAGGGTTCATCCCTCAACCAAAGCTCTTCTCGGATTCTCTCAATGTTGCATCCCAACATAAACTGATCCTAATCCTTTCATCCAACAAGTTTGCAAATTTTCAGGATGAAGCGATATATCCTTCAACTGACTCTCCATCATTTTGTAACCTTTTAGCAAAATGGTACCTCTCTAAAATTGTGCTAACTTTTGGAAGATAATGTTTATCTAGCTTCTTAATACAGACATCAAATTCATTTAAATCTGTGGCTTCTGCTTCACTCAGTTTAGGAAGGTGATCAAAAACATCTTGCCCTTCTGACCCTAAGCAGTGAGGCAGAAGCGATGACCTACGCTCAGCACTTGAACTTACTCCACATACTTTAGCAAAGCGTTCAAAAACTTTTTTCCATTTTTGCCATTTAATAGGAGGTTCACCAGGAGAGGTTAAGAAAAGGGGAGGGGCAGTAACATTTTGCATACTTAAGCAATAACACCAACTGTGCTTACAAGCGTGAAATACGACACACCCAGTAGAGACTGAAGATGATGTGAGAATATAAAGAAGTGAAACATGGTATCCTTGGTAGTAGTAGAAAGGATCACGCAAAGCAGGTTGGAAGTTAAACTTCAGGTTTATTCCAATGTAAGAAGAACCCATCCAGGTCCCAGCCAGTGGAAGCAAACAGACCTTCAGCTCATTTGAACTATAACATTCCATGTACCGAGGATACCACCAATTCAGAATGCATTCCCAGGTTACCATGGCATCAGAAGCACAGTAAGCTCCAGATTCCACACCAGTATTAGTTCTGTGCAGCTGGCAAAGAACAACAGAATGTTATTGTCAAGCAGTTCATCCAATGCAATTACCATGATGGCCGCGCTTTCATGCCCATTCAGCTAATGGAGCACTTGTCTTGTCACAACCTAGCATCGTTGCTATGTCCATGTGTCCAGGTGACATTTCCTTTGCATGTCTGCACCTGATTGTCCAACTTGAAAAGCAAAATTGAGGCAAACTAGATATAGTGCATTTAATCCAACAGTCAAACATTAAAACAAAAGCAAACCATCGCCTAGTTCCAAGGGGTAAATCATATAGGTTTATTTAAAATTAAGAATCAATACAGAAGGCGATGAGACAAATTGTTAGATAAACAATTCATATTCATGGAAGGCTAACACAAGTTTAACCTGTCCAAAAATATTCTACGTATAAAATCAAACAACAGTTTGACATGGATCTGTTTCTATGAGTAAGGGGAAAAACATCGGAATTTTTAAATATGAAAAAAAATAATTGTCTAACATGGAGACAACTCTTCTAGTATATGGTAAATCTTCTTGCAAACACCCCAAAAGCAATATTTCTTATAGAATTTCCAGGGCAGAGAATCGCGCTCCTAGCATGGTGTGAAATGGCACCATGAGCTGTACTCTTAATGTTGTATTAATAAAAGCCAATCATTATTCAGAAGTTGTTGGAAATTTGCCCTCTTTGCAGGGTTACTCCGGATTGCTATACCTTTATGCTGAACCCTATTTTTGCTGGCTATAGAACTCTGTGCACTTTACCCCTGCTAACAACTAATACAGTGCTTCTACTCCTCTTTTCAACATGGTAAAATTGATATACACCTGATTGCTTTACTTAATTTTCTTCTATTGCCAAAGTATATGACACCAAGGGGCATATTCACAAGGAGCTATCGCCGAATTAACGGCACTTTATCGCAGCCAAAGTCGTGATAAATTTACCTCCCCATTCACAAGCCGGTGTTAACAGCCCACAGCACCAGTTTACCCGCGATAGCAGCCTCAAAAAACATCGCCACAGAGGACCCCTGCAAATATCGCTAATGAGATGCAGAGTGGGCGTTCCCGTGACAAAAGCCGAGATAACAGCACACCTCAACATTCACAACGACCAGCCACATCCGCGATAAAAACACAAAACAGGCGATAAGGCGCGTTAGCACCAGGAAATCTACACCTGCTCTGACCTGGCGTAAAGTCGGACGGCAGCCAGCACCACAAAAGGGAGCACAGCCCAGGGCCACATCCCAAGGGCAACAGATGCCATGGAGCCACTCATCATGCAGCTCGGACACCCAAGAGGGCCACAACACCCACCCCCACCACCCCAGGACCCCATCCCACACCCGGAACACCCCCCCTCCCCCCGGACCAACACAGACGCAGCGCAGACAAAGACAGCGGAACCCCAGGAAATGTACCAGCTGCACAGACCCAACATCTGACAATGTCACCCTCCACTACAGGCTGAAAGTGACAACCAACCTACGCATCCTGACCATCATCGCCTAACAGGCCTACGGCAACAACACAGCGGACAACCAACATCCCACCCCACACAAAGCTGATGGCGTGGCTGCACCTGTTGGCCCCTGGGACCCCCCATCCAACACCCACCAGAGTCGGAGGAGTCTCACAGCCAGCCACATCCAAGTCCCCCACACCTATCCTGGACATCACCCTGGTACCCCAGATCCCATACGTACAACACAATGCGCAGGATCCGCTGGAGACCAAGCAAGGACCATACGCCATAGCAGGATGCACGCACGAGTTGGGGGCAATACACAGCACACATGTACTACCTGTGCCCCTGGTGACACAGCACACAACCACCGCAACAGGAAGCACACGTCCCACACCAATGTGCAGGCAATAACAGAACACCGTGGAACACCCAACAATGTCGCCTTCAAATACACAGCCAGTGTGCATGATACCTTCATCCTCCGACAGTCCATCATCAACCAGCGTTCCCAGGATGGCAACAAGGGAAATGTACAGCCCCTTGGCAATATACAAATGAACACCCCACACACCTCAACACCACAAACATGCAACTCACAACTCTGGCAATGCACACGTCACAAAATCACATACAACAGGCACAACAATATGCCCACCCACCAGACACGACAGAACAACTTACAATGTCCACATGGGCAAGCCGTGAAAATGAGCCAGCAACGACATGGCACGTCAGCCACATACTAGCCGAATGTGGGGAGAGGTGGCAACCAGGCATGTGTGAAGGATGCAGTAGAGCCATGATTGGGAAAGTACACAATGCCAACAGTGCCGGAGATGTGCTGGACACCTCGCAGTATGCAGAACACACCCATATCCATGGTGACATACACCGCTTGCGTATGGAGTGTAGTGGACAGTGGATGCCACCATGTCACCCCAGCCAGTGGGGGACCTCGCGGAAATGTTGCCTGTTACGCCCCCCCTAAGCATCAGTGGAGTGGGATGGCCCAGCGTACGCCACGCCAGCATAGGGGTGTGAATAAAAACCACGTAGGCCTGGGCGTGGTCCACTTCCGGAAAGACCCACATCTCTGCCAGGGCGGCGCCTCCCACCTCGCCACGAGGCCAATGCCATCCTCGTGAGCGGAGTTGCCTGAGATGCTGTGCGCCTGCCGGACCCCGGCACGCTGGTCCACAAACCCGTCAGGCCAGCCCCTGCGCAGCCAGGCCACACTGATCACCTTCCGACACCGGCGTGTGTCAAGGAGGGCCCACCACGTGCCGGCGCAAGCCACAAGCCCGAGGCCCGAGACCTTGGCAGCCACCTCAGACCATCACGGCCGCCATGACACCGGCCCGCTTTATTCCCTTTTCGTTGACGTACTCCACTGCCGCCCCCGGCATACTCTTCGGACCAGTAGGTCCCACATGTGGAACTGTGTCTTGAGTCATGAATAGCAGTGACCCCATATCCCGGCTAGCGGCCACAGCACCAGACCCCCCAGTTCAGTGAGGCATAGTTCCATATGGGCATCTTGCGACACGTGGTGCCACTAACCCTGTTCAACGCCTGCCTGCTACACGTGGTGCCACTGATCCTGAACAACGCAGGCCGGTGGGGCCATCCAACCTATGCCGGAGACACTCGGTGAATGGGCCATGCTGACCGCTGCCTCAGGCCTACACCATGGTCAGGTAGGTCACACATTTGGAACTGAGTCTTGATTACACCATAGCAGTGAACATTAATTATGGCAGAGAACAATTCACAATTCACCCTCCGATGTGGTGGCAACAAGTCTGTGCATGGCATCACAACCACACATGTCTGTGTGCCTATGCGGACCACTGCCCTCGGCCTAGGCTGCGCACGAGTGGGATCACAGATTTGGAACTGAACATCGGTAATTCAGGAGGAAGAATACATTTCTTCGCACGCACGGAGGGGCGTAAGTGGATGACACTTTGCAGTCCGGAGGGAACAGGATCAGCATCACGGAGGTGATTGAACACTACCGACAACTGCCACTGTGTCACTAACTCTGTGCCTCGTGAGCCAACGACCCGTGGCTGTGGGCCACTGCTGACCACTGCCTCCGGCCTACACTGCGGTCCAGTAGGTCACAGAGCCTTGATTTGGCATTCTTGGAGTTCACATATGTGTACCGGCATCATCGCAGACTGCATGCCCTCACAGCACCTGTGCCACTAAGTGTGTTCCCCGACATTCATGGACACTCACTGGTCGTACATTGGTGGCGTTTGAGTCTATGGACTAGGGGCTAGTTTTCATCCTCATGTAGCTGATCCCGAATTGTTGGTGCAAACGAGGGTTGCACTTTCCACTCCTCCATTTGCTGCTTCCAGATAACATCAGACCTTCCGCATCATGCCCTGGAGGACACCTTCCTCTGTCCCCCGAAACCCTCCGCAACATACACCTCGGACATTGATGGGGAACTGCTCAGGTCGCATGGCCCATCTGGCTGCACCGCAAGTCACCGTCCCGTGGCTGGGTGCCTGTGCCGGCCGCAGTGCATCCGGAGCCACTAACTCTGTGCTGGTCAGGCCTGGGACCCCTTCTTCTGAGACATTGAATGGCCTCTGTAGCGATGGTCTTGGGGTCATCAACGCCATGTGTCTGTGGCCCTGCGCTGTCCGCCTCCTCCGGCCCCAACTGCGGGCCACCAGGGCCCACACATGGCATCGAGTCTTGACCAGCCCGGACGTCGCATCACCGCAGGAGGCACACGCCACCACCGCAAGGACCACCTTCAACCGCCATCTGCCAGAGTCGAAAAGGTGGTCCTGACAGACCTAAGGATTTGCTCAGACCTGTCGTGGATGCCATCATCGGCCTGATACCCTGCTCAGCACTCCAGGTGCCAGTGACTCAGTGCACCGCAAGCCATTGTCCGTTACTGATTGTGTTTTGTGCTGTTGTGAGGTTGCGCAGCAATGTTACCTCATGCAGTGGGGAAGACCTGGGACTATGATGAGGAAAATGTGTCAAGTGTGCGGAAGGGAGAGGGCACAGACAATGGGAGGGCAGGAGGCAACAGCCCCAAGGCAGAAATGCAGGCTGGTGGTGATAGTCAAGCTACACACCCGGATCTATTACTGGGTATTGCGCTGTGGACTGCGGACGCCACTGTCACCTCAGGCAGTGTGGGAGACCTGGGACGTTGATGAGGAAGTTGATGCAGGTGTAACACACCGCACTGCATCTGCGTCAGGACTGACCCGAAGGGACACAATCCTAGCAATTTCTTCAGATGAGCGCGCTCTTCTCTAGTGCCCCTACCTCAGTATACTGCAACTGTTCTGACCTGCTGGAGGTGTTGTTTGTCCCTCTGCATTGTGAAGGGTAGGTGCATGTTGGCATTGTGTTGGCGCCTTGTTCTTGTCGACATGCAGACTGTGTGACGATGTACATTGTGACTGTTTGGGCGGTGGTGGCTATTTGAGTTGGGACAGTGTACATTTGGCCAACATGGCTGATGTGGGGTTGTAGGGGTAGATGTGCATCTCACAGTTCCCTGCTCTGTCCGATGTGATTGTTCTGTTAATGTGCCTGGTTGGACCCAGTTGTGTCCCCTGTTCTGCAGTGTGGGTGTTGCACTTTGTGCCACATTGTCATGGTATGTGCTGTGATTGCTATGTGTGTGTGCTGCAGTGTGCCACAGGGATGGGGGACATGTCCCTGGGTAATTGTGGGTGTGCAGTGTGTTACACCTCATTGTGCCCATCACCCCCCGTCCCCCCAGTCCCTGTTGGATCCTCACCCTGTTGTTGTTGTGTCAGGTCCTGTCGGGCTGTGTCCTTACTCCCTACTCCTTGCACCCTCTCCACACTGATGACTGTGGCCTGGGTTTCCTCCTGCTCCTCCTGTGGCGCTGGACTGCCACCTCCTGTCGCCGTTGCTGCCTTCCTGTTGGCAGCGGGTTTGTACCTGGTTTAGGTTGTCAGGTCCTGCCGGCGCCTCTTGGCCTCCTGGATTGGCCTCCTGGGCACTGCGACTGCATTCCAGGTGGTCTGCTTGTGGGTCAGTTGCTGGTAGTGTACTGTCGCCTCCGTGGCCTTGGTCTTGTTTGCCTGCAGTCTGCACCCCGTCTTCCTCTCCCTTTTCTCCTTGGCCTTCCCCGAGCCAGTTGTTCCTTGCTGGTGGTCTGTGGGGGTTGTGGGGTGCATCCATGTTGCTACGTGCTTTGGCTTGTTCTGGTATGTTGTGTCTGTGGTTTTTATGGTGCTATTTCCCGCCAGACGCGTGGCATTTGCAGGCCTGAGGCTGCTTTTCGCTACTTTTTGTACCGCAATTGGCCTCATCGCATGATTTCTCGCGTTTCGCATTTTTTCGGCATGGTGTTGATTTTCACGCTGGCATTTGACGCGTTATCTGGTGACTATCGCATGGTACCGCCTTGTTGTGAATTCCACGTTGACACGGGGTTATTTTCCCGCGATGGGCTGCGATATTGAAAGTTGCGTTACGCTACTCTTGCGGTAGTTATCACACGTTCTTGTGAATATACCCCCAAGTGTGCCTAGGGCCTGTAAATTAAATTCTACCTGTAGACTGCAGCATTTATTTTGCCATCAACCGCAGCAGCACTGTGAAGCATGTCTACAGGCCTACCATTGTAGCCTGGCTGTGCAGTTTTAAACTGCAAATTAGACCTGTGAAAATAACCCCTCTCTGACAGGCCTAAACCTTCTTTTTAAATATTAATAAGTCACTCCTAAGTAGGCCTATTGCCCTTACAGCAGGGTGAATGGTATTTAAAAGTACGACATGTAAAAGTTTAAATTTCCACCTGCCCTTATAGTGAAAATACCTAAAAGCTATTTTGACTATGGAATGGCTGGCTAATTCCATATAAAAGCACTGGAATATATGCTTTACAATGATAATTTTGGGTTGGTAGCAGGTCGAAAAATGTTTTAAGGACTCAGTTTAATAGTTAAACAAAACCCAATTTAATGGTAAAGTCGACTTTTGTCTAAATATTAAAGAAAAGGTACTTTAGAAAAGTTACCTGATCCCTGCCTACAGCCTCTAAGGCCTTTCTGTGACTTCCATCTGTTACCTGGTTGCTGATGGCATTCACACTGGGAGGTGTGAACTGCTCCCAGAACAGGGACAGTGAACATTGGGTGTCGGGAGGTGCTGTCCTCCCCTTGACAGGATGACCTGGGGCTATGGCCAGCCCCTTGGTACAATTCAAAGTGGCCTACCTTGTCAAAAGCTGATGTAACTAACACCCAGGCCTGCCCCCTTCTTTTATCCACCCACCCCCAGCCAGACAGGCCAGAATCCATCACAGTGGGCTTCTTCTTAACATTACAGTGTAAGATCCTGCTTGACAGGTCTGCTGGTGGTTTTCATATAACTCTTGAGACACACATCAAAGGAGGGAAACAGAATGACAAAACACTTCGTGTGTATCCACTGTCTGGTTGCTAAGAACTCGCTTTTCTTCTAGCAGACTTCTGTCTCTGAGTTTGTTGGGGGTACAGAGACTGCCTAAAACTGGATTTTATTGTTAACTGTGGAGGAAACTATGATTACCGTGGTACACTCCCCACTCACAGAGCCCAAGTTTAGTGTGGCCAAAGTCTTCAGCCATCATGAAAATGCCCGAAGAGGGTAGGTTTAGCTCTGGGAATCTTTACCCAATTGGTTAGGGTGTCCCCAAAGAACATCCCTACCCACTAGCTTGTGCCAGGGATAAATGTGGCATCTCCGGGCACCCACTTCAGAACACTCCTGGACCTATGGAAGGTCAGAAGAGAACTGAACCTGCTGTCTGAGACCTGAGAAGAGCCCTACAGGACTGGACCTGCTCTCCCTCTTGTACCCAGGACAAAGAAGGAGACTCAAGGGGTCATAGGGCTGACCTTCAGTTAAAGCTACAGGGACACTACAAGCTATAAGAAGCCTTTTCCTGCAACTGCAGAGCTGGCCAGTGGCAACGGGACCCGGACTAGACCAGACCTCTGCATGCCACCCTGTCATTCTCTAAGAAGTGTACTTCTATGGTGGATCGGGACTTAAAGGACTGAAGTCAGGAGGTAAAATCTTTGACCAGGAAGAACCTGGTTAGTGTATTCAAACCATGCTCCATTGCTATCAGCTTCAAATTGCACCTAGGTCCTGTTCTACCACAACCATTGACAGTCATTGGCACTTTGTGCTTCTTGGCACTATTTCTACTTAAAACTTTGAAAATTCATAACTTCGGTTTCCCTTATTGGATGTTTCTCATTTTGATGTCACTGTGCGTATTAAACTCTATTTTTCTAGTTTGATTTGGGGCATTTATTGTTTTGCATGTTGACTTTATTATTGCTTTAGTACTTCATGAATACTTCACATATTACCTCTAAGTTGAGCCTCTCTGATCTGTGCCATAACTACCAGGGGTAGAGCTCAGGTTAATTTGGTGACTTAAAGGGTTCACCCTGACAAAATGTGTGGCTATTATCTGTAGTAGGTACCTATCCCTCTCAACTAATAACCCATTTTCTTACAGAAGTTTCCTTAAGTAAAACAAGCTCACTCTAGAAACCATCCAAAAATACATAAACAAGTAAAACCTTTAGCCTTCATACAAGTGGAGGTGACATTGCATTACTAAACAATGGCAAAGACATCAACCTTGAACACTGAAACATTATATGCATGTTCCTCCGGCAGCTGGCAGGCTTCCTCTGGAGCTAGTAAACTGTTCCAGCTAAAAAATAAACACCACCACAGAATAGGGCACATTTCATCTATTTTATTAAGAAACAAAAAACACTATAAATGAAAGCATGAAAGCAGTGCACAGTAAGATTTTTAAAAGCCACGTTTTCAGTGCAATCAGGCTAAGGATCAACAAATTTGAATTGTGGCCTACTTATGCTGACTTAAACACACAATGTTATTAATTCTTATTTTGTGCTCTCACAACCATGCCACCCTCCTAAAAATACTTCAGGAAACAAAGAGGATCAAAGAATCAGTTCTTGCCTGGTACCAGTCATGCCTGAAAAACAAATGTGAACAAATAAAACTATCAGACTCCCTGTCCACAACTTTGCGCCTCTAAGGCTCCATTCTATCGCCTACACTTTTCAAACTTTACATGGAACCTCTGAGCTCTCGTCTGAGACAAATGAGCATCTATTTCCACTTCTATGTGGATAACACTCAACTCTATTTGAAAATCTACACTATGGAAGACATGGTCACTCTTGCCTTGATCCTTGAAAGCATACGATTGGTACAAAATGGTTGTACACCATCAGCAGTTAAATCCTCTAAAAACAGAATTATTGTTAATCTCTCCACCCCATTGCAACACTCCCATCCAAACTCACAACCACATGGACTGTAGACCACACAAAATCAATGATGCAGATCTCTGGGTTTCACTCTCGACAAACACTTAAACCTAAAAGCCCACATTAATTCACCAGTGAAAAATACTCAGTGTCAATTAAAACTGTTAAAAGGAATCAAAGCATTCATCCCTGAAGATGACTTCAAAATATCTGGGGGGATAGACTGATGTAACTCACTGTTCACAGACCACCAAACATCCACATAACCCCTCTAAATGTGGTGCTATTTGCTACAGTCAGGTTAGTTTGAATTGCAAGAATATATGGCCACATCTCATCCGTTCTGATCACCGTGAAGTGGCTCCCGTCCAAAGCCAAAATTTCCAACATTGCACTCTCAGGGCCAGATTTTTTTAAAATACACGCAACGCTGCACAGCACCCAAAGAGGCTGTGCTGCATTGCGTGACATATAGGGAGAAGGAGAGTGCCATATCTACATAGATATGGCACTCTCCTCCCCCTCTCACTAGCGCCGGCGCTGATTTCAGCTGCCGAGCACCACGCAGACACCTCAGGGCCATAGCGCTAGGGTGTGTGCGTGAGTCTAGCATAGGTTTTGTACAGGAAGGATAGCCTTTCTGTACAAAATACTAAGGCTAGACAAGTGTAAAAGCTTTTTCCAACTTTGTAGGTGTGCTTCATAGTGCAAAGTCGGAAAAGAAAGGAGAAATCAAAACATTTCGCCTGTTAGCACCTCAATTGAACTGGCGTTAACTTTTGACACTAAACCCTGTCTACAATTCTTTGTAGATAGGGTTTTGCGTCAAAAGGCATGGGTGGTAGCATGGGAACGCCCATGTACCACCCATGCAACGCCCCTTGGCACTAAGTAACACAAAGCAGTGCTTTGCGCTGCTTTGCACTACTTTTAGGGTACTTTCGAACACAAAACAAGTTATGCGCTGGAAAATAAATTCCCAAAAAAACCATTTTGTGCTGGTTAGCGTCACTTTTGTGATGCTAACCCAGCTCAAAATGTTTGAGAATCTGCCCCATAATATTACACTCTCCTGCGATTGGAAATCCCCTTCTTTAAAAGAAGAGGAGGACTCTGGGTCAAACCTTCTCCCGGAGCACACCAAGAAAATGAAACTCTGTACCTCCCAATATCTGACCTGCCACTTGCAAAGATAAAAGAGAACTGATTTTTCTATTCTGCTGACACTGCCCCTCAGAACCAGCCGCGGCTGCTGCAGGTAAGTGCGGTGGGGCCAGGTGAGGTGGGATTTTGAGAGACGACCACGAGGGAAAATTAAATAAATAATACATTTTCCCTCGTGGTCGTCTCTCGAAATCCCCCCTCACCTGGCCCCACCGCCCCTACCTGCAGCGGCCGCGGCTGCTCAGAACCTCCCACAGTGACCTTAAAAAAATATCACCTGGAAGTCACCTGGGTTGTTCCAGAAAAAAGGCCTTGCTTACAAACCTATGTCACGATCCCTTCTAAACATATTTACACAGTCATACAGCACAGGCTCAGTGTAAAACTGAGGAACAGTAGCACTTGTAATATTGCCTTCTTGTAAAGGGAAGGAGGGAGGGAAGAAGGAAGGAAAGAAGGTAGTGAGGGAGGGAGGAAAGGAGGAAGGAAAGTAGGAAAAGGCAAGATCCTGAGTGACATGCTAGGACAAGCCGTAGTGATCGAGATGAAGGTTTTCAGCAGACTACATAAACATCTGTAAACAAGAGGATGTTATCTTGTTTGGAGTGCACTATCTGCAACAGTTTTATTAAGGGTCCTATTCTAAAATACAATAGGAAAGTGCATAATTTCATTAATGCTGCACATCAACATAATGACCATGTGGAAAAATGAATATTGGCAAAACCTCAGAGACTAAAAATAAAAATGATTGTACATAAATCAACCATGGGAATAAAGTATATTTGCAATTTATCTTGGTGAAATGTTTTTTTGAGAATGATCAGACTGCAGCACAAATAAGTTGTCAAGTATGTGAAACGTGGAAGAGGAGACTTCTTTGTGGAATGCACATGACAATCTGTTACTCAGTGAAAGTTGGTGGATTGACGTTCTAGATACCTTGAGCCTATTCGACATTTACAAAATATTTGAATATTCATGGTGTCTATGTATAGCGCTAAGAAATATGAAAGGGGGAGACAAACTTAGGATGGGTAACAGAAAAAGAAGAGAGAATGCCGCAAATTGTGTCAGGTAGGAATTCTGGTGAAGGGAACAGAATAGAATATACTGTGTCATTTCACATCATGCGGACAGTGGTAACGTGAAACTTTATTACTGAGGTATGGGACAATTGAGAAATGAGAACAGATAATGAATGTTGATAGGATTTAGTAAACCAAAAATACCAGTAAATAAAATGATGTAATGTAGGTTTATTATATAGATTTATAATGTTTATGATCATGATGAAGGAATCTGCGTTATATCCCAAAAAGCTTGAAAAACTGATGTTAAAAACTATTTTGTATATAAGTTTTGAATTGAAATAGAAGACTACATTACATTTGGTAGTTTGAATAAGTAAAACAGAATCCCATCTATGTGAGTGCTCTCTTTAATGGGGAATATTTCCTTAAAACTGTCATTACATTACCATGTTATCCCCCATTCCATCCCTCGGATGCCCTGCAAAGCCCCTCTCTAAGTATTGAAAGGGATCTTCTAACGAGAACCTAAGAAACAGCTGCATATGCCTTGAATGAAGTTGACAAAAAAGTGATGAATGGAATGCTTGAATTAATCTCCTTCAATGGTAATTACTCGGGCCGCATCCCACTCCATCATTATTTTGCACACCATGCCACCTCAGTTTGGACCCAGCCAAATGCAAATTAATCTTGACCCTGCTCCAATGGGAACAGTCAGAACTGCCAGGCCAGGTCCTCCTTGAAACAGAAAACAAGCAACCCAGGACTGGTTTAGCCCTAGTTAAGACTCATCAGTCAGGTATAGCTTGGTTCCAGTGACACAGTTGCTTTGTTCGCCCTACGTTGGCAGGGTATACCCAGACGTGGGTCCCTTGCTCACTTTGCCACTGGATTCAAGCTAGCCTGGCTGATGAAGGGTGTTACCCAGAAACAGGTCCCAGGATGCTTGTTTCAGGTTCAGGGAAGACCTGGCTTGGTAGTTCGGGCTGGACTGTTCCCATGAGGCACAGGGTCAAGACTGATTTGCATATAGCTGGGTCTGAACAGAGGTGGCGAAGTGAGCTAAAGAATCATGATGGATTCAACCCACATCTGTGACTGGGGGTGAGTGTCTAAAAAGTTTCAGCGCTCCATCCATCATCTCCTTGTATTTACTTTTAGAAAGGTGGCATTTTTTTTCCTAACCATTTGGTGTCTCCAGCCTGTTCCTGGGTCGCATGGCAAGGTGTAACTGGCAGTTAGGCTTTGTGTACTCCTCCCAGACAGTCAAATAAGAGTGGGACTGGGTGTTCAGCAGGATGAGCCATCCAAGAAGGATAGGGGGTGGAGCTGTGCACAGCCCCACTTGCACTTCAAAGACACTGCCTTAGCTCACACACAAAGAATTTCACACTAGCCTAATGTGACTGCAGATAGCCTGTGACCAGGACAGGGAGGCAGGAAATTCCAGGCACTTCGGTGGGGGTGACATTTCCAGAAGTTTCTCCTACTTCAAAGCTGGTACCAGGTATACAACTAGGACCCTCTGACCCACTCTTCAACTCACTTCTGTACTTGTGGAAGGCCTCTCAGCGAACTGCCCTGATGCTTGAAGCCTGCCTTGTGCCCTCAGAGGACTGCCATGCTACTTGAGACCTGCTTTTCTGCTAGAACCCAAGACTTCCAGAGTGACTCCAAGGGCTAGTTGGCTGGCCTACTGATCAGAGCCTCAGGGACAGAAAAGGCTCCAACCATCCTGAACCCACACCTGGACCCAGTCTGAGTGAATCCTGCCCCTCCAGTCCTAGACCCTTGGAAGTGGTGCTAAAGGTGCCCAGATAGTCCAAATCCAAAACTTAGGATTTCAAAACATTTTAGCTTAAAAGTGCTCTAAGAACCGAGAGAAGACTGGGACCTACCTGTTCGCCGATCCACCCAAGGTTCATCACTGGTCAGTCTGACTTTTCGGTAGCTCCTGCTACTTCTTCCCCAAAGCAGCACATGCTTTTCAGCAGCACCTCACAGATGGGGTATCCGGCCTCACTGAGCCCTCGTCAGGTACATCCTGTATCTTCGTCCCGCTGGAGAGCTTCGACTTCCAAAAAAAAGAGCCTAAGTCTGAATGAAGTAATCTTCCCCACAACCTCTTCCAGCGGCTTCCCGACGACGACGGCTCCTACTTGGACACTGCCAGCTGCCATGTCCCACTAACTTTACCTTCTCAGGTAATATTCTTTAGAAATTCTTTGAAGTCCAAGGATAAGTGGAGAGCAGGCCCAATCCACTTTGTGTATCCGCGGCTGTAACTTTCGACTTTGCCCCAGTCTCGTGCGACTAGATGTCCGCGGTTGGCGCTTTCAACTTTTGGGTGCTATTTTCACTTAAAATGTTAAAGATTCATAACCCCAGTTCTACTGATTCGATTTTTGTAATTTTGGTGTCAAATAAAAAATTGGTGAGGCATTTTTTTGTGTTGTGTTTTCACTGTATTACTGGTTAAGGGCTACGTAAATATCTTACACATTACTTCTAAGTTAAGCCTTAATGCCTTTATGCCAAGCTACCAGAGGGTTAATCACAGGTTAATTTAGTGACTTTTCGTGGTTCACCCTAACAAGGGTTGTGGCTGTTGCTTGATTAGGGTGTCACCCCCCTCAACTAACAACTCAATTTCTCACACAGGTTAAATACCTACTTCTTTTCCTGGTGGCCTCTGGTCTTGGACCTCATGAGTGGAGGTGTTTAGGAAAGAGAAGGCGGGAAACATGCCTCAGCAAAGCAGTGCTCCATGATCGCGTGTGTGTCTCTGTGTGTTAGCAGCAGCCGCTACCGTGCAGGTAACAGCTTGGGGTGGTGGGGCTGAGTAAGGGGGGATTTCGAGGGACGATGCCGAGGGAAAATTAAATAATTAATTTTCCCTCAGTATCGTTCCTTGAAATCCCCCCTTACTCGGCCCCACCGCTGTTACCTGGACGGACCGTGGCTAGTTAGCAGGCATGTGTGAGTCTATGTGCGCTCATATGTATGCAAATGACGGATGTCTGTTGAAGGCAGCTCTTTCATTGTTGTGCCACCAGCCATACAGTCATAAGACTTTTGTCATGCAAATCTATCTCATTGATGTTTTCCAAGAAATCCTGGCTCGAAATGAGCAGTGTTCCGCCCTCTGCATCTTAAAAGCACCCATAACTCACCTTAAACACGAGTACCAGCCTTCATTAGCCCAAACACAGAAAATCCTCAAAATAGTTAACTAATTAATAAAGGGTGTGGCGGGGGGAACATGGCGGCCGCTGCTTAACGGCCGCTGGTCTCCTGTCGGCATGTTTCTGAAGTGAGTGGGGCTCTCTCGCTCCTCTAAACCCCCACCCCCCCCCCCCTTCATCATACCTCCCGCATACCTGGCATTTGCCGGTCCGTTCCTTTTCTTTTTTTTTCTTTTATTTGGTGCGGGGGAGTGCGAGCGGCCGCCGCGTCTCCTCTGGATGGTTTTTGACACGGGCGGTGTCCGCGCTCTCCCGCTGGTGTTGCGCCGAGTTCCCTGCCGGGAGGGAGCAGCTGGGAAGCCGCGCTGCTGCCGGGTTGTGTCCTCCAGCTTCCAGGTCACCGATGGTGGAGTCAGCACCTGCTGGGACGCTCTCCATGGGCTGGATCTCCCTGGGGAGCTGCTCTCTGCCCAAAGGCATGTTGGGTGGACAGGTGTACTTGAACATGGCAGTGAGATCTACCCATTAAGGGAGGGGGTGCTATATGGTAATTATTTTGAGCAATTTGACCAAGTTGACTTTATATACTCCTCCCTGGAAAGAACTGAAGCCTTTCCTCTAAATAGGGGGGGGTTGCAAATGTGACTCCAACAAGCCCAATAGGGTACAGTGGGGGCTTTGTCTTACAGCATATGGAGAGGGGCAAGAACACACAGAATAGACCCTCCGCTTCAACTGGGAAAATTTGCCGGTACACTCTCCGCACCAGGGGGGGTCTCATAACATCTCTCCCCGGGCTGGAAGCTTTGCCTCCTCTCCACCCTGGCTCTGATGCAAATACCACGACGAAAGGGTGGAGTAAATACCCAGGGCTTGCCAAGGAAAGTTTAGGAGGGAACGTAGAGAAAAATACATCATCTAAGATTACGGCTGGCAAGAGTCCTAGGAGTAGGGGCAGAGGGAAGAAGGTTGCTACATCTAAGGTTAAGGTCACCCCCTCCCTGAAATCTTTTTATAAGTTCCTCGCATCCCCTGCTACTGCTGTCCTGAAGGGAGTGGCTGCAGCTCCTGGTCCTCCTAGAATGGAGCCGCTAGCCGGTTCAACTCAGGGCCTCAATGTGGAGACCTCCATTGGCCCTTCCTTGTCCGAGGTACCTCGAGATGTATTTCCAACCTCGACCTCTATTTTGACATCTAATCGATTTCAGGTATTGGAGGTAGCGGAGGTGGCAGAGGCTTGCGGGGGGGACCCCCATATGGGACAGGAGCCTTCACAACCTACGCTATCAATACCTACGGTCAGCCAACCCTCTCAGGTGAGCTCAGAACACTGGTGGATATTCTTTTAGCCTTCAAGGAGGAAATGAAGAGTAGATTTGTAACCTCTGAGCAGAACCAGGTTGCTATATGGGCATCTTGTGCCGCTTTGGCACAGAAGTTAGAGGAGGTCTCTCTGAGAACGGAGGCTTTAGAGCAGGAGGTACCTATGCTTAAACAAACCACCGACAAGACGTCTGTAGAGGTGAGCCGGCTAACCCGCCCAAATAAGGAAATGAAAGAAGACTTGGAACGTCTCGAAAATCATACCCGGAGGAACAACCTCAGACTTATCAATATCCCTGAGAATATGGTTGGTGCGGATATTAAGGCTTTTGTGATTAAATTGCTACAAGATACAGCCTTAAAAAATTGGTCAGATATCAACCTTTCTACTGAAATCCAGCGGGTACATCGTGATCCATTTAAAAGGAACCCCGGACGACAAGGGCCAAGGAGAATTCTAATTAATTTCCTCACTTATACTGTTAAGGAGGCTATCTTGTCCTCCGCCTTAAAAGAAGGATCTTTTTCAGCAGGCTCCTATTCCTTTTCGATTAGATCAGATCTCTGTCATGCCACCTCATTAAGGCAGTGGGAGCTGGGGAAAAGGATGGAGGAACTGAATAAACTTGGCGCAAAAGTTCAGTTAAAGTTTCCTGCTTCCCTCGATACAATGTGGAATAACCATATGTATACACATCGTTCTGTGGAGGAAGCGGATTTGCTGATTGAGGAAATTAAGAAGGGAGTCAGCAAGTAGAGAGGTGTGGGTTTGGGGGGGAGGTGGGGGGAGTGAAGAGAGTTCTGATGTACTGAGTTTTTTCTCTTTTTTGCCGACTATGGAGATCGCTAGGCTTTATGCCTATATTAGTTGGGAGGGTTCCCAGGGGAGGGTGGATGGGCACTGGGGGTTAATGGGTGGGTGGTCAAGGGGGGGCACGTGGTAGGGAGCAGTGGGGAAAAATAGAAAAAAAATTGTTTTCCTTCTATCATCTTAGTTTCTTAAATGTATCATTATGCCAGTCTGTGGTTATTTTTTCCTTTGATAGGTTAGATGTGGGGGATTAATGAGTTAAAAATCTTAACCTGGAATGTCAACGGGCTCAGTTGTAAACGCAGGCAGAGATTGGCAATGACGTATTTGGGAGAGAGTGGTGCCCATATCTGTTTGATTCAGGAGACCCATTTAGACACCCTAGAAGGAAACACTGTATTTTCAAAGTGTCGTTGGATAGACCACTTTTTAGTATCGGAACAGGCTGCACATTGTAGGGTGGTTGCGATCCTAATTAAGAGGGGAGCAGGCTGTGCTATCACGGCCTCTAAGTCCGATAAATCTGGGAGGTGGTTTATAGTTACTTTGGACTGTGGGGGGGGGGGGGGGTAGAGTTAGTTTGTGTCGTTTTTTATGGGCCTAACATTGATGATCCCTCCCATTTTTCTAATTTGGAATGGAATTTAATGGAGGTTACGGCCCCTATTATAATGGGGGGAGATTTTAATGTTCTGCTGGACCCCGTACAGTATAGATACAATAGAGGTCGATATGATAACACCCCTCAGGTTCGGTCGGACGCTAAAAATATTCTGCTAGAATTAGGCCTGTTGGATGTCTGGAGATATAAGATGGGTATAAGTCAGGGTTTTACTTTTCATAGTAAAAAACATGGTCATTTTTCTAGATTGGATTACCTTTTTGTTGATAGGACTATTGCTGAAAAAATAACATCAATAAACATACTGCCAGGCCATATTTCGGACCATGCGGCTATGACTCTTTCTTTGGTTGGGTATTGTAGTCCCTTGAGACCTAGATGGCCTTTTAGGAGAGCCACTCTCTCTGATCCTGAGGTAGGTGGGGTATTAAAACAAGTATGTGGGTTGTTCATTCAGGACAACCTTGGATCTGCCCCCCTAGATGTTGTATGGGAAATGTTTAAGGCCTTCCTCAGAGGAGAACTGCAAAGCCAGTCTTCTGCTCAGAAAAGGGTCGAACGTTCAAGTCTAAAAACCTTGGAGGACAAAGTAGGCCTATTGGAGGGCAGCCTGCTCCAAGCTAGAATGCGGCCCCCTGAAGTTCAGGCAAGATTGCGGAAGCAACTTGAGGACGCAAGTTAGAGTATAGGGTCTATCTGGATCAAAAATGTAGAGCTCAGTGGAACGTAAAGTCCATGCAGATTTTTAAATATGGGGAAAAAGCTAGTGCACTGCTGGCCTAGAAGGCTCGGGCAGACAGGTCTAGGAATTTTATTGAAAAGTTGGTCATGAACAACAGAGGGGATACTTCAGGGAAGCAGGAACATATGCAGGCCTGTTTAATGTCTCTCTTTTCTAGTTTATATAGGGAAGAAATCTCTCCTGATTTGGAGTGTATTAAGTACTAGCTGAGGAAGTTATAGCTTCCCAACTTAATAGATGCGAGTTGTAAGGCCCTTGATGCTCCAATTATTAAGGAGGAGATTCGTCTGAGTATAAATAAGGGTAGGAAGGGTAAAGCCGCGGGTACCAACGCTTTACCAAATGAAGTGTATAGTCTTCTGATTGAAGAGTTGATACCATTCCTGGAAGCCCTGTTTAATTCCATCTATAGGGATTGCGGTGAGGTCCCTAAACCTTGGAAAGAGGCATCCATAGTCTTTATTTTGAAACCTTCTAAGGATCCTACTAGGGTGGATTCTTATCAGCCAATCTCTCTGCTCAACATGGATTATAAGATCTTTATGAGCATTTTAGCGGGGAGATTGGCTAAGCTCGCCCCTCAGCTCATCCACCTAGATCAGAAGGGCTTCATTCCTAAGAGATATATACAGGAACAGACCCAGCAGTTAATTGGTACGACGATCTTGCCCTTTGGCTGTAGTAGCGTTAGATGCCGCTAAGGCATTTGACTGAGTATGCTGGGTCTTCCTTTGAGAGGTTTTGAGCTCAATGAGATTCGGCTCTAAATTTATCAACACACTTAAGGCGATCTACGTGGGAGCTTCGGTCAGGATTTTCTTTAACGGTACATTATCCCCTAGTTTTAATATACTAAGAGGGACAGGGCAGGGTTGCCCTTTATACCCTCTTCTTTTTGATATTTACATAGAGCCTCTCACCCAACAGCTGAGATTGAACGCCTTAGTTGTCGTATTTAGGTCCTCGCCTTATAGCTGTAAAGTTGCGCTATATGCTGATGACTTATTAATCTATACGGCTGATCCTTTGACTTCGATTCCGAGAGTAGAACAACTACTGGTGGAATTTGGTTCTTTCTCCGGGTTATTTAGTTAATACTGCAAAAACCGAGGTTATGTGTTGGGATATTACAGATTGGGAGGGGAAAGTAAATTCCAAGTTTAGATATTTGGGTATCCCAATAATCTTAATCTGTCAAGCGTTTCTAAAGAGATCGAATGCCTATTAAGTAGATGGGAAAACCTTCTGATGGCAATCTATGGACGGGTTAATTTGATGAAAATGGTTATCCTTCCTAAACTAACCTATCTTTTTAATGCTATTCCTCTTGGGTTTCCCAAACAGGGTATTGATAAAATTCAGGGGAAGGTGGCGAGTTTTATTTGGGCCCATAAAGGAGCTAGGCTATCTTGGAAAAAACTCAGACGCAAGTTGAATAAAGGGGGATTGGTGTTACCTGATTTTAATTGGTACTGTCTTGCCTTTCAATTTAAAAATATTCGAATGCATCTGTTAAAAATGGATGGTTCCACTTGGAGGAAACTTTTGGGGGAGATGGTAAGGCATTGGAGTGTGGAGGGCTTTCTATATAAATTTGGTGCTCCTTGGTTTTTTAAGAAGGTTCGGCTAAAGGTATTGAGATCTGCCTTGGATATTTGGTATAGAGTCAGGAGGAGGTGGGGTAATGGATATTATTCGGACTTTGCCCCAGTTTGGGACACCTCCGGAACACCAGAATGTTTAAAGGATGCTCTTAGTCTTCCACTCAGAAGGGCGGGGGTTAAAATTTGGTCGGACTTGGTATCATCGGAAGGAGTGCACCCTTGGGAAGTATTAAATGCAAAAACCAGTAATGAGCTGTCCAGATTTAAGTTTATTCAATTATCCTCCTGGTTTGTGGCATCTAAAAAGGAGATTGGGGGTGATTACGATTTGGAGCTGTCTCTCCAAACCGTCAGGCCTAAGAATAAAGAAGTGGCAAGGTGGTATGAGGGATTCTTAGCGGCAGAGGAGGGAAAGTTGCCGCCCCCGTATGCGGTATGGAGAGGAACTCTCCCAGAGGAGGCCATCGAGTCAGTTTGGGATAGTTCATTGAAGACTTTGTACTCAACTGTTAAACCTGCTAACTTGAAGCGGAACCATTTTTTCACTATTAATCGCCTTTATTGGACCCCGCATAAAATATCCAAGTTTGCCCCTCAACCTCCCCCCAAGTGTGTGAAGTGTGGCTGCATAGGAGCCAATGATGTCCACATCTTTGTTGATTGTCCGTGCCTAAGGAATTTTTGGGACAGTATAGAACTAGCACTAAAAGGTATTTTCGATCAGGAAATCAAATTAAATACAGTACTTATCCTCCTAGGAGATGATGGAGCGCTGACTATGCTGCTGAGGCGGCCTCACAGAAGGTTGCTCTTTTATTTGATCCTTATCGCTAGGAGGGAAATCTGTCTAAAATGGATGGACCCCTTGCCCCCGACAGCAGAGGACTGGGTCAGGGCCGCAGTCAGGATCTGCTGCCTTGATCAGGGAATTGCAAGGAGTCCGGATTTGTCCATATGGTCTGACCTTCTGATCTGGTGTCGTTCCTTGGGTGCTGGCTATCCGTCCCAATGATTACACCGACTCACTGACAAAGGTGAGGGTCCAGGTGGAATGGACCAGGGCGAGTGGAGTGACCGCTGGGCGGATAGTTAGACGATGCGGTTTTCTTTGCTTTGCAGATGCTTTTGGTGATATGAGGGGGAAAAAAACATAAAGGGTGTGGCCTTAAGTACTGAAAGCCTCATCCACTCAACCTCAAGTTAAGTGAGTTCCAGAGCTTGACATTCAGTGTTCTTTGGTAATCTCCATCATTAACACATCTGCCCTCTCAGGACCCCAAGCAGCTGAACTGATAGAACTGAAGGAGAGTATACCTTGTAGCCTCCACCTTCCAACTACCACTATAGCCATTCTGACAGGGAGGTGAGGTAAGCGGGGGAACTCCTGGTTCACTGGGCTCCCTCTGGCTTGTCCCAGTATCCCATTGGAAGACCTCATTGACACCCTTCTACGCTACATCCCTGCCTCTCTGTCCTGTACTCTTCTCAATCAGTGGCTCTCTCACTCTCTCTCCTGTTCACTCCTTCTTGGCCATTTCGACAGCACCTAGGCTATCTACCCATAATGCAGTGCATACATTAAGATGCAAGTGTTTCTGAGGTTGGCGGACTACCCCATTCACAAGACTTCTTCCACGTATCCTTTCCCCTTTGTCCTCCTTTCGATTCTCTTGGTCCTTGATCTCTACAGCACTCGCTGGTGTTGGACAAAGATTTTAGCAAAGCCTACAAAGTCAGCTTTGGAGTGATTCATCCCTGTTTAGTCAAAATCACCTATAAGGAAAAGACTATTGCATATGAGAACCCAGGCAAACTACATTAATTTATGTCTTCATAAAGGAGAAGCGACAGACATTAGCAGTAGCTGATCAGTACTATGACTTTGTACAGCTTCGTCTCACTTTGGTTCTCTTTAAATGTTGTATCTGTAGTATTAAGGTCTTTAGGCCAATAATATTTTGTGCTTTATGGAATATGCTCATGTTTTCTTACAGGGCTTGTGTCTTCAGGGTGACTATGGTGGTTGTGCAGCACGTCACTTGCTCTTTGTCTCGTAATGTCAGTATCCCGTTCCTACCTGATCTAATCTATGACTTTTGTATTCCCCAAATGTTTATCTCAGGCTCCTCTTTCTTCATAATTTCCAGTCAATATGGGAGGTGTCATTGGCATGGCTGCCCTTGATCCTGGCTTTTCACCACTTCTCATTTTCATTCACTCTTTGTTTTTACTGCTGTTTACATCTAAAGTCATTATCAGTGGCGGCAAGTAATTAGAGCAGAGAGAGGGCAGGTGGGCAACACGCACTCATGCACACTCACACTCATGTATTCACATGCACACACTCAAAAAATACACATACATTCATACATACATCAACATTTTTAAAACAAAACTTCCCTGCTACAACATCTCGGGAGGGAAGCCTCGTGAATCCAGCAGGGTTGGGACTGCCACTTCCTCTCATGGAGAGAGGAGGCAGCAGTCCCTCACCCATCCCATTCTGTGATGAGGTATCAGTGTCACTTGGCCCTCTGCACTTCAGGGCTTAAAGCTGAAGCTCCAGGCTGAGGCTATCAGTGATCCTCCCCTTCCGTCAAGAGGGGAAGGTCCGCGAGGCACTTTGCCAGACTGAGGAGGTCACGCACACCAGGCTGTGACATCTTCAGCCCGGCAAAGTTCCGCGCAGGCACCTACACATTTAGCACATGAATAGCGCCAGGCTGCCTGACCTGAACTAGAACAGTGTTTGTCAGGCTGACCTTTGCTCAGCCTGACAGACACTCTTCATGTTGGGATAAAGGTTGGGGGGGGGGGGGTCCTCCGCCCTTAAGGACAGACAGAAGCTGGTCATTATGACTTATAATCATAATCTTACCACACTGATTTTTTGTCCATCGGTGGTTTCTGTCTGGGCCCCTCTCTATCTATCTTTTCCCTGTTTTCTCTTTGCCTTACAAATATTTCACTTTTTCTTGTCTTCTTACGTTCTACCCTGTGTGGTATCATTTTACACTTATGATAGTTATTTCTTACCTTATGTTATATTACATTTATAACTCCTTTCCTATCATTTATAATGGCCAATCTTTATACTATCTTTCAGAATGTCATGGTCATACAGAATCCTATAAAGAAACAAAAAGTTCTTGGGGTTGTGGCCAAGATGGCGACTGAGTAAATCACTCAGCTCTGCGCTCCAGCCGCTTCTTACCCTGCAGACATCCTGATTCCCTCCGTGCTCGCCAGTGCGTGTGCTGAAAGCTGAGGATCCTGGGGACTGCTGACAATCACCTGGCCGCTTTCTCAGAGACTTGATGGCCATGATACACTGAGATTGGGACGTCAGGTGGGCCGCAAAGGGCCCCGTCGGTAGAATCAAAAGTTTGCTCACTGGGACTGCAGCTCCGATCTTTGTTGCCTGGCCAGTATGTGGCTTCCTGGTCCCACTCAACCACCTTGGGGTGGCGGGGAAGACATGATGCCGCCTTGCCTGCCTTGCTGGGCCCTTGGGGGGAGTGCTGTGGAGCTTCTTTGTCCAGCGTGGCCTAGTTGGGCCTGGGCCACGAAAGACAACAGCACTTGGCCCCGGTGACATGGGCCCGATGGAGCAGCAGTGATCATCGGGGGTCGCTGGACCTAGGATGTAACAGCAGTTTCCTTCCCCTCAATACATGCATAAGGGCCCCTAACTCCTTACTGTGACCCTGATTGTAAGCCAGGGGGTCCACGATGAAGAGCAGAGCTTTGTTCTGAGGAAACCCTGAGCTGTGACAGGGGGCATTCGGCCCCCACACTTGTGAGTGGCATCAGTGGGCATCCTAGGGGTTTGGTGTCGTCCGACGGGCCGAAGGGCACACGGTGAGCCATGGGAGAACCAGTGCAGCCTGGTGCATGAACGTGACAGTGCAGTGATAAGATGTCAACTAACAAGGCCCGCTGATACGTTGTTGGGCAATTTGGGAGCGTCCCAGCTCCTTAGCCACTGCCAGGTGCCCATCAATGATATGTCAAGGGGCATGAAGTGCGCAATATCTCCCCTGACACCATGGTGAAAATGAAGGGCATGAAACCTGAAGGGCATAGAGGTCTTCCTGATGGCACAATGGCGATTCAGGATCCTCCCCCGAAGCTGCGACGCACCACCCAATTAGAAGATGTACTGAAGGCTATCCAAGACATGAAATCTACCTTGGAGCCCAAATTGGATGCAGTGGAGATTGAGGTGGGACTACTAAGGGCAGATCATAGAAAGCTAGTGGAACGAGTGGAGACCAATGAGTCCACATTGGCAGCGTTACATCCCTTTGTGGGGGATATGCAATCACACATCAATGCCCTCTAAGAGGAAGTACGATTCCTGAAACTGAAAACTGAAGATGCCAAAGGGCGATCTTGCAGGAATAATGCGCACCTTGTAGGTCTACCGGAGTGGGCTGAGGACACCAGCATGGAACTGTATCTTGAAAAGTGGTTTGTGGGCATGGTACTGGCTGGTAAGCAATCGCATTTCTTCTCGGTGGAATGAGCACACAGACTACCGAACCGACCACCACCCCCGAGAGCTCCCCCCAGACTAGTGGTGGTGAGACTTTTTAACTATTGAGATAGAGACTACATATTGCCAGCATCCAAAGCAAGGGGGCCAGAGACGATCAAGAACAGTCAAGTCAATATATTTCCAGACTATACCACTGAGACACAAAAGCCGCAGGGATCGTTCTGCAGGGTTAAGCAACGCCTTCGAGATCTTCAGATATGATACTCACTACTGTTTCCGGCCAAACTCCAGATATAGGATGACAGCAAAATGTAGTTCTTTGAAACCCCAGCAGAGACACACTCTGGTGGACCCTAAGGGGGCACCTGAAGCTGGGGACTGAGGTGATTATACTGCCCCTAGACAGTCCTGGACTCAAAAGAAAGGATCCCGCAGAGGGTTCACAGGACAGCTATCTCAAAAACAGGCAGCCAAAGAACCTGCCACAATAGTGGATAAGATCGAACAGTGCACCAGCCCCAGGCCGTCGACCTCGGGGGACCAGCAAGAGTATCAAACTGAAGCGGAAAACACTGACTTGCAGGAGGCTCTGCTGTGCCTGATGCATGGCCCGAGCTGACACCTATGACGACGGACTTGATTGGGTAGCTCATGGACACCCATATATCCTTACTTGGTTGCATACAGTGTACATGTCCTGGGGAGGACCATGGTTGCAAGCACTACTAATCGGGGACAGGGGAACAGGGGAGGGTGGGGGACAGGGTCAATGGGTGGTTGGGGGAGATGGTCAGGGTGGGGCACAGAGAACTGTGAGTGCAACTCCATAGCACTCCTACAACTACCACATAGACATGATAAATGGGCACCAGTTCTGGATGCCAAAGTTTTGGCAAGGCAAGTTCAGGGTCCTCGACCAGGGAAGGGGAGTTGGGGATTTCGTACTCTATACTTAGAGTGATCGTACAGAAACTCAGACTGACACAACACTATGCATAGTCTGTCCAGGCCTCCGGGTATGGATCTGCGATATCTACTCCTTATTATAGAGGACATAATGCCATAAACAATCACTAACATCCCCTCTTGATGCAATATACTCACCTGGAATGTCCAAGGGATGAGCACCCACACCAAATGATGAAGAATACATACCTATCTAAAGCGCAGAGGTATACACTTTGCATTGCTGCAGGAAACACATTTGATGCAAACAGAGTTGGTCAAGCTGCGCAAGCGATGGCGATTTACACTACTTGGCACCACATACTACAGCTATGCCAGAGGGGTACTCATTTGGGTCACACATGGGGTACCGTTCCAATTGTTACAAGCCAGGGCAGACCCCTCCAGAATGTAATTCTGGAGGGGTATATGGCCCCTGATAGTGGTAAATGCCCCCTAATACACAGTTGGCCTCCTTCCTCACCAAGCTCACTCCCTTTCTGGTCTCAGACCCCATTTACCATGTATATGGAGGGGACTTCAATGCCGCCGGACACTGATGTTGACAGATCGGACCTCTTGTCTCTGGGGCTTACGTAGTGGCAGCATCGAACTCTTTATCCCAATGGCCAACGAATGTGGTGGTCACGGATATGTGGCAAGCCATGTATCTAAATGGCAGGGAATATTAATTTTACTCATGGGTGTGCACCTTACACACGCACACAGACCTGCTCTACTGCAGTGAAACATTAGTACGTAAGTTGATAGAAGCAGAATTGCTTGCACACTCTCCGATCATAACCCTCTGAAGAGGACCATTGCATGGGGGACACATGCTACCCTGCATCCTGACCTGGAGAATGCCACTGGAACTAATACATGATCCGTTGACTGCGACCGAAATCAGGGAGCAATAGAGCAGTACTTTACGGAAAATGAGGGGACAGCATCTGATCGATTGACCAACTGGGATGCATTTAAAGTGTTATTACGGGGTTTGTGCATCAAAACGTTTTATGGGATGAAACGCACACTCAAGAGGGACCTCTTCACCCTAGAAGACCGCATATGCTCCCTTAAATGCAGGGCAGTAGGAATAGAGGGAGCCTGACAAGATCTTTCAGCCCCACGCTAACTGCTTACAGTGAGGCATTGCACAGATTGGAACGCCTCGAGCACAGGGAGCGTATAGCCCGACAACATGGGGAGGGTGACAAAGCAGGACACACACTAGCATGGCTCCTAGAATGCCAGTGGTCATGATCCTGAGCACAACCAGAGTGGTAGTTAATGGGCAATCCAAGATTAACATGGTGTTTCACTGCAATTATGCGTCCCTCCATACTCCGGGGCCCGAACTGAATGAACATGTTGCAGACACTTATCTGAGCACCATTCCCCTTCCTCAATATAACCAACACAAAGAGCCATGTTAAACAACCCCCTCCAACTCGAAGAACTGCAAGAGGCGATAGCACAAATAGCCATGGGCAAAACACCAGGCCCAGGCAGGATTTCCCTAGAATTTTATGGCACCTAAAGCCCGGGCTAGTGGCACGCCTCTTAAAAACCTATGAGGCATCCAGGAACGTGGGTCGCCTACCCCAGTCAATGAGGGAGGTGTTAATCGTGGTCTTACCGAAGCCCAAGGGGGACCTCCTAGCGGTGGCCTCTTAACGGCTGTTGTCACTGTTGAATCGCAACTACAAAATCTTGGGGAAAGTATTGGCCAAGCACTTGTTATCACTGATCCAGATGTCAAAAATCGGAAAGCATAGGATCCATCAGAATTCAGACACAGCGATCGGGATGGTTCATCGTCCAAAGACTACAAATCCCATGTTGCCGTTTGAAGTAATGCTCCACAAGCCAGGAGGGACATGACCATATAACTGGTGTTCACACATCGGCCAACAAGCGCAATTACAGATTCATCCTATGAAGATTGTTGTTAGCGTGGTGTGGGATGTGCTAGGAGAGCGGGGAAATGTGCTTCCTTCTTGGTGGCTTGTGTCTGGTCTTCAGCTCTGTGGATACGATTGAGGACTGACCACTGCTCCGATTTCTGTGGTATTGTTTTCCTCTCCAGTCCTGTGTTATCTGTCAGGGAGCTCTTTCCTTCTCCCGTACGATGATTGATGAAAATAGCTCTTTATTCATTACATAGGCAAAACACATGCATTACCAATGCTTGTTTCCTAATGAGACACACAGGCTGGTGTGCTACACACTTTAAGCACGAGGTGTGCTGGGCAAAGTGTGTTATTTAAAAGTTGGATGCAGAACTCTTTGTGTCAGACTGAACATTTTTCCGGAGCTGCGGAGTGCTGCTGTCAGAATCGGAGGGCGAGTCGTGCTCGGCTTCCAACGATATAAAGGTAAGTGAGGCTAGACGCTTTTCTTTGACTATAATGATATTGTTTTGCTGAGAAGCCTATCAGTAATTCATTTTCTTCTTGTTTTCTTTGCTCATTTTATGACTATATGAAAAGAAAGGGGACATTGCTTTGTGACATCCAACAAAGGATATAATTAAGTACTTTGATGGCTGTTAATGTGCAAAGACTTTGACCAGAGTTTGTTGTTTTCCATAACTTGGTCCATCCGCTGCAGTACCATCTATTTCTCCAAGGATTGGAGCATATATTCTGAATCCTACTTTGGTGGCACTTTATTTGTCTAGGAGCCATTTAATCATTGACGATTATTTCTGACATTCATATGGTTAAGGGTATGTATGCTTTCCTCCAGAATACATCGCATGCATTATAATAGTGTCCCAAAAATTAGTTTGTGTGAATAGATGTGCTGACCTGTTGTTTGGTTACATTGCAGTAATGCTTAGTGTTTTCCGCAAGGAAGAATGTCTGAGAATATACACTGTGCAGAAGAGATGCCATAGGCCCTACGAAATGCACAGCATGATAGGTACATTCCTGAGCCAACACAACATATAGTTATCTTACAAAAAGGTGGGATTGGAGACAATAACTGTCTTTATTTTTCTTGCAGGTCTCCTTCCTTGCAGTTCCTTTTCCCAATGCCCTTTCCCTCACTCAATCGCTCCAACCTTCAGGGCCTTTAAGGTATGCAGAATTGAGGGTATCAAGGGGTGGACCAAATCTGAGCATCGCACTGATCCTGAGGAGCTTGTTCACCAAAATCAAGACTTTGACACCAGACGCTGATCCACACTGATCAGAATGGTTTTATACTGGGCTGTAATACCTTACTAAACCTTTGCCGCTTGTTTGGGATCATGGACTGGGCCAGACAACACCAGGAAAACCACAGGGGGGCCTCGCTGGACTTTGAAAAGGTCTTTGATACCCTCAGCTGCCCCTACCTGTTCCGGGTGCTGAGGCGGTTCGGCATAGGGACTGCTTATAGTTGTTAACAAATGGTCCTGAAGCATTGTGTAATGATGTCTTATGAAAATTAATAAAGAACTATGGAAAAAAAAGAAACTAAAAGTTCTTACTCATTTGCCAAAAATGAAATGTCAGATTGTGTTGTTTCGAGAAACTCATGTAAATTAAATGCTATTAACTCTTCGAAAAAAAACTAGGTAGAACACATTTATTTTTCTCATGCAACAAAATTCAATAATGGAGTAATTATTTTATTCCATAAAGCTTTGGTTGTGGATGTTATGTCTGGAGAGGTGGATGATAAGGGAGGATTGAGATTCTTAGTTCTAAATTATTGGCATTTTATTTTCTACTCCAGGCTTCTCCAGCGAGTAGCTCATGGGTTGCTAGTAGCGCTCAGGCTACCTGTACATAGCTCTCCTGTGAGCAATTGAAAGTATTTGCTTATTTGAATTAATATATGTATACCAAAATTGAAAAGTGTACGTAGAAGATGAAAATGTGTGTATTTTGAGAACTCATATGCTGATGTTTGGGGAAAGAAGTTAAATTCCCCAAATGTATGTAAAGAATTTGAGTGATAAATCTTGCAGCATTGAGTAAGCTCATTACTCATATTGTTACCTGGGCACCTGCCAGGGGTGTTACAGCTGTAGCCTTTATGTATTACCCAGGTAGAGGCATTCCAAATTAACAAAGCCTTTTTGACGTTACAACTAGCAACTCTGCTTGACGCTTTGAGCTGATCACTGCTGGTAATGTTGCATCGGATAGCCACTAATGTAATTGTGTAAATGCAGTCACTGTTACAACACTAATACTATTAGTAGCTTGGGATGAATTTCATTGAGCCTAAGTAGCTCCTATTTCCGAAAAGGTTTGAGACCCTGTACTATTCTAAATGTATATGATCCCAATGGAGTCGATTTACAACTCATTAACTTTATACCCATTAAACTAATGTATTTCCTCAGTGAAAAGTTTATGGTGTTATAGTTGGAGGAGACTGCAATCTATTAATGCAACCAATTTTTGATAGAAGGTCAACCACAAACTATATCTCTAATATAATACAGAAGGCATTTAAAAGATCATTTTCCGCTAAGGGATTATTCGAAGCATGGAGACTTTTTAATCAAGATCTCATAGAATATGCTTTTTATTCTCCCGCTCACCACTCTAGGTCCAGAATAGAATACATTTTTCATAGTAAAATTCTTATTAGATCCCTAATAAATGCCACGATTGGCTCCATTTTACTTTTAGGTCATGCCACTGCATTTGTGTATATAGATATTTAGCCCAGAAGGGCATATTCAAAGAGATGGCCTTTCAAAAATGTTGTGTTACATGATAAGTCCGTAGCAGAGGGAATTGAACATTTTCCTACTAAATTCTTCAAGATTAATAAGATACAAGATTCTGATAATAATATGAGCTGGGATTCTTTCAATGCAACAGCTAGAGGATACATTATTAACTATGCTGCTGCTAAAAAAAGAAATGCTCTTAAGGAATACTCTGCCTTTTCTCAACATATTAAGAAATTTGAATACAGATACTACTCTTATGCCCATAATACCTCACACAGGTGAAATAGAATTTAACAAAAACTCTGTTCAGTGGGCATGTGGAACATTATTGAAATTCATGCCATATGCCAGGGCTGGCAAAATAAAGCTGGAAAATTGCTGGCAAATTTCCTAAAAATTAAAAAACTGAAATCAAATATAAGAGATATTACTGATGCTTATGATAAAAACATTATACAGATCCTGAAATCCTAAAATGTTTTGTTGATTATTATACTAATCTATGCTCCCCCAAAACTGTTCCACCATTTGCATCTTTGGATGATTGTTTCATGTCCATAACTAAAAATGCACAAAATATGATTGATCTTGCTTCTTTAGAAAAGAAGTTAAATGTACACAGCTATAGCTAAACTACATAAATACAAAGCACAAGGTCTGGATGGCTTTTCTGTATAGTTTCACACATAATTTTCTAGGATTCTGGTCCTGAAACTATTTCATTTTTCCAACATTTAAGTTTAGTTCATGGGGCACATGGTTCCATTTTAGATGCAATACTGTGCTAATACCAAAAAAGATTAGAACTTATCATTTTGTAAGAATTACAGGCCAATCTCACTCATTAACATTGATTGTGAAGTTTTAGCAAAATTAGCAAATGACAATTCGAAAACGTTGCTTAATATAATTGATGGTGCATTGAAGCACACAGACATATTAGGGACAATCACACTCAACACCGAGAAGACCTTTGATCAAATAGTTGGGATTTCATGATGAAGGCGTACAGTGGTATGGTATTAGGCCCAAAATCTAATAAATATTGCTTGAAAGAAATGTTTAAAGACTTTGAATTTACTTTTAAAATTAAAAGTTTATGTAAAATGTCTATAAGGGAAACATTTAGAATTAATTTGAAGAAATTAAATGCAAAGTCGGTGCAGTGAAAGAAAAGGGGTCCCCTCTTTCCATCTTGGTTTAGATGACTTAAGATGATTAAGATGATGATGGATCTCAAAAGCTATATTTTTTCATCTATCTATACTTTATGTTAAATTATACCAACATTTTTCAAACCGATAGCTAGTTTGTTGTCAAAATGCTTACAGAATAATAAGAAGGCACATATTTCATAAACTTAAATGTCCTTAAAATAACGGGGATGTTCACTTTCCTGATTTTATTAAATATCACTCTGCTTTCACTCTCAAACAAATATAGTCTTCCATATCAGAAGATAACATTAATAATCTGAATACATGCCAAAAATTAGAGCAATATTTGCTTCAACCATTTACTTTTAAAAATATGGCATCTATGTCAAAAAAGACCATGACTTTTTCCTCTCCTACAATTAATCTTATCATTCCTGTTTTTTAGCCAAACTGTTTGTTAAGAATCCATACCCTGAAACCTATAATTTTGGTGTTTTTCCCATACAAATTAATAATGAAATGCTAATCTGGCATGATTGGATAAAAAATGTATCCACTATGTTAATCAATAAATTTCAAGTAACCGATTTCTCTCATTTTAGGAAATGCAATATAATTTTGATATCTAAGACTCTTTAGGTTATCAGTATGATTCGCTAATATTTTCTATTTGTTCGTAATGTACAGAGCAAAGCAAATTAGGTTGAAACCCATGACTTCCCTTTGAACATCAAAGCTTCCTACATCTATCTCAAGCATAAACAGATGCAAAACCTAAGTAGAATTATTCTGGGAAGAGGACCTAGAACACAGCAATCCTACATTGACTTGGGACAAAATTTGGTCCACGATTCACTCGTCACCCCATTCAGCTTGCAGGACTAAAACCTTATTTTATTTCTACCTCAGATTTTCCATGACCCCCCAAATCCTTCTCTAAAATGAAACTTTCAGTAATAGTTAATGCTGGTCCTGCAGTAAACAAAATAGTGACATGTTATACATTATGAGACTGTTCTAAAGTAATCTGGATTCAAATGTGGGACAAGATGAACTAAAGGTGCTCTGCTAATTTACCCTTCAGACAAATTAAGTATTTTCCTTGGAGGAATCTGTGACATATGGTCTGCTTGTCATTCGAGTAGTAAATGTGTAGACCTATTGATTTATGTTTCTTTATAGGCTATTACACCTAACTGGAAAACCACAGATAACATCTCTTCAAAATATGGTGGAATATGGTTTGCCATATCCACAGACCGAACATATACACATTCGGATTTGTTTTGGAAGCCATTGGCTTCCTATTTATCAAAATCTGAATATAAGGTACAAGAAGAGTTGCTGAGTTTTTTTAACCTCTTTAATTACATTTATGTTCTCCAACATGCTTTTCTTACAATATTATGTTACATTTCTAAACTGATAGTTAATAGTAAGATTTAAATGGGTATATTTGATATATAACAGATTTTGCATTTACATGTTTTTTACAGGCTAGTTATAACTATTTTTGGCAACCACCCCTTCTGCACTCTCATATATCATTCTTCATCTTTTCCAGTTTTCTTTCTTTTCTCTTTCAAATATACAGAACTCTTTACTGATCTATTTCAATACAGTTCATAACTCAGCAGCCAGAATCATTCTCAACCTCCCACGCCGCACTCACATCACACCTTAAAGAGCTCTACTAGCACACAATACACAAACAAGCACAATACAAACTCCTCACCCACACTTTCAAGGCACTACATAACACCGGCCCAGCAAACCTCAACAATCACATCTGCTTTCACAAACCTTCCAGTCACCTCCACTCCTCCGGACTCCTACTTGCACACATCCCATGCATACGGAAAACCAGATGCAGCAGTGGAGACTTCTCTGGCATCGCTCCTAAAGCATGGAACGACCCCCACTACACATAAGAGCCTCCTCCACACTTCTTGAATTCCCCAAAAAGCTGAAGACCTGGGTCTAGACTCACACCAGCTCACTGCTAGGACACCCTCCTGGGTGATATTACACTCTACAGTTCTGCATAACGTAACCTAATAGACTATTTTATAGTAGTGTTATCTATTTTTCTAGTGTTGTGCCATCTGCTGCTTCCTGTATGATTTTGTTTGAGTACCCTTGACAAATTCGTTTTTCTCTCTTCTTGTCTAACTAATGTTGATGGATTGCATTATTTTTTAGCTTTATATTCTAATAAAGCATGTTAAACATGAAAAATACATTATTTAGAATTCTACTTTATGCAGTTAGCATGTGACCTAAGAGGTGCAAATCGCTTTACACCACAATACTTGATAATAACTTAAAATTCAAGTCTGTATATTTTATTAGATCTGCTGATAATCTAGAATTTTTGAAGTGACTGCGTAAGTGACTGCACTCATGCAATTGCTTATATGCTTCTTAGGAAACTCTGATTTATGCCAAATTCTGTGTTCTAGTTCCGGGCAGGACATATGCATACCATATGCAGCAATTATTAATTTTTATAAATCCATAAACCTCCAAGGTCGCCTGATTTCACGCCACGGAATTAGGAAGAATCTTAAACTTGCAGGTTAGTGCCTCCTGGCTTAGGGGTTGTGGCAAACAGCTATCCCTGTCCTTTACCCACCTGACAATCATCACAAATACATTTTGCATTGTGCATTTCAAGCAAATTCATCTCAATCAGCCAGGAATGAAGCTGACCTGAGATTTTGTAGTGCTGGGACATTGAGGTCATTGTTGGGTTCTTGTCACACACAGGTCTTCAACACGTCTAAATCCTTAAATCTTTGTATATAATTGTTTGACCAGGTCAGCGGCCCAAGCTTGATAAACATATTTAAGAAATTATGCCTTTACTGACACACATTGTGACTAAACTCCTCCCAGATCGGTGCTTGATTGGAAGACATGGGGAGAACAAACAGATCTGTGGCTTATATTTCCAAAACTATAGCGTTGGTTTAGTGGGAAGGACCATGCAGCCCTGTATGTAAGTATCTGGTATTTCTATTGCACAAACATAGCCAAAAGGCAGCAGTTATCTGTATGGGATCAAAGACAAGCACAAAGTCAACATGACTTCAATGATGTAACATTGATGGCAGCACGCCTACTCTCAAAATAGTTCTACCACCACTGTCGTTCAGTGATCCTAGAATGTTAACATTAGCTTTTTGTCCATTTCTTGCAATAGTTACCAGACTCATCTCTAAAGGCACTTTGTAGGTGGACTGGCCAGGCCGCTCCTCTCTTCAGGTCATGGGGTGTCCTAATAATCACACTGTACCTCTTCTGTGCAGAGGCACCTCTAAGTCTATCCATCGGTGCTATGTAAACGGTGGTGTTGACTGCGGATTAGTGATGGTGAAACATCAGAGACAGCCTGGGACAAAAAATATGCCCGGGCACCAAAATAAAAGTGACCTCCATTAGCAAATTAGATAGCGTGAAAAGTTGCCCATATTTGCAAATCGTGGTAGTTTTGAAATTGTAAAGACACGCTCCATAAGTGTTTTGCAACGTAGGGAAAAAGTCATGGATTTGAGCTTGCTGCAGGCAATGTTTGTTTTAATCTCAGGGAAATCAACAGTAAAACCAGCCTAGAAGATCATAAAACAGACCCACAAACAGCCCAAAGAATGGTCCACACACTGACCTGTTAAGCCAGCCCATTGGGCACTGCCTGATTGCCCTATAAGCAAGTCCGACCCTGAACAGGGCCCATTTTACCCTTAGGGTGCACTATCCTTGTTTGTGCCACAGCACACCTTTAAGCAGGTGCAAGCAGGGACAATGCACACTATTACAATTAATGCCCTGCCCCCAGGAAAGCTGGAAACTTGTGCTGCCATGAGGGCAGTGCAATCAGTGAAATACAGCGTGGCTGCTGCAAAGCTGCTCTGTGTTTCTCTGTGTAGGCTGCAATCCCACTTGAAAGAAAGGTTTGAGATCCCCCTGCAGGCGGGTGCAGTGAGTGACCAAGGTACACCCTTTCCCCACTCCAGAGGGCTGCTCTCAGGGAACGCACTGCCAATGCACCACTTTTTGAGGCGCTCCGTCAGTGCACTGAGGAAACGCACTCATGTGCGCCAGCGCTATCAGTATTACAGAAGGGGACGCGCAAGCGTCTGCGGCCCCTTCTGTAAAGCCAGTGTCCCAGGGTAGCAAAAATCAGGTGAACACATCTGTTGCACCCCCAAAGCACTATGTGTAATACAGCCCCAGAGGACCACTCTTACCTCACAAGGACTGTGAACAGCTGGTCTGCAGAATAAGGAGCAGTAGTGTCATAAATTACATAGCACTTTTTTCTATCATAAGCAGAATGTAAGGAATTGAAACAAGAACTTAGCAAGTGGAGGAAGATGAACGAAATGAAACAAGATTAAGAATGTGCAAAACGGTGTCATTTTTTCAGCAAAACTTCATGTAGTTATGCATGCAGAGTGGAATGTGGGTTGCTGCTTTCTTGCGTGACCATTTTTACACAGGGGCATTCCTCACCCCGACAAGTTGTTCAATACAACTGGGGATTGGACTGAAAATATGTTGAGGCAAGATGTTTACTGTACAAATCAGTCTCCCAAGGGTGAAAGAAATGCAAAACGTAATGCAGAATTTTGAGAATATTTGCAAATTTCTGCAATTTCCCAAGCAAAATTTAAATTCTTTCCAGCCCTATTTGCGATGATTGGATGTGCAATAGGAGGATAAAGGGACAAACATATATTGCTTTTCAATGACTAGAACCTATGAATGCAGCCCCTCCGTGTCCCCACTCACGACAAACAGAGAGTAGTAGGGTTGCTTGTATTCTTTTTGTCTATAGACAGAAATATATATGCTTTTGTTTTATTACACGTCTGCCAAAGGGTCAGTCAGTCAGAAAAACGTTATTCAATTTTACACAATAATCATAAAAGTACATTCAAATGTATAGTAAAACACTTGAAGACATTAACAATCTATACTCTTCCGGCAACAGACAATACATTCCAAAAAGGATCCAACAGCAAACATGGTCTCATGATCTCTAAGAGTTTGCAAATGATTAAAAGCCAACCTATGGTTTCCAATATTGTTGGATCTCAGTATGGGATATAAAAACTTTTTTGCATAAAAAAAAATTACAGAAAAGAGTAAAGTGCATCAGTGTTTGGGGGGATGCCCCATCACAACGACGGGTGATTGAACTGCCACCATTATACTGCCCTAAAGGAAAAACAGATTAAGGTGCGAAGGGAATCCATCCTAAATTTAAACAGCGGCGCCCACGCCCATTGGCTGGGAACAGATGTTAGATAAAGCTCCATTCCCTGAGACGTTTTCTACGAAAAATATCTATGGTTGGTCGGTTTAGCAAGTTCCTTTCAGTTCCTGTCCTTGCACTTAAACTCAATAAAAGTGTGCTTCAACCAAGATTTATCACGTTTCGTTATCGAGCATTGAATTGTAAAGAGAGACGACTTTCGTACTTTGTCAATACACTGACCAACATAAGCTAGGCGATGCACATTCAGCTCTAAGTCACAACTGAGGCAATCTCTGATAACTTGCTGGCTCAAAGTGGCATGGGGGTTCCGGCTAGATCAAATAGATAACCAGAGCAACAGTGGAGTAAGCAAAATAAGGTCTTCTATACTGGGTAATTTCAGTTCCTCGTGACAAATAAAGTATGTACAATTGTGCGGTTGTGACAGAAGCCGCCAACAAAAATGATTCTCTTCAATTTGAGAGCCCGAGGCTTGATTTAAACCCGGACATAGCGACGGGCACACATTGAGATTCAACGCCAAAGGGATTCATTTACAATGGAAGACGGGGACAGTAAGTCACTGACGTGCAAAATCAAGAGGGAACCACTGATATGCATGCTGGGACTCATGAACAGGTGCGCAGGCAGGGAGTGATACATACATGCCGGCTGAAGCAAGGTAAGACTGATGCTCACGCAGGCTTTGGGAACAGAGCAAGGCTGACAAATTAAGGGCCATATGTACAATGAAGTGGCGGAGTGAGACGTTAGCCGTCATGGCTTAACGCCTCACTCCGCCACTTCAGAAACGCAAGGCTGCACCATATTTACAAGAATATGGTGCAGCCTTCCGTTCCCCTGCGCTGGCGCTAAGTTTAGCAGCTTAGCGCCAACGCAGGCACCCTTGCTCACGCTGCGTGCAAGGGAAGATTGTTTATGTGTAGGAAGGTGTCCCTTCCTGCACATAACCAATCGTTGAATGCCGTTTTGTCACTTCTATGTGTGCTGCTTAATGCAGCACACATGGAAGTTAAAAAATGTCTTTTTTTTTTTAAGATTGTTTATGTGCAGGAAGGAACACCTTCCTACACATAAACAATCCAAGGTGTTTTGCTTTTTCCATGTGTGCAGCACACATGGAAAAAGCAAAAATGAGGAGAAATAAAGCATTTCTCCTCGTTTCTCCAAGTTAAGACTAGGTTTTCCCTGGTCTTAATTTTGGCACTGTCTCCTATTTACGCCACCCTTGTAAATAGGGGGCAGCGTCAAAATGAATGGATGTTGCAGTGGAACACACACCGCAACACCCATTGCCCACCCCTTTCACGTTAAGTATAGCATGAAAGGGGGCCAAATTTACAAGGCAGCGTTAAGCCACGTTAAGTGATGGAGAGGATGTAGCCTTACGGCAAGAGCCGTCGACCTCGAAGCTGGGGAGCCGTGTTTGAGTCTCGGCAACGATGATCAACATCCTGTGATTCTGGGCAAATCACTTAATCTCCCCGTGCCTGACAAAAATGAATGTGTTTATCTGTAACGAAACTGGTGGTCATGTAAAGCGATCTGATACCTGATATCTTCGGGTCTAGTTCGCGCTATATAAAACTCTTAATTTTTTTTAAAAAAAGGCGAGGCCCCTATCGCCATCGCCATCACAATGTCACTGAAAGTGATGTTGTGATGGCGATAGGGGCTTGTACATATGCCCCCAAGTGTAACGGGAAGAGAGATACTTGGAGAAAGAGAGACGGAAATACACACAGGGGCTCTGACGGGCAGAGTCTGACACCAACATTGGGACATTAAACCACAGATACAGGGCTAGAGACAGTGCTTAACTTGTGCCTGTGTTTTCTGGTGCTCAGCACCAGCACTTATTTGTAAACACTATTTATGAGAAACGTATTTATGAGAAACTACCACATGGTGGCGCTGTGTGTGTCTTTTTATGCACCATTCATATATGAAGTAGTAAACTATTTAATATATGCTAAAAAATATGACAAAACTTTAAAGTTTGAAGTGATGTGGGTTGTACCAGCTGCAGCGAAGCAGGAAGTAATTCCTTGAGCCATGGTACTTCATTTTTATAAATTAAGCACCGGTGGATACTGATATGGATAGTGGGAACGTATGAAAGAATAACGTACCCACTTGGACAGAGAGACGCACACACACACATATATTGGAGTGGAAGGCAGTCAATCACACACTGGAACTGAGAGACACGCATTACGACTGAAACACTAGAGCCACTGTACAAACAAGGGTGTTGGAAAATGCCAAGATCAGGCCTTCAATGACACGCCCCCTTGAAGCTCCGCCTTTAAGACAACGCCAAGAAGGCCAAACGCTGCGCTATACTAAAAACGTGACGTAGCATAACCTAAGGTAACAAAAGGCGCACCGGCACGCATCCCTGCCGCCGCTCTCCCGGCCCATTAGTGGCCCTGTCACCGCGCAAATCGTTATCCGATGCGAGGCTGGAAGCCGAGTACACTCGGCCATCCCGAGACCCCGGCTGCGCCTAATGTGCATAAAACATTCACCTGTCAGCCGCTCACTTTTCTAATTCAGTAATCTAAATAATTTATTTGACATTTTAGCACAAAATGACCTTTCCCTGACAAAAAAAAAAGAAAAGAAAAAATTGCATTTTTAAACTTTTAGCGAGCGTAGCCCAGGGGTCCTTGTCGGTGCGGAAGCCGGCACCTTTCACACGTGCTGAGGGTAGACGCGGGGGCCCTGCGCCCTCCCGCCACCGCGCGACGGGGCACGCGAGAACACGGAGGTGGAATGTACCGTGAATCCTTAATCTGGTCCATCACAGAGGAAGAGCTGTCTTTTATTTTTTAACACAGGTCATCGGGATAGGTAGAACAGAGCTCGTGGTGAGATCAGCGCCTAGACACCCCAGGGTATTGGAGAGCTATACACATCTCATTTTCATACATTTCAAAGGCTGGATTACAAGGACAAATTAAGAAATGTGATTATTTCTTTAATTTTCATAATATTTTATTTATGTATCTTTTCTACCTAACCACTGTACAATGAATAAATAATACGTCAGACATCAGCGAAGCGTAGGAAAAAAACAAGCATTTGCAATGCAATAGGTCTCGCATTTGCGACAGTTTAAGCTATTGGCATTGTAAATGACAATGCCTTTTATTTATATGTTTTGATAATTAACACATAAATAAAAGGCATTGTCGTGTACAATGCCAATAGTTCACACTCTTGTAAATGCAAGACCTATTCAAAGAAGCAGCCGCCATTGTCCCGGGCTGCTTAGAAAGTGAAAGCGCACATGGCGCGCTAAATGTTGCATGAAAGCATGTCGTGCCTGCATTAGGAGAAACTATTTAAAGAAAATAGTGCTTACAGACTAAAAAAAACTCACCGTGTAACAACCGAAGTAAAAGGACCAGTCCTCATGGGAGGTTACGAATGAAGACAAGGCGGTACTAAGAAGGGACTAACAAGTTTCTATTAACGAATCAGAAGCCAGCATTTACAAGGGACAATTACACAAGCCAATGAAAAATATAGGCGGAGAGTGGGCGGGGCTTCTATTCCATACTCCAATACAGCATGGCTCGCAGAGCAGCGCATGCTCTGCCCTGGCTGGACCTAAAAAAAAACAACAAAAAAAACAACCATGATAAAGGGTACTGGTGGGTCGACTCAACAAATTAACAGTAAGAGCCGAGTGTCTACTTTGGTTATCAGAGCCCATGCACGCGCTGAGCCCTCCACATGGTTGCCGTGTAAATCAAGCCGCAAACAGCAAGTAAAATATGACAAAGTCTCCTCCATTTGCAAATAAATGTATTCTTTGAGATGCAGGAGCTTTGACCTTAATAAGCCACATTATACCACTAGACTGAGGTAGGTACCTATTAAAAGTCATAGGGGCATATTCACAAGGAGCTATCGCCGAATTAACGGCACTTTATCGCAGCCGAAGTCGTGATAAATTTACCCCCATTCACAAGCCGGTGTTAACAGCCCACAGCACCAGTTTACCCGCGATAGCAGCCGCAAAAACATCGCCACAGAGGACCCCCGCAAATATCGCTAATGAGATGCAGAGTAGGCGTTCCCGTGACAAAAGTCGAGACAACATCACACCTCAACATTCACAACGACCAGCCACATCGGCGATAAGAACACAAAACCCGCGATAAGCCGCGTTAGCACCAGGAAATCTACACCTGCCCTGACCTGGTGTAAAGTCAGACCACAGCCTGCACCACAAAAGGGAGCACAGCCCAGAGCCACACATGAAGGACAACAGATGCCCACGAGCAACTGAACATGCAGCACGGACACGCAAGAGGGCCACAACAACCACGGACACCACACCCAGGCCCGCAACACCCCCCCCTCCCCCGGGACCACCCCCAACCCCGGACTAAGAAACTGCACACCAACACCACGAATCCCAAAACAAACATTTTGCCTGATGTCGCACAAGCAGGAAAATAAACATACATGCGTGGCCAGAAAATGGAGAATCAGTCATACAGCAATGCAATCACCAACACAAAACACCATACAAACAAAAGCAGAAACAACCCTTAGGATGAGTCCTAGCTGCTCCTCACTGGACAATCCATAGCACACAGCATGGAAGACCAAATCCAAGAGAAGAAGGTGTGCCATGCGCCCAACAAAGGAAAGAGAGGGAGAGAGCGAGGGAGAGAGACGGAGTGAGGTAGCACAAGCAGCGCAAGGCCGCCCGGGCACCTGGCTCCATATGCCAACATGTGTGTGTGCATCGCCATCCGTACACCATGAGCCCAAGGCTGTGTCCCAATCTTAGCGCCAAAGCCACATCACATTCCGAAAACGCAAGTAGTAGTCAGACAAACATCAGGGATGAAAGCACCATTGTCCCAATGCAGAAGGCGGGAGGACACCTGCACCTCTGACCTTGGTCCAGAACGCGCCTGGAACACCCTGATAGAGATGCAATGGCAGATGGGGACGACTCCCACACCACGCATTCCGCAAATGAACCATCCGACTCATCCACAGCCCACACACAGAAGCCCCTGCCTGTGGTACCCCCGATTGGGATGCCCTTGACACTCACGGAAACAGCAACCCATTACCCACAACGTTGCACACACATTCAAATCATTGCTCAGAGCTGTGGCATATCCTCCACACAACTGCCGCAGTCCAGAAGAGTGCCTGTTCACGAGACGCACCAACGCAATGGCAGGCCATACCGGGCACATGCACAACCCCCGTCACGTGGAACAGTACCGTGCACGTTTGCTGCATTTACTGGGCGCACTGCCACTGGCAGTGCTGCGGATCAGTTACAGGCTCAGCTTCCGCATTGCCCACGTCACCTGCGTCCAGCCCTGGTTCCACTGCCGAACATGCACATTCGAGTGTCCCATGGATATCTTCCTATCCAACACAACTGTTGATGAATTGGACTATGACTTGTGTCTGCGCCCCCTGTTGGATCACGAACAGGAGTGTAACCGAGACAGCCGTGCATGGGATGCCTTGACATACTGCGTATGTATTGGTAGTTGAGCATGGGAGATTGCACAATTTCTCGTGTGCAGTGACCACATCGAGGCGCTCCCCTTTTGGGCTGTGTTGCGGATTGGTGAGACGGCGTGGGCTGAGCACACCTGCCCGGACCACCTAATGGATTGGCTCACCCTGGTGTTCCTTGAACACGACAATGACGTACTATTGGAACACATCGCACATAAAGCTGCACGGGCATTCATGGACGAGTAACTACGTTCTTGCAGCCACATCCGATTGCCACCCACAGCACATGGCCCAACAACTTGTTGCATCGTGGGGATTGCTCACATATCCCACCACAACAGAGGACACGTCTGCCTTCGGTCGGGCTCTGGATGCATGTGTGTGAAATAACGCGTGTGTACACACACCTGTGCAAGGTGACGCAGGTCCATGGTCGGAGCAACACAGCGTCGTTTGGCAACGTTGCCAATTCGGACACACTGCTGGGGGAGAGCACACACATGGCAATGTAGCACGACATGTGAACCTGTCAGACCCTCACACCTGATCACTGTCAGCAGAGCAGACAATCGGCGCACTCCGGAGACAGAGCACCATGCAGATCCCACGTCCAGTGAGTCGTGCCCCCTCACACGGGGCACTGTGCAGACGCCAAACAACACATGACTCATCAGGCAAGGTGGGCTGTGAGCATTGCCATCCATGATGAATGTTGTCCATTTCAGCCCCAACATTTTCTGAACCTCGACATGTACCCATGCTGCGTGTAAGTGTCTTAAGCCTGTCCCTGCCTGTTGTGGCCGTTGCCTCGTCCGTACTGACACGCACATGCCAATAAAGCCTATGCCACTCCACTGGTGTCTAACTGTGAGGTGTGTTGTTTAGATTGTCCACTCATGTGCCACAATGAGCATCGTCCCAACACAGGGAGGAACTGACTGACGCATGTGCAATGGGGGTGTGTCCCTTTGGCAAGCTCCACCTCTGTGAGCCAGACATTGTTTTTGGATAGGTGCTGGACGACATGTGCACTTACATGACTTCAGCTATGTGTGTATGGTGTCCAACCTCTGACCATGTGGAGCAATGTCATACATCACAACAGAATGTGTCCACACAGATGTGTGTAAGTCGGTATGCGACGTGAAGTTCTGTTGTCACACGTGGTGTAGGACACCACTCCTGGCATGCCACCGTTTTGGTCACTCCTACACACAGCCCTATTCAACACATGGACGTGTGCCTATGTTGGGGTGTTGTGAAATTGCGGTTGATGTGCAATGGGGACACAGCTAGTACTCACCTTCACAGTCATCCAATTGGCCATGTGTCTCAGGGATAGACATGCGCATAGATGTCAGTTACCAGGGTGTACCTTCATGTGCAATCATTGTCCCTACATCCAGCCATACTTCCATACGTGAGTGAAGATAGTGATGACACATCTGTGTGATTTAGAATGTTTTATTCACATTCAGGTGATTGACGGAGCTGGAGCTGTACCTGGCCATCCAAGCCCACATCACATGGAAGCCCAGTGGTGGGCCACCCAGAGTCCTTTGGGGATTGCACGGTGATTAGGAAGAGGGAGAGTGCAGTCTGCAGCAGGATTGCTGTGTAATTGGCCAGCGGTGAAGAAATGGCAGTCCGTGTCGGGGTCCGGGTGAATGTCGCAGAGTGTTCCGGAGGTCAGTAGTAGGTATTTCCCAGGGCATGATGCATAGGTCATGACCAGGCAGGGACAGGCCATATGGCGGTGATGGATGCTACTGCCTCCTTCCTCACATAGTAGTTCCCATCCCCTTCTCACTCCCCTGATACGGGTTCTGTGTCCGGTGTGTGTGGCGGGGTGATGGCTGCATCGCTGTGTGCCCCTGACACATCAGACTGCGTAGGTGATGGGGCAGCATCACAGTGTGCCACGGACACATCAGGGGTCGGAGCTGTGTGTGTCGATGTTCCCGCTGCAGTCATCTGGGAACGGCTCAGTGGCAGCAATGGCAAGATGGAGTACTGCAGGGCGTTGCTGTTCCCAGCCACTACTCGCTGGTGTCCAGCCGTGGCAGACATACTTCCAGCCTGCATCTGCTCCATGGTCTCCATTGGCCTCCGTATCTGTGCCAACTCTGTGCTGTCATGGCTGGTGCCTGTCTGACCAGACAGTTCTTGTATTAGATTCATGGCACCAGCGAGGTAAGCCAAGGTCTGTGGCGGAGCATGGTGCGTACAGGGGGTGTCCGATAGGGACTGTACGTGGTCCCTGATGGGACTCAGACACCCACGTATGGCATCGAGTTTGGCTGCCACGAGCTCGAAACCCACCCGCAGCTGATGAGCCAACTCCACCTGGCAACCCAACACACGCCATTGGAATTCCATGTATTGGTCGGGGGGGTCCTGGGAGACAGCCGTGGTGGTGTGTGTTTCCTGATGTGTGGTCTGTGCAGGTGGTGGGGTCACCTCGAGGCAGCTGGCCTGACCTGCTCCTGGGGGTGGGGTGCAGAGGCTGTCCATCATCCATTGGAGGGTGTCTTGACATATGTGCGGGTTGTCCTCTTCATCATCAATGATGGGAAGTGTGGTGTGCTCTGCAGGAGGTGTTGTTTTCCCTCTGCAATGTACAGGGGAGATGCAGGTTAACAGAGTTTCACATGTATGGTGATGATTTGCAGATGTTTACATTCAGACTGCATGCCAATGTACATTGTGACTGTTTGGGGGGAGCTGGCTATTTGATGGCAGTCAGTGTGTTTTTCGACTACATGACAGATGTGTGGTAGTACCCGTACATTATCATCACACAGTGTCAGGCAATGCCAGATGTGAGTGGACAGTTACTACGCACGAGCGGAACCTGTTGTGAGCTCTGTCCTGTGGTGCTGGTGTTGCACTTTGTACCACATTGCCGTCATTGCTGATGTTCTGTGATTGCTATGTGTGTGTGCTGCATTGTGGGGGAGTTGCCCCTGCAGCTCTGATTTCGTGTAGCCTTCTCCCTTTGAGGCGGGTGCCTTTGAATTGTGTGCTTTTCGGGGCCTGATTTGCTTTTGACTTGGGTCATATGTGCTCTCGGACTGTTTTTGTGGCCTGGTGCATTGTTTTTCTGCTGCGTGTATTGTAAGGCATGGGTTGTGGGTGCACGTGGACACGTCGGAGTGTGAACTGCTCCTTTACGGATGTGATCCGCACTTGGCTACCTCCATGTCGCTTCGTGGGCCATGTCATTTTTTTTGGGCAGCTGCCATGCTATCGGACATGCAGTGTTACTTGCATAGTCAGTGTGGGTCACAGAGCCGCTGCTTTGCTGGATTCAGCACATGTGCACGGGTCGGTTGTGATATTGGTGATAGGGGGGGCCCCTATGTGCACATTGTGGATGGGGGCCTACTTGGCATTTCTATGTGTGCTGCAGTGTGCCAAGGCAATCAGGGACATGTTCCACGGTCATTGTGGGTATGCTGTGTGCTACGCGTAATTGTGCATGTGTGCCATTGTGCCCATCTCCCCCCGTCCCCCCCGTCCCTAGTCGTTACTCACCCTGTTGCTGTTGGGTCAGGTCGTATCATGCTGTGTCCAGGCCCCCCAATCCTGCCACCGTCTCCTCACTGCTGACTGTGGCCACCATTTGCTCCAGCTCATCCAGCTACTCCTGTGTCGCAGAACTCCCACCTCCAGTCGCCGTTGCTGCCTCCCTGTTGGCGGCGAGCTTATGTTTGGTCTGACTTTTCAGATCATGCCAGCGCCTCTTGACCTCCTCCAGTGACCTCCTGGACACTCCGACTGCATTGATGTTGGTGACGATGGCCTGCCATATTTCGGTTTGGGTTGCCAGTGCCGCAGTGGAGGTGCCGAACAGTTGTTGATGGTGTTCGGTCACCCCTGTGACGATGATCCGGTCTTCCTGCGGACTGTACCCGGTCTTCCTCTTCCTCTTGTCCTTGCCCTTCCCCAAACGCGGGGTTCCTGGCTGGTCCTCCGTAGGGCTTGTGGTGTTCGGCTTGTCCTCTGCACTCGGTCCTGGTGCATCCATGTTGCTACGCAGTTTGAATGGTTTTGGGGCTTTTTTTTTTCTTTCTTTTATGGTGCGTTTTCCCGCCGGACGCGTGGGATTTACAAGCCTTAGGCTGGTGTTCGCTGATTTCTGTACCGCAATTGGCCTCATCGCATGATTTCTCGCGTTTCGCATTTTTTCGGCGTGGCGTTGATTTTCACGCTGACATTTGACGCGTTATCTGGTGACTATCGCATGCTACCGCCTTGTTGTGAATTCCACGTTGACACGGGGTTATTTTCCCGTGATAGGCTGCGATATTGAAAGTTGCGTTACGCTACTCTTGCGGTAGTTATCACACGTTCTTGTGAATATACCCCATAGTTTTTAAACATGAACTAAGAACCATTCCGTCCCCACCTCTGTCCTGGTGATAAATGCCATTAGTGACCTTACATGCCAACATTTTAGAAGAGGAAAGTGAGAGATTTTAAAAAATAATTCGGGAGAATGTATTTCCCCCATTAACTTCTATTGAAGCAGAGGCAATTCCAGGCGTGAGACAGCCAAACTAAAGCAATTTTTGGCTTAAGAAATCGTTGAGTCTCCCGCCTGAATCGGGTCTATTTACATGTATGTCAGTGATATACAAAACAATTTAGTTTTCATGTCAACCCATTATGTAGCCCAGTTTCCTGTAAACAGAGCACATTATAGTCTAATAAATCAAACACCATAGGTTTTTGTACAGCTCTTATTCTGAATTCACTTTGTTGAAAGTGCTTTCATATGTGATAATGAAGTAAATGGAGGATCGGTGAACTAAAATATTTGCCTAAGATCATACCATTTGGTTAAGTGAGAAGCCAGGATTAATCTAAGGTTTTTCTTTGTACCAATCAGTCACTAAATGGGTATCTATTTATTTTTCCTTATTACCTCACATGTTAAAGCTTTGATATTAATTCTTTGTCCACAAGGATAGAGCGTCGGTGGCGGGCAGAAGCAACATGAAAGCTTGGCTCGTTTTGGGCTCAAGGTTCCAAGAGGACCTTGAGCTGAGCAAGAGCCTGGGTCTGGCTCAAGCCTGGCTTGAGCTTTCAGTGGCTCGCCCACCTCTAATAATGGGGAACAGGAAACAACCCAACTGTGCAAAGGGGAAAACTGTGAAAAGTCAGGGAACACCTCTTGAAGGAGATGGGATTTAAAAACTGCAGTGACCACCGCAAAGAAAACGAGCACTGGCAAAGCAAATGAGTTTGGGTTTAATGTGCTAAACCATGCATCAATAGCACATTAGAACCAGGCATGCAGGAGGGAGCCAGCAGGAGTCGACAAAAAAGGCTGCATTTGTAAAGCAGTCCTTCACGCAGTTCAATGCAAGCACTCAAGTGGAGGCAGAGGGATGCACCCAAACAGCCAAACTTTTAAGTGAGGGATGATTTCTCCACTGGGCTGAGCCAAGACATGATTGACACAGTCACCAGCCAATGGTTGAAAGAGGCTGGTTGAAGAAAACTAGTGGTTAAAAGGAATGGACCCAAATCACACTTTAAAAAAAATGAGAACAGGTATAATATATGCATATACTTGTTAGAGCCATAAAAGCACAGAGATCGACGAAAGACAACTAAAAAAACCAAAAGTAGCATATGTGCTCATTCTCATATCAATGAATCTACCATCATAATAGCCCTTTTCGTACATTCTGCTTCCATTATATGCAAGTCTCAGTCTATATCCAGGTTGATCCTTGGTGTTTTTTATCCAATTCATGCGTTTCTCTGATGAGTACACGTACAGAAGCTCTTGTTGCCATTTGTGTACATCAGGATGTGCAGGATCTTAAGTCCCACTCTTTGTACACGGTAAGCAACAGGTCAATTTCACAGCTGTGCTGTCAAAATCCAGATCTAAAAAGGAAGCAAAATAGCACTCCAATGACCATGTGTAATGTCAACCTTTGTACATCTCCTTTCAAGAAGCCTATGGAAAAGAATATCGCAATACAATAGTTTTCCGCCACGTGCCCTACGAGATGGCCTTCCGTTTGGGCAATCTTTGCGTATCCACAGAAATTGCAAATTTAGGAATGATTTTTCTCAGAAAAGCTAAAGTCCTGCCTTGTAAATAAATTGAAAGGGGATACAAAAAAATACAAAAAACAGTGAGATGCTCTTTGAAAAGAGCTCGATACTCTCACAGGGATAAAATATTGACTACAGAGCACAACCGCAAGTAAGTCAACCGACCTTGTTGTCAGTTAATTTTAATAAACACCGCGCCATGCAATATACAAAATGGAATGAGCAACCATCTGAATACAAAAAGGTAAAAACACAAATAATCTTGGTTGTGTTCACACGAAGTATGTAGTGTTGATGAAGACAGCCGACACGTGTTTCGTCGTGTAGACGACTTTTTCAAGGCTTAGCAGTAAAAATGGTAAGGATGATAGATCAGCTTTTTGAATCCCTTAGTTGTTCGGGATAAGCAACAGCAATGGCGGTAGTCCAGCCTTCTGGTTTTGTTTGCAGTTACATCTTCGGAATACTTATCACAGGTGTGTAATCCTATGAAGATGGCGTGTATTGAGTGATATTATATTTCGGTGTATTCACTCTTCGAAAACATGTACATATAGGTAATCTTATGAATAGTGGAAAGCCAAAAATGCTTGTTGTCATAAATCGAAACTCAGAGCAATGTTTATGTAATTAGTGGTACAGCATCAGTAGTTGCAGCTGTACTAGACCGGGCATGTAATAAAGCGTCCCGCCACGTATTGGAGAAGTCTGGGATATTCTACTTCAACTCAATCAAAAGACACCACTTGACAAAATCACTTAGGTCACAAATTAATGCCCATGTACTGAAAAGTAGTGAAAAGTATTAAAAAACACTGGGATGTACTATGTTCAGGGGAATTAGAACTAGAGGTCCTGCTTTTCTCCTTCAGATGGGGCCGCCACCTAAAGGATCACCTTACACAAACATATAAACCTAAGACGATTATTAATACTATTCAATCACTTTGCAATTTACCACCTGCAAAAGGGCATTACAAATGTGGGAATTGTGTTGCTTGCATATATACTACCAACACAACAGGTTTTCCTTAGCTAAAGCATGATTTGGAATTTTTATGCAACTGTTATTGACATAATGTGATTTACTGCATCCAATGCCCTTGCAATTTAACTTATATAGGCCAGACCTTGCAGAAGGTAAAAGCGCACTTTGGCCAACAGAGGAGCAGAATCTGGTGTAAAGTGATGAATGCTTCTCTAGTTGATCATTTCATAAGTGCCAAACACAGTGAGAATGATATTTTTGGCAGATCGTTAACATGATAAAAAAGGAAACTCCAGAGGGGGGATATAGACCTAATGCTGATTTTCTGATGTCAATTCATAACCAATGGCCTGAACACAACAGAATAATGGAACTGAATACTTCCAGGTGTCGCCAACCAGTCAATGACGAGCTCCCAGTAGCTTGTAGACACCTTCAGACCAGCTCACAGCCTTGAGTTCATTTGTAAATAAGCACAGGGTTGCATATTCCTTTTAAATTTACAGGAAGGCTGTGTTTATTTTACATTATTATCATCAGACTGAAGATGGCAGGGCCCGGCAATGAGCAGTGCTCAGTCACATTAATGACCCAGGCTGGCTACGGAGGTGAAGAAGTGAAGCACTGATGTATTTAACTCTTAAATAAAAGTCCTTGTAACTCAATCTTGGAGTGTGAGAACAAAATTATGTTTGTGAATGCTTTTAAGTGGGAGAAAATTCAAACGAAAAGATACCTTATAACTAAGTTAACTCTTCCTTATAATTCTCTACCATTTCAAAGTGTTTCATTTACAAACAGCAGGACTATTGCTCCCATTGACCAGTAGATGCTGTGCTATATTTATAACTTAAAAATTAAGTAATATTTTTCAAATGGGATAAATTTAAAGTGAAGAAAAACATTTCTATTAAACACAAGTCCTAGGGCCTTATTACGACATTGGTGGCCCTACACTGTAGCACCACCAAAGCCGTGGTGTGAACTCCCACCAGATTAGGAGTTAAATCCTGGTCTGGTGGGCGGTCCTGCGGCAGTCTGACGGCTGCCGTCTGCTAGGCTCATCGTCATTGCACCAAAGGAGACGCACGCTCCTCTACTCCAGCTGACCTAGCTGAAATCGTAAACCGTAATTCTTGCAACAATTAAGATTGCCATCAGCCACAGTCATAAAGAGGGCCTGCAGCATTGCCGAGGAATTCCCGGTCCAGAGTTCAGGTCTTGTCTACCACACACCTCCCTCACATGGGCACCCGGACGGGTTCCCTGTGAGTAGCTTTTTCCTTTCTTCACCTATCACATGGTGGCACTGTTCTCCACATTAGGCAGGACCAACCGCCCTTCAGGTGTCCCACATTTCCAGGTCCTGAAGAGACCCTACATTTCAAAACAGGGTCGAAACGCCGTCCACTGTTAAACAGGGCGAACCTTGATCCAACATTGATGATTGTATTTAGTGTTGTTTATATTGCAAAAAAAACTACAAATGATCGCCCTACTGTTTTAAACCTTGTACATAAGTCACACATTATGTCACTATTTGTTTAGGTTTATTATGTTTTTTTCACTGGGACACGCATTTACTACCGGGTAAACTATTGTTTGCCAAACACAAACATTTCTGTATTTTTGGTTTCATGTATATACTTTGTATTTCATGCATTAAAAATCTATAAAAGTGGTTATATACCTACACCTCTGTGTCTGTGGACAGCTTTTCTCTCTGACATCAACGCAACTCTGTACATTGCCATTGTGCGCATCTCTATTAGTACTATTTTTACTATTTCACAGGAGCCACTGTTACGCTTCCAAGGCTCATAGAAGAGCCTATCATGCTAGCCGCCGCCGACTGCACCTTCCTGCATGGTGTGGCATATATGTCACACCATGCAGGAAGGGGGGGTGGGTGCAAATCCATGGGGGCACTACATGTGCCACCCCTGCATGCACCCCCCAGGCCCAAATCCAGCAGGGGGCCCTGTTGGGGCCCCTTTTGTTGCCATTTGCCACCCTTTTCATGGCGGGTTCACCACCATGAAAAGGGCTGTGAAAAGGCAACTCGGTGTATGCTCGACAGTGCCGGCTGCGGCACCGCCAGCATATTCCTGCCAGTGAAAGACCGCCGGCCCAGCAGGATCCTTTATCCCAGCAGTGCCGGCGGTCTTGTGGCGATCTGACCGCCACAGTCGTAATACTGCAGGCGGTCCCGCAGTGTGGCAGTGGTGGGACCACCACCACAGGTTCGGTGGTCCTATGGAAAAGGCCTCTAATGTTTTTCCCCACTGTCAATTAAGCTTATTACATCGTAATGTTTTATGAAGCATGTTTTTTCACTTTAAAGTTCTCCCATTTAAACAAATGACTGTATTTTTCTGTTATAAATATGGCACTGTTGTCTACAGACCACCTGGAGCCAGATGCCTGCTGTTTGTAAATGTGACATTTAGAAATCGGAGAACATTTAAATGATGAGTTTTATGGAATACATATAAACATAAAGTTAACTCTTCAGTTTAATTTTCTCCCATTTCAAAGTGTCCCCTTTACAGACAGCAGGTACCTTACACCCCTGAGGCTGGTAGACACAATGCCATATTTATAACTGAATAAAGACATTATTTTTTAGTAGGAGAAATGTAAAGTGCAGAATAATGTTCCATGTTTGAACTTTTTTGCAGAACATTGTTTTACATTTTACATTTCTCTCATTTACAAAAATGGTTCTATGTTTGTGTTAAACATGTAACGGTGTCAGGTATGCCCTGTGCCACAAGAACATACCACACAGGTTCTGAGTCACCCATACACATATGTTCCATTCATACGTACACATGTTCATACATCCCCAAAGAGCACCCTCTCACTGACACACATGGCAGCCCTTTCATAGCCCTGCCATATTTTTTTCAAACCATAAAATTTGGCTCTATGGATATTAGGCTTAAAGTCAATGAAGATGGGCGGGGGGTGCCTGGTAACACTGCGCGAGAGGCTTGGCCTTCAGTAGCTCACAATGATTTTCACTGATCAGAAGTTCCTCTCACTGCAGAAAAGGTTGCAGGCCTCGGCTTTAATCACTGCCATAGTGACATTTCCTATTTGATTGCTCATATAAGTTTATGCTGTTTATCATAGACCCATTACACTCTGATATTGATCTAATTTATATAGGTTTGTATTCTGGAATTAGTTTGTTTTTTGGTCTGGGTACCCATTATATGATTTATGTAATATTTCATTTTCACTAATTTAATGACAGCTTCCTTGCCATAACATGTATATATCTTCTTTTAATTCAATTTATTTTTATGATTTCTTTTATTCTTATCATACATATGTGATTCTAATTTATTGTCTGTTTTGATTTATATATATGTATTTCTTGTTTATATGGTTTGGTCTTGCCATAAGTTTCATATCTTCAAATATCCATACACAAAATTCTTTGTAAAAAATTCTTTATTTTATATTTTTTGACACAATATTAACACTATCCTCAACTAATAGTTGTATTTGTTTAGTTTTAGACATTCATTGTACCTTTTGTTGTTTGCGTTTGAAATCCCTTAAAAACAGAAAACAAGAGGCGTTTGGCAAAACAGGAACAGTTTGTTTGATTAAACATTACGGCCGGGAGAACAGTTACAGGCACAGTGTCTGAGGACTGTCTCAATTTACAATTTACAATCAGTAAACGTTCTTCTTATATACAAAATCTGGTGAGTTGTAAAAGCGTATCATATGTGGTGAGGAATGTTGGTTGCTGCCCTTGAAGTCATAAATTAATTGTCTAAGGGTTACCACAGGTGGATCTCAACCTCGCGTGGACACATTTTGGCCAATGGATAACATTTCCAGATGTCTGGCATGGGGTGCACGTGATCACTACACGTGCTAGATCCTGATTGGCTATGTGTTCCTAACTCATGTGGCATCTGACTTTATGGTGTTTTTAGGAGCACGCATACCCCCTCCGGCGGTGTGCGCATTATTGGGGCAATCTCTCTTAACCATTGTAATGTCGCTGCGCCTATCTGTGGGATTGATCAAGAGTTTCCAGCCCAAGTGTTTGCCTGCCAGCTACACACCCTCCCACCTGTGATCTATCAATCAACAATCCCCGGGCCTAGGACTCAGAACCTGCCTAACTACGTATTTGCGATTCGAGGTTGATGTAGAGTTCCCAAGGGGCGATTCTGTTAATAAAGGCAATATTTCATTTTCATTCAGTGTATGCATCGATTTCCATATTAACATTCCCCCTCTAGTCGATTTTTCAACTACACTACCTGACTCATGCATTTTGACAGTTACCGTACTTTGGCCCTGTTGTTCCTTAAGCTTGCTTTTGACAACCACTACCTCCCTATTTACTTGCATTCATCCCAATTTGAGGAATGTGTTTTTACAGCAGGTGATCCCCAATTGAATAACCCTGCATACCAACAACAACATAATGATAGCTGGCAACAGTGTTTTTACATAAACTGGATATCCATTGTGGGAGCCTGGAGAACCAATTTGAAAGCCACTCCTGGTCAGGGGCACCTCCCTCTTCACGCATGCTTCTTTTAAGATTGCGCAATGCTTGGATGGCAAGCGTCAGTGTCCCATTGTCCATGTCATTCCCTGGGATGAAAGTACAGCATGAAGCGCTGATCTTGGCACAGACCCCTCCCTCCATCACAATCATTAAGTCCAGTACATATCGGTGCTGCATTACTATGAGGCGGATTGCTCGCATTTCTTCTTTGATGGAATCGAGGCCCAGCCCAGTGCTGTTCATCATTTTGAGCATCTCCCACCGGGTGATTTATTTGAAGCCAGCGGGTATTAGCTTTTGTCTGCAGGGTGAAGAAGGGTATCAACTCCCTTCCCCAGCTGTGCTTCTGTGAAATGTCTAAATTCTTCTGCAATGTCTTTGAATTGAGCCGAGCCAAAATAGTTTGCAGCTCTCCCCTCACCAACTTTGTGCAGCAGGGTTGTCTTCGTCCTTAACGGGTACTGGTACAAGTCTGAAAGTTCTTCTGCAGGAAATACCATGGTCGGGGTGTTCATGGTGACCAGGGAACACAGTCTTCTCCATCCGGGAGCAAGCTGAGTGTAGGCGTACTCGCCGCATTTCCAATAAAGATCCATCAGCGTGGAAGTGCCCCATTGCGTATCTGGAATATATAAAATCACTCCACAGTTAGCATTCGTGCCCATTGGAAGCATTCCTTTTCCTCTGAAACATAAGGAGTACCTTGTTAGTTTCTGTGAAATTAGGGGTTGTCCTTTCCCTTCTAGCCAAGTGTATCCACCCACCTCAGTTTCTCTGATTTCCTGAAATGGAGAGGTCATACATTCATTCAACCCTCCCCATGTGACCCATTCCCCTTTTTATCCCCGAGATGAACGGCCCTACATAGGACTTCCATGTCAGGAGATCATTTGTTGTTTAGGAAGACTGACTCAGTTACACTAAGAGCCACTCTCAGTCTAAAGATGGATGCTGGAGCAGACGTGTTTGTGCACTAAGGGGCCGATTCCGATCTCGTAAGGAAGGCCTCCAAACGGGATTCGGATAGAACAAATCCGATTCGGAGCCTATCTTTCCGTCCGAATCGTCCCCCATTACAAACGACCAAGTACGATGCGAAGATCGCATCCCCGCCGACCGAATCGTTTACGAACCCGAATCTATCCGTCCGACTCGTACGGAGCCAAATCGTGCCGCCCAATGGAGCCGGATTCCAAACAGGCGAGTACGATGCACGATTCAGACAGCTGTATCGACTCGGTCTCAACCAGTGTAAGCAGCTGTCGGAATGGGACTTCGGGGGGGCCAGAGCAGGCCCCCCTTCACCCGGAGCACTTCGAATCATTCACGGGGGTGTGCATGGGTCCCCCCGATCCAAGCATGCACAGTGTGGCGGGCAAAATGGGGTGCCCGCCACGGTGTGTACGCTTTTCCCCAGCCACCCCTTTTTTGCTTTGGAAGCCTGTGTACGCGTCCGTACACAAGCTCCCATAGAGTGCTATGGAAGTCCGGCAGAACCGAGTCCGTAACCATGCAGTTGCATCGTACCCGCTCGGTTGGACTCGCACAGCGCGTCTCGCTTGGAAAGCCCTCCAGGTCCGATTCGTACGGAGGGCTTACCAAGCGAGATTGGAATCGGCCTCTGAGTCGGGGGTTTTGCTACCTCCAAAAACCTCTCCTCCGGGAAATCTTGGGCCATGTGATATCTTTCCCTATGTGGGTTTTCCTACGCATCCTGTCCAGCTCGGTTTAGATATCAGTGGGTTTGGTTAAGATGTACAAAGCTGTGGTGTTGGTGTCATATCAGGTTATGTTTATGACTACCCTGTGTGTTTCTATCTTGTTGGGTTGGATTATGGCCCTTACCCTACAAAGGTAGAGGTGAATAAGACATTTTGCTTTCTCGGGCCACTTCTTGAGAAAAGTAAAGCCTGTCTGTATATATGGAATTAATAAACAGACATAACATAACCTGGCTGATGCTTGGGAGCCGACTGAGGTAATGTGCTGGTGCCATGTGTTATGCAAAAGGGTTCACTGACACAACATCGATGTAAAAAAATATTGATGTTAAAAATATCGAGTAAAAAATATAGAAAACAAAATATCGACTCCTATACTTAAACAGGTAAGTACAAAAATATCAACTAAAAATATCGATGTAAAAAATATAGATGTATAAAATATCGACTTTTATACAAATATAAATAAAATAATACATATTAAATATATATTAAATATTGAATATAATTTTTTTAAATAAAATAAATGTAATATACATTTTAATAAAATATAACAAATAAACTTAATAAAAAATAAACACACAAACATAATTTGTTCATATATATTTACCTTAAAATAATTAATAAACTATTATTTTTAATTTATGTTAAAAGTTTAAAATAATTTGAAAAATAAAAATATATATTAATTATTTAAAATATAAAAACCAAAATCTATAACAAATTAAAACATTAAACTATTAAAAAATATTTAAACTTAAATTTCACAATACAATCAGTCCAACAGTAGGGAAAGTGTTGGATAGCAAAGTGGGAAACATAACTATTCCCACTCCAGTGAGTGCAACAGTAGGGTAAGTGTTGAATAGCGGAGGAATTAAATTTACTTTTCCAACTTCAGTGAGTGCAACAGTAGGGAAAGTGTTGAATAGCGGAGGGGTAAAAATTGCTATTCCCACTCCAGTGAGACCAACAGTAGGGAAAGTGTTAGATAGCAGAGGGGGAAAAATTACTATTCCCACTCCAAAGAGTGCAACAGTAGGGAAAGTGTTGGATAGCAGAGGGGTAAAAATTACTATTCCCACTCCAAAAAGTGCAACAGTAGGGAAACTGTTGGATAGCGGAGGGGTAAAAATTACTATTTCCACTCCACTGAGTGCAACAGTAGGATAAGTGTTGGATAGCGGGGGGGGGTAAAATTTACTATTCCCACTCCACTGAGTGCAACAGTAGGGAAAGTGCTGGATAGCGAAGGGGTAAAAATTGCTATTCCCACTCCAGTGAGTGCAACAGTAGGGAAAGTGTTGGATAGCAAAGGGATTAAAATTACTATTCCCACTCGAATGAGTGCAACAGTAGGGAAAGTGTTGGATAGCGGAGGGGTAAAAATTACTATTCGAACTCCAGTGAGTGCAACAGTACAGAAAGTGTTGGATAGTGGAGGGGTAGAATTAACAATTCCCACTCCAGTGAGTGCAACAGTAGGGAAAGTGCCTAATAGCGCAGGGTTAAAATTACTATTCCCACTCCAGTGAGTGCAACAGTAGGGAAAGTGTTGGATAGCGGAGGGGTAAAATTACTATTCCATCTCCAGTGAGTGCAACAGTAGGGAAAGTGTTGGATAGGGGAGGGGTAAAAATTACTATTCCCACTCCAGGAAAAGGAAAGTGTTGGATAAAAATAAATGTAAACTAGAAAATATTTACAAACACATTTTTTATTAATACATGAATGTATTTATTTTATTTCCTACCATATAACACCACAGCAAAAACACAACACTTCAACATTTTAAATTAGTAATCAATAAAAAAATATTATTAATAAAAAAACTAATACGTATTAATTGACTGCACCCACTTTAACACTATAATATCCACAACACACACCTAAATTAAACTATAAAATATTAAAATACAATTAAAACTTATTTTTAAATTAAAAACTATTACTATTAACTACTAATAAAAAAATAATTACAATTTAGTTAATACCCACCCTTTACCCCTTTAAAAGTAAAAACAGCACACACAAAAATAAACAATTACCCAAAATAAATATCAAATAATTAACATTAATTAACAACTATATTCCTTAATTAAACACAAATTACTTCCCACCCTTTACTCCTATAAACACCACAACACACACCTAGAATTAATTACACAAATACCATAATAAAATTGTAATTAATTTAATTAATATCAATTAACAAACAATAATAATAAAAAATAAATAAACTACTTAACACCCTTTACCCCTATAAACCCCAAAACACACACCTAAAAGTAATTGCAAAAATACCATAATTAATTACCAATTAATTAATGAAAATTAATTAACAACCAATTATTAATTCATCAATTAAAAATAAATTAATTACCACCCTTTACACCTACATACACCACAACACACACCTAAAAATAATTACACAATTACCATTATTAATTACCAATTAATTAATTAAAATTAATTAACAAACAATTATTAATTAATTAATAATAAATTACTTTACACATTTAAAACTATAAAATCTCAATTAAACAAATATTAATAGATAAAAAATAATCAATTAATTTATTATAATAAAATTACTCCCCACCCTATTCCCCTATAAACCCACAACCTGCTACAGAACTAAATATGCAAAATTCAAATACAAAAAAAATTAATAACTACTAAAAATGTAACACATATATTAAAAATACAATCAATTCTTATACAAAAAACATACATCACATACCTACAAAATATATACTAATATACATAACATTAATGAAAAAAATGATATTTTTAACAACTTTTTCTTTGCAACGCTATTAACACTTCGATATTTTTAAAATCGATATTACTTACCTTAAGTCGATATTCTTGCTGTCGATATTACTGAACCACGATATTTATTACTCGATATTTGTGCAACTCGATATTTTTACTCAATATTCTGTCTGCACACCATGCAAAAGGACTCTGTGCAGTGCATGTGGGATGCTGGCGTTCTGCTTGTTGTAATTGTACATGACAAATGAGAGATCCATATGCAGGGGCTGTGGCTCCCTATTAGTAACCTTCTTTTTCCTCAGCAGTTCCTCGGTCATGCTCAAGTGTGGGACTATCCACAATAGGCAGATCATACATAGCCATATAAATATACACAACTTTTGTGGTGAAACTGCAGTTTTTAGTAGGGGTCCCCTGGGAGTCAGCTGCGCTCCTCCGGTGGCTGTATTCCAGTTCATAAAAGTTAACGTTTTTTTGGTTCGTGGATGATGTAGTTCATGGACGAGCTCAACCGCACATTGAAATGGCATACACAGGCACTTTTCCCCTCTCCTTTGAGGGCTGTGGGTGATAGGCAGACACCTCGCTGTGTGCCCGTGGCTCCTTCCTCCTTCGATTTGTGAACATTCAATAAATGTTCCTTTCCTTTGGATTGTGGGTGTTGAAGACAAGTCGGCGTTGGTGCACTTAGTTGTCCTTGCTGCTACCTGTTTTTGAATAAGACCTTTGTTTGTTGTTAATAGAGTTAATTAAACATTACGCTCCGTTCTCAATGTTTTTGGAGAACGTGTATTTTTGCCACAGGGGTGTGATCCTATTAACCTACCAGTCGCATCTGGTGAGGTATCGGTAGGTGATCCTTGTTGGGTGCATCTTTCAGTAATTAGGGGAGTAAGGGTGATTTCTAAAAGCATTTTTAATGATAGCTCATATTATTATAAGCCGTTGAGCCCCCCCCCCCTCCTCCTACTAAAGTGTTTTCGGATCGTTTCCGTCATTTTGGCTCTGTGGTCCGATCAGTGTTGGGTATTTTGGGGATAGGTCCCATGAGGTTTAGGGAAGGATGGTTTTAGCAGGGGTTCTGTGGGTGTCACTAATTTTCCAACATCGCCTCGCCTGAGGCATGCATAAGAGCGTTGTTGCTGCACGGCCCCTTCCTGAGGCAATTTTTCTGCTGGGGCTACCTGTTTTTGAATTTACCTACAGTTGTACGTGCTGCGAGTTGCTTTGTGTGTACACTACATGTGCGCGGAAATGTGGGACGAGAGGGCGTGGTTCGCTCTGACTAAACCCCCATCATCACAGTGACCAAAATGTAAGTGTGGGGTCCATAGCTGAAGCACAGTTTGAACATTGTGGCAATGGGGTCTAAACCCCCATCATCACAGTGACCAAAAGGTAAGTGTGGGGTCCATAGCTGAAGCACATTTTGAACATTGTGGCAATGGGGTCCAAACCCCCATCATCACAGTGACCAAAAGGTAAGTGTGGGGTCCATAGCTGAAGCACATTTTGAACATTGTGGCAATGGGGTCCAAACCCCCATCATCACAGTGACCAAAAGGTAAGTGTGGGGTCCATAGCGGAAGCACATTTTGAACATTGTGGCAATGGGGTCCAAACCCCCATCATCACAGTGACCAAAATGCAAGTGTTGACAAAGAAAAAGCTGCAACTGCCAAACTGCATGGATGATTCCTGGTCACAGAACATAAAACACATCAGTGGCAAAGTAGTGCATGTGTCCCATTGCAACATAGATTGGGTGAGGCAAATACTGCAGTGCAAATAAGACATACCTTTGGCCATGTGCAGACAAACATCACCCATGGGGGCTGACACTGTCAACATTCATCAATGACACAATGACAGAAGTGACCATCAGAATGCAGACCCACATATTTGCACCAATGGGCACACAAATGCAGATACCCTGTGGAGACTGTAGATGTGAGGTGAACAGATACCATACCATGGCAGCAATGGGACACACAAACCATGATCATTGTGCTGACCGATGACCTAGGAGTCCCAGGGACAGCAGGGGAAACACACCAAACAACATACAGCCAATGGCACACCAAAGATATGCCAATGCAGTGGTGCAGATGCACAAACACAAACAGGCAGACCCACACTGCACATCAAACACAACAGGTGAGGGGGGTGCCAGTGTCCCCAGGCAACCACACAACACATGAGGAGGCCTGAATACCAATTACACAGATGTGCATACAGTGCCACACAAAGGTAACTCATGGATCCAAATCCCCTATGTGGGCAATCAGGCATTGTCAGATGAGAGGGAGCACAAATCACACATGTCACACAAGCATGTAGGAACAGCAACTGACACAGCAAGACACAGACACACCACAGCACTACCCCCAGGGCCCCCACAATGTGGTGACCCTGGGCTGCATTACAATCCCACTGTGATGACAAAGCTAAATGTCGTTCACACTGTGAACCACAGTCATGTGTCCTGAGCAACAAACTACCATCACACCTACACAAGCACAAATCAATCAGCACGGCCAGTAAGCCAAGGCCAACATGGAGGCAGGGGTCTAGCCGGGCAACAACTCTCATCTGCACACACTCAACACCACACACCTCGACCTCCAACAATGTGCAGCAGTGAAGCACACATGCACCCATGATATTGCACATGCACCCATGACAATCCCAGGGTGGTGGGTGGGAACCAAGGTGCAGAAACACATCACACATGGCCACTCAACAAGACTCCTGAATGTCTGACACACTGCACACTACGCTGTACATGGACATGACGGCTATACCACACCAACCAATGGGATCCCAGCCACAGTCCCACACCAATGAAGAAGCCAAGGTCACCCACAAAGAACACACATAGACAACTACCAACATTGCAGCCCGGACCCTGAGGAGTGCCAGCAGTCACACACACAACGTGTCACAATCACTGAAAGATAACACAAACTGGAAATCACATGACAGGCGTAAACAACAAGTGCCAAGGGGAATCCTGACTGTGACCCATCTGCGTCTGCACACAAACTCAGCCCTGACAGCAAACACACCTATGGGTGACACCCTGATGACCAGTAATGTGCCATGCACCCACATCACAGAGAATCCAGGGAGAAGACTTGGGGGGAACATAGGTCAACTCAGCAAGCATCACAAACAGGAACAACACTAGGGATCCCAGCATGCACAGCAAAACGGAAGTGAACACACAGACATGCTCATACAACACACACCTTGGGCGCAGGCAATGTCACAGGAGTACACACTGCCATGAGGGGACTCCACTCCTGTGTGAGGAAAGCTGTGCCATATGTTGCCTCAGTAGGGCTCCATCATGTCAGCTGAGCACTTGGTCACACAGTCAACAATTAGCACCAAATGAAGGCTCCCGTCACATCAGCCTGGTCATGGGAGTGCCAACGAAATCATCAGCACAGATCCAACACACTTGTATAGCAATGTTGCACTGACAACACAGATGAGTCCTTCCCCATTGATGCCCAAACCTGCGTGTCCAGTGGAGATGGCCACACGGTCAGGGAAGTAGACTAATTGAACAATGGCAGGCACAGCAGATGTGCAGGGGTGGAAGCCACAGATGTGAAATTGCTAATGTAAGTAGGAAATCCCATTGCCAAATATTGAACACATGACACCCTCAGATGCTGCTAAGGATGACATGGATACACCACAGGATAGGACACATTCCCCCTGGACCACATGTGTTCCTGCACAGTAACACTTCATTATCATGAGACCAAATATCACCATCACTGCAGCAAGGGCATGGTTAGCATCATCAACAACATGTACATCAGAAGCAAAAGCACTAGAGAACAGAAAGGTGCTTTATTGAGCATATGTGGGTCTAACAGTTGATGTCCAGCATAAAATTAACAAAGGCCAATGGCCAGTCCAACATGAAAGTCAAAACAGGGTGACAGTGGCAGATGTCACCCTACGCATGCCTGCCCTGATGAAAACCAGGGACAATCCCCTCGGAGGGACATACGGGGGGCAGGCCAGGCACCGCAGGGACAGGATCATGGCTCACCAGAAGGAGGCAGGGAAGGGGTGGTGGGTGCTGGAGAGCCACTGACAACTGCAGTGGAGGTGTCTGACATGGTGTGTGCCGGCACAAGTGGGGGGCATGACTCTGATGGTGTGGGTGCCGGCAAGACTGCAGGGGACCGTGCAGATGGAGTGGACAGGTTCCCCACGGCAGTGCCCAAGTCAGACAGGGTGGTAGTGGACTCCACTGCAGTGCCTACCTCCAGGGGAGGAGAATGGGGATCAGGTAAGGTGGGCAGGACAGAGGGGGAGGACACCGTCTCCACACCAGTGGCACAGACAAGCGCAGCGGGGGTGTGGGGCCGGAAGAGCAAGTGGCAGGGGGAGAAGGCCTGATCCTTTTGGGGATGGTGTATCTGTGGGTGGGGGAACCTGGGGCAGGGTGTGGTGGGGGCACCTGTGGAATGGGGGCCTGAGGGATGGAGGAAGGAGACTTGGTGCCTGAGCTGCAGGGCGGCGGCGGGGTCTTGCTCTTCCGGGTCCGGGGGGACTTGCGGATGGGGGCGTCAGTCGGTCTGCGCCTGGGGGAGGGTGTCCAGTGGCGAGGGGCACTCCGCTCCGTGTGGGTGGGCTTCCTCTTCCCCCTGAATGCTGTATCAGCTGGATCGGAGGGGAAGAGGCCGAGGTCACTGAGGAAGAGCCGCTGGGTCTTTGGGGTTGCAGGTGAGGCAACGGAGGGGGCTTTGGAGGGAGAGGCAACTGTGGACTGCGCAGTGCTCGTGGATGCGTGTGTGTGTGACTGGGCCCCATCCCCATGTGAGTGTGGTTTCAGTCCCCTGACTGTGCGTGCGTGTGCGTCTTGTCTGTGGCGTGTGTGTGTGTGTGTGCTGCTCGTGTCTGTGCTGGTGTGTGCCTGTGCCGGTGTGTGTGTGCTTGGGACAGGTAAGGTGCTGGGGAGTGTGGATGGGGCAGAGACAGGAGGGGTGAGGGACTGATGGAGGAGGGACACTGCTGCCGTCAGGGAGGAGTCCATGGACCTATTGCCCCTCTGTAGGGCAGACATGCCCGATGAGATGCCCTCCATGAACGACACCAGCTGAGTCAACAGAGTGGTGTGTGCATGGAGGACACTCAGCATCGTTGTCTGCCCTACATGGAGCTGGCGAAGGAGGTACACAGACTCCTCACTCAGGTCAGCAGGGGATACAGGGGCAGGGGGTGCGGTGCCTGGCCCGAAGGAGACACGCTCCCGAACATGGGAGCCTCCACGGACCTCGGGAATGGGAGCCGATGGGAGGGCGGTGGTGGTGGTGGTGGCGGGGACAGCAACACTAGCTGGGGTGTGGTGGCTGCTGACACCCGCCTCCATAAGGGAGTCATCCTCCGAGCTGCTGTGGTCCTCAGCTGAGGTGGATGGTGCTGAGGGGTCCTCGGTGTGGCTCCCCTCGCCCTCCGTGCCACTGGGTCCCTCCGACCACTCCTCGGCTGCTGACCCAGTCTGGCTCTGTGGCTTCTCCTGGTCCGTGGAGCTGTCCCCTCCTGTGGCCGTGGATGCATCTGCAAACAATAGGGAAACAGACAGACATCAGTCACCTGCACCGAACGTACACACCACAGTAAGTACAGCACAATACAGAGCAAGGCCTGGCATCCTTAGTTGAACATTGCTAAAAGTGCCCAAACAGAATAGGAGAAGCCAATTATCAGTCTGATCGTCAACCATGGCACTCACATCCCACCTGGCCTTGCACCCATCTGTCTGGCATCCGTTGGCTGGCAATACCCCAGTGTGGACACATGCACCACCTACACAGTAGTTGGACGGTGCAAAGAACACGGTGAAGCATGTGAACATGCACACATCACAACTCTTGCCACTGAGTCAGTACAGGTGTCCGGATGAAAGTGATGCCCAGAGTCAGATATATGAAATGCATGTGATCCATACCAGCGACAGACACCATGATGCACCCATGTGCTGATAGCCATTGCCACTATGGTGTGCATGTAGCACATGTCACTCCCCTGCAGGATCACTCATAGGAAGTCACATGCCATGGCACAGGCATGCCTGCTAAGTCATACATCACTGTCTCCAGTCACATGGGCAGGGCAGCCACACAACAACAGTATGCACTGTGTCACAATAGTAGGTCATGGGGAATGCAAGTCCTGGAGCTGAACAAGTGCACATGTACATCCCCCACACACCACATCATCTGAACCCTTATCAGTCCAGGTCATACTGATTGGACATATGGGTGACCTGTAACACAAGCCTCTGAACCTGAGCACCTCACAATCTGCTGCGAATGGGAAACAGCTGCATGGACTTCACATTCGCATACCCCAGTCTGCACGGTCAGGTGTTCAAACACCTATGTGTCACACAAGTATCGTCTCCTATGGTCACATCTCCGGTGGCATGCTGAGCCCCAACCGATAAACACCCCAGCAGTCCTGACATCGAAGCCACAGCACACTGACACAGAGGCTGACACCTGAGGGGACATATCACTGAGCACAACGTGTCAGCTGATACACGGGAGTGGGAGTACAGAGTGCATTGCATGGCCTGGAGTAGGCATGACTGTCCTGCCCCACATGAATGAGGGATGAACCCTGGACAGTAGGCAGCTGGCTAAGTATGTGTGACACACGTAATATACACACTCTTGGGGCCCAAACATTGTTCCCACCCGCAGCTTGGGTGTGTGCCAGTTACCCCAGGCACATGTGGTGGATCAGCTCAGCAATTGGACCACATATCAAAGTAACACGCAGATTACATGTCAGAACACAGGCATTGTGTAAGCAATGGACCCACCCATGATGCCCACCACAGTTAGGGGAACAGATGCTGTCCCCCACCTTGAGTCAAGCAAACTGCAAGGACACAGTACCCAAGTGACACAATTCCCTGACTGCAAGGGCCACACCTGGGTATCAGATGAGGAGTGGGCAGTGCACAATCGAGGGACATGGGTCCTGGACCACATGACTGATGTGCTGTGGAAGTTTAACCAGGCCAGAGGAGGGCACATAGCATGGCAGACAAAGTTCACAATGCAGTCATGGACTCACCCTCTCCGTGCTGCTCCCTGGCCTTCAGCTGCCCATCCAGATCAGGGAAGACCACCGCCAGGATCCTGAGCATGTGGGGGGTCAGGGTCCGGTGTCTGCCCCTCCTGCGAGGAGGTGACAGCTTCAGCTGGACCCATGCGATCCTCCGGGTCCAGCCCCGAAGGTCCTGCCACCTCTTCTGGTAGTTGCGGATCCGGCGCTTGTAGTCCCCCACGGATCTCACTGCCCGGACGATGGTCAGCCATATCTTCTGCTTCTGGTGGGCATCAACCTGTGAGGATGACAAAGTGAGAATGCTATTACTACACATGCAACATATCCGTGCATTACACAGTTGTGTATACATGTCTCAATCACAGGGGCGCATGATGTACACAGGCAGTGCAACGATGGCCATGGAGAGTATGCCAGCAGTTACTACATGGTATCATTGCCTGGGAAGTAAAACCTTGTTTAAATGCACTGTCACTGCACTATACCTGTCCAGTGCATGTAACTACACACTATGGGGGGTGACAACTACTCAGTGAGCCTGCTAGCCAGTGGCGTACAGACTGTTAGCCTTGCTAGTCAGACAACATGCACGTTTAGGAAGGCAGTGGACAGAACACTCACCTGCTCCCCTGCTTTCCCATACAGCTTGCTGTACTGTGGAAGGAGGCTGTGCAGCAGGGCCTGGTTCTCCTCAGTGCTGAAGGCTGGGGCTCTCTCCACAGTACGTGCCATTGCAGGGTCCAGAGGGTGCAGATACAGCAGCAGTGGTGGTGGCAGATGTCGTCCTGGAGCATGTAGTGCAGGCAAGTGAGCTCTCAGGGGAACAGCCAGCATTATATGTGTGATGCAGAGGCAGTTACTGTCCCATGTGTCCAAAGTGATAGGTCCAAGTCGTTAGCATCTTCTGAATCTGGCCAATCCATGGAATTGCACCACTTACACACGCCCACAGCATCCTTCAAAAGTTCAACTTCATGACACACATGAATTTGAAACATTGTTGTGGGTGACCAACTGAATTTCCAGCATCAGACTCGTTCAAGATTTGAAAACGCGTCCGTTGCCAGGCCAGGCCATAGCCAATGGGTGCGCAACGATCGGTCCATTGCTGTTCAACGCGTACCTAGGATACAACGCGTACCCGCACACATTGAATGCAATGGGCCGGCCGGGCACACCGATCGGTCCATTGCTGTTCAACGCGTACCTAGGATACAACGCGTACCCGCACACATTGAATGCAATGGGCCGGCCACACCGATCGGTCCATTGCTGTTCAACGCGTACCTAGGATACAACGCGTACCCGCACACATTGAATGCAATGGGCCGGCCGGGCACACCGATCGGTCCATTGCTGTTCAACGCGTACCTAGGATACAACGCGTACCCGCACACATTGAATGCAATGGGCCGGCCGGGCACACCGATCGGTCCACTGCTGTTCAATGCGTACCTAGGATACAACGCGTACCCGCACACATTTAATGCAATGGGCCGGCCGGGCACACCGATCGGTACACTGCTGTTCAACGCGTACCTAGGATACAACGCGTACCCGCACACATTGAATGCAATGGGCCGGCCGGGCACACCGATCGGTCCATTGCTGTTCAACGCGTACCTAGGATACAACGCGTACCCGCACACATTGAATGCAATGTGCCGGCCGGGCCCACCGATCGGTCCATTGCTGTTCAACGCGTACCTAGGATACAACGCGTACCCGCACACATTGAATGCAATGGGCCGGCCGGGCACACCGATCGGTCCATTGCTGTTCAACGCGTACCTAGGACACAAAGCGTACCCGCACACATTGAATGCAATGGGCCGGCCGGGCATACCGATCGGTCCACTGCTGTTCAACGCGTACCTAGGATACAACGCGTACCCGCACACATTGAATGCAATGGGCCGGCCGGGCACACCGATCGGTCCATTGCTGTTCAACGCGTACCTAGGATACAACGCGTACCCGCACACATTGAATGCAATGGGCCGGCCGGGCACACCGATCGGTCCATTGCTGTTCAACGCGTCCCTGTACATGTCACTGGCATATGTCACCATGCCTGTCACAGGTGAACATATGCCAGCCACATATACTTCCCAGGGAGTGAGGGGCACACCTACAACACCACAGCGTGTCCAAACTGTATCCTAAGGCATGTAAGGCTGCATTACCTATTCCGTGTATGGGGGTGAACATGTTGTTCTGTGGGTGTCACTTGGGGCAGCCACCCCCAGGCTGTGCACGTGTTCATGGGGACAGTATCCTTGGTGTTTCGTGTACATGACCACTGTGATGTGCAACTGTTCATATCTGAGCATGTGGCATGGTCAAATTTCACGGTGGTGTATGTGTATGTCATGTCACATGCCCCCTGAGTCCCATGTGGGACGGTATGTTTAACCCAGGGTGACCCATTGGCACAATAGTGATGGTCCTCCACAGTCTGTGTGCATGTTGTGTTTACAATGTCTCGGATTTCATGTGCACAATGGGAGACAGTCTCCACATCCACATTGTTTGTGCATGGACTTTGATGTTGTGCGTGTGTGTGTCACAGACGTCCATGTCTGTCCTGCCGAGGAAACAGGGACCACTACCTGTGGGGGTCATGGTTGTTTTGCTGTGGTGTATACATGATACGCCATGTCATGCCAGTGTCCATGTGGCAAGACAGGGTCCCTGGGAATCTACCTGTCATTGAGCTGTGATGCCTGGGGCACATCTGTCCTCACATGTCACTGTGGGGTGTGTTTGTAACGTGGCAGCAGGAGATGGGAAATGTGACACGTCCTCATGATACCCAATGGCACAACCTGGGACTTATTGATGCCACTTGTTGAACTGTGATGTTGGATGTTGGCCATGTATGTGCCATACATGTCCTTACGGAACTGCACACATCATGTACTTGTGCCTCATAATGATGTATCGTGTGATATTGAGTGTGTACAATGCCACATATGTGGGGTGAGTGACAATCTTTCTTTCTTCACCTATGCACTGCAGGGCACCAGCTGTCCATAGACCATTCCCTGACCTGGCAACGATGGTGGAACTTGACAGCATCCGACGGTACCGCTTCACCAGGCAGCTGATTGATGATTTGGCAGTGCGCTTGGCACCACACCTGCAACCTGGCCGGCCGTACCCTACAGCGCTGACCCCCAAGGTGAAGGTGATGGCAGCCCTACACTTCTTTGCCACCGGTACCTTTCAACACACTGTGGCGGCTGCTGGTGGGATGTCACAGACCATGTTCAGCCGTGTGCTCCGCGATGTATTGGAGGCTATGTTGATATACCTGAACCAGTACATCTATTTCCCTAGACTCCAACAACTCACTGACGTGAAGAGTGACTTCTATGCCCTGGGGAGGATGCTGCATGTCATTGGCTCCATTGATGGGACACATGTGGCTTTGGTACCACCACAGGCCCAGGAGCAGGCATACAGGAACCGCAAGCACTACCACTCGGTCAATGCACTGGTGGTCTGTCTTGCAGATATGACCATCTCACACGTGTGTGCCCGTTTCCCCGGTTCTGCACACGATGCCTACGTGATGAGGAGTAGTCGCATCCCGAGGATGATGTCACAGATGCGGAACCAGCGTGCCTGGCTTGTTGGTGTGTACTGACTTTGTATCATTGTGTGTGTTCTGCAATGTAGTGTTCCACCCTCTTTTCCAACTCAGCTAATGTGCAATTGTCTGTATGTAGGTGACTCCGGATATCCCAACATGCCGTGGTTGCTGACGCCCTCAGGAACCCTGTGACACCAGCCCAGATGCGCTACAATGAGGCACATGGTCGGACGAGGAGAGTGATTGAGCGGACATTTGGTCTCCTGAAGAGCCGCTTCCGCTGCCTGGACAAGACAGGAGGGTCCCTCCCATATGCCCCGGCAAAGGTGTGCAAGATTGTCATCGTCTGCTGCATGCTACACAACCTGGCAGTGCGGAAGGAGTTGCCTCTCATCCTGGATGACGATGACCAACGTCCGCCACCTGTGGAGGATCCTGGCCTGGACCACGATGCCAGTGATGATGATGATGATGATGGTGATGTCCGCACACAGCTCATCACCAACTTCTTCAGCTGAATGTAAGTATCCAGAGATGTCATGTAACTGATGTGAGTTTGCATGATATGTGTTGGTGGTGCTCTGGTGCTGTTTGAGGGTGTCCATGTGCTACATGACTGTATGCGTGTAGCGATGTGTCCTTACAGGTAGTCTGTACTCCCCAACAGTGTTGACATGCTTACTTGGTTCTGGGTGGGTATCTTGTGACATGTATTGGGCATGAGTATTGCAGTTCTGTCCTGTTCTTCAGTGCTTTTGACTGTGTGTCATTTCTGTCCTTCACAGGGTACTTTCAGAGTGGTTTGGTCAACTGTGATCCCCGACACCGTGATTCGACTTCCAGGGTGGTAGCTGTTGTGTCCCTACAGGTGATGTGCGCCACACCCATGGACTTCCTTCCTTCTACACTTGTTGACTGTGTGCCCGCTGCCAGGTGGGATTACCTTGCATCTGTAGTGGTTACAACATGTTGCAAATGTGTAATTAACCTGTGCTTCACTTTGTGATGTGCGTTGTCTGTGGTCACACATTTGACTGACATTTGCTTACTGCACCAGTGGGCTAGTTGACTAAGACTGGGAATAGGTGTTGTGTCTGTGCATTGCACCGTATTTCCTGGCAACATCAGTGTAGGCAATGAGTCAGATGGCCTAGGTGTGTATTTGTTGTGTAGCCGTGGTGGTGAGTCTCCCTCATATGTGTCACGTTGCCATGACTCACATGCCTGTGTTGTACTTGCTGTAGCAGTTAGCATGCACAGTGTAATTTCGCTGGTCATCATCTCCATGACAGTAACCACGTTGGAATCACGACAGAGGCAGGTATGGTGTATTAGTGTGTTTATTGTCATACATGTGTGCGAATAGTGCACAGGATGGTGAGTGCTGTACATTTTGATTGCAATCCTAAGTTCCTAGATGAATTAGAAGTCCTGGTAGCAGAAATGTCCTGTATCAAGTCCGACAGTCATCTGAGACATTGGTCCAACTTGTACTCCCCATGTCATGTGGGGGGTTGTGTTGCAGTCAACAGGGTGAACAGTTTGCGCACAAAGGTGATTATCCAGAACAGGTGTTGGCATCCTGGGGGTTGCACATGGCCATCGGCCTCTCAGTTGCCCCTCCTCGGACGACCCCTCTTCTTTGGGGGGGGACCCTCAAGTGCAGGCTGCTGCGGTGCAGGGGACTCTCCGCCAGAGTCATCCTGCCTCCCTGTGGCAGTTGCAGTTGTTTCAGCAGCAGATGTTGTGGGCACACAGGGAGGTGTTGACTGGTTGCTGCTCATCTGGCGGAGGCATTGTAATATGTCCCTATGCACCGCCGTCATCTCTTGCAGTGTGCCCCACTTGGACTCCACGCGGGACATGTGTGAGTCCAAGCGGGCATGATGGGCAGCCTGCTGCTGTTTAATGTCCCTGAGGAGCCCCACTACCTGGCTGAGCTCTCCGGTGCTGGACTGGTACGCATCGGCTATGCGTGCCAGTTGTGGGTCATCATGCAGTCCAGACCCCTCTGCGATCAGCGACCTATGTCTCCCACCCCTCCCACCACCCCTGGCGACACGTGCAGTACCTGAGGTGGCACGCACAGGTGACCCTGGGCCACCTTGGGGGTTGTTGGTGGTGTTGGTGTCCATGGCCCCTCGTTGGTCCAGGGTTCCTGTGCTGGTGGTGGTGGTGCTCCTTGGTCTGTCCATGTCGGCAGGGGTGGTATGTGTGTTGACAGTCGTTGGAGGGGTGGGTGCAGGGGGTGCAGCTGGTGGTCCTGCTGGTGCTGCATGATGACTTGCTCCGGAGGTGCCAGGTGGGTCTTCTTCATCCGAGGAGGGCAGAGGCTGTTCCACACCAGTGAGCTCCGTATCCTCTTGAGCCTGGGACGGGGACTCCTCAGCGTCTGCTGCTGTGTCCCCATCATCACCTGTTTTTGGGAGACACACACAATGTATGTTATGTTTCTGCAGGCATCAATGGTTGACACACCTGACAGTTGTGACTGTGCCTCCGGATGTGGGCCTGTACATTGCATTGTCCTAAGTTGTCACAGTCAGGGGTTGATATTGGTGTAGCACATTGTCCTGCATTATTTGGGCATTTCTATGTGAATGTTGGGGTGTGTACATGGTCTGCATTGGTTGTATTTGGTTGACATCCGGCCCTCCTTCCCACCCAGCCAGATATTCCACCATGGAACGTGCTTCCATTGCAGGGAGTGCAAGTTGTCTTTCAGGATGTCAGTCAGTGGTGTCCTGCTGTTGGTTGGTGCACAGTTGCCAGCAGGGCCTTGTGCTCCCCACAGCAGTAGCCAGTGTCAGCCATCTTGTGAGTTGTTTTCCACTCCCTGTGATGTGTGCATGGTTCAGGGTGGTGTTGATGGGACAGTTGTGGGGGTGACCAATATCTGTGACTACCACTCCCATCATGCTATTGCCTCCACCCCACTTCCCAGCATGCCCATACTTACTTGCTTTTGGGTGGACTTCACTGTGTGTGAGTGTGACAGCAATGGCAAGATGTCAGTCAGTGGTGTCCTGCTGTTGGTTGGTGCACAGTTGCCAGCAGGGCCTTGTGCTCCCCACAGAAGTAGCCAGTGTCAGCCATCTTGTGAGTTGTTTTCCACTCCCTGTGATGTGTGCATGGTTCAGGGTGGTGTTGATGGGACAGTTGTGGGGGTGGCCAATATCTGTGACTACCACTCCCATCATGCTATTGCCTCCACCCCACTTCCCAGCATGCCCATACTTACTTGCTTTTGGGTGGACTTCACTGTGTGTGAGTGTGACAGCAATGGCAAGATGTCAGTCAGTGGTGTCCTGCTGTTGGTTGGTGCACAGTTCCCAGCAGGGCCTTGTGCTCCCCACAGCAGTAGCCAGTGTCAGCCATCTTGTCAGTTGTTTTCCACTCCCTGTGATGTGGGCATGGTTCATGGTGGTGTTGATGTGCACATTGTGAGGGTGAGCAATATCTGTGACTACCACTCCCATCATGCTATTGCCTCCACCCCCCTTCCCAGCATGCCCATACTTCCTTCCTTTTGAGTGTACTTCACTGTGTGTGGGTGTGACAGCAATGGCAAGATGGCTGACAGTGGTGTCCTGCTGTTGGTTGTTGGCCAGTTCCCAGCATGGCCTTGTGCTCCCCACAACAGAGCACCAGTGTCAGACATCTTTGAAGTGGCTTTTGACTCCCTGTGAGGTGTGCATGCTTGGGTGTGTTCTTGCTGGGCCATGTGGGTGGGGGATGTTGGGCTGTGACTACCACTCCCATCATGCTTTTGCCTCCACCCTCCTTCCCAGCATGCCCATGCTTCCTTCCTTTTGACTCTGCTTCCCTGTGGGGTTGTGTGCCTGTGCTGACAAGATGGCTGACAGTGTTATCCTGGGGTTTGTTTTGCTACAAGTCCCATGTGTGTCCCTGTGCTTCACACTGCATGACCCAGGGTTGTGGTTCTTTGTGAGATATTTGATTGGTGTGTGAGGCAATGCTTTCTCCCAGGTGAGTTGTGTGTAGTTTGTGTTAGGGAGGTGTGTGGGTGGAGCTGCTGGTGACTATGGTCAGTGCTGTGAGTCCTCCTTCCCAACCAGCCAGATATCCCACCATGGAACGTGCTTCCATTGCAGGGAGTGCAAGTTGTCTTTCAGGATGTCAGTCAGTGGTGTCCTGCTGTTGGTTGGTGCACAGTTGCCAGCAGGGCCTTGTGCTCCCCACAGCAGTAGCCAGTGTCAGCCATCTTGTCAGTTGTTTTCCACTCCCTGTGATGTGGGCATGGTTCATGGTGGTGTTGATGTGCGCATTGTGAGGGTGGGCAATTTCTGTGACTACGACTCCCATGATGCTATTGGCTACACTGACTTGCCCAGCATACACAGTATTCCTTCCTTTCAGTGAGCTTCCCTGTGAGGTGGTGTTGTGGTGGTGGCTACATGTCTGACTGTGTTTGTTGGTTAGATTTGTGCCACTGCCTAGCTCTATTTGTTGTTAGGTTTGTACATGTCCTGACACAGTTACATTTCACTATGAGCTGGCATGTATTGTGTTTATCTGGCTGACATACACATTTTGGGATGATCTGTTTTGGTTGGTGTGTATTTGCTAAGGGTGCATGGTTTGACTCTCCCCTTGACAGTGATGTGTGTGTATTGTGGCACAATATTGTGTACATTTGTTGTGTACTCACCAGGCTCTGGGATGTTTTCTAGTCCATAGACGCTCACTGGTGGTAGGATGGCCCACACCTTCTCCTCCCAGGGCCTGAGGTATACTGGTTTGGCAGGAGGGCCACTGCCGGTGTGTTGGCTCACGATGTAGTCCTTCTTCAACAGCTCCTTGACCCTCCTGCGCACGTCATACCACCTGTTCTGGATGTCTACCTTTGTGCGCAAACATGGTGATTGTGCGTTCACCCTGTCGACGATCCTCTCCCACATCTTGGTTTTCTGCGACATGGGTGTCTGTTGGACCAATGTACCAAACAGCTGTGGCTCTACCCTGAGGATCTCATCTACCAGGACTTCCAATTCACTATCTAGGAACTTGTGATTCTTCTTTGGGGGCATGGTGTTGGGTGGTGCTGGTGCTGGTGTGTGATGTTTGTGTTGGTGTGCAAGTGAGGGTGTGTGAGTGTGTGTTTTGCTGGGTGTATGTGAGGGTGCTATTTGTTGTGGTGCTGCTGGTGTGTGGCTTGTGTGATGGATGAGCTGTGAGTGTGTGTGTGGTTGCTGTCTGTTGGTGTTGAGTGCTGGCAGGTAATTTGAATTTGCAAAGGATCATGGTAGGGATTTGTGTCCTTTATATGGGTGGAGTTGTGGGTGTGTCTTTGTTCCCTGTTTCCCCACCCAGTATTTATTTGCTTTGTGATTGCTTGTTTGGCCTTTTTTTGTGTTTTTTTTTCCTTGGTTCTTTTTGTGCATGTAGGAGACGTTCTTCTGACCGAGTCGGACCCTCCAGTTGTCTCGTGCGAGCCTCTCAGATTCGTTCACGCTGTGTTTGTGCTGTTTTCTGTGCTGCGTACGCGTCGGTCGCGGGGTTTTGGGTTGCTTCGGCTCACAGTTTTGTATGCGTGTCGGTCATGCGGCTTGGGCCCCGTGCGACTCGGTCGTGTTTTCCACGTGTTGCATCGTACTTGGCGGGTAGGAGTTCGCGGGTACGTTTCGTTCGGGATTATTCCTGGTGCGTGTCGGTCGGTTTATTTCACGTGGTTTTCCGGCCGGATGGCTGTTTTCCGCGCGGTTCGGTCGTTCGGCTTGTGTTCCGTACGCGTCGGTCGTATTTTGCACGCTTCTCATCGTACTTTGCGGGTCGGGCTGCACCGGTACGTGTCGGTCGGTATTTATTCCGGCTCCGAGTCGGTCGGTACATTTTCCGGCCCGATTCGGAATCGGCCCCTTGGTCTTTATATGATTTTAGTATGCACAATTATGGTTGTGCCAAATGTTCGTTCCCTCCTTAGACTAGGGAAATGTGTGTGCCTGCGTGTGTAAATGTCACTCTTGGCATAACTTATTAATTTTCTTTATCTATGAGGGAAACCTAGCTTTCATATGTTTCAATGGGGAATCCATGAGAATTTTGGTAATTTCGATAAATACAATTCAAATATTATTTCGTAGTTTCGCTTGTCTAATCATAGGGACAATTGTACGTGGTGCACTCTTACAAATTACATACTAGGAGCTTAGCGCTATTACAATATTTGCATCAACAATTTGCCTGAACATTTCAATAAAAACACAAGATAAAAATGCATATGTAGTATTACAACATAAGGAGAATGTGTGATATGTTAGAATAGCATCTGCACAATCTCAGTTTTTGCACATAATACAGTTTGCAATTAATAATCAATACATCATTACATACATAATACAGTTCAATTAATGGTTGACAGAAAAAATTAATTTGTCAAAAAATTGGTATGCTCTCAGCGCATGCTAACCTCTAAAAAGAGAAGACTTGCGTGGTACACGTTTCTAAGTGAGTTGGATAGCATGCCAATATCCACTCGTAGACAAAGGTGGTAATCATAGAAACCAAATTGTAATAACTCTGGAATCACCAGTCCCTCTTGGTCACAAATGAGTTGCACCCAGTTTCCTGGGTCCAAGTTTTTCCCTATATCTGAATTTCCTCCTGATTTATCACCCAGGGTCTAAGCTAGGTGTACCTCCCACACTCCTTCCAGATACTAAGGGTGTTAAGAAACGTCTTATCACTGGGAAAACGTTGAACTAAAAAGCTATGAGACTGAGGTATCAACTCTGCCCAATCAGGATAGCTGTATCACAAAAATAGCGTCCTGGGAGTTATCAAGGGCTATATTTATAATTCACCTTCTGTAGCGCACTTGGCTATCGAAAAAAGGTGACTTCTGCGGGAACGCCTCCAAGGCCGCCTAACGACTAATTCAGTTAGGACATATAAAATAGGTAATATGTCAGATCCTGTCAGTGGCAGGGCAGTCAGGTTATCTTTTTTACGCTTCTCCCTAGTTTACCATACACCAAATGTTTTAGGTTCTGTTGTAAGCTCTTACCCTCTGTGACGGCTGCTTCAGGATGGACCTCTTCCCCGGGGATTCAGCAGAACTTTCAATCAATTACGGTGTCTGCCCACCTTCTCTTGTTGCTCAATCGTGAATCCGTCCGGGCGGGGTCTCCTTCCTTCGGCTGTAGTTGGGTTCCAGGTCTCAATCAGCTCCAATGGTGGCTCGCCAAAAGGTTACTTGAAATCCCTTAGAAAACAGAAGACAAGAGGCTTTTGACAAAATAGAACAGTTTGTTTAATTAAACATTACGGCCGGGAGAACAGTTATAGGTGCAGGGTCTGAGGACTGTCCCAATTTACAATCTGTAATTGTTCTTCTTATATATAAAATCTGGTGAGTTGTAAAGTTTCCGGGGTACCATATATGGTGGGGGATGTTGGTTGCTGCCTTTGGAGGCATAAATTAATTGTCTAATGGTTACCACAGGTGTGTCTCAACCTCGCGTGGAAACTATGTGGCCAGAGAATAGCGTGTCCAGATGTCAGGCATGAGGAGTGCATGATCACTAAGTGTGCGAGGTCCTGATTGGCTGTGTGTTCTTAACTCATGTGGCATCTGACTTTATGATATTTTTAGGAGCATGCGTACCCCCATGTGCGCTTTATTGGGGCAATCTCCCTTGACCATTGTAATGTGGCTGCACCTATCTGTGGGACTGATCAAGAGTTTCATGCACGAGTGTTTGCCTGCCAGCTACACATCCTCCCACCTGTGACCTATCAATCAGCAATCCCCGGGCCCAGGTCTCAGGGCCTTCCTAACTACATATTTGCGAGTCGAGGTTGATGTAGAGTTCACAACAAGCGATTCTTTTATAAAGAAGATATTTCATTTCATCGATGTATGCATCAATTCCCATATTAACACTCCCATGTGGACCAATTAGATCTGAATTGCCCGTCATCATTATTTGCCCTTGCTTGAGGTCCTGTTTTGACACTTCCAATGTACCCGCATGCACGGTACCGTTCCATGCGTATGATGCGTTAATGCATACACAGAATCGGTATTGTTGTATTGTTTCCACTGCGTTACACATTCAGCTTCTGAGAGTCCTAGTGGGAGCACGCAATAAGCGGACACTGCACTCTGTTATGAATCCCTGTCATTTGGTGGAGATGTATTCCCAGGCCCCAATTGGCCCTTCCCAACCGCTATTAATTAATTACACAGTGGCTACTTACATTGAATTGCTGACATCTAGGAGCGGCCCCATTTTGTCGGGACGTAAGCCCTTCCTCCCTAATTATTGAGTGGTATTACTTAACCCATTTTTCGACCAACTGGGCTGATTAACTGTTGTTTTCATTCAGAAGTTCGTGATTCCCTGCTCCTCCAGCCCACACCTTCTTCTTAAGGTAATACCTCTACTTCCCCTCACACACCTACCCCAAGTCCTTACCCACCTTTTCCCCCATCCATCCTGCCGATATTCCAGTTTTGATTGTGGTTTCTTTTTTTCCCCAGAGTCTTGATTGCCTCTTTGACCACTACTGGGTCCAAATAATTCTCCGCTCCTACTCAACAGGAGTAAAAACTCATGTAAGTTAACATACGTCTCATAACTTGGGATGACATGATTTATACCATCATGTATTATACTATTTTTATTATTTTTATTTTTACTTTTATTTAAACCTTTGGTCTCCAGGCCCCGTCCTGATAATGACCCTAAATGATCTGAGGTTTAAATGCTGTCGACCTTAAGACGCAATATAGACTTCTATTTTGACCCCATTTATCAAAATCCATTGAGGAGTCAATTGCCATACATCCTTCTTTAATCTGATGCACCTTCTCACGTTTTATTCACATGGGCACCTGTGCACAATTTTGAGCACTTAATTCCACATGATTGTAGTTTGTCTTTATTGACTTTGTTAATAAATTGAATTAAGTATAATTAGTTCATAGTTTGTTTTTAGGTCGAGCCTGGCAGCGCATGCGCTGCTCTGCGAGGCATGCTGTATTCAGGTATGGACTTGAAGCTCTGCCTACTCTCCACCCATATTTTTCATTGGATTGTGTCATTGTCCACTGTAAACTGCGGCTTGTCATTGGTTAATAGGCTTAGTAGTCCCTCCTTAGTACTACCTTGTCTCATTTTGTAACCTCCCATGAGGACACCCCCTGTTATGTGTGTTGTTACTCGGTAGGCTTTAATTACAGCCTCAAAGCACTATTTTCTCAAATAGCTTTGTCTTGCCTGCTGTTGCAGGCAGGATATGCTCTCTCCTAATGCTTTTTAAAAAAAAATATCTTTATAGCACGGCCGCCGAACGCATTTGCAATGCAATATGTCTCGCATTTGCAAAAGAGTTTAAGCTTTTGGCATTGTAAATATCAATGCCTTTTATTTATCTGTTTTAAAAAAAAAAACATAAATAAAAGGCATTGTCATTTACAATGCCTATAGCTCAAACTCTCATAAATGCGAAACCTATTGCATTGCAAATGCTTGTTTAAATTGAGATCATAAATCGTGAAGGTCGGAGACAAAAAATTAAGAAATGATATATTTGTGAACAATATACCAACTGTGGGGAATGTCTACATCCACGTATTTACATAATTGCTATTTTTCAGAGATAAGTCTACAGTGAACCGTTATTGTGTGTTATACATGTGTAATGTTATGCACCGACAGTTAATTCTTGGGGATGACGTACTGAACTCTGTTGAAGATCAGAGGCCTGATTTGGGGAAAGACTAATCTCTGCAGCAGGTAAGGCTCACTTCGAGGGACTGGAGCACCTTTTGAGAGTTGTCTGATTTCCCTATAAGAAGAGAGTTCAGACTCCGTTCACTAAAGCTTAGCTATCAAAAGTTTATCACGTGCAAGTGGCATTGGGGCGCGACAATCAAGACGCAGCTCCCCCACTGGTGGTCCTATAGCAGGTATTGTCAGTGTAGTGCTAGGGGGAGGTGGCCCCTGTTAGTTTGGGGGCAGTGCAGACATTACCCTAGTTTCTTCGGGTGACATAGCGATGGTGTCTAAAGCTCACATGCCTGACAACACTAAGAAATACAGCCAGTGGATCACCATTAAATGGGCTGAGGGTGGAGGCTCTGATAGACACAGGAGCCATCATGTTAAGTGTCATCGGGTGACCCCAGAGCAGGGTGTCCCTGATGCAGTCCTCCTGATTGTGCCAGCAGACAACCATATTGGTCACTATCCTGTGCATTTGATCCCCCAAGAGGGGGGTGGGGTCTCTGGGTCTCTGAGAGTAGCTTTGAGTCTAGCAAAACCTGTAGACTGCTTGTTTAGGAATGACTTGGAGCACACCATCAGGAAGGAGATGGAGCAAGGGTCTCATCTGGAGATATTGGGATTGCCTGCGAGGATGCTTATTGTTAGACCTGTCAGCCCTAGGGTGGTCTTGCCCTGTTTTTTTTCCCTTTTGCGCCTCATTTTTTGCCACCGTATTTTTACTGGACCTAGGTCTCCGGGCGCCTTGCCACTGCTAGCCAGTGCTGAGGTGCAGGTGCTCTCTCACTCAAGATGGCTGCCACAGGCCCCTGCTACTGCAGAGGGGCCTTACACGCATACACACTAGTAGCCAGGGTCAGGCTGGGACATAGGGATACAGTATCCATTCCGTCCCCGCCTCTGGGCCACATAGCCAGACATGTGGAAGGTTCCAGAACCTTCCGGGCTGTGGGAGGAGTTATGTTTTGCCGCCTTTGGGAGGGTCACCTGACCTAGGGGTATAAAAGGCTTGGAGGGAAAACTTTTAGTCAGTTGGGGCACCACTGATCCTGGGAGAACCTCTGCCGGAGTACAGGCTTTAGGGCCTAGGGGGGAGACCTACACTACTGCTGCTGACAGGGCTTTGGCACTGCTGTAGTAAGTTAGCTGAGGAACGCCCACCACCCACTGACCTTGCCCAGCGTGAGGGGACCCAGGGAACCACCTTCAGCGTGCTGGGAAGAACATCAAGCACTCCCAGAACCACCAACTCATTCCCCCCCCCTCATAAGAAGAAACTTCTGACAAGAAACTTTTGACAAGAAACTTATAATAAGAAACTTCTGACAAGAAACTCCTGACAAGAAACTCCTAAGAAGCAACCAATCTGAAACAGCCGCAAGAAACCTTAATCTGGGGAGGCCTGACCGACCAGCAAGGCCTAAAACCTAAACTGCCACACTGGGGATCACCAGGTAAAGCGCCGTGCCCTGAAGCGCTAGACCTTCACCCCCTATCTATTCCTGCTGCTGCTGGGCTGCCCCCCAAGAACCTTTCCAGTCAGCCCTGCCCACAGGCTGCTGGTGCGCCCCGCGTTCTGTCTCCACGAGGGAGAAACTGCCCCCCCCTCAGGCCACTGACCTCGTGAGGGAATCACCGCCGCGGCCGCCGCCGCGTGAGGAGAAGTGCTGCTGTGAGGAAGGCCCTCCTCGGGGCCGTGTGGTGAGGTGCGCCGTCCGCGCCCTCACCGAAGGAAGCGCTGTGGTGAGGGAGGCCCCTCGAGTGGATGTGGTGAGGTGCGCCGTCCGCGCCCTCACCGAAGCCTCTAAAATCCCCCCAAGACATCACCGCCGGGCCCGGGGCCCCGCCGCCGCAGTCGCGGCCGAAGAAATCACCGCCGCAGCCCAAGGGGGCCGCGTGAAGCAGCCGCAGCCTAGCGCGATCCGCGAGGCCTCCAGGCCCCGCCGACGCCGTTGCTGGGCAACCGGGGACGCCGGCCGCGCCCCCGGGAAGGCCGCGCAGCGATTGGGCGCCGGCTCCCGCCACGCCCCCCAGCGCCGACGGAGGCCGAGGAAGAGCGCCGGCCGTGCAGAGGGAGACGGGGAGCCGGCCGGAGAGGACTGCCGGCTCCCGCTCCCCTTCCCGAAGTCCCGCAAGGCCCGCATCCACTCACCTGATCCCGGGGGCCGGAGGAGGGTGATACCGGCCCCCGCAACAGCCCGCAAAGCCACTTCCTTGATCCCGGGGGCCGGAGGAGGGTGATACCGGCCCCGCAACGACCCGTAATTCCGGCCAGAAGGCCGAGGTACCCCGACCGGGCCCCGCCCTCCAGAACACGGGCCGGGCCTGGAGATTGCCAGTCGCTAGGAAGCGCGACCAACGACCACGCATCAGGTGAGCCCAGGAGGCCCCTAGGGCCCACAGAAACGCCACTGGGAGCCGGGGGCCACATTAACCCTTACATTAAACCTGTGTAACTTTCCCCATGAGGCGAGGCCCCGGAGAGGAGTGGGCCTAGCCTGGAATTAACCCCTGAGGGACACAGAAGCCCCAGAATACAGGACATGTTGAGGGGTTCCCCACATTGTTTATTCATTTAATGCTGATGCCTATTGTAATTACTGCCTAGGCCTATGCTTATAACTGCAAAGTCTTTACCTAAGGGGGAAAGTGATTAATTGAATTGAGCTGAAGTGTACACCGCCAAGAGTTGAAGTGTTTTATGTTACAGGTGTACTGGAGTTGCGACGCCCACTGTACTGAATGTGGGTGCACCTAGATTAATGCAGGCCTATTGAAATGTAACGTGAAAAGCCTTCTTTTAAGTAATTGAATATTCTTGAAGTGAACTGCATGTTTAGGCCCATGTTTTATTAATGCACCTTGTGATCATTATTGGTGCTACGTTTAGGAGATGATTCCTGCGGCCTCTTAGTGGCCTACAATGTTGATGAGCTATGATGCTTTATTAAGAATGTGCACCAGTTGAGTAATGCAATGATTTTAAATGTAGATCTGAATTAATCTGCCTCATCTGATGCTACCTTGATTTATATATAAAAGATCTTGATTTTAAATACACAAGCCTGGTGTGGTGTCATGTTATTGCGTTCGCATTCCTGAGTCAAAGTAAGAGTGTGCTGCACAACTGCCTTACACATTGCCTTTGCGTGCTTTCCCGCCTCGCGCCATGCTACCGTGGCGGACTCGGTAAACCCGGTTCCAACACTTATGAACACACGCTCCATGGCAGCCTAACAGAGGAGTCACAGGTCCTGGAGCCTGCCAGGAAGCTGGGTGGCAAGTGGCAGAAGGACCTTCTCAGGCAAAGTTCAGAAACGGTGCCCCAACATTGAGAGCCTATAATGGCAGTTTGAGGACCCGGCTAAGGGCGACACCTCTACTCATAACCACATGTATTGGGAGAATGGTCCTTTATAGTAAATCTAAGGTCCCTGAGCCTGGTACAGGGAAGTGTTAGTGGTCCTTCAGTGCTACAGTACCTTTCTACTGGAGTTGGCTCATAAGATCCCCCTGGCAGGACATCTTGGGCAGGCCAAATTCTTTGACGCCTAGTCCCTGACTTTTATTGGCCCCAGATGCATTCTGAAGGTCCTGTGTCACCTGCCACTCTCGTAGTAAGTTAGGTGATTGGCATATGGCCCCCCTGCAATGGTGGGTAAGTATAGATATTTTTGGACCTCTGGACCTTAAGACGACCTTAAGGAACAGGTTCATCCTGGTCTTGATGGACCATGCCACCTTGCACCCTGAAGTTATACTCCTGAGCTTAGTGATTGCACCTGTGGTGGCCAGGGCTTTGATGGGGACCTTCACCTGCATGGGTTTCCCTAAGAAGGTTGTGTCTGACAGGGCCACCAACTACATGTGTGCCTACATGAAGGTCATGTGGGATGCTCGTGGGGTAACCTACAAGTTCTCAACACCCTACCATCTCCAAACAAATGGTCTTGTTGAGAGATTCAACAAGACCCTGAAAGGTATGATAATGGATCTGCCAGTGCTCCTGAGATGTAGGTGGAATATCCTATCACTCTTTACCTACACGGAAGTGCCACAGAAGGCAGTGGGCATTGGCCCCTTTGAAGTTCTGTTTAGACATCCTGCTAGAGGATCTCTCAGAAGGAGGAATGGGAGCAAGCTCCCATGAAGCCCCCACAAGATGTTGAAAGCTACATACTAGCCCTCAGAGCTCACATGAGGCACTTTGATTGGACAACAAGAGTCAGAGTCTGGAGAAAATGTGTACAAAGAAAGGAGTCCAAAAGTAATCATGTAACAAGAGAACAATACATGTATGAGACTGCTAAGCAGATGTGTTTAAGTTGGACGATTGGCTGGTTGATTGACGCACACTTAGGAACCCATTATTGTGCTTGCACGTATAATGCTGAGAGACATCCAATGCAAGGTGAGCACATCATGTGCATAGCTCAAAGATAGAATCTCTCCAAATTTCAGAATCTTCTCTGAAAGGTCACACAAGAGTTGAGATCTCGGAGGCCATTTTGGAACCCATCCCTGTTTAAACCAAACCCAGCTTGATTGCACCTTCCTTGGCCACCATCTCCTTTCAGTGAAAAGCTGCCAGCAAGAGCTCCGGTACTTACCTTAACAGAATCGAAACTCCAGCTCCCCAGCCTTCTCCCCTCGGCTCTCCGAGCTCTATTCTGCTCCAATCTTCATTTCAGGACCGGAAAGATCGGACGACAAGAGATATTTACATTTCTTGTACATAGCACAATGTCTATTGTTTAACGGTTTGCTTATCATACGACATTTCTTTTAGTGTGAGAGAAAAGTGTGATTTTCAAGTGTTAGGAACAAGTCCAGCTAAGCACTACTGTTGCATAAATTAAGGCACTGGCTTAGCTCTACAAGGCTTGCTTTCACACCCATGAGTGTCACAAGTGAACTTAGTACAAGGCACCAAGGAATGAATGTAAAAACAACCGGTAGTTGTAGCCCCAAACATCTCCAATCAATACATAGATAATGTGGTGTTTGTGCTTTCTAGGTTACTAACAGTACCTAAACAATGATTAGAGACACAGTGCAAATTTGGAAAAAAAAACTATTTCATTCTTTAGAATATCACACACTTATCCTGCACTAAGAAAATATACTTTATCCTTAAAAGTGTTAATTTCAACAGGCTCATCCTGTTGCTTAGTATATGTAAACACCCACACAAAATATTATTAAAACAGCATTAATGCATATTGCAAACAATGAAAATTGTATGAGAATTTCGACCGTAGAGAGAATGTAATCCAGCAACCAACCTAGCACCCTTTTACACGCTATAGTATGAGAGCATGGAGTAGTGTAACTTGCATCTTTAGTCTCTTAGGAAGCATCAACACACTGCATACCTATTAGTAGCCTGGAGAGAGAGTTCACTCGAAAGGAAACATGCATCAGCATCAACTCCCTTCTCCTCGGACATGGCTCAGTGTCAGCTTTCAGAGCACTACAGGATGCTACTGCCAGTGGCCTTCTATATTATGACTTATCTGATGTGAGGAATTTCTGACATAACTTAAGGATTGTCTGACATAACCTGTGTGCATCAATATCCTAGTCTAGATGCATTATTATAAACAAATATGGTAAGAACACGTCAATTCAGGCTACATTGTTTATGTTATTATTATTATCTGACCACGAAATAGAGATAACAAGGCACTTGTTCCAGACTGATGTCACATTAGGTGTCTTATCACTGTCATTGTCTGAATGAGTTAACACTACCAGGTTCTTGGAAAGACAAGGACAGGCGGCATCTGCATCCAAGGCAGACATGCTGATGCTAAGTCAAAAATAGAGAAAATCGAGTACTGACCTACTCAAGATTGAGTCTGGCCATAGGGACTTTACTTCACTACGTATTTTACACAAAGACAATATATTTGTGTAAGGCTTTGAATCTGGTTAAGAGACTAGGCTTAAGGCTGACGTCAGCCTTAAGGGTTCAGAACATTGTGTACAGTTCGTGCTAGCAAGACAGCAATTGCAGCAGAGACTTCACAGGCACAGCAGGAAGCCTTCCCTACAAAGAAGCCTAATACAGTTTGAGGTGAAAACCGCTAATGCAAATGCTAAAGGGATAGATATTGTAAGGTACCATTGGTAAAGTGTATAATGCTGTTATCAGTTTGCAACTGGTATAGCACTAAAGTGAAGTGCTGCACGCCCTGAAAGGCGCCAGTAGAAGCAGTGTGAAGAAACACGGTAGTCTCACCCAGCGAGAATCATCACAGTAGATGTTTTGTCTCATTGTCTTCTCCACCTCCCCCCCCCCCTCTTCCACTTGGTATCTACTGATCAATCAATCAATCAATCAATCATGTCACTTATAAAGCGCACTACATACCCGCGAGGGTCTCAAGGCGCTGGGGGAAGAGGGGGGTGGTGCTGCTACTGATCGAAGAGCCAGGTCTTGAGGAGTCTTCTGAAGGCCAGTAGGTCTTGGGTCTGTCGGAGGTTGGTGGGGAGGGTGTTCCAGGTCTTGGCGGCGAGGTGGGAGAAGGATCTGCCGCCGGCGGTCGTTTTCCGGATGCGGGGGACTGTGGCGAGGGCGAGGCTGGTCGAGCGGAGCTGGCGGGTGGGGGTGTAGAAGCTGAGTCATCTGTTGAGGTAGGCTGGTCCGGAGTTGTGGAGTGCTTTGTGTGCGTGGGTGAGGAGCTTGAAGGTTATCCTCTTGTTGACAGGGAGCCAGTGCAGGTCTCTCAGGTGGGGTGTGATGTGGCTGCGTCGGGGGATGTCGAGGATAAGACGTGCAGAGGCGTTCTGGATGCGTTGCAGCCGTCTCAGGAGCTTAGCCGTCGTTCCTGCGTAGAGGGCGTTTCCGTAGTCCAGCCTGCTGGTGACGAGGGCCTGGGTGACTGTTTTTCTTGTTTCGGTGGGGATCCACTTGAAGATCCTGCGGAGCATTCGGAGGATGTTGAAGCAGGATGAGGAAACGGCGTTGACCTGCTTAGTCATGGAGAGGGTGGGGTCGAGGATGACCCCTAGGTTGCGTACGTGGTCGGTGGGTGGCGGGGCTGTTCCCAGTGATGTTGGCCACCAGGAGTCGTCCCAGGCTGAAGGGTTGGAACCAAGGATGAGGACCTCCGTCTTGTCCGAGTTCAGCTTCAGGCGGCTGGTCCTCATCCATTCGGCGACGGCCTTCATTCCTTCGTGGAGGTGGGCTTTGGCGGTGTGAGGGTCTTTGGTGAGGGAGAGGATCAGCTGGGTGTCGTCGGCGTAGGAGATGATGTTGAGGTTGTGCTGTCGGGCGACGTGGGCGAGGGGTGCCATGTAGATGTTGAACAGCGTTGGGCTGAGGGAGGAGCCTTGGGGTACGCCGCAGATGATCTTGGTGGCCTTGGATCGGAAGGGGGCGAGGCGGACGCTTTGTGTTCTGCCGGAAAGGAAGGATGTGGTCCAGTCCAGGGCCTTCTCTTGGATCCCGGCGTCGTGAAGGCGTGTTCGTAGTGTGTGGTGGCAGACCGTGTCGAAGGCGGCTGATAGGTCCAGGAGGATGAGGGCTGCTGTTTCTCCGTTGTCTAGCAGGGTCCTGATGTCATCGGTGGCGGCGATGAGGGCGGTTTCGGTGCTGTGGTTGCTGCGGAAGCCGGACTGGGAAGGGTCCAGGATGTTGTTCTCCTCGAGGTAGCGGGTCAGTTGTTTGTTGACGATTTTCTCGGTGACCTTCACGGGGAACGGGAGCAGAGAGATGGGTCGGAAGTTCTTGAGGTCCTTGGGGTCTGCCTTGGGTTTCTTGAGTAAGGCGGTGATCTCGGCGTGCTTCCAGCTTTCCGGGAAGGTTGCTGTCTCGAAGGAGATGTTGATTATTTTCCGGAGATGGGGCGCGATGGCTGTACTGGCTTTGTTGAAGATGTGGTGAGGGCACGGGTCTAGCGGTGAACCGGAGTGGATGGTGTTCATGATCTCGCTGGTGTCCTCGTCGTTGATGTTGGTCCAGGAGAGCAGGCGGTTGGTGGTTGTGGGGGCAGTGGTCTCGGTGGTTGTAGGGGCGGTCGTGGTGTTGAAGCTGTCGTGGATGTCGGCGATTTTGCGGTGGAAGAAGGTGGCCAGTGGGTCGCACAGGTCTCGCGACGGCTGGATGTCGTTGGTGTTGGAGCTGGGGTTGGAGAGTTCCTGACAGAGTGTAGTAACACTGAGAGCTGAGTGAGATTGGTAACTTAATGTCATTCATCGTCCCTGCCGGGACAACTGTCCTAAAGTTAATGAAAATAATGTTTTCCTTAATATGACATAATGAAAGAGGTGACTGCAAAACTAAAGGCCAAGCAGGAAATACTGAAACAGTGGTACGGCCAAGAGGCCACACTGGTGGACTGCCAACCTGGCAAGAAGGTGTGAGTGATGAAGCCCGCGCATTTGTCAATGAATATGACACGATTGTTGCCCCCCTGACTAAACTGACTTCCAAGAAGCAGTCAAAAAGTTGATCTGGACAGAGTTGTACCAGAAGGCATTTGACATCCTGAAGGAAGCTATCTGGCACATGCATCAAGGAAGGCTTTTGCGATTCCTTAATTGCGATTATTAAGGAATCGCAATTAAGGAATCGCAAAAGCCTATGCATGTAGGAATCGCTATAAAAATAGCGATTCCTAAACATTCCTTAATTGCGACTCGCAAATTGCGACTCGCAAATAAGGAATGGCTTCCCATTCACCCCTATGGGCCTACAGGCCCAGAGGAATGAATGGGAATTGCATGCGCAATTTGCGAGTACCAAATAGGTACTCGCAAATTGCGCATGCAATTTCAAGGGTGCAAGGGTGCCAAAAGGACACCCTGTTGCACCCCTGAAATTGTAATGTGCACCCATGTTGCGCACACACATGCCCCAAGGGCATGTGTGTGTGTAACATGTAACTTTGAAAAATGCACTTTAGTGCATTTTTCAAAGTTTTTGCAAATTACCGACCAGTTTTATTTTTTGGTAATTTGCGAGCCCTAATAGCGAAATCGCTATTTTAAATTGCTTCTAGCATTGCATTTAAGGAATCGCAATTTGCGATTCCTTAAATGCAATTGCAATTTGCGAGTTTTGCATTTGGGATGATGCATCCCAAATGCAAAAATACCTGTCACAAAGGGGTAGATTCTGAGAATCTGCCCGTTTGCGACCAGTTTTTAGTTTGATGCATGGGGCCCTATGTGTTCAGCACCAGTATGCAAGGCACCTGACTTCAGCAAAGAGATCCTTGTGCAGATAAATGCGCCAGAGCATGGTACTGGCGCTGTTCTTTAACAGCTAAATTATGAGGGTCTAGACCTACCTGTAGCCTTCATCAACAGGCAGCTACTAACCAGGGAACAAGGGTGGAGTGCAATTGAGAGGGAAGCATTTTCAATGGTCTGGGCACTGATAAAACAGAGACCATATCTGTTTGGAACTCCTTTCTGTATTCAAACAGACCACAGACCACTCAGATGGCTGATGCAAATGTGGGGCAAGAATCCTAAACTGCTGAGGTGGTCCATCTCCCTACAGGATATGGACTTTATGGTGGAACATCACCCTGGGACTGACCACAACAATGTTGTTCATCTTTCCAGGCTTTCCTGCCTTAGCAATGAGAACTCGCATGAGAGTGGGTAGTTCTCCCCGCCTTCTTTTGGGGGGTAACCCATGTTGGGAATGACCATTGTTTACATGGTGCCCCCCCTGATTTTTGCCTTGACTGTATTTGCTGGCTATAGAACTCTGTGCTCTTTCCCTCTGCTTACCGGAGGTAAAGTGTCTGTGTTGCTCCTTTCAACACGATAAAAATGCCATACCCGTAATTGGTATATTTAACATAGCGATAAGTCCCAAGTACATGGTACCAAGTGTATTCAAGGCCTATAAGTTAAATGTCACCAGTGGGCTGCAGCATCCATTCTTCCAGCCACTGCAATCAGAGTGCAGACATGACTACATGCCTACCATTTATAGCTTGGCTGTGCAGTTTTTAAACTGCGAATTCAACCTGGCAAAATAACTCTTATGACAGGTAAAAACCTTCCTTTTAAATACTAATAAGTCCCCCCTAAGTAGACCTTATTGCCCATAAGGCAGAGTGCATGATATTTAAAAGTAGGACATGTAAAGTTTTAATGTTACACATGTCCTTACAGTGAAAAAGTCCTAAAAGCTACTTGCACAGCAGCGAGTCTGACTGTTCCAAAGGAAAGCATTTGGATACAATATAAATTTAAAAATGTTGTCTGAGGCTAGGAAATAACAACCACCAATTCCATTCTTGAACTTTTTTGAAATATTTATTATAAGCCCAATTCACTAGTGAAGTTGTATTTGTAATAAATATTTTGGAAAATGTCCTGTTAGTAAGGGACATTTTCCTCTGGAGCCCCATTTGCATGTGTGTATTAAGTAGGATCTGCTTCTTATGGTTACCCCCACTTTTTGCTGGAGACAATGCTGTTCTTGACTAGTCTGACTGGGATCCTGCTAATCAGGACCTCAGTCTATCTGCTTTCTCCTTAAAACTGTTATGTATGTACTTAGGTATACTCCAGATTGGATACTGGGGTACCCCTAGTATATGGAATACATGTACCCAGGGCATAGGGACCCCAGAAGCCCCCCATGGGCTGAAGCATGTATTATGCCACCCATGAGAGGCCATGCAAAATGGAACTACAGGCCTGCCATTGCAGCCTGTGTAAGTTGGTGCATGCACCACTTACTTAAGATATAGGTTTACTATATCTAAGGGTCACTGCACTTAAAACCTATAAGTCACCCCTCTAGCAGGCCTTTACAATCCTGAGGGCATGGTGCTTGGTTCTAAGTGAGAGGGTGCCCCTGCATGAGCAGTACACCCCTGCAGCCTACGGAGTCCATTCTCCCGGGTTGCCGGTGAAGCAGCCATACACTACTATAGAGGGACATTTTGCGACCGTGTGATGACCAACTCTAAAACGGCTGAAACAAACCCTATCATGTTTGGTGTCAAACATGTTGAAATCATACCCCCATACCGGTGTGGGAGGTATGATTCCACCCCTCAAAAGCGTCCTTCGTGGGGCCCCTGGTGCTCCTGGTGACAGCCTTCTGGCTCTGGACAGCACAAAATGGTTGCTGCCGACCAGAGACACATTTCTGCACTCCTGCTGCTGAGCCAAGCTCGAGCTGGGGAAGGCAGAACAATAGGCATCCTGTCACAGGGAGGTGTGACCACCTCCCAGACAGGATTTAGTGTATTAGGGCTGGGTGGGTGCGCTTGCCAGTGACTGAAAGTCTGCATGAGGGGCACATTTGGTGTCCCTGTGCATAGTCCCGTTCAAACCAGTCCTGGGAGCCCTTGGCCCCCGCTCTGGCGCGAAACTGGACAAAAGACATGGGAGTAACCTCCCCCCTGTACAGACCCTCCCCTGGGAGGGTCCCCTGAATCTTTCCAACCCTCTCCCGTTGGTACTTAAGGGCTTACCTAGATGTAGGACCTTAGATTCGTCGTGGACAAGATTCTGAACTGAAACCACTGCACTTTGACCGTCTGGGCACTATGGACTTCTCTGGACTTCGTTTGGGCCTGACTTCGTCTCCCTCTCAGTCTGCTGCATCGTCTGTGCCTGTGCGCCATACAGGATCAGTGTAGGACCTGTGGAGCATCCAAGACACCTGAAGATAATCTCCCTTGGAGTGAAGGAGTCACTCCCATGCATTTGCAGGCACCACAACCCTGCTGACTGGTCTGGTGATCCCAAGCTCCTACGTACTCCGAAAGGCTCAGGAACACAGGAGGTGGGTTTCTTCATCCCCCAAGGTCTAAACTGCCCTCTCACTGAGTTTGAGGTCAGAATCCCTCGTGGGGGCTGCAATACCTGAACCCCTGTACACCCCGTACTTTTGCTAGTGCATGTACTTGTTGGCAATCCTGCGACAAGTGCATTGGGCTCCAAGTAGCCCCAACCTCTGGCAACTTTTTCTATAAAGATCTTCAACCACCTCACACCGTGTGATCCGTGGCCTGCTTGAGGTCCTCTTGCGACTCCTGTGTCTCCAGCCTGTGGGTCCAATTGAGGTACATCTTTAATTTCCTTGGGCTCCACTGATTGCTCGAGGCCTGCCCTGACTCCCCTGCTTGTGGTGAGTCTCCTGGACCTTGCTGGTCAGAACCGTACACTTCCTTGAATTCCTGCATGGGTTGCTTTTGCCAAGGCTTGTTGGTGCTCCTGCTGGACACCGACCCCTCAGCACTCGACATCCTTTGTGGGATAGCTCGAAACCCAGCTCCTGGTTGTCCTCAACATCACCTGGTCCCCACAGCTGCAGAGTCAAGGTCACCGTCAACTATCCTGAAGCACCCGACATCTGTGGGCATTCGTCTACCGAGACCCTGGTCACTCTCAAGTGACCCTGACTCTGTCCCCTCTGCTTTCAGGTACTCTTCAACAAGAATCCACATTCGGATTCCAACTCCTCTTCCAGCAGCAACTCTTCTTCGAAGTTCTCCATTGGGTTCGATGGCGGTTTCCGAAGCCACTTCACACCTATGCACCCGGCTTCCCTGGGTTAGGTAACTTGGGTACTTCGGTATCCACGGTTGGGGTGGCTCTCCAACCTTCTGTCTTCTACGGGGTTTCTTCGTAGTCCACTGGAAAGGGTCCTTAATCTTTAAAAATCCAACCGCGACTTACCCATAGACTTATACAGAGCACGTGGTCGTGTATTCACACTGCACACGCACTCCGTGGGATCCTTATCTACTCACCTTGGGTAGTTCCTTGGGGTCCCAACAATTCTACGTCCTCTCGACATTGTCCTGACTCAAGTCATGGTTCTTATACCATTTTTTTAGTATATGAATCGGTCCCCCCCTGTGGCCCACTGTGTATTTGTGCTATTTACTGTGATTTCTTTCCTATAGTATTGTGTGCTTTGTGTATATCTCCGTGTGGGAGATACTGGAACGCACTATAGAGTATTGTATGATAAAGACATATTTTTATAAATACCTTGTGTGGTTCTCTTTCATTTAATCTATACTATAAGATTGCATTCTGGTAAAACAAGCTGCTTTACACTCCTTTTAGACTAAGCCTGAAGGCTGCTCTCCACAGCTACCACTTGGATAGCTTTCTAAGGTTGTCTGAGACCTCTTAAATCACCATAAGGGTTGTCTGGACTGGTGCAATGTGCCCACTTACATTAGTGGACATCATATACCAGGCCAGCCTCTCACAATGTGCTTCAACTGTCACCTGGCAGCTGACTAGCCCACTTGACGAGGTGTGAAACTGCTCTCAGAGCAGAACACAAGGCCTTGGCTTTGGAGAGATGTGCCTGTTCCTCTGGCAGGATGGCCATTTGGGCTGTGCCCAGTAACATGATTAACTTCGAAGAGGCCTACCCTGTCAAAAGCAAATGTTAGCTGACACCTAGGAAGGGCCCTTCTTTGTTCCCCCAGTCAGACAGGCACCAATCCTAGTGGTAGAGGAGCTGCCCCCAGAACTGGTTTGGAGTAACCACAGAGAATGGGTTTCTCATTTCCTTGGTCACTCCTCTGAGGTGGGCACAGGAATTTTGCACAGAGGAAGAACATTTCTGCCATCTTGGTTTTAGGTAAATAGTAACACTGGGATTGTTTTGTAGAAGAGCACACAGCAATACTACAACAGTGGGTAGGGTTGCAACTGGGAACTTATGCCCCACTGGATAGGGAGGAGCCAGGAGTTGCCCACACCCGCAGGGTGGTGCCAGGCATGAATGTGGCACCCACAGTACCTCCCCAGAACACTTTCAGGACCTGTGAAGGAACAGAAGAGGACTGGACCTGCTGTCTATGACTTGAGAAAAGCCTAGCAGGCTGGACCTGCTCTCCCTCTTGTACCCAGAACAAAGAAGTCGACTCCAAGACTGACCTCCTGTTTAGGCTACAAGGGCATAACAAGTTACAAGAGGCCTTTTCTGCTGAGCTGACCAACTCCAACTGGACCTGCCCTGGACCCTGCTGCTGGGCGCTGCTGGAGTAGTATTGACCGCCAAGTGAGGTCCCTAAGGTCCCGGACCCTTGGATGGTGTTAAAGCGTACTCCTCCTATTATCGTCTGACACCTGGGACTTAGAAGTTTTTAGGCTCCAAAGACGTCCAGAGGACTGGGACCTATCTGTCAAGAGAATCCGATGAAGGTGTGTTGCTGCTGGGCCAAAGTTTCAGGTTGCTCCCACTTTGATCTTTTCAACAGCAGCAAATCTGATTCACCAGCACCTTGCGGAGAAGGTATCCAGGCTTGTTGAGCCCTCTTCAGCCATCTTGCCCTGCTGGAAGAATCCGAGCGCCAAACAAGTGACTAAGTCCGAACGTAAAAATCTTCACTGGGGGAAGGTGCCAAAAGTATTTGGCTGGCGAGGCCCTTCTTTGGGTGCGAAATTCTAATTTCTCACCACTCTGAGCTTTCCCACCAAAAAGTCTACAGCTTCTCCAGGACCTTGTCCAGTGGCTATCCGACATTGTGAAGCCCTCTTCGCCCACAGCCCACTGCCTTGCCCAGTGCAAGTTCTTTTTAACATTTCTTTTTAATGCTTTTATGCAGACAAGCCGGACAACCAACAGACCCCTAACCCCCAACCGCTCCATGGTTGCTGCCAACACCACCATCGAAAGACATTAACATTACACAACATTCAGGATAAGTATACATGAATAGTAAATCAGCAAATGTTGAGAGAAAACTGATTCCAGCCCACGAGGCATGGAACAAGCCCACCACTCATTGCATATTTTCTTGTATTTTTGAGGGCAACCCCTCACCTTGCACACTGCCTCTTCGGCCATTGCGCACCTGTCCATCCAGCCATACCACTCTTCCAACTGGGGGGGAGGGGTGGGCGACCTCCAATGTTTTGCAATGTTTTGTTTTTCCAAAACCATGCCCATGAAGGCTAGTTTACGGGTGGCCCAGCTTTCCCCAACATCCGACATGATACCTAACAGAGCTACTCTAGGATCAGGCACCTGAAGCGTCCCCAAGACCCGTGCCAAAATCAGCATGAACACTCCTCCAGTATCGCTGAATCGCCGGCATCCCCATACCACCTGGAAAAAGGAGTCAGCAGGGGGTCGCACATCTCCAGCACCCACAATCCGGGCTTCTCCCCATTTTGAATAGCCGCAGAGGAGCATAGTAGATACGGTGGAAGTAATTGAAGTTGATCAGGTGGAGGCGACTGGAGATAACAAGAGTTCATGCAGCCATTTTTGCTTCCACCTAATCTTTATCCTCGAGGATCCCGACATCCCCCTCCCACTGGTCCTTCAGGGCTTTCAGCCAGTGAGGCAAGTTCATTACTAGTGTGCGGTATGTATGTGAGATCTGTTTAGCCTGAATTTTACCCAGCATTTTACCCAGAACTTGAATCTTCTGCAAGGTCGGTTTATGGGCACAAATGCGTGTCTTAGCTGTCAATATCAAAAGAATTGAGATTTATGCAGATGAAAGTCTGCTTTGAGCTAGTCATAGGAATGCATGTGGGACACCCCCCATACATCCTCAACCTTAGAAATACCTATGAGATCCAAGGATTTAAACCCCTGCAGCTGGGACACAGATGGCAGCCACCTTCCCCACCACAATGGTGTCACCCCTGTAATGCGCCCATACCAACCTATCTTTTTCAGAGCCCCCAGAACACTCCAGCAAGATCCTCGTAACCGGAGGGAGAGACTGTAGGATCCACGTGCCATAAAGAATTCAAAGAGCTGTGGAGACTTCCAGGGATTCCAGTTCCAGGTGGACCTACTATCCAGCTGGTCGGCAAAGAACTAGTCATTTATGGGGAGTATTTGCACAGCCCTGTAGTGAGTTCAGACTGGAATCGGCGAAGGAAACCAGCTGGGAGGGGTGAATGGATAGTTCTGTAGTATGTGTTGCAGCTGGGAAGGGTGATCATCTTGAAGATGGGCACCTGTCCCATACTAGAGATTGGCAGTTTGCTCCACCTATCCTTGTGAAACGTCATTTTCGCCAATATAGGGAGGCTATTAAATTCCCAACACTTGCCTGGATTTTGAGGTATGTGAATGCCCAAGTATTTAAACTTGGACTGCATCTCGGGACTCCCCCAGGTTCCCAGCAACTCAGACTTACATTTCCTCACAGGGAGACTATCACAGATTTGCACCAATTGACATGGAGGCCCAAGGCATCCTGAATACATCTATCATACTATGGACCCGTGGGATAGTAAGGCCACGCATACTCACATACAGCAGCACATCTTCTGTGTACAGAGCTATGTGGTCTTCATGACCTTCACTAGAGCAGATCTCCTAGTATTGTGTGTCTTTCCTGACCCAGGTCGCGAGCGGCTCCATGGCCAGGGCGAATAGAAGTGGAGATAACAGGCATCCCTGTCTCATGCCACGCTGGATTGGAAAGGGCTCAGACAATACCCCTTTCACCCGGACATGCACCCATGGAGAAGAGTACGGTAGCCTGATATTGGACCGGGGTCAAAGTTCATCCTCTCCAGGAAGGTATGCAAATACGCCCACCCCACCAAGTTGAACGCTTTCTCAAAGTCTGTTAAGATAATGGCTGCCAGGACTTCCAGTCTTGTGGCATGTACCAGGGCGACTTGCAGTCTCCTGATGCAATGTCTAATGCCTCTTTGCGGCATGAAGCGGTTTTGGTCCCAGTGGACTAAGGGGTGGATCATCCCAGCCAGTTTATTGGCAAGTACCTAAGCCAGGAGTTTCGCCTCTGCGTTGATCAGAGATATGGGTCTACATGATGCACACTCTTTGTGCAACATGACTATTGTATCCTCTTGTAAGTTCTGAGAGGACACCATCCTGAAGTGCCTGTTTGAACATGGATATTATATGAGGAATGAGTTCAGACACATAATTCAGAAAGAATTTAACCGGAAAGCCATTGGTTCTGGACATTTACCCAGCTGGCATGCCCCACAATGCGGACCCCAACTCTTCTTCCGTCAGCGGGAGGTTCCAGAGCCTCCCTCTCATCCCCAGAAAGTCTGGTCAGCGGGGCATCCAACAACATTGAGCGCTCCCTCCTCCCAGTATCTCTCTCAATGTAAAAGGGCAGCATAATACCTGAAAAAAGCATCTTTCTATCCCCAGTGAATCCGCCTCCAGACCTAGAAAGGGGTTGTGTATGGAGGTCACCCTCCTCACCTCCTGGTATATAGTCGCCAACCAGTGTATATGTTTTCCCACCTTGTCCCTGGATTCATATATTCTATGTTGAGCATCCCCGAGACTTTCCCTGGCCACCATCAGGGGGTGTAAATTCTTTGCTTTGGGGGAGAGGGACCACTTCGCCTCTAGCTGAGTGAGTTGTTGCTCTAGGTACAAAGACTTGTGTATACTGTGTAGCTTAGGCTAAGCAGTAGAGGACATGATCCTACCATGGAGGACCGCTTCTTCTAGGCCTCCCACATGAACACCGCAGAAGAGACCAAGCCCACATTAATTCAAAAGAATACGCCTCCTCCCGCAATTTGTCAACGTAAGCAGCTTCCTGCAGGAGCAAGCCACTAAACCTTCACCTCCCTCCCAGCCCGGTATCACCTCCGGTATCCAACATCTCAGGCAGTGATCGAATAAGCATCTGGGCAGTAGGCATGGGTGAATAATGACCTGGAAATCTTCAGCTGGGGTAAATAATTAGTCAATTCATGCTTGGGGTTGTGGACCTGCGAGTGGCGAGTGTTTTCGAGCGTATCAGGGTTGCAGAGACCCCAGACATCCAGGAGGCCCAGCGATTAAGCCCACCCCACCAAAAGAGAAGCCGTGGAGCAGTGAGGCCCAGTACTGTGAAGGGCAGGACTCATGACCGAATTGAAGTGGCCATCCACCACCATCTTGCATGCTGGGAGCTTTAGCAACAGGTTAGCCAAGTCACTCAGGGCCCTTTTAACCACGTGTGGGGGGACGTACACACTCACTATGTTTCACATTCGGCCCTCCATTTGGACGATTATCATCACACACTGACCCAACCTCTAGTGGACAAGATTTGCGAAGGAAGATAGCAACCTCCCTAGAGCTGCAGGTAAAGCCAGCATAGTAAACCCTGAAATAGCCGAACCTACCCACGCACATATACGGAGTGCCCAGCATGTACATCTTCTGTAGCAGGAGCATGGTGGGCGACCACTTCCAGGACCGCTACAGAATTGCTTCCCTCTTAAACTTGTTATTAAGGCCATTGACATTCTAGGGAACAAATTTAAAACTCAGTGTGCCTGACTCAAGCATAGTAAGGGTAGCAGGTTAGGCTTCCCCAAGCAGGGGAGGAAGCGACATGGTGTGGCCTCAGTAGGGGGGATAAACAAATAAAACTATTGAACAAAACCTCAAACGCCTCCCCTCCCTACACTTCACCCCATGAAGCATCTGTTGCCCCTGAAAATAGTATGAATCAACAAATATGAGGGGTAGCCAAAAACCAGACCCCCCCAGGCAAACACAGTAGTAGTAGACATTGCAGCAATCCCACAGTCAGGAATCTTTCCAAAGGCTAAAGGCATAATTTACAATGATTTGGCATTGGGCAGCACCGCAAGTCTTTTTACTGCGCTGCACTATGCCAAACCTAAAGGGGAGAAATGCACCGTATTTACGAGATACAGTGCATTCCTGCCCTTTCAGCTAGCATCAGCGCACAATTTTGTACCTAGCGCTAACACAGGCACCCTTGCACCCTGGTGCAAGGGTGTCAGCATTGTTGGTAGGATTTTTTTGGGCAGGAAGGAACGCCTTCCTGCACAAAATCAATCTATGGAGGCGTTTTCCTCTTTCAATGTGTGCTGCAGAATGCAGCACACGTAGAAAGAGGAAAAAATGAGGTGAAATAAAGATATCTCTCCTCGTTATGCCTGCCCTGGGGAGCAGGCGCGTTTACAGATCCTTGTAAATCTGGGAATTTGCCAAAACCTGCGGGCATTGCGTGGAAACACCCACCGCAATGCCCATGGAACGCATCTCTGATGCAGTATAAGGCAATGCAGTTACTTGCTCTGTGTTGCCTTACACCTTATGTACGAGGCCATGAAAAGCCACGAAAAGTGGCTTTGCGTGGCCTCGTAGATATGGGTCTGCACTCTGCGCCACCGGAGAGTCATAAAAAGTGACGCACTGGCGGCACAAGGGGCTTGTATATAACCCCCTCAGGGCCTCATTTACAATGATTTGGCGTAGGGCAGCGCCACAAGCATTATTGCTGCTCTGTCCTACGCAAAATCGAAAGGGCAGGAATGCACCGTGTTTACAAGATGCGGTGCATTCATGTCCTTTCAGCCAGCGCAAGTGCACAATTTGGTGCCTAGCGCCAACGCAGGCATCCTTGCACCATAGAGTTGCATTGTTGGCAGGATTGTTTTTGTGCACAAAACAATCCATGGAGGCGCTTTCCTCTTTCTATGTGTGCTACAGAATGAAGAGGGAAAAACAAGAAGAAATAATGATATTTCTCCTCTTTACGCCTACCCTAGAGAGGCATACAGTTTCTTGTAAGTCTGGGAATGTGTGAAAACCCATGGGTGTTGAGTGGGAACACCCACCGCAACTCCCATGGAACGCCCCCCTGATGCAGTGAAAGGCAACACAGTGACATGCGCTGCGTTGCCTTGCACTATCTTTGAGGCCATGAAGAGCCATGCAAAGTGGTTTTGCAAAGTGGTTTTGTGTGGCCTCGTAGATATGGGTCTGCACTCTGTGCCGCCAGAGCATCATAAAAAGTGACGCATCGGCGGCACAAGGGGCTTGTAAATAAGCCCCTAAGTGTGTTGGGAGGATCAGGAAATGTGAAGAGAGAAACTAATGTTCAGGCCAGAGCCTAAGGTCTCTGTGGGGATGCTATGTCACCACCGCCAGAGTAGGATACACAGGTTTTAAGTCTTGCATTCTCATTCCGCGATCGGGCCATACAGCATCTCTTCCCCCTGGAGCCGGGGGAAGGGAGTAATGAACATTTGACCAAGGGCCCTCTCCTGGCATCCACACTCAGTTTTGCCTTGGCGGCAGGCAGCCTGCACTCCTCTACCCACTGCCATGCGTTCTCAGGGGTGTCATAGAAGAAGGCTTTACCCCCATGCAACACCTTCAGCTTGGCAGGGAACAGCAGCATATATTGGAACTCCATTGCCCTCAAGTTTTGTTTGACCCCTTCAAAGGATTTACGCTGCTGCACTTTTGCAGTTTAATCGGGGAAGATCATGACCCTGTTGTTATCGCACTTAAGATCTGGGGTCTGCCTGGCTGTTCTCAGTATGACGTCAGTATGACGTCTCTGTCTAAGTAGTTCAGGACCAGCAGTATTACAGGGCGAGAAGGGGCCCTGGGAGGAGATTTGGGGATCAGGGCTCTGTGGGCCCTTTCCAGGATGAAACAATTAGAGGACTTGGCCTCCAGAATCCAGGAACTGAACTATCATGAAAAATTGTTCTGGCTTGGGATTCTCCGCACACTCTTGGACCCCAACCAGGTGAAATTTATTATGCCTTGAGCGGCCCTCCAAATCTGCAGTCCAAACCTCCACTGTTGACACCTCTAGGAGGCGCTTCACCTCCTTGGCCAATGATTGGACTTTGTCCTACACACTGGAGATCCGAACCTCAGTCGTATGGTCTGCTAGCTTCCGCATGTCTTTCTGCAATAGGGAGACCTCTGTGCCCACTCCTCCAATCTGCCTCTCTAGTGCCTCTCTGGACTCCCTGAGGCCTGCAGGATAGTTGCCGGGGAGGCCTCAAATGCCAGCAGGATTTGGCAAGAAGCCTCAGCAGAAGCCACCCCTAGTAAATTTGTTTTGTTCTTGCCCATGATGCCTGGGGCAGAGCAGGGGAAGGAGGAGTCTCCCGACACCATCTGGGCTCTGCTGCAACCTTAAGGTCCCCTGTGTATGCAGGCCCATCTTAGTTCCCAGGCCCGTCGAGAATGCAGGAGGTGGGGGGCACTCCCCTTATGGTCCTCAAGGCAAAGCACAGGGCCCACAAATGTCCTACAGCCAGGAGCAACACCCGCTCATCCAGCCAGGCTGTCCATCGAATTGCTAAATCCTGTGACAGTGCTGATCTCAGTCTCTTGCACTTGTCCCTCGTAGTGGGCTGAAGCAGAAGCACGGCTGGGCTGTGCCCAACACCTCCGGTACAGGCCCCATGGCAAGCCGGGAGTCCCCGTTGGGCTGCGCTCACTCCGCCGGAAGTCCAGCAGTTCTCCAGCCATTCTTACTGGCCCATTATTTCCTCAAGCAGACGGCCCTCCCCGCAGCCCTGCACTGGTCCCCCACGGGCCTCATTTGCCCCCTGCCATGGGTCCACCACCATCCAAGGGGGCCCGGCACCACACTCAGGGCAGGGCGCAAGAAGCTGCCGTCTGCCCCACTGCCTAGCGCCAAACCTCAGCTGAAGCCCGGACACCGCTGGCTCCTCGATGTGCACACGTCGCACAAGCCTCCAGCAGCAGGCCGCAACCTGGCTGCACAACCGGTGGCGCTGGTTAGCTCGCCCGTGGTGCTGCCAAACAACCACCATTATTGACTCCGACACCAGGAGAGAGACAGGGGCAGCCGTGATGTTCAGGATTCAGAAGGATTTATCGGGGTATTGGCTGAGCTCTAGATCTGTGCGGCCGCCATCTGAGGCGTCCGGCCTTTCCCCTCCACCCCCCCTCCCCCCTCCCCTCTTACCACTAAGGATTTTTGTCTTTCTTTTCAGAGGCTAGGACCCTGATTTATAACTTGGCGGAGAGAGAACTCAATTAAAACAGCGACAGAGTTCCTTCCCCACCAAAGCTATGGCCTGCCAATTTAAATGCCGGTGGACCATAGTTTGACGACGGCAGAGACTATTCTGTCTCCACCGTGGTCAAACTTCTCCAATGGTTCGATGGTGTAAGGGCTGTTGGAGGTTTGGATATATGTCCATCCACCTAATTTAGATGGGCAGAGATACAGCTGATTTTCAATGCCTGTCACCGCCAGAAATTCTGCAAGAATCTGCATTATTACACAAAAGATTAATACTGTGTTTTGCACTATTTCTTAGCACAAAAATGCCTCCACATAACTCTTAATTATGTGAGCAGGAGTAATCAAATTGTTATCGGTAATTCTGCATCAAAGAGTAACGTGGAATTACCAAAATTAATGTGATTACTCCGATGTAGCAGAAATTCCGCCGGGCCTACTCTTATCTACCCATCCCAATCTTTCCTCTGAAGCAGGTATGTGCTATATAAATGCTAATTATCATTAAGAGATTTAGGGATATTAGTCGTTCTGAGTTGCTCTGGTGAGCTCTGTTCCAGAAATGGGTATCCTTCTTACAAAGTACTTACAATCACTGTTACAAGCGCAGATGTCTTGCTGAAAAGTGCTGGTGTTATTCTACTAAAGGTACAGCAGGTCTGTTGAGAAGTGCTGCTTCTGGAAGTGGAGCTATGTTGAAAACTGTTGACAATATAAATTCAAAAGCATGGCAGCCATGTTGAAATGTACAAGTCCTCATATAGTGGTGAGAACATGAATGCCTGGAACCAATACATGTTGGCCCTCACGCTTTTCCATCTCTATTCAGAGTTGCTCACTCAAGGGTGTCTGAACAGCAAAATACATTTAAAGATTTTTTAATCATTTTGGTTGTTGGTTATTCTCCTCTGGCCTCAGGGGCTTTATTATATGGTACGGTGCAGTAGGGTATGGTATTGTATGGCATTATATGGTATGATACGGTACAGTACGGTATGATACGGTATGAAATGATATGGTCTAGTAAGTATGGTATAGTATTGTATGGTCTGATATGGCACGGTACGGGATAATATGGCACGGTACGGTATGGTATGATACAGTATGCTATGGGATTGTATGGTATGGTACATTACAGTATAATGTGTTATGTTATGGTATGGACTGGTATGGTAGGGTTTAGTAAGGTACTATATTGCATAGTATTTAGCCCTGCCCGTTGCATGCTGAGTAGTCCGTTAGAAATCTGGGTGCTCCATATGTTCGGTTCTGAGATTTCACACTGACTGGAGTAATGGTGGTCTGGAGTCATGGTGGACGGGATTCATGGTGGTCTGGGGTCATGGTGCTCTGGAGTCATGGTGGACTGGAGTCATGATGGACTGGAGTCATGGTAGGCTGAAGTCATGGTGGTGTGGAGTCATGGTGGACTGGAGTCATGATGGACTGGAGTCATGGTAGGCTGGAGTCATGGTGGTGTGGAGTCATGGTGGGCTGGAGTCATGGTGGGCTGGAGTCATGGTGGACTGGAGTCATGGTGGTCTGGAGTCATGGTCGAGTGGAGTCATGTAGTCTGGAGTCATGGTGGTCTGGCGTCATGATGGACTGGAGTCATGGTGGTCTGGGGTCACGGTGCTCTGGAGTCATGGTGTTCTGGAGTCATGGTAGACGGGATTCATGGTGGTCTGGAGTCATGGTAGACGGGATTCATGGTGGTCTGGAGTCATGGTAGACAGGATTCATGGTGGTCTGGAGTCATGGTAGACGGGATTCATGGTGGTCTGGAGTCATGGTAGACGGGATTCATGGTGTTCTGGAGTCATGGTGGACTGGAGTCATGATGGACTGAAGTCATGGTAGGCGGGAGTCATGGTGGACTGGAGTCATGGTGGTCTGGCGTCATGGTGGACTGGAGTCATGATGGACTGGAGTCATGGTAGGCTGGAGTCAAGGTGGTCTGGAGTCATGGTGGGCTGGAGTCATGGTGGACTCGAGTCATGGTGGACTGGAGTCATGGTGGCCTGGAGTCATGGTGATCTGGAGTCATTGGATTTGTACATTTAGTTTTAAACATTTTCGGAGTTGACATCTGGTCAGAATTGGCCTGATGTTCTGCTGTAAATGGCTTCTTGTTTTGACCCGTTCAGAACTTACCTTCAGCGGTCATTGTTCCATTGGTGAGTCTACCGCCTAACCACTTTGGCCAGAGCCTTGTGGGGCTGCTAGCCAAGCAGGCACCCACAGGTCCATCTTTAGTGCCTCTTCTAGTTTCATTGGAGCAAGTGCAGTGTGCATCTCCACCTGCGTGAGCTAGCTCTCAAGTGATTGGGGACTCCCTGGTGTGCCTTTTCAGCATACCTAAATTCTGGTCCCAAGTTTGCTGAAAAGAAACCTGTGTGCCTAGCTTCACCACACGTGAAGGCAGAACCCTAGGTGCCCATCATCAGCAGACATCAGCTAAGGTCTCACATAGGCAGGCAGGAGCCACAGGTGCATGTCATCAGCAGCCATTGGCTAGGGTCTGAAGAGAGCAGGCAGGTTCCCTAGGTGCACACCATCATCAGGCATGGGCTAGGGTCTGACATGGGCAGGCAGGAGCCCGAAGGTGCCCCTCATCTGCAGACATGAGCTAAGGTCTGAAGTGGGCAGGCAGGAGGCCGGGTTCACATCATCAGCAGACATGAGCTGAGGTCTGACATAGACAGGCAGGAGCCCCAGGTGCATGTCATCATCAGACATTGACTAGGGTCAGACATGGGCAGGCAGGAACCCGAAGGTGCACGTCATCAGCAGACATGGGCTAGGGTCTGACGTTGGCCGGCTTGAGCCCAAAGGTGCACTTCATCAGCAGACATGGGCTAGGGTCTGACAAGGGCCAGCAGGAGCACGAAGGTGCAAGTCATCAGCAGACGTGTGCTAGGATCTGAAGAGAAAAGGCAGGAGCCCTTGGTGCATGTCATGTAATCAGCAGAAATGGATTAGTGTTTGACATGGGCAGACTGGAGTCCCAGGTGCACATCATGAAGAGATATGAGCTAGGGTTACACATGCCTGCAGGAGCCCCCAGTGCACTTAATCACAGACATGAGCTGAGGTCTGACATAGGCAGGCAGGAGCCCCAGGTGCATGTTATCAGCAGACATGAGCTAAGGTCTTACATAGGCAGGCAGGAGCTTGTCATCAGCAGACATGGGCAAGGGTCTGAAGTGGGCAGGCAGGAGCCCCAGGTGCATCTCATCAGCAGACATGGGCTAGGGTCTGAAGTGGGCAGGCAGAAGCCCCAGATGCACGTCATCAGTAGAAATGAGCTAAGGTCTGAAGTGGGCAGGCAGGAGTTTGAGGTGCACATCATCAGCAGGCATGGTGTAGGAAACTGGGTATTTTGTTGCAGTACACCCCACTTTTTGCCTGGTATTTGATGCAAATTTTACTGAAGTGTACTGGGTTCCTGCTAACCAGGTTCCCAATACCAGTGTTCTTTCCCAAAACTGTAAAATTGTTCCCCCAATTGGCAAAACCTTTATCACCCTCGGTAAGTCCCTAGTAAATGGTACCCTCATACCTAGGGCCTGAGTTTCTACAGAGGGTCCCTAAGGGCTGCAGCACGAATCATGCCACCCTTAGGGACCCCTCACCAAGCACATTGCCATTGCAGGCTGCGTGTCTTGGTGCAGACAAAAGTGAAAAAAACACGTCATTCATTCCTGTGTGCCATGTCGCTTACCACTGCATATAATATTTGTAAGTCATCCCTACAGCAGGCCTGACAGCCCAAAAGACAGTGTGCTTAATATTATATGTGAGGGCATGAGCAGATATGCCCCTGTGCTAGTCAGCCCAATTGCTGTCAGTGCAAGTGACCAGGGAAGCCATTTTAAACCATGTACTGGACACCAGTGAAAACGAGTTCCCCAGCTACATGATGGCTTCACTAAAAATAGGGATGTTTGGTACTAAACATCTCGTCTTGGTAAACCCACTCTGATGCCAGTGTTGGATTTATCAAAGCATTCACTCAGAGGGCACCTTAGAGGTGCCCCTTGAAAACCTACCAGCCTCTGGTGTGCTTGCTGACTGGATTCTGACAGCCTGCCACCCGAGACAAGTTCCTGACCTCGCAGGGTGAGGGCCTTTTGCTCTCAGGAGGTCAGGAACAAAAGCCTGTCTGGGAAAAGAGTTAAAAGCCCCCTACCACAGGATGACCTGCTGATTAGCCTCCTTGGGCTGGCGAGCTTCAAAGAAGCCGCCGCCTTTGGAATGCGGATCTGGCTCCCCTCACAGGAGTGGAAGCCACCTCCCCCGTCCCGAGCCCACTTGGCACCTGGACAAGTGGGAAAATTAGCTAGACAGGTAAGCGTGCCACACCCAGGCTAGTACCACCCCTAGAGTGGGCTAACTGCGAGGTGGACACGAAATTTCAGAAGTAGCCATCTTTGTGATTAAATACTTAGAAGTTCTGGGACAGGGTTATGTCCACTTCCCACAGGAAGTGGTCATGTATAGGGCTTAGTGAGCCCAAGGGTCAGTAGCCCATTGCCTACTACCCTACTATCCTAATGCACCTATATTCAGTATATAGGGGAGGCTCTGGCACCAGAGAAGCAGATCCTGACAACCCAAGAACAGGGACATCTGAAGGATTTTGGGGGCCCTGGGTCAAACGTAGTTTGCGGGCCCCTGCTCGGAACAGAGTTTAATTTATGATCCAATGTCAGCTTTTTCATGTCCTCTTTGGACAGTTTACTGGTCGTGCACAGACACACTCATCCAAATTCTAAATGTCTTTACATCTAATATTCAGGGATAGTGATGTGTGTTTTCAGTATTGTAGTACAACAGCAGCTCGCTAATAATATGACAAATAATCTCTGTGAGCCACTTCCATTTCTCATATGTGAAGTCCTGTTTCGATCTTAAAGGAACTTTTTTATGGATGTTGGATGGTATTGAAAAGCATAAACACATTTCTCTCCATAATGTCTGTAAAAGACTCCCACACATCACCCCATGTTAAAAATCAACTAAAAGAAAATGGTATTTAAAACAATCTATGTTTAAGGTACATTCAAGGTCATCAGGGGAGGACTTTGTGGAGAACAGAGCTGGCTGTATCAGGGGGGGGCCCTAAAAGGCTGGGGCCCTGGGCCAGAGCCCACTTTGCCCATGCCTTAAAACGTCTCTGCCTACGAAGTGAGAGGACCCCAAAGAGCCACAAAAGCAGAAGAAGACTGAAGAGAGCACCTGACTTGGCCCAAGCCCCGCCGGCCTATCTACAGCCCTCGCCGAAAACTCCACCAAAGTCAACGCGTCCTACAGGTGTGACTCCAGAAACTTAGGAGGACTGCCTGCCTTTGAAAAAGACTCAAGACCTCCTGTGAACAGCGGACCTGTTCAAGAAGAACCTCTAAAGAAGCGATTCTGAGGCCTCCAGATACACCAAAACCCGACACCTGCATCCAACACTGCACCCGTTGGCGCCGGCCCGAGCTGAAGTTGGTCAACAGTGCCAACAAGCTTCCCCAGTCCTCAAGAGCCTGAGTCCATCGCGGCTTAACCCCTCCTAGACTCTCCAACGCCGCCTGCAGCCTCTTCACACAGCCCCCCTCCACCGCGACTGCTCCGGTAAGAAAAACCTGATGCCCAAAGTCACCTCTGCACCCGGCACCCCTGGGCCTTGGAGAAGAGTACCAAAGGTGTCCCCCCGTACCCAAGCATCGTAAGGACTAAGCCCACTTGCTTGTTCAGCCCGACTGGCTTCCTAACCAGAACCTGCAGCCAAAAAGGCTGATCCCCATTGAAACGCATTGGGCTCCCGATGCTGATTTGCACCCTGCACACGGCCGCCCTCGTGCCGCCGGTGGTGTACTGTTGGTGCTGCCCTGGACCCTGCCCACCACTCACCTTAACTCCTGGAGATTGGTCCTGTAAGTCGATGTACTGTACCTGTTTGCTGAACGTGTTCTTCCTTCCATAGGATAACATTGCAGAACTCAGAAATTGCACTGTGTCCACTTTTTAAAGTGAAAAGAATTTCTATCTGAGAACATACTTACCTGAACGATTTTTCTCTGATGCCTAAACATATATAAAGATACTTCCTATTTTTATAAATTGGTGTGGATCTCCTTTTTGAGTCGTGTTATCATTCATTAATCCTTTTGTGAATTTCCAAATGTCTTACACTCCTCTGTGTTAAGCCTAAGGCTGGTCGGCCACACTACCCCCTTATAGAGCACTTTGGAATTGCATAGCAAGCCCTGTTCACTAGTAAGGAAATCTCTGGACTTTTTACACTGTATATCAGATTATTGAGATTATACATAAAGAGCCAGCTTCCTACATTGGTGGTACAGCGGTGGGAAAGAAGACTAGACATTTGCTGTACCACTTGGTTGATAAGGGATGTCACAAAAGAATCCAAAATTGTCGTAAGATAAAAAATCGTTTTCCAATTTTTGATTTTTCTAAATTGTTTTAAAATAGCTGTTAGGGCTTGGCTTTGTAAAACTGTTTAGAATTTTAAAAGTCTTTTTAGTAAGTTAGGCCTTTTAGAAAGTATTTTACCATTTTTGTCACTTTTCTAAAAAGGTCCCAACTCACTTAAAACCATGACTGATGCACCAGGTACTTCCAGGAGCTCGAACTTGGGCTGTACAAAAACCTTACGTTGGACAGACTTAAGGCCCTGTGCAAAGCATGGAACCTCCCCATGGTATCTAGACCCACAAAAGCCCATCTGCAAAAGTTGCTTGCAGAAAATGCTAGAGCCATGGAAGAGGATGCAAACCCCCCTGCAGAAGAGGAGGCAGATGAAGATCAAGCAGTGGGTGAAGTTGACTTTGATTCCAACACTGCCCCTCAGAAAGCGATACCTTTGGGAGCACTCCTGGTAGTGTCTCCAAAGAAATAGATACTGAAGATGCAGATCTTCAGAAGCTGGCCAAGAGGATAGAATTAGAGGCTAAACTCCTGGCCATAGAAAAAGAAAGAGCTGAGATGGGCCTAGGACCCATCTCTGGAGGCAGCAAAATCATAACTAGGGAGGAGAATCCAGACCCTAAAATCCCCAAAGGGATTGTCCCTAAATATACAGAAGGTGATGACATCACAAAATAGTTTGCAGCTTTTGAGAGAGCCTGTAGAGCAAGGAAGGTCACCCGGAAGTATTGGGGCTCTCTCCTTTGGGAACTGTTCTCAGATAAATGCAGGGATAGACTCCTGACATTGAATGAGGCAGATGCCGAGTCCCATGACCGCATGAAGGCTACCCTGATTGAGGGCTTTGGACTCACCATGGGTGAGCATAGTATCAGGTTCGGGGAGACTCAGAAAACCCAGGGTCATTCCTGGGTTGATTTTGTAGGCTTTTCATTAAAAACACTAGGTGGTTGGTTAAAAGGTAGCAATATGGATGATTATGATAGGCGTTTACAATTTACTGATGAAAGAGCATCTGTTAAGTAATTGTGTTCATGAAAAGTTGTATCAATACCTGGTGGGCCTGGGGCCAGTCTCTCCCCAAACGTTTGGGAGGAAGGCAGATCATTGGGTAAAAGCAAGAGTGACCAAGACTAGGGATGTTGGGGGTGACCTAAAGAAAGAAGCCAACCCCCTCTCCCTTTCCCCCACAAGAGAAGAAGATGGACCCCTCTGAAGACCGATATAAAAGTAAGAAGTCCTGTGTCGGCCCAAAAAACCCTGCTCAGGAGGGTGGTCCCCGAGGCACTTCACAAAACAAAAGTGGATACCAGGGTAAGAACTGGGACCCCAAGAACAATTGGTGCCTTAACTGTAACAAGAAAGGACTGTAACAAGACAGGTGACCTAACGAAGGACCCTTCCTGTCCTAAAAACAAACCCACTAGTACACCTCCAGGTGTTGCCAGTGTAGCCTTTGAGGGTGATTCCTCAGATGAGGAAGTCCTCTTAGCCTTTCACTGGAAAGTGGGCCCAAAAGGTGAGTTGAACATTCACGAGTGGAGTAGACACTTCCACCACCTACTGGTGAATGGAGTCCAAGCCACTGCCCTGAGAGATACCTTTGCCAGTCACACTGTTTTTTTTTGTATTTTTTCCGGAGTTTTATATAGCGCAAACTTGACCCAAAGGTATCAGAGCGCTTTACATGCACTGTTGTGCATGACAGGCTGGTTCTCTCAAACCAGTATATCCCAGGTGAGGCTGAAATAGTAAGGGCTATCCCATAGGAGGTTACTGTTAGGCCTGTAGCTTTAGTGCCCTTAGAAATAGCTGGATCCCTTTGTTGGAGAAGGGTGGTAGTCAGTAAGGCAGTAAAGACCGCCCCCTTGACTGACTCCTTGGAAATGACCATCCAGAGGTTGATCTGAGCCAAAGTGAGGGACTGGTCCAGTGGCAGTCCTCACACAAGGACGCTGGAAGTACTGACCCTGCAGTTAGTGCAAGTAAGCCCCAGAAGAAAAAGAGGATTGTAGGAAAGGTGGGCAACTTTTAGCCAGAGGTCCAGTAAGCCAAGGAGATCATGCCCCTGCTGGGTAGGGATCTCTAAGTGACCCTGTTGAAGCCCTACCTATCCCACAAGAAGTCCTGACTAGTCAGGCAAATGTTAAGCCTGAGATGGTGGCTCCACAGCTAACAGAGGAGAGAGTGGAAGGAGGTTGTAGTAATCCCCCACTCTAAAACAGCAGACAGGCAACCTGAACCCAAAGAAGCCTGTATGTTTGCACCTTCACCTGTCAGTGAAGAGCTAAAAGTGTGGTTCTGGGCAGTGAACGCTGTCAGTGGCCTCTGCTGGGTGTTGGCCTTCATGACTGCACTGTCCTTGGCATGGTGGTCTGACCCCATGTCAAATAGCAAGCTAGGCCCTCTGACCCTGGTGGGCATGGTGGGGTTACTCAAGTTGTAGGGGGGTTGCCCTGGCTAAGATAGGGTTAGCAAAGGTGGATACCTCTGATCCCAGAACAAAAAGATTGGGCCAGGACTCTAAAGAAGCAAAGGGCATTTTAAATTGGGTCCCAACACTGTTGAGGTAGATCAGCTCCCCAGAAGGAATTACCTAGACAGGAGGATGTTAGGCAGAGTAGGCCCTACAACAATCCAGTCTATCTCCTTACTCTTCCTCGCCTGACAGACTAGGAAGACACCCCCAGGTTTGGCTGCGTCTCCTGGGGGGAGGGGGGGTTGTGTAGGAAACTGGGTTTTTGTTGCAGTACCCCCCACACACACACACTTTTTTGCCTGGTATTTGATGCAGCTTTGACTGAAGTGTACTGGGTTCCTGCTAACCAGGCCCCCAGTACCAGTGTTCTTTCCAAAAACTGAACAATTGTTCCCCCAATTGTAAAAACCTTTAGCACCCTCTGTAAGTCCCTAGTAAATGGTACCATCATACCTAGGCCTGAGGTACTACAGAGGGCCCCTTAGGGCTGCAGCACAAATCGTGCCACCCTAAGGGACCCCTCACCAAGCACATGCATGACTGCCATTGCAGACTGAGTATCTTGGTGCAGGCAAAAGTAAAAACACAACATGTCACACATCCCTGAGCACCATGTCCCTTACCACTGCATATGGTATTTGTAAATCACCCCTACAGCAGGCCTGACAGCCCTAAGGCAGGGTGCTTAATATTAAATGTGAGGGCTTATCTTCATGAGTAGATATGCCCCTGTCCTGGTCAGCCCTATTGTTGCCAGTGCAAGTGACCAGGGAAGCCATTTAAAACCATGTTCTGGACACTGGTGAAAACGACTTCCCCAGCTACATGATGGCTTCACTGAAAATAGGGCTGTTTGTTACAAAACATCTTGTCTTGATAAACCCACACTGATGCCAGTGTTGGATTTATCAAAACATGCACTCAGAGGGCCCCTCAGAGGTGCCCCCTAAAAGCCTACCAGCCTCTGGTGTGCTTGCTGACTGGATTCTGCCAGCCTGCCAACCAAGACAAGTTTATGACGTTCGAGGGTGGGGGCCTTTTGCTCTCAGGAGGTCAGGAACAAAAGCCTATCCAGGACTAGCCTTCTTGGGCTGGCAAGCTTCAAAGAAGCCGCTGCCTTTGGAATGCAAATCTGGCTCCCCTCACAGGAGATGAAGCCACCCCCCTCGTCCCTAGCCCACTCAGCTCCTGGACAGGTGGGAAAATTAGCTGGTCAGGTAGGTGTGCCACCCCCAGGCTAGTACCACCCCTAAGGTGGGCTAACTGCGAGGTGGACACAAAATTTCAGAAGTAGCCATCTTTGTGAATTCTCAGACAGGGTTGTGCCCACTTCCTGCAGGAAGTGGTCATATAGGGGGCGTAGTGACCCAAAGGGTCAGTAGCCCATTGGCTACTGACCTACACTCCCCTAATCCCCCTAAATTCAGTATTTAGGAGAGTGCCTGGCATCAGAGAAGCAGATCATAATGACCCAAGAAGAGAGAGGATATCAAAGAGCTCCAAAAGCAGAAGAAGACTAAAGGGAGCAGCTAACTTGGCCACAGCCCGTCTGCGTGTCTGCAGCCCTCGGCCAAAACTGCACCAAAGTCAACTCATCCTGCAGTTGTGATTCCAGAAACTTGAGAGGACTGCCTGCCTTCAAAAAAGATTCAAGACCTCCCGTGAGCACCAGACCTGTTTAAGAAGAAACTCCAAAGAAGAGACTCTGAGGCCTCCGATACCGCCAAAACCCGACACCTGAAGCAACCACCGCACCCTTCGCCTCCGGCCCGAGCTGAAGTGGGTCAATGGTGCAAACAAGGTTCCCCAGCCCGCCAGAGCCTGAGTCTATCATGATTTCACCCCTCCTGGACTCCCCGACGCCGCCTGCAGTCTCTGCATGCAGCCCCCCTCAACTGCGACTGCTCTGGTAAGGAAAATGCGACGCCCAAAGTCACCTCTGCACCTGGCGCCCCTGGGCCTTGGAGAAGAGGACCAAAGGTGTCCTCCATACCCGAGCATCGTAGGGCCTGAGCCCACTTGCTGGTTCAGCCCGACTAGCTTCCTAACCAGAACCTGCAGCCTCTTTTTACAGAGACCGATCCCCATTAAAATGCATTGGGCTCCCGATGCTGATTTGCACCCTGCACACGGCCGCCCTCCTGCCGCTGGTGGTGTACTGTTGGTGCTGCCTTGGACCTTACCCACCACTCACCTTAACGCCTGGAGATTGGTCCTGTAAGTCGATGTACTGTACCTGTTTGCAGAACTTGTTCTTCCTTCCATAGGATAACATTGCAGAACTCAGAAATTGCACTGTGTTTTCTTTTTAAAGTGAAAAGAATTTCTTTTTGAAAACATACTTACCTGAACGGTTTTTCTCTGATGCCTAAACATATACAATGATACTTGCTATTTTTATAAATTGGTGTGGATCTCCTTCTTGAGTCGTGTTGTCATTTATTAATCACTATGTGTATTTGCAAATGTCTTGCACTCATCTGTGTTAAGCCTAAGGCTGCTAAACCACACTGCCTTCTAATAGAGCACTTTGGGATCACATAGCAAGCCCTGTCCACTTGTGAAGGAACCCTTGGACTGTTGCACGGTATATCCGATTATTGATATATCACATAAAGAGCCAGCTTCCTACACATGGGCTAGGGTCCGAAGTGTCAGGCACCAGCCGCAGGTGCACGTCATAAGCAGACATGGGCTAGGGTCAAAGTGAGCATTCAGGAGTCTGAGGTGCATGTCATCAGCAGACATGATCTAAGGTCTGAAGTGGGCAGGCAGGAGTCGGAGGTGCACGCCATCAGAAGACATAGGCTAGGGTCTCAGTTAGGCAGGCAGAAGCCCCAGGTGCATGTCATGAGCATACATGAGCTAAGGTCCAACATGGATAGGCAGGAACCCCAGGCGGACATCGTCAGCAGACATGAGCTAGGGTCTGAGATGGGTAGTCAGGAGCCCCAGGTGCACGTCATCAGCAAACATGGGCTAGGGTCCGAAGATGGCAGGCAGGAGCCCCAGGTGATCAGCAGACATGATCTATGGTCTGAAGTGGGCAGGCAGGAGTCGGAGGTGCATGTGTTCAGCAGATCTGAGATAGAGTCTAAAGTACGTAGAGTGGAATCTCTGGTGACTACGAGGGTCTCAAACAGGCAACAAGGAAGTGCAGGTGCGCCTCTTCAGCAGATATGAGCTGGAGAGGCAAGCAGGCAGGATGGACGCTGAGTGTGCGTCTTCAGCAGATATGAGCTGGAGAGGCAAGCAGGCAGGATGGACGCTGAGTGTGTGTCTTCAGCAGAAGCGGTTTAGGGTCTCAAGTGAAGAGGATTGAGACTGGGAGGCATGTTTCGGCAGACATAAGCTGGGGTCAGAAGTGGGCAGGCAGAACACCAGGGTGCACGCTTTTAGCAGACATGAGCTAGGGTTTAAAGCGCAAAGGGAGGAGGACCGGGTGCACAACTTCAGCAGGAGTGAGCTAGCGTCTCAAACAAGCAACAAGGAAGCCCAGGTGCATGTATTCAGCAGGTGTTTTGCTAGACTGTCAGGTGGGCATTATGGAGGCCTAGGTGCGTGATTTCAGCAGATGTGAGCTAGGTCTCAAGCAGACAGGTCAGAGGCCTGGCATTGTGCATCCTCGGCAAACATGAGGTACTTCCCAAGTGGGCAGGGGAGCAGTCTGGGTGCGTGATTTGAGCAGATGCGACCTAGGTCTCAAGCAGGCAGGTCAGAGGCCTGGCTTTGTGCATCTTCCGCACTCATGAGCTAGGTCTCAAGCAGGCAGTATTGGCCTGGGTGTGCATCTTCTGCAGACATGAGCTAGTTCAAGTGGGCACGGAAGAGGCCAGGGTGCATGACTTCATCAGACGGGAGCTAGGTCTTGAGCAGGAAGGATGGAGGTATGGCCCTGTACATCTTCAGCAGGCATGAGCTAGATCTCGAGCAAGCAGTATGGAGGCCTGACCAAGAGCATCTTCAGCAGACATGAGCTAGTTCAAGTGGGCAGGGGAGAGGCCAGGGTGCATGAATTCATCAGACGGGAGCTAGGTCTTAAGCAGGAAGGATGGAGGTATGGCCCTGTACATCTTCAGCAGCAGACATGAGCTAGGTCTTGAGCAGGAAGGATGGAGGTATGGCCCTGTACATCTTCAGCAGACATGAGCTAGGTCTTGAGCAGGCAGGACGGAGGCCCGGCACGTGTGCATCCTCAGCAGACATGAGTTAGTTCTCAAGGAGGCAGAACAGAGGCCTGGCCTTGTGCATCCTCAGCAGACATGAGCTAGGCCTCAAGCAGGCAGGACGGAGGCCCGGCACGTGTGCATCTTCTGCAGACATGAGCTAGGTCTCAAGCAGGCAGGGGAGAGGCCGTGGTGCGTGACTTCAGCAGATGCGAGCTAGGTCTCAAGCAGGCAGTATTGGCCTGGGTGTGCATCTTCTGCAGACATGAGCTAGGTCTCAAGCAGGCAGGGGAGAGGCTGTGGTGCTTGACTTCAGCAGATGCGAGCTAGGTCTCAAGCAGGCAGTATTGGCCTGGGTGTGCATCTTCTGCAGACATGAGCTAGGTCTCAAGCAGGCAGGGGAGAGGCTGTGGTGCTTGACTTCAGCAGATGCGAGCTAGGTCTCAAGCAGGCAGTATTGGCCTGGGTGTGCATCTTCTGCAGACATAAGCTAGGTCTCAAGCAGGCAGGGGAGAGGCCGTGGTGCGTGACTTCAGCAGATGTGAGCTAGGTCTCAAGCAGGCAGTATTGGCCTGGGTGTGCATCTTCTGCAGACATGAGCTAGGTCTCAAGCAGGCAGGGGAGAGGCCGTGGTGCGTGACTTCAGCAGATGTGAGCTAGGCCTCAAGCGGGCAGGGGAGGTCTGGGCGAGCGTCTTCAGGAGACGCGAGCCACGGTCTCTAGCGGGCAGCCAGGAGGCCCACTTTCCTCCGTCCCCAATTGTACTCTACCTTTTCTGCGTCTTCTAAAGAGAACTAAAGCTGCCTTTGGTCACAGCGCTTACCCTTCTATGGTCACCCCTGAGAAGATTAACCCTTTCATTAAGAAAGCCTGACCAGGGTCAAACTACTGCCCTGGCTCCAGACCGCGGATTCCCTTTGATCTCCTTACTATGGAGAAATTATTGGCAAATTCTAAGCTTCGCCACGTGATTCGTTTTTTTTTCTTCTTCTAAATTTGTAGAAAATTATTCTTAATCCTATTAGGTGGCCGGGCGCGGCCCCGCGTCCAATGTGTGGGAGTTTTTTTGTCCTGTGGCAGATGGACGCTGAAGGAATGCGTGGCCGCGGCCCCTTCCCGCGCTCTGGGAAACCCTTCCCGCCCTGCTCCCTCCAGCAGCCCCCCTAATCCGCCTCCCTGGCCTGCACATTGATGAATGTCCCCCTTTATGGCCGCCGATGTCACTCACTTAATTTCAGAGAAGAAAAATAATACCTAGCCATTAATGTGAATATTTGAGTTTATGGCCGCGAGATGAGTAATTGGGACATTACACGGGGACATCTTCTGATACATTATTCAGTTGCCCAGGCTGCATTAACCGCAGTTGGGGGAAAATTGCAATTTCGCCTCTTCCATCTTCTTTTTGTGGGGGGGTGGTGGGGACGGCCCCCGCTCAGACAAAAGTCAGTGTCTCTCACCCAAATTCTAGCTGACAATGCGTGTCAGCCCACACTGTGCCCCGGCCTTTGGGGTGCCAATCCCCTACCTCACCAGTGACATTTTTTCAAAGGCAGAGGGGATTTCTAGGCGACTCGACAGCACGCCACTTCCACGGGTTAGGGCTGAAAAGGAAATTATCCCCCAATTCTGCTGCAAGGCCGTTGCCATGTAGGCCAAGGGGTGAAATGAAGACAGCAGTTCATGAGCCTCTGCCCCAGCTCTGAGTTTCCCACAGGAAAGCAGATTCGCCTGCATTAAAGAAAAGTTTCCATTTCTGCAGCTAGTTTTAATGCCAAGGTTTTCATCCCACTGAATGCTTAAGAATGAGCACGTTTAACAAGATGTTAAAGGTAGGTAGGGACAGAGGTAGACGAGGTGAGCCACGCATTCAGACAGGTAAAAAAAAACCTCTTTATAAAGACAGCTAGCTAGATGGACAGACAAACTGAGGGACAGACAGGCAGACATGTAGGCAAATGTTATGCAGATTTGCAGAGCGCTCTATCACCTGGGAGGGTACGCTCGCACCAGGGCCGGCTTTAGCGCTGGGGGCGCCCTGTGCGACAATGTCTGTTGCCCCCCCCCCCCCCAATGACCACCTCTGCCGCGGATTCCCTCACTAGCACCCTTTAACAGTGCCTCTCAAGTCTCCATAACCACTGTATCTAGCGCCACTCACACCAGTGTAAGGTGTCAGAGCACTTTACACCACACACACATTGCACAGAGACAATCATATGTGTGTAAATCAGTGTATAGGAAATGTTACATCAGACAGTACTACAAGGTGTAGTGTAGGAGTGACATGTCATCAATACTGGTAGGCAATATAGTTTGAGTCCATATTCTGGAAAAGCACAAATTCAGAATTTAAAACGTAACATCATTGTTAGGGGTTCTCTTTCATAATAAGAATTGTTTTCTACCCAAAGGAACCCTTTTCACAAGATTAGGATGATGAAAGACTGGGCAAAAAACATTTAGCTCTAACATATACCTTGCAGTTTGCAGCAGCTCTAGGGTGACAGTGAATAGCTCAATGTTCTATATTAGGATTTTGACTTATAAACGACAAGTAACAATAGGACCTCTCTTGCAGAAGCAGTAACCCACTGACCTATTACATTATATGCACTTCCTTATCTGCATGGTACACGTTCTTAGCAGCAGGCATTTTAACCCTCTGCGCTACCTTAGGATGAGTCAAAACTTCCACAAGACAAACCTCCGGTCCCTTTCCAGGAAGACGATTAATCACCGGACTTTTCTTGACATTTGAATTGATGTCTGAAAGTTGCTGGAGGCCAGGAACGGGGCAGCAGGTGCTTTTAAAATGATAATACACATTTTCAAAAATGACGCCCCCACCCCAAGTCAACGCCCGGTGCGGTCGCACCGATCGCACCGCCCTAGAGCCGGCCCTGGCTCGCACTGAGCAGGTGTGACTCTAGGCACACCCAGGGCCTAGTGGGACTCCTTGAAAAGCCAGGTCTTCAGCTTCTTGCGAAATTCAAGAAGTGAGGAGGAGGCTCTTTTGTGTAGTGGGGGTCGTTCCATGCTTTAAGAGCGATGTAGGAGAAGGCTCTACAGCCGGATCTGGTTTTCTATGTGTGGGATTGGTGCATGTAGGAGTCCGGACGGGCGAGGTGTCTGGAAGGTTTGTGAAAGCAGATGCGATTGTTGAGGTTTGCAGGGCCTTGAAGGTGTGGGTGAGGAATTTAAATTGTGATTGTTTGTGAATGGGGAGCCTGTGAAGCTCCTCCAGGTGTGGTGTGATGTGAGTGCAACGTGGGAGGTTGAGAGTGATTCTGGCTGCCGAGTTCTGAATTGTCTGCAGCGTTTTGGTGAGTTTTTTGTTGTTCCCAGCATAGAGGGTGTTCCCACAGTCCAGCTTGCTTGTGACCAGGGCATGCATGAAGTTTTTCCGGGTACTGATTGGGAGCCATTTGAAAATCTTTCTCAGCATCTACAGGATATGGAAGCATGAGGTGATGACGGCATTACCGTGGGCGGTAATGTCGAGTTTGCTGTCATTGATGACCCGAGGTTCCTGGCATGGGTGGTGGGGGTAGGTGTCAGTCCTAGCTCTGTTGGCCACCAGGTGGAGTCCCACGGTGATGTGCTCTTCCGGAAGAGCACAGTTTCGGTCTTGTCGGTGTTCAGCTTTAGACAGCTGGTCTTCATCCAATGGGAGAATTCAGTCATGCAGACATTGAACTTGATCTGGTCACTGGGTGTTTTGTCTGTGAGGGAGAGAATGAGTTGCGTGTCATTGGTGTAGGCGAGGGCGTTGATATCGTAAGAGCGGAGGATGCTGCTAGAGGGGTCAAGTATGCATTGAAGAAGGTTCGGCTTAGGGAGGATCCTTGCAGAACTCCGCTGATGAGGGCTCGGGCGTCCGAGGTGTACAGTGCAATACTGACTGACTGAATCCTTCGAGTCAGGAAAGAGCATATCCAGCTTGTCCTTGGATTCCAATGTCGTGTAGGCGTTGGATGAGGATAGGTTGGGAGACTGTGTCTAATGCTGCGGAGAGGTCCAGGAGGATGAGGGCCGCCGTGTCTCCTCTGTCTAGAGTCATGCAGATGTCATCTGTGGCAGCAATGAGGGCAGTTTTCATGCTGTGGTTGGGTCTGAAACCCGACTTAGTGGTGCCAAGTAGTTGGTGGTCGTTGAGGTATTCGGTGAGGTGTCTGTTGATGATTTTCTCTAATACCTTGGCTGGGAATGGTAGAAGGGAGATCTGTCTGTAGATTGCAGGTGTTGAAGGGTCCGTAGAGGGTTTCCTAAGCAATGAGAGGGCAGTCATGTGTTTCCAAGCATCTGGGAAGGTTGTGGAAGAGGTGGAGGCATTCAGAATGGGTGTGAGCATGGCCCTGATGGGTTGCAGCCCCCTGGAGTAGAAATGGTGGTGGCAGGCATCCAATGGGGCACCTGAGTGGATGGACTTAATGGTGGCGGTGGTTTCTTCTGGGGTGATGATGGACCAAGTGGCTAGCATTGGCTCTTTGGATAAGATCAGGAGGCATTTGGCGAGGTCTGTCGGGTTTAGTTGCAGTCTGAAGTTGCTGTAAATGGCAGTGATTTTGTTGCTGAAGAATTGAGAGAGATTATACCAGAGGTCCTGCAAGGGGGTGATCGAGTTGGAGGTGGCTGATGGTGATGTGAAATCTTTCACAATGGCAAAGATTTCTTTGCTTCTGTTGGTGCAGGCTTCAATGCAGTCTGCCAGAGCTGCACGTTTGGTGGTCCAGATCATTTGTTGGTAGCATCTTAGGGCAGATTTGAACGTGCACCTGTCTGCAGGTTCCTTGCTGACTCTCAATTGCACTCCAGTGTTTGCAGTGGTGTTTCATCAGTCTGAGTTCCTCCATGTACTAACTGGCCTGGGGTCTAGATCTTGTTATAGTGCTGTGTTTGGGAGGGGGGGGGTAGTCAGTGCAGGAGGTGATCCAGATGTTGAAATTCTTGATGGTTAGGGGAGGCTGTTGCTGTGTTCAGGTCAGTGGGTGTTGACAGCAGTGTTCCAGTCCTTGTCAATGATGCTGTTCCAGTTTCAGCAGGCTGATCTTGTGGGTGTGCATGCCCATTGGACCAGGATGGGGATGCTGAACTTGACAAGGGTGTGGTCTGTCCAGGGGATAGGTGAGAAGCCATCGACTCGGATGTTGCTGAAGTTGGTAAATATAGGGTCCAGGAGGTGTCCTGCAACATGGTTAGGTCCCTATACTCGTTGGGTAAGGCCCAGGTTTCCAAGGTCTTTAATGAGTGCTCTTGAGTTGATGATAGACATGTAGCTTAATCTATAAACAACTAGACAGGTAGACGTAAGTTACTGCCAGAAGGGCTGATTTAACAGGTCAGTGTGTGAGCCATTTTATTGCTGTGTGTGGACCTGTTTTATGGTCTGGTGGTCCCGTTTGTACTGTTGATTTTCATGATACTGCCGCATACATTGCCTGCAGCAATGCATGTAGCAAGTAATGCAATGCAAGTAGTTTTCACACCTCTCAAAACACCTATACAGCGTGTTTTTACAAGTTCAAAATTACCCCGATTTGCACATTTGGGCCACTTTTTTAGCTATCTGATTAGCTAATTGGGTCCCCTTTTATTTTGTTGCCCAGGCCTATGTTCTATCTTAGGCTGACCCTGGATGGACAGGTAGACCGACAGATTGGATGGGTGGATAGATTGGGTGGATGGATGGAGAGATGGGCGGGTGGATGGATGGTTAGATGGATGGATAGATGGGTGGGTGGGTAGATGGGTTAATGGATGTGTGAGTGGATGATGGATAGATGGACCCATCAATGACAAATGGATGCACGGAAAGACAGACCTGCAGGTAGGTGAAGAATGATTGTAGCTGTGTACAAACTCGAAGATGCCGCAAAATAGATGACAAGTTATCCAGGCAAATGATCTTCTTTGGGATTATTAGTTTGGCAAACTGATCAGAATTCGGCAGCCAGAATCCCTCTCGACCTCCCATGCCACACTCGCATCACACCACATCTGGAGGAGCTTCACTGGATCCCCATTCACAAATGAACACACCTCACCCACACTTTCAAGGCACGTCATTCTTCATAGCAAGTTCGAGGACCTGTAAAATCATTCTGGACTTAATAATACTTGCATCCAAGTCATCCCCCAGGAGATAGACTGTGAAGGCATCCACAAATATGTCTCTGAAATTTTTGACACAATCCTGGAGTGACTGAGCGAGGACCCAATCTGCACAGATATAGCGCATAGAGTGTATTTGAGGTGGCCAAACAAAAGTGCCCTGCCAAAGTCTTGGGAGGATTACCTCATTCTCTGACAAAGAGTTAATTATGAAGAAAGCAAGAAAAGGGAGGGTCGATCTGTTATAACGGAGCTCACTTGTAACTCTTCCAGGATCTTTTCTTAGTGACTCCAAGTGATGTTCAAGCCAGTCATAGAGATCCTGAGCTCCAAAGGGATCAAATGCGGATGGAGTCACCTAGGGTGCTCATCCAATGGGAGGACCAAGAGCACGCTGTATCCTCTCTGAAAGAATCTCTGATACTTCTGCATCGAGAGCTCAAGGACGATGTAGAAGCTCGCTGCACCTGGGGCCAAGTAACGACCCTACCAGTGAAAAATGGCAGAGTCTCATGGCGATGAACCAAAAGATGTCCTAGCCTTGGTAAGATCAACACGAACAAAGAGTGCATTCTCCCACACAAGCGTAAACGCAGTAGTGATGCCGATAATACTGAACAGACTTCATAAGTCGATTGATTATGTCAAGTAAAGAGTTAAAGGCTCCTGGGTAACATTGGAGTGTGTTGCTGGTGCAAAGCTGGGAGGCAGTGAAGCAGACAGTTACATCTGTGTTGTGGGTGCTTGAGCGAAGGCTAGCCCACAATCGTGGGAATATGCAGCTAGGTAGAGAGGAGTTTGTTATTAGTTCTGGGATTTAGTGAATTTCCATGGGTTTTTCTAAATTTGGGGAGGGGAAGTTTGGAAACCACAAACCCCCAGAAAATCTGCAGTGGGCACCGAATTTTGAAGCTATAGAAGCCAGGACAATCGCAAACCAGATGGGACATCCATGACAACAACAAAAATACACAATAAAATGTCATTAAAGTGAGCCTCTTACAATGTCCAAGGCCTTAATAGCCCAGTTAAACGCTTAAGGCATCCTACTAGAGATGCTACCCCTTGGCGTGTGGGTTTGCTTCCTCCAAGAGACACACCTTCTTAGAGAGGATCAACGAGGAATGAAGAAGAATGACGTTACACCTATTCCCGCACAAAACTACACTTCTGCACTTATAAAATCATATTCATACCACCCACAGCACGGATTCCAAATACATTATGATACTTCTGAAAGCAACGTGTCCCTTCCACATCCTCCCAGATTCATAAACATGCACAGATACACATTCCTGCATATAGAGGGTAAATACAGGAGAAACAATCATTCTGTCTGCCACACAACACCAAAACCACAACACAAATGAGCAGAACATTGTGGGTAAACCTGCAAGCAAATTCTTCTTTCCAAAGCCCAACAGACCCAGATCATCAATAGCAAAAACATATCAGAACCAAGGACAGGCTGGGGAGCAGCCCTAAGATTCATACCACCCAATGCACACAAAAAAAAAAAAAAATAGATAAACGTTGCAGTAACCCCATCTATTTACAAGCTATCATACACATACCACCAATAGCAAAATATGATCAGAAATGTGAAAAAGTACTGTTAAAAGATCATGACGAGTATGTCTCCCCGCCCTCTTAAAAGTGTACAGTAAAAGCAGTAGTAAAGTAGGAAGTCTCCAGAATTTCTAAATATAGTATGGCAGAATTCACTTTCTCCAACAGGACAACTCTGCGATAAAACCAACAAAGAATGGCTGATGGAACTACAATTGAATGGTTTCAACCCACTCTTTTATCTGAAATGAAGTCCTTGGTCATCTGGATTGACCACACCCTACCAATGAGATCAACCGCAGCAAACCCTGCTAGATTGTCTCTTCGCTCCCTAGAACTCAAGCTCTTGTCATCACCAACAGATTTCCACCTTGTGGTCCAAACCTTGGTAATCTCCTGAATTGATTATGTTAATGCGACTCAAATCATATCCCTTACATTTACACTTTCAAGGCTTTCATGCAGTCGTCTGCCCGCCGGGTCTCTGGCACTGCAAAATACAACCACCTCAGTCTAGCAGTAAGAGGACTGCACTGGCTCCCAACTGGGGCTAGAATTAAGTTCAATGTGGCCTATTCAGCATCTAAAGCAATTCACTAGGCTCACCCACATTACTATTCATCATAAAAAAATCATATTCACTAGGAAATAAACATCTAAAAAGCAGAGACATCTTTAGACTTGAATCCAAAACTCTGAAAACTCGTTCTGCGTCCACATAACCCTCCTTTGGGCAGCTTGAACCCTCGGGAGCTCTCTCCTTGCAGAACTGAGATGCTACAAAGACATCTGTACTTGCTGCAAGAAACTTAAAACTATTCTATTCATCTGCTCTCTGAATACTTGTAATGATTTTACCCTGCACCTGTTTACACCATATCCCTTCTCTGTTTCCTTTATGACTTACCTTTCCCTTCCATTCTTGCCACTCTCCACCTTCCACATCCACTCTCTCTACCTTAAACCAACTACTACCTCTCTTCTCCACCCTGCACCGCTCTCCCATCGCACTTACCATCTCGCTATCCACCCCTTTTCTCTCCTAAACTTGCTTCTTCATCCCACAATGTTTGTGATGTTCCACTACTAATCTAGTATTAGCTATTTGTTCTGTTCCTTTCATTGTGTCAATGAAATTTCTAGACTATGGTTTCCCTTGTTCTGTTAAACTGTAAAGCACACTTACACCTACAGGTAGAGTAGCGCTATAGAAAAATGATAGATAACTAAAGTTCTCCTTCCAGCAGACCGGTGCCAGGGTACTGCTCCTCCTTATTCAGCAACAGCAAAGAAAGTAAGCCAACAGTCTAAAAATAGAATTGGTGTTGACCACAGCCTTCACTTGCATCCCCATCAGTTCATCAAAAAATATCTGAGAACTAAACAACGACAAAGAAGGACATACCTAGATTGGAAGGTTATGTTATGTTGTTATGTTATATAAACTTATAACGCGCACAGATACTCCGAGGAGTGTCCCGGCTCGAGCCTGAAAAGGGTCAGAGTCTGAGTCAGAGGACAGAGCTAGAAGAGAAAGGTTTTCAGCTTTTTCTTAAAGATCATAGGATCTTTGACGCCCCGTAAGGCCAGTGGCAGTGTATTCCATGCCAGCGCAGCTATCCGGGTAAAAGAGCTCCCACCAAGCCTCTGGCGATTAAACCGCGGGGTCTGTGCCAAAAGTTGGGAGGAGGAACGCAACTGTCTCACCGGAGAATAGAAAGCAATCCTCTTCTGCAAATAAATGGGTCCCAGACCATAGAGGGCTTTATAGGCAATGGATACAATTTTAAATTTTATTCGCGCCTCCGCCGGGAGCCAATGCAGAGATCGCAAATGAGAACGCACACTGCACCTGCTGGAGAGACCCAGCAGGAGTCTGGCGGCCGAGTTTTGGATCACCTGTAACTTATTCAAAAGGTAACCTGGAATGCCAGCAACCAGCATACAGTGCGTTAGCGTAGTCCAGACGGGAAAGAATTAGAGCACGGACAACAGTTTCCTTTGCAGAATTAGGCAAAAGAGGAAGAAACTTCCTCAAGGTCTTCAGAATGCTAAAGCAAGTGCCGGCCAACTTCTTAACCTTCGATGAGAAAATCAAGTTCTCATTGAACCAGACCCCCAGATTCTTGACAGAGTCTCCCTTAAAACTAGGTAGGGGGAAGCCTGGGGGCCATAGCTTCTCTCTGAAGTTGACAGGGAATGTGCCGTACAGAAGGATCTCCGATTTCTCCTCATTGCACTTAAGCTGTGCCTGAGCGAGCCAGTGAAAGACGGAAGATAGGCAGTGTTGAGCAGGGGCAACTGCATCCTCATCTTGACCCCAAGAGAACAGCAGCAATTATGTGACAGGAACAAGGCCCTTTGACCCTGTAGGGCTTTGCCAGCAGTCCACAGATGTCCACATCTGCAATGGCCAGACAGAAGGCAGGCCGGGAGGAGAAAGTTGGTGTGCTCTTTGTATACAGTGAATGCAGTGTAATTAGCGCTCCCGGTAAAATGGTATTTATTTTTTTGACATTTCCATCTGCATTTATTCATATTTATTTTTTTGCTCAATTCATGTGTATTTATCCATATTTATTTTATACTTACTGTAAAAAATTAAGGTGCAATGGATATGTTAACAACACAAAATCCGCGGGTCTAATGTGTATATAACTAAAGAGTTTTGACCAGCCAAGACTACAATGAGTAATAACTAATAAGGGAAACTCATTAAAGAGGACGGATTCCCATCACCCACCGAAGTGGCATGCTTCATCATTTGGGATCTCCTCTCAGCTGCAAGCTACTGCAACCAAGGAGCTACAACTCCTTTCAAAAATGTAAAGGAGGAGCTCGCGGATGTTTTTAATCAGTGATTTAGAGACACAATCGCTAAAGATTGATGGAGCATGAACAGTGTGGAGAAGAAATTGTGCAGTGTACAAAGTAATATAAAATTGACTAACATGAGAAAAATAAATTTATAAAGTATCTCGTGTTTGTCAAAGGTTAAAAAGCAGTAAACGCGCGATCTAAATAAATGTGCGAACGCGCTAAAGGTACGGTTTACATGTTTCAGACAAAAGAGGCTTTCTTCAGGACCATGATGTGACTACTGCACTGTAGAAAAGGTGAAAAAGAACGATACAACCATATACCTGTGAAAAACTCTGTATGTTCACAGGTCTTGTACTCCTATAAAAAAGGAAACAGGAAATAGAATATGTATGTAGTGGCTGGAAAGGAAAACTCTTTCTTAATATACTTGAATCACATGAAGTTGCAATGTGAAAATATCATTACCCTAAAAATAGGTAAATGAAAGACATCTTACCCGTATCAAATCGGGAGGGTACCTGCCGCTCCTGGCAACAGCTCAGGGCGTGAGGCAACGCTCTGTAAGGGAAAAGAACATGGCTCAAACTATTAAAAGAATAAAACATGGTCGGATAGTGTTACCCAACCATCATGAGTATGTTTCCGAAATGTCAATATTGTGCAAATTAACTAATGCCACTTGGAAAGTAGATAAACCAACCGAGCCGGCCGTTGAAAATAGCACTGTAGTTATGAGGTAAGGCGTAATGAATGTAAACACGGCTTACTGGGTAGCATCAATAACAGGGCTGGAACAGTCTCCTTGTCCAAAATATATGTAACAAGACAACGGAGCACTGTGACTATAAAGTTAAGCAACTATAACTGTAAAGTTAGGCATAGTGACTGCATGGGCTGCACTCTGGATAACCCAGACGTTCTGCTTATAAAAGATCTAACGTAGTCACAAATTGTAAGGCAGCACTGAGAATGATCGGCCTCGTGATAGAAAGTGTAGGGGAAAGCTGCTTGCTACTACTTACAGCGTGCTGCTAAGAAAACCGCTAAAAAGCAGTCGCAATCGTGCTTACCTACTCCGTCGTTACCCCGGACCGGATCCTGAGAGTCACTCGCGGTGACTGCCGGCCGGGGATGGAGGTTTAAATAACAGTTGGTAGATGATTGAAACAGACTACAGCTGTGTAAAATATGGCGCGTGTTGATGACACGCAGCGCAAAACGTGTTGGAACTACCAAGAGCTGGGAAATGTAGTTTATAGAAACAGACTACAGCTACGGCTGCGTGAAGTGTAGCGCGTGTAGATGACACGTGACACAAATAATATTAGAACTACAAGGAGCTGGGAAATATAGTTTATACCAGCTCGATGCCGAGTCAGGCGGCTGCCTCATTGTTACTTTGTCACGAATGACTCGTAATCAACAGTGCAGTAGCTGTAAACGCCAAAAACTGTGAAAAGGCGTGTAGATCAACATGACGTGGCATATGTTAAAACTAAGCAAAAAGCTGGGAAATGTGGTCCATCTCAACCAGATATCGTGTATAAAAAAGGCAAATAGCTAAATGCTCATAGCAGTTAGAAAAAGAGAACATGGACACCAATATATGGAATACACACATCCCCACAAGGCTCTTGTATCACTGCCAGATCCTCAGTGAAATATCCCATTTGTACAGACAACTGCAGACAATGATAAACGAACAGGGAATGGTGGTATTAAATCAGAGTCCAAGGAATATCATCATTAAGCCCATCTACATGGCTACGTAGCTTAAACACCCACCGTTGTTCTTTCTTAAACAAGAATGTAGCAATATCAGTAACTTGTTTAGGTAGGTGCGGTTGTTCCAGGATGGTCCATGTTATGTCTTCCGGTCTGTGATTGTTTTCCAAAAAATGACTGGTCAGTCGTGTTGCTTGTTTTTTGCACCTAATGGTGCTCTTGTGTTCCATAATTCTCTGTTTGATTTTACGTGTTGTCATGCCAACATATTTTTTCGAGCAAGGGCATGTGATTAAATAAATTACCCGCTCACTATTACAGTTAGTATGTCTAATCTGCCTCCAAGGTCTCGAGGTCCCGATGTCTACCTCAGAGGTGTGTCTGGTCTGTGGACATACAGAGCAATTGCCGCACGGGTAATGTCCCTGCACGGCTGGTAAATTCCAAAGTGTATTGCTCGCTGGTGCCGAGACATCACGAGGTCGTGTGTGAACAAGACAATCGCGTAAATTTTTACTACGTTTGAAGGAAAAAAGAGGGAGAGGTATCTTAACTTGCCCCACATTTAGGATGCGCCAGTGTCTTCGTACAATCTTTTGGATCTGATTAGATTGTGTGCTAAATGTGTTGACGCACGTGAGCCTGGTGAGCGGAGGCTTCTGCACCGTAGGCTCTATGAGTGCATCACGATTATTGTTAGCAGCTCTTTTATATGACTGGCGTATTAACCTCTTGGGATATTTCCTTGCTTTGAGGTTTTGAGAGAGCACTGAAGCATGTTTTTTAAAAACTTCAGTAGAGGAACAATTTCTACGCAACCGCAGAAATTGGCCAAATGGCAGCCCTTCACGTAAGGATTTAGGATGGAAGCTGTCAAAGGTCAATAGCGAATTTCTGGCCATAGGCTTGGTATACAATTCACTTTCAAGACCCGAAGATGATGAATAGATGCGTAGATCTAGAAACGGCAAACTTGTCTTACTGGCATCCATTGTGAAATTCAGATAGTTGTTTTGGGCATTAAGCCAGCCATGGAAAGTGTTAAGTGTGGTAAAATCACCTCTCCAAATGACAAAAATATCATCTATATAACGTTTCCACTCAATAATGTGGATACGGAAAGGATTGGCGTCCACCAATACACAATGCTGTTCAAAGAGATGAACGTAAAGGTTAGCCAAACTGGGGGCGAAAACACTGCCCATCGAAGTACCCGATGTTTGTAGGTAAATTTGGTCTTCAAATCTGAAGAAATTTTCAGTCATGGCCAGCCTGGCACATTCCATGATAAAGGGAACCGGAGTACCCATAGCCTCATGTCTATGGTCAAGGAGTGCCCTTATCGCATCCAGTGTTTCTAACTGGGGAAAGCAGGTATAGAGGGATTCCACATCAAAACTGACAAGGAAATCCGTCTCTCTGTCAAAATCAATCCCTGGTAATAATTGAAGAACATCCTTCGTGTCTTGAAGGTAAGTGGGCATTATTTTAACTAGAGGTCTTAAGAAATGGTCTACAAAAGTAGAAAGAGGTTCCAACAATGAGCCAATCCCCGAGATGATAGGTCTCCCAGGAGGGGGACGCTGAGGCTTGTGCACCTTTGGAAGCACGTAAAAGTAAGGCATAACAGGGTGGGAGGTTATTAAAAAATTGGCTTCATGAGGTGACACCCATCCTTCAATTTTGGCTTCCTCAACTAACTCACAGATTTCTTTTGTGAGTCTATCGGTTGGATCTGTAGGCAGTAGGCAATACGACTTCACATCCGTGAGTTGCCGAAGACATTCATCTCGATAGTCAGAGGTATTTAGTATGACAATAGCCCCTCCCTTATCGGCGGGCTTGATGGTAATAGACGAATTTCTCGAAAGGGAGTCAAGAGCTTGTTTTTCAAGCAGAGGGAGATTATGATACTGCTTCTTGGAATTTAAGCTCAAATTTGTAACTTCAGTGAAGACAGCTTTCTCAAAAGTTCGAACCTGATCAGGTATAGAGTGAGTGGATATGTTTCCACATTTATTTAACCAACAAATGTTTGCTCATCTTTGAATGTCAAATGGGCTTTAGCCATTTACCATACAAAACAGTCATCTGAAATAATTTGCATTGTAGAACACCTTAAACAGCTTTATTGCTGCAGTTACTTAAGCTATATTACGACATTTTTTTTAACTCCCCTACCTGTTAATCTGCACAGCTATTAACTTGCATCATTGACAGTAGTGAAAATCGTCCAAAAGAAAACCTATTTTCTGTAGTTTTCCATATTGAACAATAAATACAGGCAGGAAAATAGATTTTCTGTCTGTATTTATCTGCAAAAATCTGTAAATACGGAAAACTGGAAGACAAGTGTAAAATCCTTTCAAACATTAGTTTTAGTAGTACTAATATACAATTTATTAATTGATTTTAAAAATGAAAGTCAAATAGCACAAACATCAAAGAATTGCAAACTAAAACACTCATGAAATGACAGTTGACTCACTCCAGCCTCTTACATACAAGTGACATGAACCTTGCAACTTTACATTAAACTTCAGTATTGCACAAAAAGCATCACATCAAAATTAAAGCATATTTCATATCTTAAAGGGTGTAGAAGCCATCTGCCCTGCTCTAACCCTTCAGGACATAAACAAATCAGAGGCGAAAGAGGTTCTTCTTTACAGCCACATAATCTACAAGAACCAGTATGGCTGGGAAAGAAGGCTCAAATTATCCTGCACTCACCAATGGGAATATAACAAAATCTTGGCCTTAAAGCTGATTTCGAACTAAGGGAGACAAGGAATCGGTTAAATAAGGTTGCATCCCTGTTCTTTGGTAAAAGGTAACACATAATGTGTATGTTTCCTTTGTCGAAAAATCATTAGCTCTCGAGATTAATGCAGTTTGTACCTAATCTGCTGTGTTTTAGCGCCGGGACACTCTTGAGTAGTTGCGCGCTTTAGAAGTGTTCATTCATTCGTTCATTCATTCTAGCCAGAAGTGTGTGTCCCCATTACTTTCTTCAATAAACCGAGTGAACAATGTCTCTTGTGCCCAAAGCGCGCCCGGTTCTGTCATCTCCAATGAGTCCCTCAAAGCTGGGGTCCAGGGAATACAGTTACTGGGGCTCACCAAATCTTCTAGAAATTTATGCTAATTAATTCAAGATCAAAATCAGTGTCCTGCAGTTATAATTTTTATTTATGTTTGGAAAAAACGTTCTAATGTAGAGTAAAAAATAAAAAGTTGCAGGAAAATGACGCAGACCATCCAGTTTCTTTTTATGTTTAAAAAGCTTTATTTGAAATAAAATAGAGTTACAGAGATCAAGCCATACAAATTATCTTAAAACTAATAACAAGAAATGAGAAGGCAAATATTAAACAAAGTAGAAAGCATTTTACATTATAACAATTTCATACGGAGGGGAGGGAAAGAGGATAGAATACAATTCTACAACTGAAGATCGTGTATCATTATTCAATAATAATAAAGAACAAAATTGTTAATTGATAAAAAGATGATTTCTACACGCAGGTAAGATTAATTCTTTATTGCCGGTCTCCTCTCTCCACCAACCGTGCAGCAACTGACACACCTGAACATTCTAAGGTAGCCTCCCAGAGACAGAGGGGAGATACCAATGTACAGTAACACTGGGGGAACAAGGAGATGGAATATACCAACATAAACCAATATGTAAAGGAGATCTAGCTTACACCAAAGTGAACTAACATATTAAATACATGTTGTAACATGAACTAACATATTAAATACATATTGTAACACATCTTCCCCCTTAAATAAGGAGAGAGGAAGAAGGACAAATTTCCTGAGCAGAATCACCTGGACATGTCATAGTCTCGTTGCCAAGTGGGTGCTTTGCGGATCCTCTGATTCACAGGCGAGTTGTGTGGGGTGTGAGTGTGGGGATCGTTGATGATGGAACTCTGACTGGATGTCTCGCCATATATAGGTTGAGATTTGGCCAATCTGTCCATACTCCACGTCTGGCCATTACTCATTATGGCTATGTTTCTTCTGATCGCTGTGATTTGCATAGGTTTGGAAAATTTTGATGCGGAATTGCTTATTCTAGGGTTCTTTTTTTTTTTTTTTTTTTTTTCCTTTTTAAAAAAAAATCTTTTTATTAATACAGCTCATAAGACCATACATTGTATCATGACATTCGCAGCTCATCAGTAATTTATACATACATAGTACATTTAGCAACAAGGGTGTGGGCTCATGCCTATCCTCCTGAGTCCCCGCTATATTTTGCAGCCTCAGTCCTGTTCTACTATACTCGGGGTACGGTACTTCCTCCAAGGTGACCAGATCTTCTGCCACTTTTTGGTACATCCCCTGCTCTTATACACCACTTCCTCCGCCCTCTGGCACCAGTCTAGGTCCCTCTTCCAGTCAGCCAGCTGCGGTGGCGCCAGCGCACCCCAGCTCCGTGCAATATTACGTTTGGCCACCCCTGCTGCTAGGGTCAGCCACAACTCTGTGTACCTGGGCCATCCCTCATCTCCCTTAATGTGGAGGATTAGCCATCTTGGGTCTAACGGCACCTCCTTCCCCAAGACTCTGGACATGCAACCCGTGATCTCTGCCCAGTATGACGCAATCTCTGGGCACTCCCACAATATATGAAAGAAAGAGCCTTCTTGGTGACACCCCCGTCTGCAATGTCCCGACTGGAGCCTGCCCCAGCGGTGTAAAAGTGTGCAGGGATAGTACGTGCGGTGGAGTATTTTTAACTGTACCAATCGGAATCTGGCCCGGATAGCGACCTCCCTGGGACTCTGTAGCGCTTCCTGCCAACTGTCGTCATCTATGTCCCCTAGGTCTGCCACCCACGCCGCTCGCAGGGGGATCAGTGGATCAGGGCAGTTATTCACCAGCTTACGGTATATCGTAGAGATGGGTTTAGCAATAATCGGGTCTAGCAACAGGCGGTCCTCGAGCGGCGAGTAATCGGGTATCTCCACCCCGGGTTTAACGTGTACTTTGAGGGCGTGCATGAGTCTGATGTAGTGGTACCTCTGTGCCGGGTTCATGTCATATTCGGCCTGTAGATACTCAAACGTCCGGGGGGAGTCCCCTCGCCATATGTCACTTCAGGTATTCTACACCTATAAGTCGCCACCCCCTGAATCCCGCCAGGGCAGTCACCTCCCGGAGCTGGTCTCCCAGCCACAATGGGGTCTTGCCTGTTAGTTTCCGGCCCCAGCCCAGGAGCCGATTAGCTTCCCTCCAACATTGCACCACCACCCTGGTATGCTCTGGCCAGTTTTTCCCCACCCTTTGGGTAAAGAAGAGACTCACATGCACCCCCCTCCATTGCCTCCCTATCTACCCGATACGCTGGTTCCGAGACATCCGCATACACCCAGTCGTTTACGACCTGTAAATGCGACGCCCAGTAGTACAGCTTGGCGTCAGGGATTGCTAGACCACCATCGTATACCCCTCTATGGAGTTTATTCAACGCAATCCTCGGGGGGCCCCCGTCCCATAGCAACGCGCGCACCGCTTGAGCCACCCTTTTGAAGGAATGCGGAGGTATCAGGAACGGCGTGTTCTGTATGATGTAGAGGATTCTTGGTAGCGTAAGCATTTTGTATAAGGCCGCCCGGCCCATGAGGGAGAGCGGAAGAGCGCGCCAGTGGGTGACATCCGTCCCCATACGAGCGAGCAGCGGCTCCAGGTTTGCAGTTAGGAAGACATCCCTATTCCTTGTGATGTATATTCCCAGGTATTTAAACCCACTCGTGACCAGCGGTGCCGCGCAGCAAGCTGGGATACGCGGTGGAGGGCCCGACAGTGAAAAGACCGCCGACTTCTGCCAGTTAATCCGGTACCCGGAATAGCTGCCAAAGAGCTCAAAAATGTGCATTGCCCTGGCAAGCGAGTTGTACGGCCTGGCGAGGTAGAGGACAATGTCGTCCGCATAGAGCGATATCCGCTCCTCCCACCCCCCGGGCGACACGATACCCCATATCATGGGATCCCTCCGTATCCAATGGGCCAAAGGCTCCAATGCTAGGGCAAACAGGAGGGGCGAGAGCGGGCACCCCTGTCGCGTACCCCGCCTCAAGGGGAAGGACCTGGACACCGCCCCATTGACCCTCACCCTCGCCGTTGGCAGCGTATACAGAAGTTTCACCCAGCTACAGAAGATCGGCCCACAGCCCAGTCGCTGAAGGGTCATGAAAAGATAGGGCCATTCAATGCTGTCGAAAGCCATGGAGGCATCTAATGCTACCGCCGCTGCCTGGGGCAAGCCCACCCCTTCCGTCATGTGGAGCACCCCGTAGAGTCTCCTCAGATTGTGGCGCGTACTCCTTCGGGGCATGAACCCAGATTGGTCCACATGTACCAGGTCTGTGATGACGGACACGAGTCTCCCAGCCAGGGCCTTTGCCAGGATCTTTGCCTCCACATTGATTAGAGAGATCGGGCGATAGGAATCGCACCTGTCTGGTGGTTTGCCTGCTTTATGGATCGTTACTATAGTGGCTTCTCTCTGGTCCGGAGGGAGCCACCCCACTTCCCTGGCCTCAACCAACATCCGTAGGAGAGGGCCCAGTACCACCGCTGCTTGTTTCTTATAGATCTCGACCGGTAACCCATTAGGCCCGGCCGCTTTCCCCGATTGTAAGGAGCCCAAGGCAAGCCCCAGTTCCTCCACTGTCAGGTCAGCCTCAAGTCTGTCCCGTGCCTCTGGTGAGAGCGAGGGGAGGGCAAAGTCTCGCAGGAACTCCCCGCAGTCTGCCTCTGACCTCACACAAACCGGCGAATATACCTGTTCATAATGCACAGCAAAGGCCTCTGCTATGTCTCCACTGGTTGAGCATAACGCTCCCGATTTGTCTCGTATCCCTGGTACCCAGGAGCGGTCCCTATTGCGGCGCTCCAGCCATGCCAGCAACTTAAGCCCCTTGTCCCCTACATCATATAGCCGGTGCTGAGTCGCCAGCGCATAGGCCCGCGCCTCCTCTCGCGCCAAGGCCCTCAAGTCCTTCTGTTTCAGAGACAATTTGTGCTGTAAGTCAGCTGACTCCGTCAAGGCCGGGTCCGCCTCTAACGTCTCCACCTCCCTCTCCAGTCCCCTCATCTGTAGCGATTCCTCCTTTTTTTGCCCCCCAATTAAAGCCTGCACTTGGCCCCGCAAGACCGTCTTAAATGCTTCCCATATCGTGATCTGGGAGGCGACAGACCCCTGATTCTCCTCAAAGTAGAGTTTGGAGCCCTCTCTGAGCTTATCGCAGAGGGTCGGGTCCCGGAGTCTCCAGGGATCTATCCTCGGGAAGGTGGCCTTATTGATTACTGGTCCCTGGAGAAACACCCTCACTGGGGAATGGTCTGAGATCCCCCGCGCCAGGTGCCTGACCTCCGTAAAGTCTCCCATATGCGTGAGCTGGGTGAAAAAATGGTCAATTCTAGAGAATGATCCATGTCTGGCCGAATAGAAAGTATATTCCCTAGTCAGAGGGTTGTGCGCTCGCCAAATGTCACTCAGGCCCATGGCCGAAATAAACCCCGCCATACCCCGCTCCTCCCGCGCCCCCAGTCTCGGATTGGACCGGTCCGTGGATGGATCCATCACAGCATTGGTGTCTCCCCCTAGAAGGAGAACCCCCACAGGTAGGTCTGTTAAAAAGGCACCTAGCTTTGGAAGAAAAGTGGAATGCAAGCCCGGGGGAGATAACAGGAGCAGAAGACCAACGTCCTTCCCTCCCATGTGCCCGCAGCTGCCGTTAGGCACCCAGAGGCGTCTGTCCATGTGTTAATAAGCACTAAAGGCAGGGAGGCGCGCACTAGGATTCCCACCCCTCTGGCCCCAGAGGAATATCCCGCGTGTGCGATCATTTTGTAGCCAAAGCGATCTAGTGCTTTGCACTTATTTCCCTTCAGGTGTGTCTCCTGCAGCAGGACTACATCAGGGCTATGCCTCTTTAAGTGTTGGAGGACCAAGGTACGCTTTATTTTATCTCCCAGGCCATGGACGTTCCATGTCCACACCTGCAGTTTAGCCGGGTCTCCCATCTGTTGGAATTAGTAACAGTTTGTCCCTCCGCTCCCGCCCCCCTGTCGCTACTCCCTGCACAAGCTGCCATCGATACCCACAATAGTGGTCATGAGCTAACTCCCGCGTCCCCCCCAACATAAGAAAAAACAACAACCCCTGTCTACCCCACACCCCCCTCCCTGCAACCCTGCTAGGTGAGTCCCCAACCACCCACCCATGAAACTGGCAGAGTGCCTGTCGCCCCATATCGTAAGAACAAACAAATATATGGGGTTGCGTGCCTACAGCCACAAGAAAGATGTATGTTTGAATGACTACATTATCTGCCCATTTCTCCCCCTTCTCAGCGGGATCCCCCCAGACTGCGGTTCACCAGCCCCTCCCCTGGCTATCCCTCAGTGCCCCCTCCAGGTGTGAATGCATTTGACCCCCTATCCCCCTGTCTGCAGAAGACATTCCCTAGTGTCGCTAGGCATTTGAGGCAGTTCCTCTCGTAGTAGTCCCCCATAGTCTCGGCTTTCTCGGCCTGTAGTTCTGTCCCAGCCCCAATGTTCGCGCCACCCCCGGGATCACTTATCTGGTCGTTGGTCTGGTCTCTGGCCGTTTGGTCTCCTCCAGTCGTCCGTCTCTGTTTCTGCCAGTTGCTGGTGGGAGTCGGGCGCTCGTGCCTGCCCCCCGTCGCACCGTGCGCCAACCCTCAAGCCAGTCGCTGGCCTCCTCTGGCCGTTCGAAGAAGTGCGTTTTCCCTTCATCGATGATTTTGAGTCTGGCCGGGAACAGCATCATATATTTCACCCCTTGTTCTCTGAGGGATCGTTTCACGCCGTCGAAGGACCGCCTCAAACGTTGCACCCGAAGGGTGAAGTCCGGGAAGAATCGGATGGTAGCATTTTCGATATGCAGGTCTCCGGTCGTGCGCGCGGCCTGGAGGATAGCGTCCCTGTCTCTAAAATTAAGGATCCGGGCAATGATCGTCCTGGGCGGCGCCCCCGGCCGCGGTTTGCCCCCCAGCGCCCTGTGTGCCCGTTCCACCGAGAAGAAGTTAGATAGGCGCTTGGGTTTCAACTGGTTGAGGACCAGGTCCTCGACGAACCAGTCCATTGACGGGCCTTCCATGCCCTCCGGAACTCCCACTATGCGAATGTTATTTCGCCTGGCTCTCCCTTCCTGATCCTCCAGGCGCGCGTATATGTCGTCTTGATTTTTAGTGAGTGCTACCACTTGCTCCTCCAGCCTCTTGGTTTTCGCCTGCAGACTCCCAATCCCGGTTTCCGCCTCCGATACCTTCTCTGACATTTTCCTGAAGTCAGCCCTCAGGAGATTCACTTCCTCGGTAACTGAGTCCAATTTCGGCTCTAGGGTACCCCTGAGGTCTCTGATTGCCCTCATGATGTCTTTAAGGGAGGGGTCAGGGTCTCCATCCTCCACCGCATGCGAGCTGCCGCTTGCCGCCCCCTCATCTTTCCCCATGGCCACCGTATACTTGTCTATCTGATTCGATTGCCCCGGGCCTGGCTGTCTGGTACGGCCCATATCTTGGTGTCCGGACCTCCGCTTCTCTCGCCCGGACAGGTCCAGGGGCCCCCTTCCCGTCCTCTGCCGCAGCCTCTCCGTCAGGCTCAAGTCTGCGCGGATCTTGCTGATCCCCAGTGCTCACCCAGTCGGCACACACCACACGACCTTGTGCTGTCGCTGCCTCCGGCGTTAAGGGCTTCCTGCGCCCCTCCGCTTATCAGACCCCCTCCGTGGTTGTAGCCGGATGCGAGGTCCCCACTCGCTCAATTCTGACCCTTCAGCCAGGGTCTCTCTCTGGGGGATGGTTTTCACCTGGCTTCGCTGGCGCTGGACCTTTCACAGCCTGTATGGGAGAGGGTGGGGGGGGGGTCTCGTTTCCCCCGGGTACTATCCGCTCTACCTGCTTTCACCTGGGGACTCCAGGCGGCCACGTCTGCACCCGCTCAGGCACTGTCTAGTGAACCCACCTGTCACCCCTTCGCAGCTCCTTTTTCCAGCACCTCTTGCCTCGTCCCGGGTGGCTACCTCCCTGAGGTCTCAAGACGACGCTAGGCTGACACTCGGGTCCCCGAGGCCTGCAGACTGCCTGGCGCTCCGCCCTCAGCTCCTGCCCCGTCCGGCGTTTCTCTGCGCCACTCACGGCCTGATCTTCTTTCTGTGGGGCGCCGTGGAGGGAGGACTCGGCCCTGCACTGTCCCCGGTACGGCGCCACACCGCCGGTCGGCTCTTCTGCCCGTCTACGCGGTCCCGCGCCCCACACCGGGACAGCGCCGCCGCTGGTGCATGCGTCACCCCTGGACCTCCTCACCGGCACGCTGGGTCAAGCCTCCTCTCAGGATCACTGAGTCAGAGAGGGTTCCGAGGGTCTTCACGCTATGCGGCTCCGGCCGCCATTTTAGGCCGTCCACGTCTTCTAGGCTCCGGCCGTCTGTTGGTACGCTGTACCGCCGGTTTCGCGCCCGCTGAGTCCCGCTATTGGAGGCACTATCGTTCCGGTGCCCAAAATTAGTTCCGAGAGTCCCGCTACGTCTCGGATGATGCCGGAGTTTGGGCCGGATTCCTGGCTGTTAGAGCAGCTCCACTAGCCCGCGGCCATCTTCCGTGGTGGCAAGCCACGCCCCCCTATTCTAGGGTTCTTGACGCACACCCAATCTCCTACTACCCATTGCGGATCTTTGATTCCATGTTTGTGGTCATAATGAGATTTGTACTTGGCTTGGTGTACATCTATTTTGTCTTTGGTGGCTGGAATGTTGCGCATAACATTGGTTCCACCTCCCAACCAGTTGGGGAAGAATTTGGTGCAGGGTTTTCTTCCTTTAAGGGCAGAGAAAGGGGAAATGCCCGTAACTTGGTTTGGGGTCGTGTGGTAAGCCCATAACATCTCTTGTACCGCCTGTTCCACTGGAATCCTGTTAGCGCTAGCTAATTGTATGCAATCTTTGATCATGCGGTTCATCCTTTCTACCAGGCCGTTGGCCCTGGGACAATAAAGGGGTGTTTTCAAGTGATTTATATTCAAATTATCCAGAAACTCTGTCATAATGTATGAAGTAAATTGAACACCGTTGTCAGTGATTATAGTGGATGGAATACCTTCCATGATGAAGGCGTCTCTGAGAAACTGGATGACAGAGTCTGTGGTAATTTGATTGACCATTTTCATTACAGTCCAGTGGGATTGGAAATCTATTAAGACCAAAGCGAATCGTTTAAACACTCCTTTGAGATTTAAGGGACCAATTATGTCAAGAGCAATCTTCTCCCATGGTTTGTCTGGTACTGACACAGGAGAGATGGGGGCTTTTCGAGTTATTTTGGATTTATCGCTATTGGCACAAGTTACACAGTTTTTTACCTTGTCTTCCACAATCGAGTCCATGTTGGGGAATCAGTAACGTTCACGCAGTCTAGCTTTAGTTAAGCTTCTGCCAAGTTGGCCCTCATGTACAAGATCAACAATTTTGTATCTAAGGGGTTCGGGTGGTATTATCTTGTCATTCCTCAATAGAACGCCCTGATCAATGTTGAGCTCATGACGGACTTCCCAGAATTTCTTGATATCTTTACTTATTGATCCAGTGGAAGTGGGCCAACCTTGTACAGTGTATGTTAAAAGTTGGGTCATGGTGGTGTCTTTGTTCATACACTCTGACCATTCTTGGGAAGTGATGGTGGTGTGATTAAGTTGAAGGATAGGGTACTCAGGGGTTTCAAATTGCTCCACTTTATCTAAAGGGCTTCTTGAAAGAAAGTCTGCTGCAGAATTGTGATTACCAGGAACATATTCTACCCTAAAGCAGAATCCCTCTAACCCAAGGATCCATTTAACTATGCGGGGAGTGTTGCAAGAAGTGCCTTTGGGATTGAACATGAAGATTAGGGGTTTGTGGTCAGTATGTATGCAGAATTGGATGCCCCATAGGAAAAATTTTAAATGTTTTACAGCCCAGAAACAGGCTAGGGCTTCCCTTTCTACTACAGAGTAGTTCACTTCAGCTTTAGTGAGGGTGCGTGAGGCAAAAGCGACAATTCTTTCCTTGCCATCAATTATTTGGGAGAGGGTAGCTCCTAAGCCCTTGTTGCTGGTGTCAGTGGTAAGTATAGTTTTGCGATTGTGTTCAAAATTGCATAACTATGGAGCTGAAAGAATGGCATCTTTTACTTTCAAGAATGAGGCTTGATGTTCGTCTGACCACTGGAAGTGTGTGTGGTTCTTTGTGAGTTCTCTCAGGCTAGAGGTTAAGTCTGCAAAATGATCTACATATTTTGCCATATATTCTGCTAGCCCTAAGAATGACTTAAGTTCATCCTTGTTTGCAGGTGCAGGGGCATCTTTCACCGCTTCTAGCAAGCAGTATTTTGGTTTGAAGCCTTCCTTTGAAATGCAGTGTCCCAGATATTCCACTGCTTCCACGCCTAATTGACACTTTTCTTTCTTTAATGTAAGTCCTGCACTCTTGAATTTGGAAAGGACTTCCCTCAAAATCTTGTTGTGTTCTTCAATGGTAGCCCCATAAATCAACACATCATCTTGAAAACATAATGTCTTGGGTATACCCTCTAAAACATGTTGCATAATTTTCTGAAAAACTGCTGCCGCAGAGGCCAACCCAAAAGGCATGCGGCTGAACATATATGTACCCATAGGTGTAGTGAATGCAGTGAGGCGTCTGGAATCTGGGTGTAACTCAACCTGGTGATAAGCCATGGAGAGATCCAGAACGCTGAAAAAAGTGGCTTCCCCCATTGTGCTTAACATCTCGTGGATGCGAGGTAACGGGTGTCTTTCTACCCAGATGTTGTTGTTTAGGTCGCGTAAGTCAATGCACACTCTAATGTCTTGGCTGTGGTTCTTTTTTGCAATAACAATGGGGGCAACCCATTCAGAGTAATCAATGGGTTGTATGATGTCCAAATTTTCTAATCTAGACAACTCTTTTTTCAGAGGTTCCCACATAAGGTGGGGTATTGGTCTGGTTCTGTGTATCACCGGTTTGGCGCCTTGTTTTAATCGAATTTTGTGTTGGAAATCTTATAGTAAGCCTAAATCTTCTGAAAAAACTTCTGGGAATTCATTAGTAATGTGATCACTGTTGCTTGAGGGATTTATGGCTAAAACTTGTTCCGGATTGTTAGGATCCAGTTTGATGCCCAGTTCTCTCTGATGTTGCCATCCTAGTAAGTTAGATCCATTTTCTACTACATAGACTTTGCCCACTGTAGAACGATCTTTAAAGGATATGAGGGACTTAATCATGCCTTTCATAGGTATGGGTTCCCTGTTGTATCCACTGGGTGATATGTCCGCTATACATAACTTATTTTGTTCCTTACCTAAAATGGATTTAAAGTCCGAATAGTTAATGAGAGTGAATGGAGAGCATGAGTCTGCAAACATTTTAACCGCTTTGCCATCAATGGATACGTTGCATTCAGGATATCTTTGATGATTGTCATTATCAATTTCGTTAACTTGTAATATAATTTTCTTGACTTGAGATTTTTCATCAGGAGCAACATTTCCTCAAGTTTTTTTTAAAACTCTTACAAACTCTTGCTAAATGACCACTTTTGTTGCATTTTCCTCAAATAACTGATTTGGCTTGACAATTGGGATTATTGGCCAAATGATTTAACATTTAACATTTTCTGTATCTTCTGTTTGGGTGCGCCCAATGTCATTCTTTATTTTGCAAACTTCTGGTTCCGACTCTAAATTAGTAATTTCTGACACTTTGTCATTGGAGTCTGAAGATTTCATTTCCTTTAAACAGATGGCTGTGTGCTCTATGGATTTGGCTATTTCTATGGCCTCTTGAAGGTTTGGTTGTTTTTGTAACAACTTCTCCTGAATTTTGTTATTGTTTGTACAACGTACCAGTTGGTCCCTGATGAGGGAATCATTTAGGTCATGGAACTCACATAGTTTGCTGAGACCTCTGAGTGCCGCTACATAAGTGGAAACATTTTCTTGTCTACCTTGAGAATGACTAAAGAATTTGTGTCTTTCCAGTACTACGTTTACTTTGTCACCAAAGTGGATTTGCAGTTTCAACAAGGTAGTTTTGTAGGCATCCTCATCATCCTCCTCATCGGTATCACTATCAGGTTCTGGTAATGTTTCAAATATTTTCCTACCATGTGGACCCAAACTGTGTAAAAGGATGTGTTGTTTCCTTAAGGTGCTAAATTTTTCTCCCCCAATTGCTATAAGGTATGACTCAAAAATATTCTCCCATTCCTTCCATGGGATGCTGGGTTCGCCGAATTCATTCAAAAATGGTGCAGGTTGGGACATGCTAGCGGCAGCCATCATAACGATAAGAGTGTCAGCGAGGAAGGAATATATGCAGGAAGGAATATATGTGAAGTGAAGAAGCTGGAGGATTTGTAAGTCACTGTGAAGGCACGCAATGCACACAATGAAGGGGAAGAGTGAATGACACGCAAGTATGATGCTGGTGTGCGTGTCACCATGTTGCCCTCTGAGGTGGAATGGAGGAACAATGGTAGAAAACCTCCTTGACCAATCAGAATGCCAAGAGGAGTGAAGAAATCACCCCAAACCGCTCTCCTCGATGAGCAGCGTTAAGGAGGAACGCCCATGGAGATGAGGAGAACCGCCCCCTAATGGAGAACTGAGGAGGAAGGATCCGCCTTGGATCAGAGAACCGCCCCAAGCAGATCACCACGCCTCCGAGGGAAGACGGAAGCAGGCTGAGGCGAAGTCCGAGGTGCGGAGCTGCGGCAGTGACGAAAAGAGAGGTAGGAGGGAGCGCGTGAGGAAATCAGCAAGCGCCTCAGTGCTCCTCCGGAGTCCCAGGGTCCGGGACTGCGGCGGTGGCGAGAAAGAAGGAGGGTGGGCGTGAGGAATTACAACTGCCTCAGCGCTCCTCACGAGATGTAGTGGAGGCGCTTGGGCCGATAAATTGCCCCGAACAACACGCTCCACCACACAGAGCCGATTACGCTAGCAGCCACCGGGGAAGCACAAGTGTCAAAAACGCCTCAGCAGGGTCCTCCAGAGCCAATGCGCCACAGGCGAGAAGGAGGCGAGGAGCAGTTCCCCCTCACAGCTTCAGCAAGGCGAAGGAAGCAGAGTTCCATGCACGGTCATAAGGAAGGAAATTCCATCACAGCTGATAATGAAGGAGCACGCCAAGGAGTGGCAACTAGCAAGGTGGGGCAGAGGCACAGCTGTGATGATGCAGGTCGTGAGGAGAGCCTCAAAATATCTATGGCCAGAATGTAAGGTTCCAGGGAGACAAAAGATGAGGTAACGTGGATCTTCTCTCAGGAGTACCCCAAGGATAAAAACAGCACCTTAGTTTAAGAGCTGGTGGAGTAGTACGCCAAAAGGGGAGGAGCCGGTGTCGTCTGTCCCCTTCCACAGATCGTCGCCAGTGATAAAAAGATGATTTCTACACGCAGGTAAGATTAATTCTTTATTGCCGGTCTCCTCTCTCCACCAACCGTGCAGCAACTGACACACCTGAACATTCTAAGGTAGCCTCCCAGAGACAGAGGGGAGATACTAATGTACAGTAACACTGGGGGAACAAGGAGATGGAATATACCAACATAAACCAAGATGTAAAGGAGATCTAGCTTACACCAAAGTGAACTAACATATTAAATACATGTTGTAACATGAACTAACATATTAAATACATATTGTAACATTAATCTACCTAAAAAACAATGTAGTATTAAGAAATAACATAAAGTAAATAAGCAGAGAAAATAACAGCCTATGGCGGTTTGAAATTTTCTGAATGTTTAGAAGACACATGCTTTTTTGCAACATTATTTAAATAGTTAGATAACGGTAACCAAAATAAGTCTCTATTGGTAAGTGGATTGTAGGAGGGGGCAAAAGCAATATCCAATCTATTATAATGACAAACATTATTCCACCAAGCCTTAACCGAAAGATTAGCTGAGCATTTCCAATTTAGTGTGATTTGTTGAAAAGCTAAAGCCAACATAAGGTCAAATAAACATCGTTCATGGATAGGTAAACCCAAGGATTCAATCAAACTTCCTGCAAAAAGAATGTCATTGGATAAAGGGATATTTAACTTAAAATATTTTGATATAGTAGACCATATGTTCACCCAGAAGGAAGTTATATTGGGACAGGAGAATAAAAGATGGAACAAATCAGCTAGAGGGGATTTACAGGACCAACAGGAGTTGTCATTAGTGTGTGAAAATTTTGCTATTGATAGGGGGGTAAAATACAACCTATGATAGAGAAAAAACATAGATTGAGTAGTAGAAGCAGACCTAGAAATCTTTAATGATCTTGCCCAGATCTTGTTCCAGAAATCAACATTCCACACACAACCCAGATCTTTCTCCCAAGCCAATTCCAAATTATTCTTAGATCGAACAGGGTCTGGGGTAAAGAGAAGTTTATAGATCAAGGAAGCTTTTGGAGATGAATATAAGATTTTTAAAATTGGATCATCTGTGGACGTAGAAATATCAGAAGGGAGTGAATAAAAAATATCCAAGATTAACTCCATAAGTGTTGAGAATTTCTGCCTAAATGAGCGTGGACACTTAAAGGCAATTTGAAAATGAGGGAAAGAACAAGGGGTAATGCCGTCGAACATATCACAAACCCAAATTATTCCTCGGAGTCTCCAAGACTTCCAGTATAAAGGTTTATTTTTAATAGTAATAAGGCGATTATACCAGAGAGGAGATTGTACAAAGGATTCACTAGTAGAAATCTTCGGTTGACAATGATATTTTAATAGAGAGCAAGTGTGACGAAACAGCGGGAGAGAAGTGATATTTACTTTTGCAGTAAATGCTACAACTTCCTTTACAGAAAAAGGTGCAATCAGAGAACGTTCCACCTTAACCCATAAGGGTGTAAAAGGGGAGATGTCTGCAATAAGCCACTTAAATGCTTGCTTTAAGCAAAAAGCTTTATGATAAAGTCTGAAATCTGGAAATTTTACTCCACCAATAGATTTTGATTTCTTAAGATGATTCAAGATATTCTAGGTTTCCTATCATGCCATAAAAACTTTGAAAGAAGGGAGTCAAATTTTTCAAAATACATGGAGGGGATGTGAGTAGGAAGCATTGAAAAAATGTATAGCAAGATAGGGGTAATCATCATCTTAATAGAATCAAGACGACCCCACCAAGAAAGAAAAAGAGGGTTCCAAGTGGAAAGGAGCTTAGATATATGATCAGAAGGTTCCTTCATATTGATTTTAACCGAATCCGATATGGAATTATTGAACCAAATTCCTAAGTATTTAATTTTAGAGTTATTCCATCGGAAACCAGTCAAATCGAAATGTTGTTTAAAACAAAATTTGGTAATGGGCAGGATTTCTGTCTTATCAGGGTTAATTTTGTAGCCAGACACCCTAGAGAAATCAGAGAATTCTTGTAATAAAGAGGGAATAGAGGTTTCAGGATTGGAAATTAAAAGCAAAATGTCATCTGCATAGGCTGATATTTTCAAGTGAGAGTCTCCATAAAGAAACCCAGATATAGAAGCATTTTGACGGATACGAGATAAAAAGGGTTCAATGGATAGAACAAATAAGAGTGGGGATAGGGGACAACCCTGACGTACACCTCGTTGCAATGGAAAGAATTGCGAAATAAGGCCGTTAACTAAGACAGAAGCAGAGGGTTTCGTATAAAGTAAGGAAATAAAAGAAATAAATTTGGGACCAAAACCGTGCCATTGAAGAGATTTAAGTCAAAAGGACCAGTCCACTCTATCAAATGCCTTCTCCGCATCGATAGAGACTGCAGCTACGGAATAGGAAAGAGTGGAAGCTTTAATAAGAACGTTAAAAAACAACCGAGAATTATCAGATGTTAGTCTACACTTAACGAAGCCGCATTGTTCTGGTCCAATTAGAGTAGGCAGAAGAGGTTCAAGACGCAAAGCAAGTAATTTGGTAAAAATTTTGTAATCGGCATTAACCAGGGATATCGGGCGGTAATTTTTACAAAGTTTGGGGTCATGGCCTTTTTTATGAATTAAGCATATTGTGGTTTCCAAAAATGTACCCTCTGCTTTACCAATAGTGTGAAAATGGTGGAAAAGATGTAAAAGTTTTGGGAGTAGTAAATTTGAAAAATGTAAATAAAATTCTACCGTAAAACCATCTGGACCCGGGGTTTTCTCTTTTTTAAGAAGATTCAAAGATTTAGATATTTCTGTAACTGATATGTCTGACTCAAGAGCATCGAAGTCCAAGTTTTCACGTGAAGAGGGAGTAGATTGAACAGGATAAGTATCAATTAAAGAAGTAGATATAGGAGATTCCGGTGTATATAAAGTTTTATAAAATTTCACAAATTCTTCTAGAATATCTTGTTCTTTAAATAAATGTTTCCCTTCCGTCGACTGAATGGAATCTACGCGTTCTTTTCGAGCCTTAAGATAATTAGCCAAAAGTTTACCGACTTTATTACGTCCACCATAATAACGCGCACTACTGCGTCGAAGAATAGAAGAAGCATTGTCTGTGGATAACTTATTAAAATCTAACTTTGCACGGATAAGTTCCTCTGGGGGGGAACTAGAGGAGGAAGAATAGAATTGATGCTCAAGACGTTTAATGTTTGTTAATAAACTATTATATTGATTGAGTGCTTTTTTCTTTTTCCTGGATACAAAATTTATAATGACGCCACGGGCAGCAGCTTTAAATGTATTCCAGATCAATGAGGGGGAGGAATTTGGATCAGTATTCAGGGAAAAAAATTCCTCAGCAAAATAAATGAAGGAAGAAGAAAAATGGGGGTCTTGTAAAGGGAAATTATTAAATCTCCATCTAGAAGATCTGGGCTGCGGTGGGAATATGTCAAAATCAACAACAACCAGGGAATGATCAGAAATTACAATAGGTTCAATTGAGGAGGAAAGAAGATTTTGGGATAGAGGTTTGGAAAGGAAAATGTAGTCTAACCGAGTAAGAGAGCCATTAGGAGGGGAGAATAAGGAAAATTCAGTTACATCTGGGTTACATAAACGCCAAGCATCAACAAGGTGTGTCTGAGAAATTGTATTATTAAATTGTTTAAGGGCTTTATGAGGGATGAAACGAACCTGGGACTGGCGATCAATAAAAGGGTCTATAATCTGATTGCAATCACCTCCTAAAATAAAACATTCATCCTTATACTGAATAACATTTTTTGTAATGTTGGGCCAAAAAGAGTGATCTGGTTGGGTAGGACCATAAACATTAAATACTGTCAAAGATATATTGTTAACAAGTAATTTAACTACTATCCATCTACCTTCCGAATCTGTTTCTTGTGAAATAACAGAACACTTCAACTTTTTGTGAACTAGAATGATAACGCCATTTTTCTTATTAGAGGTAGGAGAAACAAGGACCGAACCAACCCTACCTCGTTTGAGCTTCAGAGCCTCTGTTTCTGTCAAATGGGATTCTTGTAAAAGAACTAAGGGGCTGATTCCGATCTCGGTCGGAGGCGCACCTAACACTATTCGGCCGGGAAATAAGCCAGGCGAATGCCTGTTTCCCGACCGATTCGCACAGACGTCCGAACGAGCAAGTACGATGCGTATAACTGCCCAGATCCCGACCCAGTCGCACTCACCCAATACAGCTCCTGTTCTCCGACCGAGGCGGATCCGGAAACGCAGAATCGAGTCGCACGGAGGCCAAAATGCAGCCCCGTCCGGCCGGACTAGTACGATGCGCCTTCCATACGCGCCGAACTCATCGCTACGCACGGCACGTCAAAGCATCCGGGAGAGGCGCACATAAGCTCCGATTCGCACCACAAGACGATCCACGGCTACGAGATGAACACGCCAGCGACGAGGACGAGGCGAAGCAAAGAGAAAGACGAACGAGACGAACCAACCATGAATGACATCGCGCCGATCCTACCAATATTCTACATCTATTACCGGAACTGGCACGGACGCGTACGGCGCAGAAGGTAAGTCAGACGCCCACCACACAAACAAACCACACGTACCCGACATATCACACACACACATAGGGATGCAGAAATTACTTGCAACAGCAGCACCATAGGGGCGGGATGGCTATCACCAATGCCACATATACACATAGGGGCCTGGATGCCAACCACTAACACCACCCCTACCCAGGGGGTGCTAGATGCCTACCACCACTACCACCCCTACTCAGGGGGTGCCAGTTGCCTACCACTACCACCACCTCTACCCAGGGGGTGCTAGATGCCTACCACTACTACCAACCCTACCCATGGGGGGCTGGATGCCTACCACCACTACCACCCCTACTCAGGGGGTGCCAGATGACTACCACCACTACCACCCCTACCCAGGGGGTGCTAGATGCCTGTCACTACTACCACCTCTACCCATGGGGGGCTGGATGCCTACCACGACTACCACCCCTACTCAGGGGGTGCCAGATGCCTACCACCCCTACCCAGGGGGTGCTAGATGCCTGTCACTACTACCACCTCTACCCATGGGGGGCTGGATGCCTACCACCACTACCACCCCTACTCAGGGGGTGCCAGATGCCTGTCACTACTACCACCTCTACCCAGGGGGTGCTGGATGCCTGTCACGGCTACCACCTCTACCCATGGGGGGCTGGATGCCTACCACCACTACCACCCCTACTCAGGGGGTGCCAGATGCCTACCACTACCACCACCCCTACCCAGGGGGTGCTAGATGCCTACCCCTACCACCACCCCTACCCAGGGGGTGCTAGATGCCTGTCACTACTACCACCTCTACCCAGGGGGTGCCAGATGCCTGTCACTACTACCACCTCTACCCATGGGGGGCTGGATGCCTACCACCACTACCACCCCTACCCAGGTGGTGCTAGATGCCTGTCACTACTACCACCTCTACCCATGGGGGGCTGGATGCCTACCACCACGACCACCCCTACTCAGGGGGTGCCAGATGCCTACCACCTCTACCAACCCTACCCAGGGGGTGCTAGATGCCTGTCACTACTACCACCTCTACCCATGGGGGGCTTGATGCCTACCACCACTACCACCCCTACTCAGGGGGTGCCAGATGCCTACCACCACTACCACCCCTACCCAGGGGGTGCTAGATGCCTGTCACTACTACCACCTCTACCCAGGGGGTGCTAGATGCCTGTCACTACTACCACCTCTACCCATGGGGGGCTGGATGCCTACCACCCCTACCCAGGGGGTGCTAGATGCCTGTCACTACTACCACCTCTACCCATGGGGGGGTGGATGCCTACCACCACTACCACCCCTACTCAGGGGGTGCCAGATGCCTGTCACTACTACCACCTCTACCCATGGGGGGCTGGATGCCTACCACCACTACCACCCCTACTCAGGGGGTGCCAAATGCCTGTCACTACTACCACCTCTACCCATGGGGGCTGGATGCCTACCACCACTACCACCCCTACTCAGGGGTGCCAGATGCCTACCACCACTACCACCCCTACCCAGGGGTGCTAGATGCCTGTCACTACTACCACCTCTACCCATGGGGGGCTGGATGCCTACCACCACTACCACCCCTACTCAGGGGGTGCCAGATGCCTACCACCACTACCACCCCTACCCAGGGGTGCTAGATGCCTGTCACTACTACCACCTCTACCCATGGGGGGCTGGATGCCTACCACCACTACCACCCCTACTCAGGGGGTGCCAGATGCCTACCACCACTACCACCCCTACCCAGGGGGTGCTAGATGCCTGTCACTACTACCACCTCTACCCAGGGGGTGCTAGATGCCTGTCACTACTACCACCTCTACCCATGGGGGCTGGATGCCTACCACCACTACCACCCCTACCCAGGGGGTGCTAGATGCCTGTCACTACTACCACCTCTACCCATGGGGGCTGGATGCCTACCACCACTACCACCCCTACTCAGGGGTGCCAGATGCCTGTCACTACTACCACCTCTACCCAGGGGTGCTGGATGCCTGTCACTACTACCACCTCTACCCATGGGGGCTGGATGCCTACCACCACTACCACCCCTACTCAGGGGGTGCCAGATGCCTACCACTACCACCACCCCTACCCAGGGGGTGCTAGATGCCTACCCCTACCACCACCCCTACCCAGGGGGTGCTAGATGCCTGTCACTACTACCACCTCTACCCAGGGGGTGCTAGATGCCTGTCACTACTACCACCTCTACCCATGGGGGGCTGGATGCCTACCACCACTACCACCCCTACTCAGGGGGTGCCAGATGCCTACCACCACTACCACCCCTACCCAGGGGGTGCTAGATGCCTGTCACTACTACCACCCCTACCCATGGGGGCTGGATGCCTACCACCACTACCACCCCTACTCTGGGGTGCCAGATGCCTCCCACCACTACCACCCCTACCCAGGGGGTGCTAGATGCCTGTCACTACTACCACCTCTACCCATGGGGGCTGGATGCCTACCACCACTACCACCCCTACTCGGGGGTGCCAGATGCCTGTCACTACTACCATCCCTAGCCATGGGGGGCAGGATGCCTGTCACTACCACCACCCCTATCCAGGGGGTGCCAGATGCCTACCACCACTACCACCTCTACCCAGGGGGTGCTAGATGCCTACCACTACTACCACCCCTACCCATGGGGGGCTGGATGCCTACCACCACTACCACCTCTACCCAGGGGGTGCTAGATGCCTACCACTACTACCACCCCTACCCATGGGGGGCTGGATGCCTACCACCACTACCACCCCTACTCAGGGGTTGCCAGATGCCTACCCCTACCACCACCCCTACCCATGGGGGGCAGGATGCCTACCACCAACAACACCCCCACTCATAGGATGGGTAATGCATGACACAACAAGCACACACCAACATAAGGAATGCAACAAAAAGACATCCCCCCCAACACCATGACAAGCGTGTGTAGACTGTGTCAAATGCCTACAACACTGAACATGACTTTGAACATACAATGTGACCCCCTATCACATGTGTCACACATAAATGTGTGTGGCCCCCACAATGCAAGCAGACCATGACCAATGGGGTCCAACCCCCATCATCACAGTGACCAAAATGTAAGTGTGGGGCCCATAGCTGAAGCACATTTTGAACAATGTGGCAATGGGGTCTAAACCCCCATCATCACAGTGACCAAAATGTAAGTGTGGGGCCCATAGCTGAAGCACATCTTGAACATTGTGGCAATGGGGTCTAAACCCCCATCATCACAGTGACCAAAAGGTAAGTGTGGGGTCCATAGCTGAAGCACATTTTGAACATTGTGGCAATGGGGTCCAACCCCATCATCACAGTGACCAAAAGGTAAGTGTGGGGTCCATAGCTGAAGCACATTTTGAACATTGTGGCAATGGGGTCTAAACCCCCATCATCACAGTGACCAAAATGTAAGTGTGGGGCCCATAGCTGAAGCACATCTTGAACATTGTGGCAATGGGGTCTAAACCCCCATCATCACAGTGACCAAAATGTAAGTGTTGACATTGAAAAAGCTGCAACTGGCAAACTGCATGGATGATTCCTGGTCACAGAACAACAAACACATCAGTGGCAAAGTAGTGCTTGTGTCCCATAGCAACATATATTGGGTGAGGCAAACAGTGCAGTGCAAATAAGACATACCTTTGGCCCTGTGCAGACAAACATCACCCATGGGGGCTGACACTGTCAACATCCATCAATGACACAATGACAGAAGTGACCATCATAATGCAGACCCACATATTTGCACCAATGGGCACACAAATGTAGATACCCTGTGGAGACTGTAGATGTGAGGTGAACAGATACCATACCATGGCAGCAATGGGACACACAAACAATGATCATTGTGTTGACTGATGACCTAGGAGTCCCAGGGACAGCAGGTGAAACCCACCAAACAACATACAGCCAATGGCACACTAAAGATATGCCAATGCAGTGGTGCAGATGCACAAACACAAACAGGCAGACCCACACTGCACATCAAACACAACAGGTGAGGGGGGGGTGCCAGTGTCCCCAGGCAACACACAACACATGATGAGGCCTGAATACCAATTACACAGATGCACATACAGTGCCACACAAAAGTAACTCATGGATCCTAATCCCCTTTGTGGGCAATCAGGCATTGTTAGATGAGAGGGAGCACAAATTACACATGTCACACACGCTTGTAGGAACAGCAACTAACACAGCAAGAGACAGACCCACCACAGCACTACCCCCAGGGACCCCATATTGTGCTGACACTAGCCTGCATGATAATCCCACTGTGATGACAAAGTTAGATGTCATTCACACTGTGAACCACAGCCATGTGTCCTGAGCAACTAACTACCATCACACCTACACAAGCTCCAATCAATCAGCACGGCCTGCCAGCCAAGCCCAATATGGAGGTAGGGGTCTGGCCGTGCAACAACTCACTTTTGCACACACTCAACACCACACACCCTGATCTCCACCAATGTGCAGCAGTGAAGCTCACATGGACTGGTGACATTGCACATGCACCCATGACAATACCAGGGGTGGTGGTGGGAACTAAGGTGCAGAAACCCATCACACATGGCCAGTCAACAAGCCTCGTCAATGTCTGACACACAGCACAGTATGCCGTACATGGGCATGATGTGAAATCCACCACAATCAATGGGATCCTGGCCATAGTCACACACCAACGAAGAAGCCAAGGTGACACACGAAGAACACACGTACACAACTACCAACATTGCAGCTCTGACCCTGAGGAGTGGCAGCAGTCACACACACAACGTGTCACAATCACTAAAAGCTAACACAAACTGTAAATCACATGACTCGTGTAAACAACAAGTGCCAAGGGGAATCCTGAATGTGTCCCATCTGCGTTTGCCCACATCCCCAGCCCTGACAACAAAGACAACCTGGGATGACAACCTCATGAACATTAGTTTGCCATGCACCCACATCACAGAGAAACCAGATCCAAGATGCTGGATGAACAAAGAACAACTCAGCAAGCATCACAAACAGGAACATCCCTAGGGACACAGCCTGTGTAGGAAAAGGGAAGGGAACACGCACAGACATGCTTACACAACACACACCACAGGCCCACTCAATGTCACCAGATTACACACTGCCATGAGGGCACTCCACTCCTGTGGAAGGTCCGCTGTGCCAAACCTTGTCTGTGCACGACCCAAACATGTCAGCAGAACACTCCGTCAGTGAGTCAACAACCACAACACACAGAAGGCTCTGCTCACATCAGCCTGGGTATGGGAGTGTCACGTCAGTCATCTGCACACACACCAAACACGTGTCAAGCAAGTTGCACTGTATACACAGATGAGTCCTTCGACATTGATGTGCAAAACTGCATGTCCAGTGGAGCTGGGCACACAGTCAGGGAAATCGGAACATTGAACAGTGGTAAGCCCACCAGATGTGCATCAGTGTAAGACAAAGATGTTCATTTACAAATGCAAAAAGGACATCCCTGTGTCAAATGCTGAACATTACACCCTCAGACTGTAACAAATGATGCCATAGATCCAGACTACAACAGGACACATATCCCATGGACCACATGGAGTCCATCACTGCAACACTTCATCGTCCTGATGTGAACACTATTACAACTGCAAATGCAGGATGCTACTCATCCACATCATGTACATCAAAAGAAAACCCAAAAGTAAACAAAAAGAGGCTTTATTCAGCAAATGTCAGGGTAAACACGGAAGTCCAAAAGAAACTAAGGCCAATGGCCAGTCCAAAATCACAGTACCAACGGGGTGAGAAGTGACAACTGGTCACACATTGCTTGCCTGCACTGGTACGGTTGGGGGACATCCCCCTTGGAGGGGCATACAAGGGGCAGGCCAGGCACCGCAGGGACAGGATCAGGGCATGGCAGAGTGAGGCAGTGAAGGGGTGTTGGGTGCAGGAGTGTCACCTGCAACTGCAGTGGAGGTGTCTGACTCAGGGGGGGCCCGCACCACTGTGGTACACAAGTCAGTTGGTGTGGGTGCTGCAACCACTGCAGTGGGCTGGACTGATGTAGTGGACTGGGTACCCACTGCAGTGCCCGAGTCAGACATGGGGGTTGTGGACTCCACTGCAGTGCATGACTCCAAGGGAGTGGAAGGGTGGGCAGATGAGGTGGGCAGGACAGAGGGGGGGGACCCGTTCCCCACAACAGTGCCACTAACAGGCAGAGCGTCTGGGTTGGGGGTGGAAGAGCAAGTGGCAGGGGGGGAGGGCCTAAGCAGTCTGGGGATGCAGTATCGGTGTGTGGGGGAACCTGGGGCAGGGTGTGGCGGGGGAACCTGTGCAGTGGTGGCCTGGGGGATGGAGGAGAGAGACTGGGCGCTGGAGCTGCGTGGTGGTGGGGTCTTGCTTTTCCTGCTCCGGGGGGACTTCCTAATGGGCTCCTGTGTCTGCCTGCACCTGGGGGAGGGTGTCCGGGGGCGAGGGGCACTCCTCTCTGTGTGGGTGGACTTCCTCTTCCCCTGGTATGCTGGATCAGCAGGAATGGAGGGGAAGAGGCCGAGGTCACACAGGAAGATCTGCTGTGTAGGTGGGGTAGCAGGCGAGGCAAGGGAAGGGGTCTTGGAGGGAGAGGATTTGGAGGACTGCGGAGTGAATGTGGATGCCTGTGTGTGTGTGTGTTCCCCATCCCCTGTGTCTGTGGTATCAGTCCCCTGAGGATGCTTGTGTGCACGTCTTGCCTTACTCTTGGGTGTGTCTGTGCTGTCGTGTCTGTGTGTTTGGGTGACTGTGCAGGTGTGCATGTGCTTTGGACAGGTAGGGGGGCAGGAAGTGTGGATGGGGCAGAGGTGGGAGGGGTGAGGGACTGTTGGAGGAGGGACACTGCTGCCGTCAGGGAGGAGTCCATGGACTTATTGCTCCTCTGTAGGGCAAACATACCCGTCGAGATGCCCTCCATGAACGACACCAGCTGTGTCAACAGAGTGGTGTGTGCATGGAGGACACTCAGCATTGCTGTCTGCCCTACATGGAGCTGCCGAAGGAGGTACACAGACTCCTCACTCAGGGCAGCAGGGGACACAGGGGAAGGGGGTGCGGTGCCTGGCACGAAGGAGACATGCTCCCGAGCACGGGAGCCTCCACGGACCTCAGGAATGGGAGCCAATGGGAGGGCAGTGGTGGTGGTGGTGGCGGGGCCAGACAGACTAGCTGGCCTTTGGTGGCTGCTGAGACCCGCCTCCACAAGGGAGTCATCCTCCGAGCTGCTGTGGTCCCCAGCTGAGGTGGATGGTGCTGAGGACTCCTCGGTGTGGCTCCCCTCGCCCTCCATGCCACTGGGTCCCTCTGACCACTCGTCCGATGCTGACCCAGTCTGGCTCCGCTGCTCCTCCTGGTCCGTGGAGCTGTCCCCTCCTGTGGCCGTGGATGTATCTGCAAACAATTAGGGAAACAGACAAACATCAGTCACCTGCACTGACCGCACACACCACAGTAAGTACAGCACATTACAGAGCAAGCCCTGGCATCCTTAGTTGAACATTGCCTAAAGTCCTCACACAGATTCAGGGAAGCCAATTGTCAGTCTGATGGTCAACCATGGGACTCACACCCCTCCTGCCCTTGCACCCATCTGTCTGGTGCCTGTCTGATGGTAAGACCCCAGTGTGGACACATGCACCACCTACACAGTTGTTGGGCATTGCAGGGAACACGTTGAAGTATGTGAACATGCACACATCACATCTCTTGCCACTGAGTCAGTGCAGGTGTCCGGATAAAGGGATGGCCAGAGTCTAATTAGAAATGCATGTGATGCATACCAGCACCAGACACCATGATGCACCCATGTCCGGATAGTCAATGCCACAATGGGGTGCATGTTGCACATGTCACTCCCCTGCAGGATCAGTCCCAGGAAGTTTAATGCCATGACACAGGAATGTGTGCAAAGTCATACATTACTGTCTCAAGTCACATGGCCATGGCAGCCAGCCAACAACAGTCTGCACTGTGTCACAATCAGAGGGCATGGGGAATGCAAGTTATGTGACTGACAAGTGCACATGTCCATCCCCCAAAAACCACATCATCTGTACTACTATTTGTCCACGTCATACCAACTGGACATATGGGGGACATGAAACACAACTCTCTGAACATGAGCACCTCACAGTGTGCTGTGAATGAAAATACAGCTGCCTGAAAGTCACAGTTGCAAACACCTGTGTGCACAGTCAAGTGATCAGACACCTATAAGTCACAGAAGTATCGTCTATCATGGTCACATCTCAGATGGCATGCTGAGCCCTAACCGATAAACATACCAGTAGTCCTGACAACGAAGACACAGCACAATGAGACAGAGGCAGACACCTGAGGGTACATTTCACTGATCACAACATGCCAGATGATACACGGGAGTGTGAGTACAGAGTGTATTGTATGCCCTGGAGTAGGCATGACTGTCCAGCTCCACCTGTAAGAGGGATGAGTCCTGGACAGTAGGCAGGTGGCTAAGCATGTGTGACACACTGGATACACATACTCCTGAGGCCCAAATATTGTTCCCACCAGCAGCATGGGTGTGTGCCAAATTCCCCAGGGACATGTGGTGAGTCAGAGCAGCAAGCGGACCACATATCAAAGTTACACCCAGATCACATGTCAGAACTTAGGCATTGTGTAAGCAATTGACCCACCCATGAATCGCACAACATAGTCACGGGAACAAATGCTGTCCCCCACCTTGAGCAAAGCAAAATGCAATGACACAGTCCCCAAATGACACAATTTCCTGACTATAAGGGCTACACATATGCGTATCAGAGGAGAAGTGGGCATGTCACAAATGAGGGACATGGGTCCTGGACCACATGACTGATGTACTGTGGAAGTTTAACAAGGCCAGAGGAGGGCACATAGCATGTCAGACAAAGTGCACAGTGCAGTCATGGACTCACCCCCTCCTTGCTGCTGTCTGTCCTTCAGCTGCCCATCCAGGTCAGGGAAGACCACCGCCAGGATCCGGAGCATGTGGGGGGTCAGGGTCCGGTGTCCGCCCCTCCTGCGAGGAGGCGGCAGCTTCAGCTGGACCCTTGCGATCCTCCAGGTCCAGCCACGAAGGTCCTGCCACCTCTTCTGGCAGTTGCAGATCCTGCGCCTGTAGACCCCCACGGATCTTACTTTCCGGGCGATGGTCAGCCAGATTTCCTGCTTCTGGTGGGCATCAACCTGTGAGGATGACAAAGTGAAAAGGCCATTACTACACATGCAACATATACGTACATCACACAGTTGGATATACATGTCTCAATCACAGGGGCATATGATGTACACAGGCAGTGCAACAATGGCTATGAACAGTTTGCCAGCAGTCACTACATGGTATCATTGCATGGGAAGTAAACCTAGTTGGAATGCACTGTTACTGCACTGTACCAGTTCAGTGCATGTAACTACACACTTTGGGGTGTGACAACTACTCAGTGGGCATGCTAGCCAGTGGTGTGCACACTGAAAGTCCTGCTAGTCAGACAACATGCACAATTAGTGATGCAGTGGACAGCACACTCACCTGCTCCCCTGGTTTCCCATACAGTTTGCTGTACTGTGGAAGGAGGCTGTCCAGCAGGGCCTGGTTCTCCTCAAGGCTGAAGGCTGGGGCTCTCTCCACAGTACGTGCCATTGCAGGATCCAGAGGATGCAGGTACAGCAGCAGTGTTGGTGGCAGATGTCGTCCTGGAGCATGTAGTGCAGGCAAGTGAGCTCTCAGGGGAACAGCCAGCATTATATGTGTACTGCAGAGGCAGATACTGTCCCATGTGTCCGAAGTGATAGGTCCAAGTCGTTTGCATCTTCTGAATCTGACCAATCCATGGAATAGCAGCACTAATACACGCCCACAGCATCCTTCAAATCTTCAACTTCATGACACCCATGATTTTGCAACATTGTTGTGGCTGGCCAACTGAATTCACTGCATCAGACTCGTTGGAGCTTCAAAAACGCGTCCGTTGCCATGCCAGGCCCCAGCCAATGTGTGCGCACCGTTCGGTCCATTGCTGTACAACGCGTATTTCGGGATACAACGCGTACCCGCACATCATATGCAATGGGCCGGCCGGGCACACCGATCGGTCCATTGCAGTTCAACGCGTACCCACTCACAACAGATGCGATGGGCCGGCCAGGCACACCGATCGGTCCATTGCTGTACAACGCGTATTTCGGGATACAACGCGTACCCGCACACATCATATGCAATGGGCCGGCCGGGCACACCGATCGGTCCATTGCAGTTCAACGCGTACCCGCTCACATCATATGCAATGGGCCGGCCGGGCACACCGATCGGTCCATTGCTGTACAACGCGTATTTCGGGATACAACGCGTACCCGACACATCATATGCAATGGGCCGGCCGGGCACACCGATCGGTCCATTGCAGTTCAACGCGTACTCGCTCACATCATATGCAATGGGCCGGCCGGGCACACCGATCGGTCCATTGCTGTACAACGCGTATTTCGGGATACAACGCGTACCGCGACACATCATATGCAATGGGCCGGCCGGGCACACCGATCGGTCCATTGCTGTACAACGCGTATTTCGGGATACAACGCGTACCCGCACACATCATATGCAATGGGCCGGCCGGGCACACCGATCGGTCCATTGCAGTTCAACGCGTACTCCGCCACAACAGATGCAATGGGCCGGCCGGGCACACCGATCGGTCCATTGCTGTACAACGCGTATTTCGGGATACGTGTACCCGCACACATCATATGCAATGGGCCGGCCGGGCACACCGATCGGTCCATTGCAGTTCAACGCTGCACTCGCTCACATCATATGCAATGGGCCGGCCGGGCACACCGATCGGTCCATTGCTGTACAACGCGTATTTCGGGATACAACGCTGTACCCGCACACATCATATGCAATGGGCCGGCCGGGCACACCGATCGGTCCATTGCAGTTCAACGCGTACTCCGCCATAACAGATGCAATGGGCCGGCCGGGCACACCGATCGGTCCATTGCTGTACAACGCGTATTTTGGGATACAACGCGTACCCGCACACATCATATGCAATGGGCCGGCCGGGCACACCGATCGGTCCATTGCAGTTCAACGCGTACCCGCTCACATCATATGCAATGGGCCGGCCGGGCACACCGATCGGTCCATTGCTGTACAACGCGTATTGCGAATACAACGCGTACCCGCTCACATTGAATGCAATGGCCAATGTGTGCGCACCGATCGGTCCATTGCTGTCCAACGCGTATTGCGAATACAACGCGTACCCGCTCACATTGAATGCAATGGCCAATGTGTGCGCACCGATCGGTCCATTGCTGTCCAACGCGTATTGCGAATACAACGCGCACCCGCTCACATTGAATGCAATGGCCAATGTGTGTGCACCGATCGGTCCATTGCTGTCCAACGCGTATTGCGAATACAACGCGTACCCGCTCACATTGAATGCAATGGCCAATGTGTGCGCACCGATCGGTCCATTGCTGTCCAACGCGTTTTGCGAATACAACGCGTACCCGCTCACATTGAATGCAATGGCCAATGTGTGCGCACCGATCGGTCAATTGCTGTCCAACGCGTCCCTGTACAAGTCACTGGCATATGTCACCATGCCTGTCACAGGTGAACATATGCCAGCCACATATACTTCCCAGGGAGTGAGGGGCACACCTACAACACCACAGCCTGTCCACACTGTATCCTAAGGCATGTAAGGCTGCATTACCTATTCCGTGTATGGGGGTGAACATGTTGTTCTGTGGGTGTCACTTGGGGGCAGCCACTCCCAGGCTGTGCACGTGTTCATGGGGACAGAATCCTTGGTGTGTTGTGCACATGACCACTGTGATGTGCAACTGTTCATTTCTGAGCATGTGGCATGGTCACATTTCACGGTGGTGTATGTGTATGTCATGTCACATACCCCCTGAGTCCCATGTGGGACGGTATGTACGTCCCAGGGTGACCCATTGCCACAATAGTGATGGTCCTCCACAGTCTGTGTGCATGTTGTGTTTACAATGTCTCTGATTCCATGTGCACAATGGGAGACAGTCTCCACATCCACGTTGTTTGTGCATGGACTTTGATGTTGTGCGTGTGTGTGTCACAGACGTCCATGTCTGTCCTGCCGAGGCAACAGGGACCACTACCTGTGGGGGTCATGGTTGTTTTGCTGTGGTGTATTCATGATACACCATGTCATGCCAGTGTCCATGTGGCAATACAGGGTCCCTGGGAATCTACCTGTCGATGAGCTGTGATGCCTGGGCCACATCTGTCCTCACATGTCACTGTGGGGTGTGTTTGGAACGTGGCAGCAGGAGATGGGAACTGTGACACGGCCTCATGATATCCCATGGCACAACCTGGGACTTGTTGATGCCACTTGTTGAACTGTGATGTTAGATGTTGGCCATGTAGGTGCCATACATGTCCTTACGGAACTGCACACATCATGTACTTGTGCCTCATAATGATGTATCATGTGATATTGAGTATGGTCAATGCCACATATGTGGGGTGACTGACAATCTTTCTTTCTTCACCTATGCACTGCAGGGCACCAGCTGTCCACAGACCATTCCCTGACCTTGCAACCATGGTCGAACGGGACTGCATCCGACGGTACCGCTTCACCAGGCCGCTGATTGAGGTATTGACGGTGCGGTTGGCCCCACATTTGCAAGCTGGCCGGACATACCCTACAGCGCTGACCCCCAAGGTGAAGGTGATGGCAGCCCTACACTTCTTTGCCACCGGTACCTTTCATCACACTGTGGCGTCTGCTGGTGGGATGTCACAGACCATGTTCAGCCGTGTGCTCCGCGATGTTTTGGAGGCTATGTTGATATACCTGAACCAGTACATCTATTTCCCTAGACTCCAACAACTCACTGACGTGAAGAGTGACTTCTATGCCCTGGGGAGGATGCCGCATGTCATTGGCTCCATTGATGGGACACATGTGGCTTTGGTACCACCATAGGCCCAAGAGCAGGCATACAGGAACCGCAAACACTACCACTCGGTCAATGCACTGGTGGTATGTCTTGCAGATATGAGCATCTCACACGTCTGTGCCCGTTTCCCAGGTTCTGCACACGATGCCTACGTGATGAGTAGTCGCATCCCGAGGATGATGTCACAGATGCGGAACCAGCGTGCCTGGCTTGTTGGTGTGTACTGACTTTGTACCATTGTGTGTGTTCTGCAATGTAGTGTTCCACCCTCTTTTCCAACTCAGCTAATGTGCAATTGTCTGTATGTAGGTGACTCCGGATACCCCAACATGCCATGGTTGCTGACGCCCCTCAGGAACCCTGTGACACCAGCCCAGATGCGCTACAATGAGGCACATGGTCGGACCAGGAGAGTGATCGAGCGGACATTTGGTCTCCTGAAGAGCCGCTTCAGCAAAGGTGTGCAAGATTGTCATCGTCTGCTGCATGCTACACAACCTTGCAGTGCGGAAGGAGTTGCCTCTCATCCTGGATGACGATGACCAACATCCGCCACCTGTGGAGGATCCTGGCCTGGACCACGATGCCAGTGATGATGATGATGATGATGGTGATGTCCGCACACAGCTCATCACCAACTTCTTCAGCTGAATGTGAGTATCCGGAGATGTCATGTCAATGATGTGAGTTTGCATGATATGTGTTGGTGGTGCTCTGGTGCTGTTTGAGTGTGGCCATGTGCTACATGACTGTATGCGTGTAGCGATGTGTCCTTACAGGTAGTCTGTACTCCCCAACAGTGTTGACATGCTAACTTGGTTCTGGGTGGGTATTTTGTGGCATGTATTGGGCATGAGTATTGCAGTTCTGTCCTGTTCTTCAGTGCTTTTGACTGTGTGTCATTTCTGTCCTTCACAGGGTACTTTCAGAGTCGTTTGGTCAACTGTGATCCCCCGACACCGTGATTCAACTTCCAGGGTGGTAGCTGTCGTGTCCCTACAGGTGATGTGCGCCACAGCCATGGACTTCCTTCCTTCTACACTTGTTGACTGTGTGCCCACTGCCAGGTGGGATTACCTTGCATCTGTAGTGGTTACAACATGTTGCAAATGTGTAATAAACCTGTGCTTCACTTTGTGATGTGCGTTGTCTGTGGTCACACATCTGACTGACATTTGCTTACTGCACCAGTGGGCTAGTTAACAAAGACTGTGAATAGGTGTTGTGTCTGTGCATTGCACCGTATTTCCTGGCAACATCAGTGTAGGCGATGAGTCAGATGGCCTTGGTGTGTATATGTTGTGTAGCCCTGGTGGTGTGTCTCCCTCATATGTGTCACGTCGCCATGACTCACATGCCTGTGTTGTACTTGCTGTAGCAGTTAGCATGCACAGTGTAATTTTGCAGGTCATCATCTCCATGACAGAAACCACGTTGGAATCACAACAGAGGCAGGTATGGTGAATTAGTGTGTTTATTGTCATACATGTGTGAGTATAGTGCACAGGATGGTGGGTGCTGTACATTGTGATTGTAATCCAAAGGTCCTAGATGATTTGGAAGTCCTGGTAGCAGATATGTCCTGAGTAAAGTCCACAGTCATCTGATACATTGGTCCAACTTGTACTCCCCATGTCATGTGGGGGAGTTGTGTTGCATTCAACAGGGTGAACAGTTTGCGCACAAAGGTGATTATCCAGAACAGGTGTTGGCTTCCTGGGGGTTGTGCATGGCCATCGGCCTCTCAGTTGCCCTGAGTTTCTCAGTTCGTTCCTCGGACGACCCCTCTTCTTTGGGGGGGGACCCTCAAGTGCAGGCTGCTGCGGAGCAGGGGACTCTCCGCCAGAGTCATCCTCCCTCCCTGTGGCAGTTGCAGTTGTTTCAGCACCAGATGTTGTGGGCACACAGGGAGGTGTTGACATGTTGCTGCTCATCTGGCGGAGGCATTGTAATATGTCCCTATGCACCGCCGTCATTTCTTGCAGTGTGTCCCACTTGGACTCCATGCGGGACATGTGTAAGTCCAAGCAGGCATGATGGGCAGCCAGCTGCTGTCGTATGTCCCTGAGGAGCCCCACCACCTGGCTGAGCTCTCCGGTGCTGGTCTGGTACGCATCGGCTATGCGTACCAGTTGTGGGTCATCATGCAGTCCAGACCCCTCTGCAAGCAGCGACCTATGTCTACCACCCTTCCCACCACCCCTGGCGACACGTGCAGGACCTGAGGTGGCACACACAGGTGACCCTGGACCCCCTTGGGGGTTGTTGGTGGTGTTGGTGTCCATAGCCCCACGTTGGGCCAGGGTCCGTGTGCTGGTGGTGGTGGTGCTCCTTGGTCTGTCCGTGTCGGCAGGGGTGGTTTGTGTGTTGTCAGTCATTGGAGGGGTGGGTGCAGGGGGTGCAGCTGGTGGTCCTGCTGGTGCTGCATGATGACTCGCTCCGGAGGTGCCAGGTAGGTCTTCGTCATCCGAGGACGGCAGAGGCTGTTCCACACCAGTGAGCTCCGTTTCTCCTGGAGCCTGGGACAGGGACTCCTCAGCGTCTGCTGCTGTGTCCCCATCATCACCTGTTTTTGGGAGACACACACAATGTATGTTATGTTTCTGCAGGCATCAATGGTTCACACACCTGACAGTTGTGACTGTACCTCTGGATGCGGGCCTGTACATTGCATTGTCCTAAGTTGTCACAGTCAGAGGTTGATATTGGTGTAGCACATTGTCCTGCATACTTTGAGCATTTCAATATGAATGTTGGGGTGTGTACATGGCCTGCATTGGTTGTATTTGGTGGACATCCGGCCCTCCTTCTCCCCCAGCCCAGTTATCCCACCATGAAGCATGCCACCCTTGCAGTGGGTTCAGGTTGACTCTCAGGATGTCAGTCAGTGGTGTCCTGCTGTTGGTTGGTGCACAGTTGCCAGCAGGGCCATGTGCTCCCCACAACTGAGCACCATTGTCAGACATCTTTGAAGTGGCTTTTCACTCCCTGTGATGTGTGCATGGTTCAGGGTGGTGTTGATGGGACAATTGTGAGGGTGACCAATATCTGTGACTACCACTCCCATCATGCTATTGCCTCCACCCCACTTCCCAGCTTCCCATACTTCCTTCCTTTTGAGTGGACTTCACTGTGTGTGTGTGTGACAGCAATGGCAAGATGGCTGACAGTGGTGTCCTGCTGTTGGTTGGTGCCCAGTTCCCAGCAGGGCCTTGTGGTCCCCACAACAGAGCACCAGTGTCAGACATCTTTGAAGTGGCTTTCCACTGCCTGTGATGTGCGCATGGTTCAGGGTGGTGTTGATGGGACAGTTGTGAGGGTGACCAATATCTGTGACTACCACTCCCATCATGCTATTGCCTTCACCGCCCTTCCCAGCATGCCCATACTTCCTTCCTTTTGAGTGGACTTCACTGTGTGTGTGTGTGACAGCAATGGCAAGATGGCTGACAGTGGTGTCCTGCTGTTGGTTGGTGCCCAGTTCCCAGCAGGGCCTTGTGCTCCCCACAACAGAGCACCAGTGTCAGACATCTTTGAAGTGGCTTTCCACTGCCTGTGATGTGCGCATGGTTCAGGGTGGTGTTGATGGGACAGTTGTGGGGGTGAGCAATATCTGTGACTACCACTCCCATCATGCTATTGCCTCCACCGCCCTTCCCAGCATGCCCATACTTCCTTCCTTTTGAGTGGACTTCACTGTGTGTGAGTGTGACAGCAATGGCAAGATGGCTGACGGTGGTGTCCTGCTGTTGGTTGGTGCCCAGTTCCCAGCAGGGCCATGTGCTCCCCACAACTGAGCACCAGTGTCAGCCATCTTTGAAGTGGCTTTTCACTCCCTGTGAGGTGTGCATGCTTGGGTGTGAGCTTGCTGGGCCATGTGGGTGGGGGATGTTGGGCTGTGACTACCACTCGCATCATGCTATTGCCTCCACCCCCTTCCCAGCATGCCCATGCTTCCTTCCTTTTGACTCTGCTTCCCTGTGGGGTTGTGTGCCTGTGCTGACAAGATGGATGACAGTGTTATCCTGGGGTTAGTTTGGCTACAAGTCCTATGTGTGTCCCTGTGCTTCACACAGCATAACCCAGGGTGGTGGTTCTTTGTGGGATATTTAATTAGAGTGTGAGGCAATGCATTCTCCCAGGTGAGTTGTGTGGAGTTTGTGTTAAGGGTGTGTGTGAGAAAAGCAGCTGGTAACTATGGTCAGTGCTGTCAGTCCTCCTTCCCACCCAGCCAGATATCCCACCATGGAACGTGCTTCCATTGCAGGGAGTGCAAGTTGGCTTTCAGGATGTCAGTCAGTGGTGTCCTGCTGTTGGTTGGTGCACAGTTGCCAGCAGGGCCTTGTGCTCCCCACAGCAGTAGCCAGTGTCAGCCATCTTGTCAGTTGTTTTCCACTCCCTGTGATGTGAGCATGGTTCATGGTGGTGTTGATGGGCGCATTGTGAGTGTGGGCAATATCTGTGACTACAACTCCCATGATGCTATTGGCTACACTGACTTGCCCAGCATACACAGGATTCCTTCCTTTCAGTGGGCTTCCCTGTGAGGTGGTGTTGTAGTGGTGGCTACATATCTGGCTGTGTTTGTTAGTTATATTTGTGCCACTGCCTAGCTGTATTTGTAGTTGTGTTTGTACATGTGATGACACAGTTACATATCACTATGAGATGGCATGTGTTGTGTTTATCTGACTGACATACACATCTTGGGATGATTATGTTTTGGTTGGTGTGTATTTGCTAAGGGTGCATGGTTTGACTATCCCCTTGACAGTGATGTGTGTGTATTGTCGCACAATATTGTGTACATTTGTTGTGTACTCACCAGGCTCTGGGATGTTTTCTAGTCCATATACGCTCACTGGTGGTAGGATGGCCCGCACCTTCTCCTCCCAGGGCCTGAGGTATACTGGTTTGGCAGGAGGGCCACTGCTGGTGTGTTGGCTCAAGAGGTAGTCCTTCTTCAGTAGGTCCCTGACCCTCCTGCGCACGTCATACCACCTGTTCTGGATTTCTTCCTTTGTGCGCAAACATGGTGATTGTGCATTCACCCTGTCGACGATCCTCTCCCACATCTTGGTTTTCTGCGACATGGGGGTCTGTTGGACCAGTGTACCAAACAGCTGTGGCTCTACCCTGAGGATCTCATCTACCAGGACTTCCAATTCACTATCTAGGAACTTTGTATTCTTCTTTGGGGGCATGGTGATGGGTGGTGGTGGTGAGTGATGTGTGTGGGGATGTGCAAGTGAGGGTGTGTGAGTGTGTGATTTGCTGGGTGAATGTGAGGGTGCTATTTTTTGAGGTGCTGATGGTGTGTGGCTTGTGTGATGGATGAGCTGTGAGTGTGTGTGTGGTTGCTGTCTGTTGGTGTTGAGTGCTGGCAGGTCATTTGAATTTGCAAAGGATCATGGTAGGGATTTGTGTCCTTTATATGGGTGGAGTTGTGGGTGTGTCTATGTTCCCTGTTCCCCCCCCCAGTATTTATTGGCTTGGTAATTGCTTGTTTGGCCTTTTTTGTTTTTGTTTTTCCCTTTGTACTTTTTGTGCATGTAGGAGACGTTCTTCTGATCGAGTCGGACCCTGCAGTTGTCTCGTGCGAGCTTCTCCGATTCGTTCACGCTGTGTTTGTGCTGTTTTCTGTGCTGTGTACGCGTCGGTCGCGGTGTATTGGGTTGCTTCGGCTCGCTGTTTTGTATGCGTGTCGGTCGTACGGCTTGAGCTCCGTGCGACTCGGTCGTGTTTTCCACGCGTTGCATCGTACTTGGCGGGTCGGAGTTCGCGGCTACGTTTCGGTCGGGATCCTTCCTGGTGCGTGTCGGTCGGTTCGATTTGCGTGCTTTTCCGGCCGGATTGCTGTTTTCCGCGCGGTTCGGTCGTTCGTATTGTGTTCCGTACGAGTCGGTCGGATTTTGCACACATTTCATCGTACTTTGCGGGTCGGGCTGCACCGGTACGTGTCGGTCGGAATAAATTCCGGCTCCGAGTCGGTCGGTACGTTTTCCGGCCCGAATCCGAATCGGCCCCTTAGTCTGGATTATAGAAGGCTAAGTGAGATAATATTCTCTGCCTCTTTATAGGGTTAATAAAACCTTTCACATTCCAAGTTATGACTCTGAATGTATATACATTGAAAAATATATGAAGTAACACGACTAATCATAATAACCATCAGAAGATGAAACAATGAAAAAAAGGGAGAGAACTGTAGAAAGAAAGGAGATATAGGAAAAGAGAGGGAGAAAAGAAAGGAAAATAGATAGAGCAGTAAGAAAAGACAGTACATGTCATCAATTGATACAAATAAGAGTGTAAATGAAGAAAATAAGAACTGACGACTGTAATACGTACCTTTTGGGGAAAAACAAGAAGGAATATGTGAGGAGTAGCGACACACAGAAGAAGATGACACAACCAACCGGGTAGGAAGCACCACAACGGGAAATCATGCAAGACGAGTAGGAAACGAATAGAAAAATATCTCAAAAGGAATACCTGCAGACGTATGAAGGGAAATAAAATAGAAATTAAAATAGGATTAACATGTTATAAAACAATTGTTAAGTATATCCTGCAAAGAAAAACAATATGTGAGTCAAAGAGAATCCAACATTTCTATGCTGAGAAAGGAGAAAGTACAGTATGGATGACGAAGAAGAAGAAGGACCAGAAGTTTCCATAGATGTTGTGGAGTGCGACTGAATAAATTTCCTCAAGTCTGCCGGGTCGTCAAAGGTAGAAGTGTTGTTTTGGAAAGTAACCTTGAATAAGCATGGGTGAAATAGTCCATAGCGAGCACCAAGCGCACGTAAAGCTGGGCGAAGATCCAGGAAGTCTTTCCGATGTTTAGCTGTTGCTGAGGAAACATCCTGAGAAATAAATAACTTAGAGCCGAGCCAAACAAGCTGTTTTTTATGTTTAGCTGCATGTAAGACTTGCAGAAGGTCTGTGAATTTCAAAAATAAAAGAATCACACCCCTTGGCTTCGAAGGAGCAGATGAAGACAAACGAGGACCCAGCCTATGAGCCCGTTGAATATTCAAATTTGTAGTTGAAGGAAGGTCAAGAAGCTTTATGAGAAAGGTGCTGAAGAAATGGACAGGATCACTACCCTCCAATCCCTCAGGAAGGCCATATAAACGGAGATTGTTGGGTCTATTTCTTTTTTCAAGATCTTCCGCTGATTTCTTCAGCGAGAGGACCTCCCTCTCTAAGGTAACCAATTTAGTGGATACATTTTGTAGGTCATCGACATGTTGCTCCACTGTGGTAATACGAGATTCCATAGATGACCATTTAGTATCCAGAACATGTAAGCGGGAATTGGTTTCCTCAATAAATGGACGCAGAGCGCAAATTTCCTCGAGAACCATGTCCAAGGATATCGGAGAAACAGATTTTGGTGGAGAGGGAGGGTCTTGTTTAAGATGCTCGTTGGCAGAGACTGGAGTCTGCAATTTGACTGAAGAAGTTGGCTAAACCGTCGATTTTGAAGAGCCAGATTGCGCCATTTTGTTATTTTCGTGAAGCGCAGATTCAGTATGAGAGGAATCAGACACAGGAGCGTGAGCAGTAGATCTCTTGTTAATTATTAGCAATTTCTTACTCCTACCCATATAGCAAGGGAAGGAGAAACTCCGTTGAAACAAGAAAGATCACCAACAAACCCCCCACAGTCTATGAAGAAGGTTCAAGAAAGTTTCTGCACAAGAGGCTGTATTAAAATAGCAAATCCTCTCCTGGTCCAGAGAAATACTAATAAAGCAGGAAAGAGCAGGTACTGTATATAATTATAATGTGAGTTAGTACCTGAAGAGAAAGGAAACCTCATCAATGCAGGATTCAAATGGAGGCCGTAGGAGAGCTGCAGCAGTTTTGGAATATTTTTCACTGAAGAAAATGAGGGAAATCCATATTAACGGAAGAGAACCACTCAGGAGCACTTCCGAAATGTGAAACGCTTCGTTTCTGAAGGAAAATGATGCTGGAGCCGCGAAAAATTCCCGCAGCACTTTCCGCCGCGATGCGGAGCTCCGGGCTAAGCAGCCATCTTGTTTTGCGCCGCACGCGCTCCAGACCATCCAGTTTCAATGAACATGAAACAGATCTTCGTCACTCCCTTTGTTTCTACAAGAAACTATTTTCGCTATGGTAAATTTGAGAGAAACTGTACAGACACAACTGCTTTCAGTTGAACTGTTTTTCATTGGGTGAAGTTGGGAGAAACCTTTCACACATATTTCAATAGAAGTCCATTATTTATATGGTAAAATCATAAGAAAACATTGGCACATATTAGTTTTCAGCAGAAAACTGTTTTGACACTTTCCGGTTTAGCAACTAGACAGTTGGCTGAAAAATGTATCCTGGTAAACCCATGAATATAGAAAAAAGCTTTGTTTGGAGGAATTTCAAGAAGTTATACGGCCATACTGGCCGAAATAAAGTTTATTTGATGATGATGCAATTTCAAGAAAAATGTAAATCTTCATAGAATTCTGGAAGGATGGAAATTGGGATCTGGCACAACTTTGTGGGTGAAAAGAGATTATGCATACCCTGGTTATGATCTAAAACTAAAACATTGAAATTCGAAAGTTATCGTTCAATGCACACAGTAAGTTACCCACTTTTGTCTTCCCATCAGCATTCCTTAACTCGCATTCCTTAACTCGTCATAAGCAGGTCTAACCTGCTCCAAACTACCCAGTGTCGCCTGGCCATTCTTTGGCTGTATCACTGCCCATTGCACAGTTAACCCAGCCGCTCATTCATTGTTGCAATGACCTACCATGCACAGAACATGCATCAGCATGTTTGGTTGTATTCCACAAATTGCTCCTTCACCTGCAGACTCTAGCTAAAAACATTATGATCATGGGTTATTTCAACTTGTGGTTCGACAGACCAGACCATAAGTCAGCAATGGACCTCCTCGAAAATACGAATGCCTTGGACTTCAGTAAAATAATAAAAGTCCAACGCATAAAGCCGCCACACAGTGGACCTTGTCTTCGAACACAACCTTGGTACCTCTGATACTTCAATTCAGCCACAAGCCTTGTTGAGTTGCTCTTTCATATATCAACATCTCTAACTGCCCCACCCCTCGTATTGAGAAAGACTCACCAACCATCCCAGCTATGTGCTACAGAAATATAAGCACAGAAGAGGTCAAAGAAACATACAATGCGGTCAAATCAATCCTCAGAATCTAGCAGACCATGAAGAATCCTCTTCACATAGCAGATGCTGCTCTTAACCTAACAATTACTGCAACACATCAAATGCTCTCGACCTGCTAAATAAGAAAACACAAAGTGGGCATCAAAATTACCAACAAATTGTTCAATGAGGAACTATTTGAACTGAAAGGATCTAGCCACAAGCTGGAGCACTTTAGGCCTAAATCTACAAATTTAAAGGACAAACTCTATTGCCTGATGCATAGGACGTTCTACAGTGAAACTATCAAGAGAGACAAAAGTCCTACTTTCTAAAACATTAGTGAGGCCTATCATGAAATGAGAGATCTCGTCAACATTTTCCAAGAAATATCCAAACCAGACATCATGAAGAACAGCCCCTTATCATCTCATCAACACTCTGAATACCTTCTGGACCTCTAGTGCAAAAACAGATTAAAAATGTTCACCTTTATCCTAAATCTTGGTTGTATACGACGTCCTTAAATCTCCCAAACTCTACGTTCTACAGCCTCCCTCTACCAGTCACTTACCATTAACCCTTAAGCTCTGAGGACTCTTCCAACCAATGGTGCTTCAACAATGTGTTCACTTTTCCCTATCTTCATATATAATCTGGTGTTTTCGTACTTGTTTATTTTGATTATTTGTAACTCAGCCGTTGTTCCTTCTTAAGCTCTACTGCTACGACCAACTTTGCCTCACACAAATCACTGCTCTATTCAATTTTTGGATTGATTTCTTGATTTCTGTATTTGTGATCCAGGCTACATCCTAGCCCCTACGTCACTTATACCTCAAACTGGAATATGCTATCTGGTATGTCATGTCGACTAGTTAAGGGAGGACTCTTTTTACGCTGTCTGCATACATATTCCTGTCTCTTTGTGCTTGTGCTCTTCATTTTTTGCAACTTAGTCCTCTTTTGCTCAATAGCCGCTCTTGTTTGACCAATTATAACTCACATAATTGGCTCTTCTATTTTTTTCACATATTTATCTCTTTATGTAGATACTTGGTAGTCCAGGCGACAACCCAGGCTCTAATTAACCTATTTTTACCTTAAACTGCTAAATGTTATTAGCTATGTCATCTCTACTAGTTAATTCACAACTACCTAATGGTTATCCATTTGTATAATAATCCACTATAGTTCATCGAACCCTGTACTTAACCATCCTAGTTATCCACTACCCACCCAATATATCACTTCATTCCCCTTCTAAAAAATCCCCCTGTAGATTCAGATGTATTTAGTTATTTAAAAGTTGTCTATAGTGCATGAGCGCCAATAGGTATAGGTACATATTAACAATAGCAGGGATGACATTTTCACAAAAACAAGAGGAAGTAAAGCGCGGAGTAATGGAAGGTGATAAGATTGGGAGAAGGGAAAGCAAGGGCGTAACAAGCGAGCAGGAGGGATCCAGAGGAGGAGAGGGTTGGAACGGGCGAGACAGAGCTGGGGAAAGGGAGAAAGGAGCAAGGTGGGGAAGGCTGTCTTGTGGTTTGTGGCATCCTGGCCCTGGCCTGCCTTGCTAAGTTGTCTTGGGCCTGGCTGCCATAGTGCTTTTCGTTACTCTGGGCCGTTGTTCTATCGACCTCTGCTCTTGCCAAGTTCTTTTTGCACTGTCTGCATTTTCTATCTTTCACCTTTTCTCCTGTTCACTTTGGGCTCAGACTGCACAACATGTACAAGGTCGAATAACAACGTTTCCTTGTCTTGCTGATTTGGCCAGTCCCTCACACCTAGACATAACACTAGGTACAGCTGCCATGGAAAAATTAGTGTGCTTTTAATATTGCGGTTGGTCCGCTCTAGAGACACTTGGAGACAACCTTTCCAGGGAGAAGAGCTGTGATTGTCTGCTGATGTAGTTTTGCATCTAGAGACTGAGGTATGGGGGTTCGCTAGTCAAAGCCCAGAGGTCTTCTATTTTTATAATAAACTGGCTTCCAGCACGGGGAGGGTGGTAATGTTAGTTAGACATATATCCACTGCTTTATGAGATGCTTTCCCCGTTCGTATTCTATGGAGTTGTAACTATGCTGATTATATTATTCATATGTATTATGCTAGTAGTACTGACACGTGTACTGTATCTTAGAGCACGTAAGTTGAAATAAACATTTTAACCTATACAGTGTCTCTTCTTACGCATGTTGTGGACAGGTACGAGTGAGTGACGAAAGAGTGTTCTTGCTTCTGCGAGTCCTGAGATAGAGATACCGTGTTCTGGGTTGTCCAATCATTGGTACATTGGTGCCAATGGGACGCTAAGGCTAGTTGGGTTGGGGTTTTAGGTGCTAAGGGCTATGGTTGGCTCACCACTATATTCCGAGGTTCTATTATCCTGTGCATAGCTCTGTGTGTGCAGAATCCCTATGACATGGCGCGACCAACGAGTGGGGCTGCTTATCTGCGAGACGCTTGAGTAGTACTTGTGCTTGTCCACGACCCCCTCACATACGCTTCCGGAAGCGTGTGTGACGGCGATACCTCCTATATTGAAGTTTTTGTAGGTTCTTTCAAGCTTGAAGTTGTTAAAAAAGGTTTCTTAATCATAACCCTTTTGTGCTGCCTCTTGTAAGGTTGTCGAATAATCCCGTTAGTAATGGCGGGTATAGACATAGCGGCGCATAGCCGCACAGCACTCCGGGATCACTTACGGGTGTATGGAGTGCCAGACACGGGAGTCGAACTAGTCTTTGTGGTTCAAGCCGATCCGGCTTTCCACTTTGAGGTGTTCTACTCTTGGATCACTTTTCCAGCGGTGGACGCGAACGATAATCTGTTCCATGAATATGAACCCACTACTGTTCCTGCTGTCTATCGACCTTATACTACTCTTGAAGTACCGCTCACGGCTTGGCAGCACCGTGTTTGGTTTAATGGCGCCCTCCCACAACCGACTACCACGGTTCGTTTAGGCCCCTTATCTATTGAGAGGGCCACTTGGCCTGTTTTGGCCGGGTACACCCCACATCTGCGCTATATGACTATACCAGTCGCGGAACTGCGCACTATGTATGCGGCTTTGGTGCAAGTGCATCGAGCCTTAGTGCGATATGTTACAGGCAACATCCATGGAGCCGCTCCTGGAGTTGCCGGCCAACCAGCTGGTGCAAGCGGAGTGACCATAAGTCCTGTCATGGTGAACTCGGTGATGGGCAAACGTCCACAAAATAAGGATGATTTTCCTTATTGGCTTGCAGAAAAATTTGACCAGTTGGAGGCAGTTTTTCCACACACAACCCCGGTGGATAAACACCGCATTCTTACGATTAGTTTGCCAAAAGACTTAATTCCCGAGTTGACAGCATGTGACAACTGGGGTAAGGTATTCGCAGCAGTATATTCTAAGTGTTTTGGTACTCCTTCCATGACAGTTCTCCCCTCAGTAATTAAAAAAGTACAGGATGAACATGGCCCTGAAGCGGCTGTGGAATTAGGGATGAGACTGGTGGGAGTGTTTGAAGTAGTAGCGGAGCTGATCCTTGCGAATGTCAAGGGCGATGCAGTGAACTTTCAAGTAGCGAATGCTTTGGCTTTGGTCCCAGAATTGGACAGGCCTCGCGAATTACCGAAAATTATTACCCAGGCTTATAAAACTATTGGCAGAAATAGCCTGGGCAACAAGCCTTTTGCAAAACAGCAAACACAATCGCAACAACAACAACAAACCAAATCTCAGCCTGAGAAAGATGAGAAACCAGTCTTCACTAAAAAGAGTTGGAGGCTGAAAAAACAGGGTAAGCAACAAAAGAAGCCGGGGTCGAGAGGCGCATCCCCGGTTTCAGTCTCTTCTGAACGCACTTATGATTTACGCGATAGAGCGAGAATTAAATCACCGGATAGGTTTCAGATCCCTGATGCGCGTTCTCCTCGTTCTTCACAGGCACAGACTTCGTCACAGGCCGGTGGAGGAGACCGCCAGGATAGAGGGAGGGACCGAGAGGCTCCCCAGGGACGAGACCAACCTCGACAACAAGTCAGAGGAAAAGCAGAAGACTTTCAACGTTTTCGACCACAATTTCAGAAGAAGAAAGTTGCCGCTGTAACAGCGAAATATGCCACAGACGGTGAGAATGAGACTCCTGAATTGGACGTGGGCAGTAACCCTCCTAGACAGCGCCGCGGAAGTTACCATAGTGCGGGAGGCGCTACGTCCTCATATGGAGGCGACAGCAACTGAAACATTCATTACTGTCGAGACAGCTGACACCAGAGTGGCACCCCCTGATAGACTTTTTAATATTGTCATTCAAATTGAAGGTGATATACAGCGTATTATTAAAGGGATTTTTTGGGAAAATCTAACCTCTTCATATGACATTTTATTAGCGGAGGTGGATTGGCCACCCCCATTCGTTCTTGCTGCACGTACAGGGGAGGAGGTAATCCTTCCGAGCTTTTCTCGACATGTCCCAAAGGACAAAGCGGAGGCTCTGGCAGCTGAGTGGGCTGTGTCCCTGGCTCCTGCGTTATACCGCAACCACGTGGGTTGGGACGAAGATTCTCCCCCCATGAAATACCTTTGCGGTCACTACCGCAGCCACAACCCCAATATCCCATAAAACGTGAAGCCAAAGGCCCCGTTTCCGAAATTCTGACTCAGTTGGAATATCAGGGAGTAATCGAAACCTGCGTATCACCTATGAATAATCCCCTATTCGCGGTTTCTAAACCCGATGGATCGTACCGCTTAGTTTTGGATTACCGGCATTTGAACTCTCATTGTCGGACCTTTGCGGTGCAAAATACCCATAGTTCTGCGCTTGTAGACAGTCTTGTTCGTAAAAAATATAAAACGACACTTGACCTTTCAAATGGATTCTACACGCACAACTTAGCCCCGGAGAGTGGCCAATGGTGTGCTTTTACTTCCGGTGGTAAAATGTTCAAATTCAGGCGTCTTCCTATGGGCTACAAGAATAGTCCAGGCGTATTCGCCGCTCGTGTTGTCTCTTTGTTAGACGGCATAGATCCAGACGCATGTTCGTACGTAGATGACATTTATCTGACAGATGACGAATTGTTTCCGCATCTGACCCGAGTAGACCGCATTATTCTTGAATTTGCGGTTCAAGGTTACAAATTTAACTTTGCTAAATCTCATATTGCTGAATTTACCGTTTTGTTCTTGGGCTATGAGCTCAACAATGAAGGTAAGGGCTTAGCCCCCATTTCCTAGAGAAATGTGCACTTCTGTGCCCTCCTACTAATCTGAAGAAGCTTCAGTCCTTGCTGGGTTTTTTGAACTTCGGACGTACATACATTCCCGAATACGCCCAGCGTATCAAGCCACTGTATGCATTGATACAACCTACTTTTTCGAAGTCTTGTTGGCTTCCGGAGCATACCTCCATTCTACAGTCTTTGCAGACTGACCTTCTTGAGTCTAAATATCTTTTGACGCGTGATAACCACACAAACCTGGTGATTAGAATCATACCAGGGGCAGTGGGTTTCACGTACTTAACCTTTAACGAAGGTGATACAGTACCCATCGCATACAAGTCACATCTGTACACTTCCGCGGAAATGCGGTTTTCCTCTGTAGAAAAAGTTCTAACGGCAGTGCAAATAGCGATTCTAAAGGAGCGCGCACTGGCACAGGGAAAACGCATTCTGGTGGTAACACCATATCCTGCCTTAGAGGCAGTGACCAAAGCAAGTGTACCGAACTCTAAAGCTTTGCACCCCCGTTGGATTCAATGGGCAACATCTTTGACGTCTCCGGATGTCACTTTCATTTTCGATTCTTCTCTTCAGACTCAGGAGTTTTTACAGTATGAATTCGTTCATCCTCCTCCTCTGTCTTTACTGCCGCTTGAGGATTACGACTGTGTGATCTACACTGATGGTTCGGCACAACCAGCCACAGGGTCCAAGCATGCTTATTCAGCCGCATGTGCTATTGTTGCAGGTACCTTTGTGAACGGAGAGTTCAAATCCACTGTAGTGCACACTCAGACACTCGGGGATAGTACCGCACAATTGGCCGAGCTGCGCGCTTTGGTGCTTGCACTTGAGTTCGTTAATCCTGATGTGACCACTCTAATTGTGTGCGACTCTTACTACTGTGTTCAATCATACAATGACAATCTGTTCTTTTGGTCGCAAAACGACTATAGAGACGCTAAAGGCAACACAATCAAGCATAAAACGCTTTGGGTTCGAGTGGCAGAATTACAACAACGTCTGCCGCTCACACAGGTGGTTCACACCCTAGGCCATCAGCGGGTGGGCGCACACGCTGTTGGTAACAGTTTGGCAGATGAAGCTGCCAAATCAGCAGTAGTCACGTGTTCAGTAGCAGCAGTTACTAGATCCATGTCTAAAATAGACACCGATATCTTGGCAGCTATTGCTGCGACAAAGGAAGGCGTTAATTACCCTAGGGGTTTTCCTTCCAAATATTCTTATCAGTTAGGTCCCGAACAGGCTCCTTATGTAACAATACCCGGTGTTGGGGATCGGCTGATCCCCAACGCGGACCGCAGGTTTTCCTTGATAACGGCAGCACACGAAGGCATGGCTTCGGCTCATGCTGGTGTGTCTGCGACAGTTTCCATCTTACAGCAGCGTTACTGGTGGCGTGGTTTATATAAAGACACCCGTACTTATGTGCTTTCCTGTGACGTTTGTCAACAGATCAAGCCTTCCACGGTTACACGACCACCTCAGACCTCGCTAGGCATTTCTAACAGACCCTTTGGGTGTGTTTACCTAGATCACTGCGGTCCATTTTCTTCAGACACTGCCTATAAATATATCTTAGTGGCAGTGGACTCGTGCACACGGTTCATCTGGGTCTGGCCACAACGGAGTGCTGACGCTCGAAATGTCATCAGGGATTTGCGTGTCTTTGTGGGAATTTTCGCATGCGGCACCTTCCATTCTGACCAAGGTCCGGCGTTTGCCTCTAAGGCTTACAAGGACGCAATGGGTTCATTGGGGGTGCGGGTGAAATTTTCGTCTCCGTATAGGCCTGAGGGCAATTCTATCGTTGAACGAATGAACCGTGACTTAAAGCAATCCTTGACAGCTAGAGTTATAGGTACTGGCAGGAACTGGCTGGCCCACTTGTATACCGTACAACGTGCACTTAATAATCTCCCTAGAAGACCTCTGGGTGGGCGGACCCCATACGAAATGCTTTTTGGCATACGAATGTTTGTGCCTGACCTTGATGGTCTAGACATGGCGGCGCAATCCGCCAAGTTTGATGTAGATAACCATTCTGCTATGTTACAGGACTTACAAGAAGCCCGAGACAAACTTGCAATTGCACATTTGCCTTCAGCCACAGACCCCGCTCTGCAGATTCCGGTTGCCGGCTGGCTTCCGAAGATTGGCGACCTGGTTCGAGAGAAGGTGGAGAACAAAAAGAATTCGGCCCCTCTTTTCGTGCACCGGTTCCAGTTCTGGGCTTGAAGGGAACACGTACAGTAATCTTACCACCGCTTCCTGGTCGCAAGGAGAACAGATACATCTCAGTGGAAAATGTCAAGCTACAACATCTGGCCGATCCTGAATAGTGTTACACCAGCGGTCTCTTGTCCTGCCATTTATCGGACATGTGTTCGAGGCACTCCTGCCCGAACGGTCACTGGTGTTACCATGGAGATGGTTGATTTGCCTGAAAATATATTCGAACCCCCTGCATCCCCCTGCATCGACGAGGACGAGTATACCTATCCTGCAACAGAGTCGGTGGCACACCAACCAACAACGCCACTGAGCCCGACACGTTTTTCCTTTGACTCGGATTCCACCTCTTCAAATGTCCCGTCCAAGTTCAGTCTTTTTGTATCCTGGTTTAGAGACAATTTTTTGGTTCCACCCTGGACATATCTCTGGTTGGTGCTTTTCTTGATTTTTTTGTTCATGTCCATTGGCTTTGTCACAGTGTTTTTTCTACTCATCAATGGTCACTATTTACCTGAACGCTCTGCTGTGAACAGTGTTGCTGGAACTTTGGCTCCACATTCCTCCTCTCACATCATGAAGCGTGACCACACATTTGTGAACATTTCAGCGTTTCCAGTTGCTGATGGCATCGTATGGGATGCGGTAAACTTTCAAATCCATGGTCCGACAGAAATTATTAATGTACCAAATGTCCTTCGAGTTTCGATGGGTGATGTAGTAAAAAGTAATATTCATTCTGACGATTGGGATGTGCATGCCGTTGAAGCATTATTTGCTGATTTAAAATATTATGCTTCTTTTAATGCTGAGGATTTGTATATGAATTCTGCAAATTATGCCGATTTGTACTGCTACCAGCATTGGGGCAACCATTTTCTCCACAAACCGAGTGCACTACGTAGCCCTGTTACATACACCCAATGGGAACATTGCCCAAACCCCATACCAGGTAGCTCCCAGACTCTTAGAAATAAATTTACCTATTTCACTGATTTCAATCGATCAAACCCTGGGTCCTATTATTTTAAACTGAATGCCCCATTAACTCAGAAAATCATGTTGACCCACACAAAATTACTTTATTCGGGTTCCTTTTTGAAAGCCTTAGCTGTGGGTGGTTATGAGTACTGGAGGGACACTGTGGATTTGAAATCAATCTGGGGCTCAAAGCCATGGCAGGTGCAGGGCACAGAGGCTTTGCACCGTGCTTGCCTTATCCCGGCCCAAATTGTGTTTCTAAATGCTTCCATCTATCAGTCTACGTGTTGGGGTTTGGCTACTACTAAACAATTAAACGCACCTTCCCTACCATCCCTGTCAAGCGCTCCCAATGATAGTTTGCGTTTTAATATGTCCCTTGCGACTTTGCAGGCCATGTTTCAGGACAATTCATTCAATGTTTCTACACTTGTACAGTCACCCTGGTTGGTATGGCCCATATCGTCTAATGCATGCCAACTGCGTTTTCACGGCTCAGTTCCTGGATACAAACAGGACAGGCCTGATCCGAGGTTTTCTGATTCCCGTACTGTCACCACATATTCTGTTGGTAAATTATGCAAACAGTGGTTGCAGCATTCGTCCCTAGATTCTGTTAAACAGCATTTATCCCTCCTTTCAGGCAACATTGAGCTGTCCGACTTTGTTTTGGGGCCTCGTGGTCCACGACCAAAGAGATTCATTTATGAAGCGTATAATGAACTCTGGAAGCTATCACAAATGGAAGCTGCATCCCGTCTTCGGGAAATAGACCAAGCAAATTTGGAAAAGGTGCTTGCTGTTGTTGACAATAGTATTAATACCCTGTCTTCCCGCATTTACACATTAGAGAATATTGTGTCCTCTGTTGTTGATATTGTACAAGATGATGTTTCTATATTGTACCATGGTCAAAATCAATTGCGTTCAGTAATGCAGTTTGCGTGGACTTTGCAAACCCTTAAGTTAGGTAAAGTTCCTTGGAATTTCTTGAATACCACCGCCCTATTTCTGCCTTTTAATTTGACTGAAAAACAGCAGTTCATGTCCATGAAAGATGCATCTTACACTTTGTTACATATTGAGAAAGTGGATCCTTTACCATTCTCTGTAGCGGAACTAGATTCTGCTGTGTGGCTAGTTCATGGGGTTATCGCTTTACCTTTTTCCTTGTTTGAATTTAGCTCATGCATGAAACATTATCCTGTGGGCCGTTTCCAGCCTTTGGGTAGTGCCTTCCTACATGAACTCTGGTCCTTGCCTTTCATGTATAAATGCCTTAGAGACGGCAAGGAAGTTTTTCTCACGGGGGAGTCTTGTGATTCAACTGTAGGTCATTCACTTATTTGTAAACATATTAAGCTGCACGGAGCTTGTAGCGTTTCCGTTCCAAATCTTGCATGTGTGCTAAAAGGTATTCCTGCTCCTGCTATTTCTCCCACCTTTACTTTGCTTACTAATGGTAGCTATTTGCTTTTAAATAACGAAGACTGTTGTGGCTTACAGGCCGGCATTCCGTATATTGTCACGGTTTCGCACAGAGTTGTCTGCTGCAAGAATGTGCTTTTTCCTCCCCCTCACGACATCGTTGATAACTCTATTTGGCCTTCCATTCCTACCATGGAGGCAGATTTCAATAAGTTGAGCAGAATAAAGGCCCTATTATTGAATGAGGAGGTTATGCTCACATCCGCCCGGGAGACATTCATTCTCCAGGTGGCGAGTACCCACAGTGAAATACAGGCCCTTTTGAACACTGACCTCCCCCAACATTTCGGGGAGTTAATTCATCGTATTTTTAACGCATCAAACACTGAGGGTCTGGTGCACTTTTTTAAGGTTGTGGGGTCCGGCCTGGTGTCCACCTTCCAAACTATTTTCGGTGTGATACCGGCGTTCATTCATTCTATTTTTTCCAGCGTCTTTGGTGGATTCCCATTAATCCTCGCCTTGGCGGCTGGTGTCTTGCTGTTGGTCTGTTTTCTGCGCAATGGCTGCTCCCCGATGGGCCCTTCTCGATCCCGAACGCCTCCAGCTGCTCCGTGAGCGACTCCTGGACAGTTTCGGTGTTCTGCCATTGGCGACCATCAGTGTGTCATATACCCTTTCTTTTCGCTTTGCGTATTTCACTTGCGTGCAACCTGTGATGTCTTGCATCCGCTGTCCTTTCACCTGGACCATGGATTATTGCCTCTCCAATTCGTCGTTGTCTGTTCCGGATTTTGTTCGGTTGGTGGGTCCCTTGGAGGCCCATGAACAGGACTGTTCCGTTACTGGCTGTATGACGCGTGCGGCTGCACTTGGGATTTTGGCACAATGGGATATCTGGGCGGCTGCTCAGGATCTCCTACAACAGAGCTATATTGAATATCACGCAAGCTGTCCCGCATTGCTTTTGGATGCTCCGTCCTCTGAGGAACATTCCTGCTCGTTTGATCTGTTGGACTGGATGGCGTCTATGTTTTCTGACACTTCCAATGATGTCCTCCTGGATGCTATAGCGTTTTTCTGCTCTTACACGCTTCTGGATTGAAAGGCCTGCCTTGCTGACTCTCATTTGTCATTGGACACTTTTTGTTTTTTGTCCCTCTCCCTCATGGGGTCTGCATAGCCTACAGACGTTTTTGTTCTGCTCGGCCCATTTGAACTCTGTCTTCGTCCTTTGTCTTGGCCTATGGACTGTCCAGGGGAGGGTGTCTTGTGGTTTGTGGCATCCTGGCCCTGGCCTGCCTTGCTAAGTTGTCTTGGGCCTGGCTGCCATAGTGCTTTTCTTTGCACATTACTCTGGGCCGTTGTTCTATCGACCTCTGCTCTTGCCAAGTTCTTTTTGCACTGTCTGCATTTTCTATCTTTCACCTTTTCTCCTGTTCACTTTGGGCTCAGACTGCACAACATGTACAAGGTCGAATAACAACGTTTCCTTGTCTTGCTGATTTGGCCAGTCCCTCACACCTAGACATAACACTAGGTACAGCTGCCATGGAAAAATTAGTGTGCTTTTAATATTGCGGTTGGTCCGCTCTAGAGACACTTGGAGACAACCTTTCCAGGGAGAAGAGCTGTGATTGTCTGCTGATGTAGTTTTGCATCTAGAGACTGAGGTATGGGGGTTCGCTAGTCAAAGCCCAGAGGTCTTCCATTTTTATAATAAAAATGCTTCCAGCACGGGGAGGGTGGTAATGTTAGTTAGACATATATCCACTGCTTTATGAGATGCTTTCCCCGTTCGTATTCTATGGAGTTGTAACTATGCTGATTATATTATTCATATGTATTATGCTAGTAGTACTGACACGTGTACTGTATCTTAGAGCACGTAAGTTGAAATAAACATTTTAACCTATACAGTGTCTCTTCTTACGCATGTTGTGGACAGGTACGAGTGAGTGACGAAAGAGTGTTCTTGCTTCTGCGAGTCCTGAGATAGAGATACCGTGTTCTGGGTTGTCCAATCATTGGTACATTGGTGCCAATGGGACGCTAAGGCTAGTTGGGTTGGGGTTTTAGGTGCTAAGGGCTATGGTTGGCTCACCACTATATTCCGAGGTTCTATTATCCTGTGCATAGCTCTGTGTGTGCAGAATCCCTATGACAAGGCAAAGGGGCTGGAGAAGAAGAGAGCAAGATTGTGGTGAACAGGAAAGAAGGTGAGTGGTAGGGAGGAAGGGGCAAGAGTAGGACTAACAAAGGCAATGGAGGAAGGAGCAAGAGTAGGACTAACAAAGGAAATGGAGGAAGGGGCAAGGTGGGGAAGGCGTGGGGGGAGGTGAGGAGACTAAGAGTGTGGTGAACAGAAGAGAAGCAGGTGGTAGGGAGAAAGGAGCAAGAATAGGAAAGTCATGGGGTGGAGGTGAGGAGAGTAAGAGTGAGGTGAATGGGAGAGAAGCTGGGTGGTAGTGAGAAAGGAGCTAGGATGGAGGGGTGGAAGACCAGGGAAGATGAGTAGGGAGGATGGGGATTGAGGGAAGACCACATAGGAGGCCCCACCAGCTACTTTACATCAGACTCAAGGAGACAGGAGACAGATGCAGTCTAATAGATGAGTCTTTAGAAGTGGGCAGGGACTGCAGGGTAGGTTTTCAGGTTTCATCTTAATTTCTACAGGGATGGAGTTCCAGAGGAGGGACGAAGCACAGGAGAATGACCGCTGTCATGCAGGAGAAGTTCTGCAGACAGGGATTTCCAGAAGAATGTTGTCTCTGCTCCTGAGGGTTCTCGAGCTGCCAAATATCTTGAGTAGATTAGTCAGAGAGGGTGGAGATCCTGAGTGCACTCTTTCGAAGCTAGACACCCCACTTGAAATAACATTTTGGCTCGGTGGGGAACAACGAAGCTCTATTCGACTTGGGATGATGTGGTCATTTTTCTTTTCTGAAGACAGAAGGTTGCTCAGCTTGTGACATGCAGGACAGGTTGAGAGGCATAAGGGCAGATTGGGAAGCCCTTGTCAGAGCAGCCCTGCCAAAGTCTAGACGAGAGAGATTTAGTGTATGAGCTGCCATTTGTAGGAAATCCAGGGATAAGAGCAGCTGTAGTGTTTTTTAGTGCCTGTAGCTGAAGGTTAGATGCTTTAGCAATGTTATTTCTGATGGGCATCATAGATAGTGAGGAGTACAGTTTAAATCCAAGACATGAGACAATGAGAGAAAGTGAGGGAGAGAATTCTGGCCATGTTTAGGTGTTTCAGCGGGTCCAGGTTGAAGGATATTTTGTGTGGCAGGGGAGGACAGGATACATTTGTCTTATTAAGTTTTGGAGCGAGACAATTCTACTTCACCCAAGTCTGAAAGTTCAAAAAGATCATTCATAGCATGTGTAAGTCCGAAAGTGTTCTGGTCTTCAAATATATTTGCATGTCGTCTGGATTTTGATGAATAGCGACCCCTGTTACTTGCGAATTCCACATACAAGTTAAAAAGTGACGTGGCTAAGATGGATTCTTGTGAAACTCCACATATGATTGGAGCACGGTCAGAAACAGAGACCTTTATCTTAACAGTTTGAGAACAATTGGAGAGAAAGGAGGGGAACCAGCTGAGAACAGTGTCCTTAAATCCAAAACAGTGTTCAAGGAGGAAAAGCAATCAGCTGTGATCAGTTGTTTCAAACTCTGCGCTAAGATCGAAACGAGACAGGAATCACTATCATCCATCTAGTAATGAATGTCATCAATTTTTTTTAGCAAAGTGGTTTCAATTCCGTGATGCACTCTAAACCCCAAATGGTGAGCTGTAAGTAGGTGTTCATCGCTGATGTACTCTGTGAGTTGCGCAGAGGCTCAATTTATCTACGGTCTTGCCCAGCCAGGGGAGGTTGGAAATGGGACAGTAGTTTGCTGGTACATTTGGATCAGGGTTGTTTATTTACTACATTTTAAGGAGTCTAGAAAGGATCCTTGGTTGAGGGAGACATTGACGATTTTGCACCAGATCCCGGCAGAGTAGGAAAAGTTTCCCTTAATGAAAAATGCATGTATGAGATCATTGAAGTAGGAAGTTTGTTTAAGGTTTTGATGGTAAGTAGGAGGATGTCCAATGTATGAGGCCTCAAGAGATTCTGTGTATTTGTGGATATGATAGTGATCTGGGAGGGGAGGCACTTTAAAGGAATACAAGGAGAAATTGTTGAAGAAGGTTTTGCATCGATTAGGAGAGGCATCAGAGTAGGATTTGGTGGTTGGGGAAATGTTTTTGTGCATGAAATGGAAGAGCGGTCTAGCAGGATTAGGGGAATTCTGAATTCACTCTCCATTCCCCTTCACTCTGGTGGATTTTGAGTCATTAGGTGTTAAAGACAGGAGAAATCAATGGTAGAGGATCTGAATCATGGCCACTTCAGCTTCAAAGGAGCAACCATAAGAGATGTTTTATTATAAGAGTCAATCATGGCATTGATGTTGTCATTCCGAGGAAGAACATGTAGATTGTGAGTAGTCAGAGCTTCGAGCAATTGGGGTGAGAAGTCCTTAAAGAGCACTTACAGACTTTGGTGGGCTGGTTCATGAGACAGTAGAGTATAGAGAGAGAATTAATAGAAAAATGATAGGATAATGGTCTGAGTTGATCTCAATTGATTATGAGAGTTATAGTGGGATTAGCGATGATGAGATTCAGGACACTGCCATTTTGGGGGGTTGTGAGGGAGGAGTGTTGCTTCGGGTCATGTATTTGGATGAGTTATGGCAGTTGAAGAGTTTGCATTGTTTGTTCCACCAATTCATGCTGAAGTCACCAAAAATGTGTTGTTCACTGATAGCATTTGATATGGTAAAATAATCCTCAATTTGTTGCACAGAGTCGGTTTGAGATTGTGTGGGCAGTAGATGTGAAGAAAGTGAATGAAGAAGGGGGTGATCTGAATCACAGCCTTGAGGCATTTAAAAGAAGAGGATAAAGTTGGAATCTGTAATCAGTTGAGGGCTTTTTTAAATATGGTTGTTGTGTCTCTACAAGTTGGGAAAGTCTATCCTTCCTTCTGATCTCATAGTTTGGAAGACTAAAGTGCGTAGAATGGGACTTGAGAGATCATTGAGCAAGGATTCGGCGATGCATCAAAGATTAATATTATTGGTGGTGATAAGGGCCAAGACATCGGCGTGATGAGCATTCGCTGATCTGGGTTTATGAATCATACATGAAAGTCTGGTGTATGATGGCGCCAAAAGCTGTGAGGGGCAAAGGGGGAAGAGTATGGACGTTGTTTGATGTGGATGAGGTGTGTGGAGAAGACCCTATTATCAAAGACTGGCTTGGGGTGAGCTAGGTATCTGATTGAGGGTATAAGTCATGGCACAGGTTAAAGACACATGGTCTAACCTGCCGGGGTCCTGATAAAGCTATGAGCAGCTCGTAGCCAGTGTTTTTATTAGTGGGTCCGTGAGTATACAGACACCACCCACACATCAACACACCTTAGCGAGTGTGTTGAAATATCACCTTACACGTGGCATCATTTTGCCACAATCACTCCTTTCACACGGTCCTGAAGAAAGCCCTTCATTTTTAAAGGGGCTGAAACATGTAGACCATCTAAAGTGACAACAAGGATCATTTTTCTCCAACGTTGTCTTTCGTTTTTAACTTTATCCTGGGCCGCTATCAATAAACCATTTGGCAAGGATTCCCAGAGGTAATTTTAACTTGCACCACTTCCCTCACACATTGCACAACACCAGCTCCGCTGTAATCAGACGTTGTAGCACAACCAGGTGGCATTCGGCTACCCGGTTGGGACCCCAATGATGAAGCATGCCACCAACTAGGTTGGTGGGTGAGGGGTCTTTTTAAAAACCTAATGGTTTTCAGGCACTTCTGTAAATCTGATTACAGGATAGTCGGCCTTCTTTCCCTTCTTTCTCCTCCCTCATAACCAGGTCCGTCCACGTTGTTTATAGCTTATGCTAGGGGATAGGGACGTACCCCCGCACTATCCTCGTTCTCTCCTTTGTTTAACCCAAAGACACATGGTGCCAAGAAGGGAGAACAAAATGCATGTAAGGGGCTGATGGCTGGAGAGGATGAGACTTAAAGGAACAGCTCACTAAGAGAGAAAGTGTCTCTCACTGGAACTGAAATTCAGGAAGCAGCTTGAAGGCTTAGTAAGGATAGAGAGTGAATGGTAGATGGGTAAAGAGAGAACAGTAACAGCCTAGTGGAACAAGGACGTGGGTAAAATATTAGCATAATATTAGGAGCATCCAGAGACTAGTTTTGGCCATGCTTGGATCAAGTAGATTAGATAAAGGAATACATACATAATAAGAGAGGGCCTAACATGAGAACAATTTAAAAAAGATGGCAGAGCAGGTCAAGTCTGGATCAAATAGATTAGATTAGGAATCCTGTCCTAATTAAAAGGGACCTGATAAAAGAATCATTTAAACTGGAAGAGCAAACAACCAGATTTAGGGCCTGATTTAGATCTTGGATGACGGGTTACTCCGTCATAACAGTGATGGATTTCCTGTCTGCCAAAATATAAATCCATAGTGTTAGATTTGGGGGTCTCTAGTTGGCACAGGTAGGTACTTGTGACAAATTGGTACCCGCGCCTCTAGTCAGGGTAAGGGGGTACACTCCTAAAATAACCCCTGCTCACCCCCTTGGTAACTTGGCACGAGCAGACAGGCTTATCTCAGAGGCAGTGTGTAAAGTATTTGTGAACACATACAGTAATCAAGTGACAACACTACAGATGGACACCACACAAGTTGTATTATAAAAATAAGTATCTTTTATATAGATTTAACACAAGACCATAAACGACAAAAATCCACAATACTGTACTTAAAATGGTAGGTTTAGCTTAGTTCTTTTCAGATCTTAAAATGCGACACTTTGAGTCAATGTACCTTACGATGCGTCACGTTTCTACAACGAAAGTGTTGCAGCGATGGAGATGCGGCAAAGATCCGGTGCAAAGAAATAAAGACATCAAGTTCTTCCTGATGCGGCATGCTTCTCCGATATTGCGAAAAGTCTCGACTCGTTGCGTCAGCTGCAGCGGCGACACCCTTGTTCCGTGATGCGACAACAGCGGCTTGGGCGGCAAAACTCTTCTCCGACGTTGCGAGACGCTTCCGCTCGATGCGACAACTGCAGCGGCGACACCCTTGTTCCGTGATGCGACGGCAGCAGCTCCGACGGCGGCACGCTTCTCCGTGGATGCGAGGCGCTTCTCTTGATGCGGTGCAATGCGACAGCTACAGCGGCGACATCTACGATGCGACGGCAGCAGCTGCGATGGCGACACGCTTCTTCCTCGTTGCGAGACGCTTCCCTTGATGCGGTGCAATGCGACAGCTACAGCAGCGACATCCACGATGCGACGGCAGCGGCTGCGACGGCGTTACGCTTCTTCGTGGTTGCGGGACGTTTCTTGAGATGCGGTGCAATGCGACAGCTACAGCGGCGTCATCTCCGTGATGCAGCGGCTGCGACAGCGACACGCTTCTCCCTCTTGAGTCGCGCTTCCAGCTCCTTGCGACACGCAGTCCCTCAGAAGGCCCAAAACAGCAGCAGGCACTTCCAAAGGATTCTTGGGGAGCTGGTGGTTGAAGTCTGTTGTCCCTGAGACTTCAGCAGGAGGCAAGCTCTTCTCTCAAGCCCTTGGAGATCCTTTACAAGTTGAATAAAGTGCACACAAAGGGGCATATTAGCAATGCCTGGCGATAATTATCGCAAAGCATAATTAGCGATTGGATAATTATCGCCAGGCATCGCCGGTTTCTATCGCGGAGTTAGCGTGCAATCAGCAATGCTAATCTCCAAAGCGATAGAAACCTTGGAGAACAGTGTGAATATCGCCTGAAAACAGGCGATATTCACACTGTTCCCCAGTTTCAGCTTGCTGATAGTGCGAGGGGGACTTAGCCATGTAATCCACCTCTCATTGGATTACATGGCTAAGTCAGGGTGGGACCAGGTGTTAGCAAACCAGCGCTAAACGTGTTTAGCGCTGGTTCGCTAATCACTGCCCCTGCCTCGCTGATAGGCGTTAGCGACCTCAGCGACTGTTTCCAGTCGCTGTTAGGTGGGGAACGCCTACTTTGCATGCCATTAGCGATAAATATCGCTGGCATGCAAAGCGGCACCCAACCCGGTCGCTATCGCCTACAAGCTGTCGCTAACAGCAGTTAGCGACAGCTTGTTGATAAGGCGATAATATTATCGCCGCTTTAGCGGGAAAAAGTCCCGCTAAAGTGGCGATAATCGCCTTGCTAATATGCCCCAAAGTCCTTTCTCCTTCCTTTGGCAGTCAGGCAACCACTGCAGGCAGATCCCTCTAGCTTAGGGATAGTCTTCTCCTCAGTTTCTTCTTGGTTCCGCTCCTCAGCAAAGGTTTCTTCTTGTTTCCCAAAGTGATCTAATTTCCTAGGGGTCTGGGTCCCCTTTTTATACACAGTTTTTCTTTGTTCTCTGAAGGCAGAGAGGCCTTTGCCTAGTCCAAAACCAGTTCTGGTCAGTCCTGGAGCACTTTGTTTACAGGACTCCTTCTTTCCTTTCAGAATGTGGGGCAGAGTGCTCAGCCGCCCGGCAGGAGGTGGAGCCAGCATTGTGGAAGGCAGGCACAGCCCTATTCAGACCCAGGTGCAACTCCTCCCTCCACTCTGGATGCAGATCTCTCTATTCAGCCCTGTGCTGACTCACCCTGTCTCCTGTAGCCACCCCCAGCCCCTGTCACTCAATCTCCAGACAAGGAATACACAACCTAGCAGAGGCAGGCTTGGAAGTTTAGGCAAGAAAATACCCACTTTCTAAAAGTGGTATTTTCAAACACAGAATGTTAAAACCAACTTCACTAAAAGATGTATTTTATCATTCTGAGTTCAGGCATACTAAATTCGTCTTTCTACAATGTTCCCAGGGTCAGTTAGGATTATAAGGTGTAATAATCAGACTGCCCATTCTGGCCTATGGGGAGCAGGTAGCCTTGCAATAGTGAAAAACGAAAATGGCTGTAATTCACTATTAGGACATGCCACACACACCAGGGCATGTCCTACCTTATACTTACAATGCACCCTGCCCAAGGGCCTACTTTAGGGGTGACCAACATGCAGTAAAGGGAAGGTTTAGGGACTGGCAAGTGGGTGTACTCACCAAGTCGACATGGCAGCCCTAGGCTTCACACAGGCTCTGCAGTGGCAGGCCTGAGACACACTTTTACAGGCTGCTTCTGTGGGTGGCACAACCAGTGCTGCAAGCCCACCAGCAGCATTGGATTTACAAGCCCTGGGCACACTCAGTGCACTGTACTAGGGACTGACAAGTAAACCAATCATCCAATCATGGAGTCACTAATCCATAACACAATTTGTCATAGGGAGCACTTGCACTGTGGCACTGAATAGTAGTGGCACAGTGCCCAAAGCATCTAACACCAGCAAAAACAGATCAATAACATTGGAGGCATCATAAAAAAATGGAAGGGAGACCCACGCCAAGGATGCCAGGTCTAACACATAGGCTATCATGGGATTTATATTTCAGTGGGATAGGATATCCATCGTTGTGATGGAGTAACCTTTCACCAAGATCTAAATCAGGCCCTAAGTTTCATAAGAAGAAAGGTTTCCTTGTTTTGGTTCCCCAGGAGGTTTGGCCATGTCCTTTCCTTCTTTTAATGATATCTATGGATAAGTTGTCCTTCCACAGTTTCCGGTTATTCTTTGTCCTTCCTTTATTGTGATAACCAAGAAGGGACGAATTCCTGTTCCGTCTGGAATTCCTGTCCTTTCCTTAGTCTGGTTACTAAGGGGGACATTTAGCTCCCAAGACTAAGAGAGTCAAACAGCACTTGTCTCGCACCCACTGATTGGCAGCAGAGCTCAGCAGCACTACAAACCCCACCCCAAGGAGTCTGTTGAATCTCCAGCCAGTAACAGTGGGAGTTCACAAGTGCAACTCCAGACCAAAAGGGAGCGATACAGTCTTCTCAAACTGAAGGCGTTATATCAGCAAAGGTGATCTCCCGGCCATCCCTGATCAAGAGGTCATGAAATCTCGAGATTTCCAGCCTCTTCAAAGTGCGAGTGACTTCTGAGCAGAGGAGATCACTGTCAGCCAGAAATCGAGCGACACATTCACTGGTCTTGACAAACTAAGGAGATCCTGACACATTTTTGATGTAGCTCTAAATGACTTGAACCTAGCAAACCATGGATAGCCCAGTAATGGGACAACTTCAAGAACAGGTGGAAGGGAACCACCTCCTCCATGAGCACCAGTCAGGATTCAATCTCTAAAGGGGCATTGGCCAACATTAGAGAAGAACTATTTCTCTCTGATGATGAAGACAAAAAATTGCCATAATCCACCTTGAACTTGATGCTGCTTACAATATGGTGGACCAAACAAATTCTTCTGAAAAGGCTGGAACACTGTGCAGGTATCTCGGGATCTGTCTTGGTCTGGATCCACTTTTTTTGTCCCACCATCCCCCAAAAAAGGTTACAAGGACTGCATACGTCCTCTGCCTCAGATTCTTGGGCAATAGGAGGTGAATTTTCAGATGCATGCCGATGCCATATCTGGTGTGTAGCAGGCTGTGGGGAAAGGGGAGTGGGGAGGGTGGGAGAGGAAAGGAGAGGACACTGCCTGTGCCTTGGAAGGGAGTCGGATGTGGGCCGAGGAAGAGAGCTGGGCTCACTGCAGTCCATTCCCACAGTGATTTTACCAGCTGGATTTTCCGGCTGTTAAAATAAGGTCCTTCCTTTCCTCACCTGGTAAATCCGGGTAAAGAAATAACAGCTAATCATGATTGAACAGAGTGGAATTCCACATGGTAAATACATTCCAATCCACTTGTAATTGGGGTTTAAGTGTCCTTACATTTGGCAAGAACCCGCTTTAGGGAACTCTTTTGTAGTATTTTCTGAATTTGCCAATATGGGAAATGCTTGTTGAAGGATGGTTTCCAATTTAGGTATTGATTAACAATAATCTACCACATATTGGATTCTGTCACTGTTGGTGCTTTGAAGAAGTGTCTTCCTGACTTAGATTAAAGCTTTGCAAACCTGCTAATGGTGGGTGTGTCTCTCACGTGCAATAGTGCACCGAGCTCCTGTATTGGGGTTCCACGTGTTTCCTCGTCATTGCAGCAGATCGTATTCTGATTGCAGGCTAAGGATGGAGCAGGGCTTGAAGTGATATGAATGGCAAGAAGTCCTGTGGTGTGCATCCACCGGATTCTTGCAGTGATCAATCTACACCATATCTATGAGGCCATGAATAGCCACGCAGGGCAACTATTCTCTTCGGGAACGCAAGCAGCACATTCAGGAGACGAGAGCTGTCTTGTGCTTGTTTCGTCAGGGTGACTTTGAAAGTAGAAAGAGTATGTTTGGAAATGTAAATCCCTGCAATGTTTTCCTGCATGCATTCCCTACCTCGGACATCTCGTGGCCACGTCTGAGCCGCCCGAGTGGGTTTACTTGGAGAAGTAGCCAGTGTGAGACTCTCACTCTGACCATGAAGATGGTCTCATAGGATGGAGTCGTCCGGGTGCCCAGTGCATATGCTGTTTATCATAGAGGGTCACACGAGCAAGATAGCTCAGTGAGCGCATTGTTCTCACTAACGTCTGCTGTGATTTGCAAGTCACCGTTTCAAACTCCTGCAAGGCCAGCTGAACATCCATCCTTGGAAGGTCAGCAAAATAAGTACCATTAGATTGGGTAATATTGACACCGATTGTTTACAATGCTCAGATATCTTCAAACTGGGGAATTAAGTGCTACATAAAACAAGCTATTAGATGTTTCCAACGTTTGATTGCAGAAAACAATAAACAAATACTTTTGAACCTTGGACTAACAAAAGCCTTTATTTCAGGGCTCTCACTCAAACCAGACACGATTAAAATAAAAAAAACAACTCCCATATTTCTTGCAATCTGCCCTGCAGCTTATACATTGCTATCCCATAATGCTCCAGCTTCCTCACTGCACATGTCACTCATGACTGTTCCTGCAGGGCACCATGATATGCTAATGCCCGCCCATCCACAGGGACAATCGCTTAATTAATCCGTAAAAAGCATCCGCCTGGGTTCACTGCCCCGTTTATATTTTCATGTCAGAGCATTAACCGAGGAGCCCCTCCGACCATCTCATACCTGAGTGAAGGGAGCTCTCGATGTGCTGTCTGTGAATGTGCTCATTGTAGAGAAGTGCTGCACTGACAGCTGCACCTGGGGTGCGACTGCTGCACTGACAGCATACTGAGGTGCATGCACTGCACTAACAGCTGCTGAGGTGTGTGTGCTGCACTAACAGCTGCTGAGGTGTGTGTGCTGCACTAACAGCTGCTGAGGTGCATGCACTGCACTGGCAGATGCTGAGGTCCATCTACTGCAATGACATCTACTAAGGTGCATGTGCTGCACTGACAGCCTATTGAGATTCATCTACAGCACCAACATCTACTGAGGTGCATGTGCTGCACTAACAGTTGCTGAGGTACATGCACTGCACTGGCAGCTGCTGGGGTGCATGCACTGCACTGGAAGTTGCTGAGGTTCATCTACTGCACTGACATCTACTAAGGTGTATGTGCTGCACTAACAGCTGCTGAGGTGCATGAACTGCACTGGCAGCTGCTGGGGTGCATCTGCTGCACAGATAGGTGCTGGGGTGCAACTGCTGCACTGACAGCCTACTGAGATTCATCTACAGCACTAACATCTACCGGCGTGTATATGCTGTACTAACAGCTGCTGAGGTGCATGCACTGCACTGGCAGCTGCTGGGGTGCATCTGCTGCACAGACTGCTGCTGGGGTGCAACTGCTGCACTAACTGCCTATTGAGATTATCTACAGCACTAGCATCTACTGAGGTGCATGTGCTGCACTAACAGCTGCTGAGGTGCATGCACTACACTGGCAGCTGCTGGGGTGCATCTGCTGCACAGACAGGAGCTGGTGTGCAACTGCTGCACTTACAGCATACTGAGGCTCATCTACTGCACTGACATCTACTGAGGTGCATGTGCTGCACTAACAGCTGCTGTGGTGCATGTAATGCACTGACCGCTGCTGGGTTGCATCTGCTGCACACACAGGTGCTGGGGTGCAACGGTTGCACTGACAGCCCATTGAGATTAATCTACAGCACTAACATCTACTGAGGTGCATGTGCTGCACTAAAAGCTGCTGAGGTGCATGCACTGAAATGGCAGCTGCTAGGGTGCATCTGCTGCACAGACAGGTGCTGGGGTGCAACTGCTTTACTGCCAGTCTACTGAGATTCATCTACAGCACTCGCATCTACTGAGGTACATGTGCTGCACTAACATCTGCTGAGGTGCATGCACTGCACTGGCAGCTGCTGGGGTGCATCTGCTGCCCCGACAGTCTACTGAGGTTCATCTACTGCACTGACATCTATGAGGTGCATGCACTGCACTGATAGCTGCATCTGCAGCATAGAAAGCTGTTGGGGTGCATCTGCTGCACTGACAGTCTACAGAGGTCCATCTACTACACTGATATCTACTGAGGTACATGTGCTGCACTAACATCTGCTGAGGTGCATGCACTGCACTGGCAGCTGCTGGGGTGCATCTGCTGCCCCGACAGTCTACTGAGGTTCATCTACTGCACTGACATCTATGTGGTGCATGCACTGCACTGATAGCTGCATCTGCAGCATAGAAAGCTGCTGGGGTGCATCTGCTGCACTGACAGTCTACAGAGGTCCATCTCCTACACTGATATCTACTGAGGTACATGTGCTGCACCAACAGCTGCTGAAGTGCATACACTGCACTGGCAGCTGCTGGCATGCATCTGCTGCCCTGACAGTCTACTGAGAATCATCTACTGCACTGACATCTATGAGGTGCATGCACTGCACTGACAGCTGCATCTGCAGCATAGACTGCTGCTGGGGTGCATCTGCTGCACTGACAGTCTACAGAGGTCCATCTACTGCACTGATAACTACTGAGGTGCATGTGCTGCACTAACAGCTGCTGGGTGCATGCACTGCACTGCACTGGCAGCTGCTGGGGTGCATCTGCTGAACAGACAGGTGCAACTGCTGCATGGAAAGCCTACTCAGGTATGTGTGCTGTACTGTCAGCCTACCAAGGTGCATGCACTGCACTAACAGCTGCTGAGTCGCATGCACTGCACTGACAGCTGCCAGGGTGTCACTGCTGCACTGACAGCCTACTGAGGTGCATGCGCTGCATGAGCTACTGATGTGCATGCACTGCACTAATAGCTGTTGAGGTGTATGCACTTTACCAACACTGCACTGAGGTACATATCCTGCACTAACATTGTGCTGAGTCACATGCACAGCACTGACAGCTGCTGAAGTGCATGCACTGCACTGACACTGCACAGATGTGCATGTCCTGGATTGCCACTGTGCTGAGACGCATTTCCTGGGCTGACACTGCACAGATGTGCATGTCTAGCGTTAACACTTCTTGGAGGGGCATGTCCTGCGCTGACACTGCACGGAGGAGCATGTGCAGCGCAGACACTGCACAGATGTGCTTATGTTGCTGCACTTCAGAAGTTCTGGAATGTGGTGTTAATTCCGAGAAAGAGTAGAAGGCTCGGCTTTTAAAATCTGCTCTAACTCGTTTTCTCCTGCGTATGAAGGAGACTTTCGACTTTTGAAAGTCAGCTCCTGTTACCTTGCTGTTGTGGAGGCTACAGAACCACAGGGATCATTTTATTTAAAAAGGAGGGTAAATGAGTGCTGGCTCCTTCTCTTTATGACAGTGTCTTCATAATATTTTAATGATACATTCATCCTTATTTTGGTTATTAATGAATCCTAAAATACATCACAAGATTAGCTATTTACAGCGGCGGCTCCTCTGCTATGGCAGAGGAGCGTTGCCCCCCAAAAACGTCAGGAAAGGAAAAATAAAATGATAATAAACACTCGTTTTATTTCTCCTTTCCTGCTGAGTCTTGGGGGCGGGGCTGGGGGGTGACAAGCACTGAGGGGAGTGGTAGGTGCACTACCATAACTGCACATGACAGTTTGGCAGGCCAATTCGTTATGCGCAGTGAAAGCTCTCTCTAACCCAACAACGCAGCTGGGTTGGAGAGAGCAGGTACAGACTCCCAGTCTGTCCCAAAGCGCAAATCAAGGGCACTCAGTCCAATCCTGAAGCTGCTCTCATGCGTGAGAGCAGCTTCAGGGTTGGCCGTATGGCATTCTGGGAGCCTGTGTCACCTGGAGATGAGGAGCAGAAGAGCGCGACAAGGCCGGCTGCAGATAGGTTTTTTAATCCCCCCCGTGAAACCTATGCCCCCTTAACACACCACCCTCTCCCCCGCCCCACCGCTCGTCCAGCACAACGCCCGCTACTGGTTATTTACACTTCTTTCAGCAGTCAAAGGGCATTTCATATCACTTCTGCCATATTGATTGTACATCAAGTGGGGATTACACAAAAGATGAATTGATTTGTTCAGAACCGTTAGATGTTGAGTCTAGCACGGAGCTGGTATCTAGACTAGAGTGCACAGATTCCAAAGACAGGCTCGAGGCGCTAGGCTGCATTAGCTCTCTAATTATGGTGAATAGTGGTGAAAAGACACCAGTGGGCAGAGGCCTACTTGCTTCTGCCGTTAAAAAGTAGTCCTCTGCACAACATTATGGCCAGCCACCTCATATGATGTAGCAGTTACTAGCAATGCTATATATATTCCAATTTCTGGAACTTTACAAAGTGCAGAGATGACATTGTAGTTAACCTTCAGTACCGATGGTTCTTTTCTTCATCACTGAGAAGTGTGGCTAAAGCCTGGGCTATTTTAGGGTCACTATGCTCAGCTGCACATGGCATCCCCACGAAAGGCAAAAAATAAATATTTTCAGGCTAAAAGGGGAATAATGTGTCACACGGCGGCGGCTCCTCCGCTAAGGCGGAGGAGCGCCGCCTCACTGCTCTTTTAGCAGTGGAAAAAGAAAAAAGAAAATGGTAATTAAACAACGTTATTATCATTTAATTTTTCCGTTATGAGGCAGGTTTACGGGGCGGGGCTGGGCTGTCATCAAAGCCAGCAAGGGAGGAGTGGTTGGGACACTTAAGTGAGCATGACGATTTGTCCGGCCATCATGGGCCGGCCAAACAGTCATGCTCACTTTGCTGTTCTCAACCAGTGGTGTTGTACAGCCTGGGTGGAGAACATGCACTGGCTCATAGTCCCCATCTGAGCGCCAAACTACGGCTCTCAGACCAATCACGACACTGCTGTCATGGTGACAGCAGTGTTGTGATTGACGTATGTGAACCTGTGTGTGCTTCCAGCTTCCGGCTGGAACAGAAGAGGACGAAGGACGGAGGCAGCGGCTAACAGCCAGGTAAGTCACTTTTATTTATTTTTCTACCCCTACCACCCCACTGCCCCCTCCCGAACCGTACTACTCGGTGGAAGCCGCCACTGGTGTCATAACACCATAATTGCAGATTTTCCTTTCAATAACTACCAGCATTTTGCTTGCAGTAATAGCTGAAGGGCTTCTTATAGAAAAACGTTTACTAACACGAGTAAACTCCCAGTTTGTCACCTTCTGAACTTTGCTCTTTGGGTCTCTGCAGTGTACTGATCCCCTGTAATAGAGTTTCACACACTGTAAGCTCTGTTAAATATGGATTGTTGGTTGAAACCTGTAGAGTCCCCCTTTTAATTAAAGTCCCATTGCCCATGGACAGCTAGAGTAAGAGGCTCTGAGTATATTGTGGAAGACATGTCTAGCGAGTGTGTGCACTCTGCATGCTTCAGGTGTGGATTAAGGTGGGTGTAAAGTGTCTCCTAGTGCTTTAATATATGGAGTCAGAAATCCATTGTGAATCTCCTGTGTGGTTGTATGTACAATGGAGAGTTACAAGAGCCTGTGAGAAGGGGACGTAGATTGCAGGAACATTCCTGAAGTAATTTTGAAGTGGACTGTGGCCCTGTGAAAGCAAGAAGACAGATACCCCTTTGTTGGGCTAGTGTCTCTCTCCTTTCCTGCTTTATTCTTTTCCAGAGGTGCTATTGGTGTAAAACCTAAATCCTGCCTGTCTCACATTCATATATTCCAATGTAATATAGTGTTAGCAATCAAGTACATAACCTCGAACGTATCAGCACTTGTATATGTATGCTTTTTCTCCATGTTAATTTCCATAGGAAACTGTTGACTAACCCTGGGTGGAGTTTGCGGAGTTGCACTACGCGAAGCTACGCAAAGTGCAAAAAAAAAAACTCCGCCGCACTACGCATAGCTCCGCGAGCGGCGGAGTATGGTAGAAAAATGCCGTTCGCGGTGATTGCACAGTGCCGGATGCTTGTCTGCACTGTGCAATCATTGCGAACAGCACCAGGCACAGCGCAAGCTTACCTTTTCTGCCGCTCGAGTAGATTTTTACTCGAGTGGCAGCTTTCTCAACGCGAACAGGCAGTTTCTCAACGCGAGCGGTCGCGAGCATACGCAACCACTCGCAATGAGAAACCTGACCCCCCCGCGTTAAGAAATCTCGCCGGGAGGTTTATTTTCCACGCTCGCGCTCGCCAACTTGATGTTGGCGATCGCGAATGAGGAAAAATCTCGCCAGGAGGTGTATTTTCCTCGCTCGCCAACTTGACGTTGGTGAACGCGAGCGAGGAAAAAAACTCTGCTACGCTGCGCGAAGCGTAGTTTTCGGATCTCCGCGAGCTCCGCGTAACGCGGAGTGCGGGAAACTCCGCAAACTCCGCGAGCATTCACTGCCCAGGCTTACTGTTGACACAGCTACAGCCCGAACTGCTGAACGGAATTACACCAGGTTTGGCAGAAAGGTAGCTCTTGGTCCAGAGTGCACTCTTTTTATTGAATGGTGTAATGGGGGCGCCTGGGGGTGGCATTCGAAGAATGTCCACCCCCGGGCTGCTTCGGGCCGATGGTATGGCCCAGAGCGAGCGCGTGCGGGCTAGGCGCCTGCTTTAGAACGCGGCGGATTCAAACACCGCGTTCTACTTGGTAGGCAGTTGGGGTCCCCTGAAGCAGGTAGGCAGGAGCGCTTTGTTTTTTGTGCTGCCTGTGGTGTTTGGGCTTAGCGTTTTGGTCAAGGTATTTATTTTAAATGCTGGCAGAGTCGTCTGCTGAGGTTAGGGAAGACTTGAGGATGTTGTGCCGGCAGGGAGGGAGGATTTATTGGCCCCAGGGGTGCTGGGTCAGGCCTGGACAGGTTTAACTAATAGAAGAAGGGCTTCTTCTGATGGGGTGTCTGCCACTATTTTAGCTTGTTCTATTTCTGACAGCTCCCCAGAGAATGTTTCTGTTAATTTACGCAGTGGCACTGGTAAGGTTTTGAAGGGAGACTCCTCTCTCACCTCTTTTCAGCAGCCTGCTTCTTCAAGTTTAGGGAGAGGGAGGGGCAAGTCTCGCACACGCTCAGTCAGGGGCAGATTTCTCAAGAAAGCAACCTCTCTTAAAGGGGTCTGTGGCAGTACAGAAGATGTGCTCTTGGTCGATAGGGAAGTGTTGGCGCCATCTAGTGGGGATGTGCATGTGACTAATTTTGATGGAAATCAGGAGGCTGAATGTCTAAGTGCAAATACAAAACGTGATGTTCCTATATTTGGTAAGAAGTTCCATTTGTCCAATAGTGTGATTTCTGCGTCAGGTGAGAGGTCCCTCTCTCCGGTGGTTTCTTGTGAGAGTGGTGAGTCGTCTTTAGGTACTGCTTTTTTGTCCTCTGGCGTCGCTGCCAGGGTTGGTGTTAAAATATATCCTGGTTTAAAAGCTGCGGAGAATACCCGGGCTTTTACTTCTAAGCAAATCAATGATGGTCTTTCTTCAGGTTTTGAAGTTGGCAATGACGGTGATTTTTCAGTCAGGGCCAAAACGGCGCCAAAAAGTCAGGGTCAATGGGTGTGGGTTAGTGATGAGGGTAAGGGTAACACTACTTCATCAGCTCCGGTTTTGGAGGATCCTATGTCAGCAGGTTCTAGCGGCTTGCAGGCCAACGATGGGAAAAGGCTGCAAAAGGGCATCAGGTGCAGTGATAAATCGACAGACAGGTACAAAGCGTCCTGTTCCTTTCCTCAGCAACAAAAGGAGAATCGTGAGGCGATTTTCCCAACACCTTTGGCGAACCACAAAATTGCGCAGTTCAAAAAAGCGGTGAACTGGAGACATTTTGATGGTGGGGTAGGGGATGGGGCGCAGCCAACCTGCAGTGGGGATTTTCAAGGGGTTTATGCTGATGGGGATGATGATTTCTCCGAACCGGAAGATGGGGAGATTGGGGCTGGGGACGATGATGTCCTTACCAGTTTTTCCCAGTCCAGCAAGGGGGGGATTACTAATATGATGTCCAAAGCTCTTATTTTACAGATGAAGGAGTCAGAAAAGAGCTGGAAGGACTTCGAAAGACAGACCGGCTGCAGAGAAGGTGTCAACAGGAAGAAATATTCAGCGCTGGATAAGCCCTTTCAGACAGGTGAGACGCAATTTAATCATATGTGCGGTCATGCAAGTACTAAAAACCACAAAGCAAACGAGATGTTAGAAACAGGAAAAGGTACTGATACTATGTTTTGCTGTCATCGCGAGAAACCTTTGGACTCTAAAAAACTGATACCTCCTAGTACCTCTAAGGACAAGGGCAATTTACCGGGGTCAGACGAACTTGATCAGAATGAGGATTCAGCGTCTAAAGTAAAAGAGGATAAAGCAAAAGTAGAGGGTTTAAAAAGGCTTCCTTACATGGGTCTATCTATGCCCCTCCGTTCCCATTTAAATAAGTCTACCATAGAGAAAATTTGGAAAGGTGAGTTTGTTGATGTCTTTAAGCTGCTTCACAGGGAAATACAATCTAAAGAGGGTTCCAGGGAAGAAGCTTGGGAACTAGCTAAGAGACCTAGAGTTCCTACCAATATAGATTCCTGGACCTCAGCCTTCCTGATTTTCGCAAGTGTTTATTGCGAGAAATTTCCAGATCGATCAGTCTCTATTTTTAAATACTTGGATACAATCAGAAAGGCTCAGTCTGAATTTGGTGGTTTTGCATGGCTTCATTATGATGAGGAATTTAGAGCCCGGCTAGTCCTTATTCCCGATAAACCCTGGGGGGAGGTTGATAATGAATTGAGGGTTCAATGGATGTATCCACAGAGGCCTCCTCCTACCATGCATACTGCCAGGGGCCTTGCTGTTACTCACCGGCCTTTTCTTAACAAACCCACCTCGGGAGAGGTGGGTATTTGGGCAAAACCTCAATCATTCATTCCGGGAGCGTGCTGGAATTTTAACAGGGGATACTGCCAAAAGAATCCCTGTAAATACAGGCATGAGTGTTCCAAATGCGGTGGTAAGCACGCCATTTTGCAATGTTTCAGTGAACAAACCCACAGGAATCCTTTCGGTCAAGGCAGAGGGCGGGGTGCTCCATTCCAGCCTAAATACAAGGGCAGTTACCCCAATTGATATTCCAAAACTATGTTATTGGCTTCAGTTTTATCCTTTGAGGGACAAGGCTTTAAAATTGGAGTGGGGCTACAAAGAAGGCTTCCGTTTGGGTTACCAGGGTCCTAGGTGCCGCAGGTTTGCTCAAAATTTAAAATCTGCTAATCAATTCCCACACATTATTGCTAAGAAATTACATACAGAGGGCAGAATGGCTGGTCCTTTTTCTACTTGGCCTCTTCCCGACCTTATCATTTCACCCTTGGGAGTCGTTCCAAAGAAGACCCACGGCGAATTTTGCATGATCCAGCATTTTTCATGGCCACAAGGTTTATCAGTAAATGATTTCATAGCTAAAGAAGATACTATGGTACAATTTGCTTCAGTGGATGTGGCCCTTGAACTGGTGAGGGAAGCAGGCTCACATGCGGAGTTAGCTAAATGCAACATTAAATCGGCGTTTAGATTACTCTCTGTACATCCACAGGATTTTGCCTTGCTTGGCATCCATTTTGAAGAACAGTTTTTTGTCGATAAAGTTTTGCCTATGGGTTGTGCAGTTTCTTGTCAACTTTTTGAAGATTTTAGCTCATTTCTTCAATGGGTTTTCTCTTTTAGATCAGGTCATGTTCAAGTGTCGCATTATCTGGATGACTTTCTGTTTGTTGGTGTAGCAAAGACTCAACAGTGTAGCTGAGCTCTTCAGTTTTTTCAGTCTCTAACCAAGGAATTAGGCGTACCTCTGGCTGAAGAGAAAACAGAAGGCCCCGCGACAGGTCTCATTTTTTCTGGGCATTGAAATTGACACCATAAAAATGGAGGCCAGGTTACCTTTGGCAAAAGTAAAGGAGATGTTGGTTTTATTGGAGCATGCTAAGTTATCTCAGAAACTTACCTTGTTTGAAATGCAACGCTTATTAGGTCATTTGAATTTTGCTTGCAGAGTGGTTAAAGCTGGCCATTCTTTTTGTCGACGGTTAGGTTTTGCAATGTCAGGGATTACCTTACCTCATCACAGAGTTCTCGTGTCTGTCTCCATGAGAGCTGACTTTGAAGTATGGATTATGTTTCTTAAGGTCTTCAATGGAGTTACTATTTGGTCTTTAGATGAAAGTTTTTTATGGTCAATTCAGATTTTCTCTGATGCATCAGGGGCCAATGGCTTTGGGCTCTTCTGGGATGGAACAATGGTGTGCTGAAACCTGGCCAGAGACATGGATTGCAGAAAAACGTAGTGTAGCATTTTTTGAATTCTTTCCTCTGATTGTAGCTTTGGCCGTTTGGGGCACAAGTTTGGCAAACAAAACCGTTCTTTTTCATGTTGACAACAAAACTGTGGTTGACCTGGTAAATGGTCAAAAGGCCAAAGATGGGCGTCTGCTAAAATTATTACAGAGATTCATGCTTGGTTGCCTGATGTTCAATATAACGTTTAAAGTAAAGCATGTGCCAGGTTTGGATAATAATCTAGCAGATGCGTTATCCCGTTCCCAGTGGCAGAGATTCCGTGGTTTTGCGCCCGGAGCAGACCCAGAGAAAACTCAGATTCCTCGAGAGGTATGGGAGCTAGCAGATTAAAGATACGGCACTTAGTTGAAAACTCTCTTGCTTACAGTACACGTTTAGCTTACAGAAGAGCTTGGGCTGAATTCATACATCTAGGTGCTGCTTGTCAGAACAATGATGAGATGGGTTGATATTTTACGTTTTGTAATGGAAAATATTGAGCGGAATATCTCAGCAACTACAATTGCTGGTAAACTGGCAGGTATTTCTTTTTATGGTAAGTGTTTTTGGGGTTACGAACCATCTTTAGGAGAACTGGGTAGGAGAATTTTACAGGGTTGGTCTAAAATAAAGAAACGCAGTACTGTGTTGAGGAAGCCTATATCTCTTCAATTACTGGCCAGCATTATAAACATTTTACCTCAAATGTGCTATTCCCATTTTGAATTATTTTTGTTATTCAAACTTTGCATGGTGTGGTTATTTTTTGGAGCTTTTAGGATTTCAGAGTTATTAGGTAAGTCAAATGTACAAGGGCTAAAAGTCTCCAATGTTGCAACCACAAAACGGTATCTACGTATTTCAGTGGAATCCTCAAAAACGGATCAAAAAGGTAAAGGGGCTACAGTGGTATTGCGGAAGCTAAGCGGCCCGCTTTGCCCATTGTCAGCTTGGTTCGAATTTAAATCAGAAAACGACTATTTGCAAGAATTTGTTTTTCAGCATCAGGATGGTTCTGCTTTGACAGCTTCACAAATCTTAGCAGTCTTGCGGAAAGCTTTGGGTATCTTAGGTCTCAACCCTATTGAATTCGGTACCCATTCATTTAGAATAGGCACGGTTTCAGAAGCTGTTAGAGGGGGTTTTTCACTGCAACAGCTAAAATGTTTAGGCAGCTGGTCGTCAAATTGCTGTTTAAAGTATGTTAGAGATTTAGATAACTTATAGATCTTTTTGGCTTTTTCTAACATCTTTCTCTTTTTAGGTGCCCTGTTGACTCAACCGGCATCCATGGCAAGCGTCTGGATCGTCGGACATTCCTTTATTAAGTGGGCAGCCAAGCAGGCTGAACGAAACCATTATGGACCTAACCTAGGTTTTAGCTTTGAGGACATTAAGATTAATTGGTGGGGGAAAAGTGGCATGCGTTGGGGTCAATTGTTACCTTTGTTACATGAGTTATTTTCTTCTAAGCCATGCCCTACCGTTCTACTTATTCATTTGGGGGAAAATGACCTGGTGTAACTTTCAGGCCTGGGTTTACTTATTGAGATAAAAGCTGGTTTAGAGAGGATCATCACAACTTGGCCTGCTGCAAAACTCATTTTAACTGCTCTGGTACCAAGGAGGGTGTGGAGGGGGGCGGAGAAATTCTCAGCAGTTGACAGAGCCAGGAGAAAAGTCAATAGAGAGCTGCATTGCTTCTTCATTATTAATGGAATTAGCTGGCTGGCTCACGAGGATATCAGCAAAGACGATTACCAATTTTTCAGACCTGATGGGGTTCACCTTTCGTTTATAGCAAACGAATTGTATTTGGTGAATATTAAAGAAAAGTTATCCGATATTTTGGGGTTGCACCCTGGGGGTTAAATGGCTGTATTAGCGACAGTCTCTTATTTTTATTTTTTTACTTGGGGGTCAATTTTCATATTCCACAAGTCATTTCTTATGATGTTTCATTTATTTATCCTCTGTTGAAGCGACATTGAGGGCAAAGTGTTTTTTATGTTTTGGCTTTTTAATTAAATCTTCTATTGTTACTGAATTGGTTGGAAATTCTGACTTCATCTTTACTGAAAAGGGGGCATCTGTCACAATTCAAATCCTTGGGGGGGTGCAGGAAAAAAGTCTTTTCAGGGTTTTTTCCTGGTGGCTGATTTGGACGGGATTGAGGCAGGCAGGAAGGGTTGGGGCAGGCAGAATAGCTTAGGACAGAGGGAAAACAGATGACAGGGGAATGAGGCAGGAGGTAGGAAGGTGAACAAACTAAGGGGTTGGGGACGAGGTTCAATATGGAGAAAAATGTATGGGGGATCAATATGGGGAAACATTCATGGGGGATCAATATGGGGAAAAAAGTCATGGGGGATCAATATGGGGGAAAATTCATGGGGGATCAAGATGGGGAAAAATTCATGGGGGATCAAGTAGGGGTGGCGGGGGGTTACATTTGAGTTGTGTTAATTAAGACTTGCTTTCATTATTGAAATTGATTGGATTGTTGCTAATAAAGCGACCTTTTACCCCCATTCGGTCTGTGATGTAATCATTGCCCGATGGGGGCGCCTGGGGGTGGCATTCGAAGAATGTCCACCCCCGGGCTGCTTCGGGCCGATGGTATGGCCCAGAGCGAGCGCGTGCAGGCTAGGTGCCTGCTTTAGAACGCGGCGGATTCAAACGCCGCGTTCTACTTGGTAGGCAGTTGGGGTCCCCTGAAGCAGGTAGGCAGGAGCGCTTTGTTTTTTGTGCCCCTCCCACCCTCCCTTTAGTTTGATTTTTAGTTTTCTTAGGACCCAGGGTTGGGTTTACAGGCGTCAGGCAGTCTTAGTTTTTTATCGTAGGCTGATTTGGACGGGATTGAGGCAGGCAGGAAAGGTTGGGGCAGGCAGAATAGCTTAGGACAGAGGGAAAACAGATGACAGAGGAATGAGGCAGGAGGTAGGAAGGTGGACAAACTAAGGGGTTAGGGACGAGGTTCAATATGGGGAAAAATTCATGGGGAATCAATATGGGGAAAAATTCATGGGGGATCAATATGGGGAAAAATTCATGGGGGATCAATATGGGGGAAAATTCATGGGGGATCAAGTAGGGGTGGCGGGGGTTACATTTGAGTTTTGTTAATTAAGACTTGCTTTCATTATTGTAAATGATTGGATTGTTGCTAATAAAGCGACCTTTTACCCCCATTCGGTCTGTGATGTAATCATTGCCCGAATCCGTTCAGTAGTTCCTGAGATACTTAAACATTTCTCAGATATACAACTGTAGCCGCGGAGGATCCGCGAACCCTCCTGATCTCGTGCTTGAGATCTGATTGGCTGCCAACACTTCAAACCAGGAAGTGTTGGCAGCCATTTTGTGACTCGGTTGAACCGAGTCACAAGAAAAAAGGTCAAAAAACATTAAAAAATAAGAAAGGGGGCAGGGTAGAGACACCCTGACCCCCTAGGCTTGCTCAGGGGGTCCCACATGGACCCCCAGTGCCCAAAAAAGCATTTTTTTTTTAAATGTTCAGTGGGATTCGCGTTGGATGCACGAATCCGGCCAAAAGTTTTTTTAAAACATAGAGCGGGCTCCCGCGCTTTGGTTTTTTTAAGCCCGTGGGTGGGCCAGATCCCGGGGGCAATCATTAAAATAGAAGCGGGGGCCTGTGTGGGCCCCCGCAGCCCCGGGACCGCCTCCTCCCGGGGCTTTATTTTGTAAATAAATCTGTGGGTGGGACCGCCACCTCCCCGGGGCTAATTATGTTAAATGCAGGGGGGCCATGCCCCCCCAGCCTCTGGGACCACCAACTCCCCGGGGCTATATTAAAAAATAAAGTGTGGGGGGCTCAAGCCCCCCCACACAGCCCTGGGGACCACCACCTCCCCAGGGCTTAACTATTGTTAGAGGGGGCCGCACGGCGAGAGCACCAGAGGCGCGTTTGCAGAGTGGTGGAGAAAAGGGGCATGGCCTCTGACCACCTCTCAGCAATCCTGCTGTGTGGGGCTTACTGGAGGTAACAGGTGGGCTAGTTGGCCCCTAACGACCCTCAACAGTGGGATTGCTAAGAGGTCTTCGTAGGCCAAGCCTCCTTTCTCCACCACTCTGCAAACGCGCCTCCTGGCGCACTACTGGTTGGGGGATGAAGTCCACTTTACTCCTGATGGACCTTGGGGGCCAAGAAGCCCTCCTGGTACATCCTGTAAGTCCTATGCAGCAGAATTCCTAAGCACTGGTTGGAGGTCCAGCCCCCTTTCTCCACCACTCTGCAAACGCGACTGCTAGTTAAAAAACCATAGAAATTCACTGAAAAAACCACAGGTTTCAGGGAGTTAAAGTTAGAAATTAGCATTTAAAAAACTTTAGAAATTCACTGAAAAAACAACAGGTTTCAGGGACATTATAGTAAGAAATTAGCATTTAAAAAACCTTAGAAATTCACTGAAAAAAATAAAGGTTACAGGGACGTTATAGTTAGGCGAACATTTCACTAGTACAAACCTAGAGAAATTCAACTGTCATAGTTAGCTGAGCTAACTATAACTCGTGTCCCCGCAATGCACTGCTTATGACCTCACATACTACTTCACTGAAGATATGGTCAGTGCGGGGGCGAGAGGTATAGTTAGCTCAGTCAACTATAACAGCTGAATTTCTCTGGTTTTATACGAGTGAAATGTCAGCATAACTATAACGTTCCTGTAACCTTTGTTTTTTTTCTGTGAATATATATATATATATATATATATTTATATATATATATATATATATATATATGTATATACATACATATATATATATTAACTAAAAAATCTGAAAGTTACAGGGACATTATAGTTAGGAAATAGTATTAAAAACCATAGAAATTCACTGAAAAAAACAAAGGTTACAGGGACATTATACTTAGGAAATCGATTTTTTTTTAAACTTAGAAACTCGCTGTAAAAACCATAGGTTACAGGGACGTTATATTAGGAAATAGAATTACAAAAACAAAGGTTACAGGAACATTATACTTAGGTTGAGATTTTACGCACACAAAACCACAGAAATTCAGCAGTTATAGTAACCTGAGCAGTTATCTTACGCTCCCACAATGCACTGCTTATGACCTTACATATTACATCACTCATGGTCAGTGGCATCACTGATGATATCTCAAATGACCTCACTGATGACATCATCCAGTGAGAGTGAATCATAAAAGTTTCTGAGACTTAAACAAATATACTAAGCTACTGCATGTTAAATTACTATTCTTTCTGTACTACTGAGTGTTAGTATTTCTAACATATATCATTTGAACTATAATCCCGTTTTAAAGCGGGTGTAGTCTTTATCAGTGAACTAGCCTCTACCCTGACACGTGTCCCCTGCTTGTGTATGTGTAAAGTAGTGCTTAGCGACAGTCCAAGCTGTTCATTGAGACTTCGTGCCACAGTGATGGCTGAGTATTGTTCTGTTTTATGACATACTGACCAGTTTCCTTAGACCTCTGTCCTTTGTGAGGAATGACTGTCGTACATTGCAATAAATTCATATGTTCACTAAGACCTTTCTCTAGGGTGATGGCTCAGCGTAGTAGACATATACAACAGACTCACCTCTCTGCTCACACCTTTCTCCAGGATGAAGAATAATTTTACTAGTGGTTTGTGACAAAGTGGCCTGTCCCTTAAGGACTCTCTACTGGTTGTATGTTGTAGTGGTTTGTGCAAAACTGACGTCTGCACTAAAACCTCAATCCAGGTTCACCAATGGTGTTGTTGTGGTTTGCAATAGACTAGCCTATATGGTTAGACTTTTTACTTTGGTCATTAGTGTTTAGAGTAGTTATTTCAGAAGAAACAAGACTATCTGTTGATATCTGTCTCTTAAGTGATAAGTGGGTGTAGTAGTTGATAAGGTTACAGTGACCTCTCTGCTGTACGTCTCTCACTGTCTCCGTTCCTTATCTTTAAAAGTTTTTAATGGTATTTCATGTAGTATATTGAAGCTTACTTTGCTGGATGATGTTATCAGTGATGTCATCAGTGATGTCACTGACCATGTCATGAGTGATGTAATATGTGAGGTCATGAGCAGTGCATTGCGGCGGTGTATGTTATAGTTACCTCAAGTAATTATACCTGCGGATTTATGGTTTTATGTGTGTAATACCTGAACCTGACTTTAACAGCCCTGTAATCTTTGGTTTTTCCAGTGAATTTCTAAGGTTTTTTAAATTTTATTTCCTAACTATAACTCACCTGTAACTTTGGGTTTTTTTCCAGTGAATTTCTACATTTTTTAATGCTATTTCCTAACTATAACATCTCTGTAACCTAAGGATTTTTAGTCAATGTCACCATTTTTTAAATATACATAAGTTCAATTTACTAATATACATTTTCACAAGTATATAAAGATATTTTATTCACACATTCATTCTTACTATATATTTTAAAACAAAACTATTAAGGTAAGGTAATTTATGCAGGCTTTCTATTAATTAAATGCACCAAGTCTTTCTTTTTTAAATTCATTTTATGGACCCGCAGATCCAAAGCACACATTCAATACTAAAACAACAACATATTTAATACAAACAGATGCTGTTGCAATTTCTGTAAGTGTATCACTGCCTGCGTGTGGGTATGTCGGTGGTAAAAACACATCTAGATATAGGTTATCTTCCACAGTTGCAAGCCCAGGGATTGTGCACTCTTTCACTATGATTGGAAATTGAGACAGAGATATGATAAAAGTGGAAAATGTTAAAAAAAAAAAAAAGTCCGAAATCTACAGTTGAGGAATTAAATCTTCGCCGTCTTTGATGTAAAGTCAAATAATAATTCTTTTCCGGCACATTATGGCTCTCTGCTGCAATCACAGAGCAGAAATGCCTGCTCACTAATGTCGTAAAACAATAACAAAGCAAGGAGTTTGATTAAAAAAAAGCCTCTCTGGTGTGAAGTTTCCTGAATTGAACTGCCCACTGCATCGGCCCTTTGAAGGGGCTGGGTTTGTAGGGCGCTGCAAACAGCCGCTGTCACTCACAACAGGCGCGTTATTGAAAATTGACCGCAGAGCAGCGAGCTGATGCCGTCAAGTTCTGAGGAACAGCAACCAATTTGGAGCGGAGCGAGCCGCGCCGTCGTTTGTCAGAAGCTGCGCTGCTCCGACTGAAGTCTGTGCAAGTCGGAATTGCAGCCCGAGTATTTAAATGCGCCATTACAAAAGGGAGCGCTGGCAGCCATTATAGCGCGCGATTCGCAGGCATCGCGCTAATGTGTTCCCTCTCACATATTTACTTAAATGGAATAAATGTCGCAGGGAGGCGGGGGCCGGGGGGGTGAAGGCTCAACCGTTTTAACCTTTAGCTTGGCTGGCGCCTGCCTTGTTAGCATGCGTGCCCATCTCGCGCACCGGGATAATGCGCGGTGTCTATTAATAAAACATCGAAGGAAACTTCTAAAGGCATGTCACCGAAAGTGGGAGAGGTTGGAAACGCTCGCATTAGAGGCTAAAGCTTTGCTTTATGTAGCATTTATGCTCAAAAGGCACAAACGTACAGATTTTTAGCTGTTCTTGCAGAAAAACGGCTGTCAGATACAAATGGCATTATTGCGTCATTTGGTTATAATAAGCCCAGCACTCGTTTTAAGGTGCACCGTTAGGTTTCTAGAGTGCCTTTCCTTTTGGAGGGGGCGTTTGGAGGCTGGGAAGGGGGGGGTCGCATCTCTGCCGCTTGTGGGCCATGAGCCAGCCCTGAAAAAACATGGGGTCTGATGTACAGGGCCCTTGTGAGGTCGCACCCCTGCGATTTGCTAAATCACTGCATTTGCAAAATCACTATGGGGCATATTACCAAGCCCCTATCGCCACCACAACGTCACTTTTTGTGACGTTGTGGTGGCGATAGGGTCAGCGCCTTATTACCAAGGCAGCGTTAAACCACATAACGTAGCTAAAAGCCAGGTTAAGTGGCTTAACGCTGCCTTGGTAATAGTGCCCCTTTCACGCTAAACTTAGCGTGAAAGGGGCGTGCAGTGGGTGTTGCGGTGGGCGTTCCACCGCAACACCCATTCACTTCGACGCTGCCGCCTATTATCAAGAGAGGCGATAATAGGTGGCAGCGCCGAACTCAAGACCAGGAAAATCCTGGTCTTAAGGTGGCGATACGAGGAGAAATGCTTCATTTCTCCTCGTTTTGCTTTTTCTATGTGTGCTGCCTTGTGCAGCACACATGGAAAAAGCAAAATGCTAAGGTATGTGTATGTACAGGAAGGTGTCCCTTCCTGTACATAAACAAACCTTTTTTAAAATGCCATTTTGTAACTTACATGTGTGCTGCATGTAAGTTACAAAATGGCGAGGCATATTAGCAAGAAGAGGCGATAATCATCGCTAACCCTGCTTAGCGTGATTTTTTTTATCGCCGGCTAACGCTGGAATATATCGCCACGCTAACGCTGTATTAGCAACGATTAGCGCTATGGCGATGAATATTCCAGCGATAGCGAGGAAATGGGCCAACATCGCTGAAAAACCAGCGCTGTTGCATGGAGAAGGGAGAACACCTTGCTGATACGACCCTGTGGTCGTATCAGCATAATCCACCCCCATGTTAGGTATGGCTAACACCTGCTAATTGCAGGTGTTAAATAAATGGCGATGACCTCGGTTAGCGCGACTTTTCACGTCGCTAACTGGGGCCATGGCCACCTTGCTAATAGGCGATAGGCCTGTTAGCGGGTGTTTCCCAGGTTTGTTCGTCGGGAACGCCCACTTTGCATGTCATTAGCGATAAATATCGCTGACATGCAAAGCGGTAAAAAAACGGGCGCTAATGCCCGCAAACTGTCTCTAACTGCTGTTAGAGACAGTTTGCTGATAGGGCGATATGAATATCGCCGCTTTAGCGGCAAAAAGTGCAGCTAAAGCGGCGATAGTGCCCTTGCTAATATGCCACGGCATTTTAGGTTTGTTTATGTACAGGAAGGGACACCTTCATGTACATAAACAAACCTCCCTGCTCGCAGACACCCTTGCACTCTGGTGCAAAGGTGCCTGCGTTGGCGTTAAGTCGTGAGACTTAGCGCCATCGCAGGGGGAAACGCCAGGCTGCACCATATCCTTGGTAATATGGTGCAGCCTTGCGTTTCCGAAGTGGCGATGAGAGGCGTTAAGCCAAGGAGGCTAACGCCTCTCACCGCCACTTCCTAGATAATATGCCCCCCATATTTTTTATTCGTTATTAAATGCCTTTCCGTCTTGCAAATGGGGTTTTGCGTCTCATCCTGAACCGCAATTAGGAGGAGGTGTAATTTGCAAGTCGCAATAACGTATCAATGTTTGTGACCACAAATGCGTTCACAAAGTATTGATCTGATATCAGCAACCAAGGTGGGGTGGTTTCCGGTTCCTAAAGAAGAAGCTTTCGGAATAGTGTTGGGCAGCCTCGAGGAAGCACACCGTGGTGCAGGGGGCCACTGCATGCTATCCCGATAACTTTTTAAAGAGCAGAATCTATCCCCCTAAGCGATGTGGGCTGTTTTTTTTAAAAAATGCTTCCCCCTTTGGGAATGCAAACACAGGGATGAAGGTCTGTTGTCTCTTGCAGGCCACCATTCCTGCGTTTATAGCCAATCGCAGGAAGTCAGAGTAGCAACCTGTCTAAGTAACAGTGCTGGGCTGGAAACCAAAATTAGCCATGACAAAAATGTTCAAACCAGTCCCACCCTGCAGGAGGCCATCACTAGATGGGGGGTTGGGAGGGCATGGTTGGTCTGTCATGTTGCAAAGAGTTGTGGGCTCATCACCAAATCTGCCACTTTGTACGGAGTCTGTGGCCATTAAAAATAGTCCATAAACTGGTACAGCAAAAATGCATCTCCCGAAGCTTGTGTTCTGTGTTAGACTGTCGTCAGGGGAACATACACAGCACCTTGATGTTCCTGAATGTTGAGCGAACCTGTAAGCTGCATGGATAGAAGAACCAGTATTGCCCCAGGCGCTTCACCGCCAGGCGCTTCACCTCCAGGCGCTTCACCTCCAGGCGCTTCACCGCCAGGCGCTTCACCTCCAGGCGCTTCACCACCAGGCGCTTCACCACCAGGCGCTTCACCACCAGGCCCTTCACCATCAGGCGCTTCACCTCCAGGCGCTTCACCTCCAGGCGCTTCACCACTAGGCACTTCACCACCAGGCGCTTCACCACCAGGCGCTTCACTTCACCACCAGGCGCTTCACTTCACCACCAGGCGCTTCACTACCAGGCGCTTCACCACCAGGCGCTTCACCACCAGGCGCTTCACCTCCAGGCGCTTCACCTCCAGGCGCTTCACCACCAGGCGCTTCACCACCAGGCGCTTCACCACCAGGCGCTTCACCTCCAGGAGCTTCACCACCAGGCGCTTCACCACCAGGCGCTTCACTTCACCACCAGGCGCTTCACCACCAGGCGCTTCACCTCCAGGCGCTTCACCCCGTTCCCACAAAAAAGGTTAAAAACCTGGGTGTAATAGTGGACGAGAGACTCACCTTCGGGCCCCAAGTAAATGCAGTGGCATCAAAAACAATGTTTGTTATGAGAATGCTTAGGAAAATATTGCCATTTTTGCCCCTGGAAAGCAGGCAAATAGTGGTCACGGCTCTTGTAATGGCGAGACTGGACTATTGCAATAGTCTTTACCTAAATGCTCAGCAAAGATCCTTGAACAAGCTACAAGTGTTACAGAATGCAGCAGCTAGACTGCTCACAGGAACATCAAGATTTTCTTCGGTATCTAAAGACATCAAAAAATTGCATTGGCTCCCAGTAAGGAGTCGAATACGCTTTAAGGCTCTATGCATGGTTTTTAAAGCACTCCAGGGCACAGGGCCGGACTATTTAAAACGGCGACTCCAATGGTATACTCCGGAAAGAACACTGCGATCAAAGGGGGCCAAGCTGGTCATAGTGCCGCGTATAAAAAAAGCCCAATGGGGTGGCAGAAGCTTCATTCATTGCGCGGCAAAAGCTTGGAATGATTTGTCGTTTTATTTAAGAAACACTATGGATCTTCTGTCCTTCAGAAAGGGCTTAAAACTTGGCTCTTCTTACAATAATCCGGTCACGATATCCTTTATTCCGCCTACGGCCATCAGAAGATCTAGCTAGCGCCAGGACACCTCCGGGTAATCGACGCGCTTTATAAATGTCATTAACATTAACATTAACCACCAGGCGCTTCACCTCCAGGCGCTTCATCTCCAGGCGCTTCACCTCCAGGCGCTTCACCACCAGGCGCTTCACCTCCAGGTCCTTCACCACCAGGCGCTTCACCACCAGGCGCTTCACCTCCAGGCGCTTCACCACCAGGCGCTTCACCTCCAGGCGCTTCACCACCAGGCGCTTCACCACCAGGCTCTTCACCACTAGGCGCTTCACCTCCAGGCGCTTCACCACCAGGCGCTTCACCACCAGGCTCTTCACCACCAGGCGCTTCACCACCAGGCACTTATCCACCAGGCGCTTCACCACCAGGCACTTATCCACCAGGCGCTTCACCTCCAGGCGCTTCACCTCCAGGCACTTCTCCACCAGGCGCTTCACCACCAGGCGCTTCACCACCAGGCGCTTCACCACCAGGCGCTTCACCTCCAGGTCCTTCACCACCAGGCGCTTCACCACCAGGCGCTTCACCACCAGGTGCTTCACCTCCAGGTGCTTCACCACCAGGCGCTTCACCTCCAGGCGCTTCACCACCAGGCTCTTCACCACCAGGCGCTTCACCACCAGGCGCTTCACCACCAGGCGCTTCACCTCCAGGCGCTTCACCACCAGGCTCTTCACCTCCAGGTCCTTCACCACCAGGCGCTTCACCACCAGGCGCTTCACCTCCAGGCGCTTCACCTCCAGGCGCTTCACCTCCAGGCGCTTCACCACCAGGCGCTTCACCACCAGGCGCTTCACCTCCAGGTCCTTCACCACCAGGCGCTTCACCACCAGGCGCTTCACCTCCAGGCGCTTCACCGCCAGGCGCTTCACCTCCAGGCACTTCACCACCAGGCGCTTCACCACCAGGCTCTTCACCACTAGGCGCTTCACCTCCAGGCGCTTCACCACCAGGCGCTTCACCACCAGGCTCTTCACCACCAGGCGCTTCACCACCAGGCTCTTCACCACCAGGCCCTTATCCACCAGGCGCTTCACCTCCAGGCGCTTCACCTCCAGGCACTTCACCACCAGGCGCTTCACCACCAGGCGCTTCACCTCCAGGTCCTTCACCACCAGGCGCTTCACCACCAGGCGCTTCACCACCAGGCGCTTCACCTCCAGGTGCTTCACCACCAGGCGCTTCACCTCCAGGCGCTTCACCACCAGGCTCTTCACCACTAGGCGCTTCACCACCAGGCGCTTCACCACCAGGCGCTTCACCTCCAGGTGCTTCACCATCAGGCTCTTCACCTCCAGGTCCTTCACCACCAGGCGCTTCACCACCAGGCGCTTCACCTCCAGGCGCTTCACCACCAGGCGCTTCACCTCAATCAATCAATCAATCAATCACAGAATTTGTAAAGCGCACTACTTACCCGCGAGGGTCTCAAGGCGCTGGGGAGAAAAAAGGGGGTGCTGCTACTGGTCGAACAACCAGGTCTTGAGTAGCCTCCTGAAGGTCAGCAGGTCTTGGGTCTGTCGTAGGCTTAGTGGAAGGGTGTTCCAGGTCTTGGCGGCGAGGTGGGAGAAGGATCTGCCGCCGGTGGTAGTTCTTCGAATGCGAGGGACGGTGGCGAGGGAGAGGTCGGCGGAGCGGAGTTGGCGGTTGGGGACGTAGAAGAGGAGTCGTCTGTTGAGGTAGGCTGGGCCAGTCTTGTGGAGTGCCTTGTGTGCGTGGATGAGGAGTTTACACATGTTAAAGAACACGGACATATAATATCAATATTATATGAACTTGGAGGGCTTCACCACCAGGCGCTTCACCACCACGCGCTTCACCTCCAGGCTCTTCACCACCAGGCGCTTCACCACCAGGCGCTTCACCACCAGGCTCTTCACCACCAGGCGCTTATCCACCAGGCACTTCACCTCCAGGCGCTTCACCACCAGGCGCTTCACCACCAGGCGCTTCACCACCAGGCTCTTCACCACCGGGCGCTTCACCACCAGGCTCTTCACCACCAGGCGCTTCACCACCAGGCTCTTCACCACCAGGCGCTTCACCACCAGGCGCTTCACTTCACCACCAGGCGCTTCACTTCACCACCAGGCGCTTCACTTCACCACCAGGCGCTTCACTTCACCACCAGGCGCTTCACCACCAGGCGCTTCACCTCCAGGCGCTTCACCTCCAGGCGCTTCACCACCAGGCGCTTCACCACCAGGCGCTTCACCACCAGGCGCTTACAATATAAGGCACAGAGATCTCCATTCTTGATGTCTTTAAAGAGTTTAATGCATAAACATTGTTTACTGTTCACAACAGTCATCCCTCAAAGTTTTCAATACTAGCTGCCCCGTGCTTCTCAAACAGTACGCCTTACAAGTACTGAGTGTTATTTCACAAACAAGCGCATGCCACACCATTCACTTTAATAGTTTGATTTGCATGGAGAGGCCACCTACTTTAGAAGAGTACGCTTAAACATGCATTTGCAATAAGTGCATCGCTGATAGGGTAACCATAGGCATCATGCCACAAGGATGCATTGTTTCCAATCCTGTGCCGGTCTTTTAAAGAGCATTGTTCCTTCAATGAGTTCAATGGACCTGAACTAAGACTGCAGGTCCCATAATGCTCTAGTGTGGTACCTGAAAGCCTAGCATTAGAAAAAAAGAGTCCTCGTGATCTGGGGTCCTATTGTACCCTTAGACACTGCCCAAGACAAACATGAGCAACACTTGGCCCTCTATCTCAATTCATGTTGGTATTCCTCCTGCCCACGAGGAATATTCCAGAGAAAAGGGGAATAATATATGGGATTCAGTATTTTTGCATTATTTCCACTGTGTTATTCCTCATTTCTAGGCTGGGCGCTCCTACACACTTGGTTTCAACTGGTGAAATGTCTGGGTGAGAAACTCATGAGCCACGGTGTTGCCATGGATCTTCCAACTCCTGGTTAGGATAGTAATTCTCATTTTTGTATGACTCAGTAATAACAGGCCACCTGTAATTGGGCCTTTAGTACAAAAAGGGCTGCAAAGTTTGCTAAAACATCTACTGCTCATTTTCCACATTAAACAAATTAATCCTGAGGATGAGTATAAAAACCTTTATTTTCAAAGTGAAAGGCATGGTTGGGCTGTGGGTGTGCTGTGAAAATCTATAATTCAATAGCATGTCCAAAGGTTGGGTGGACCGAGGACGGTGTTAACCTCAAATCATGAGGCAATGTGTCCCAGAGACAAGGCTCAAACAGTATTTAAAAATATAGTCAATATGAAAGGGACTGACTCAAAAACTGAGTTCTAGAGTGGGATTTATAAAAACCATGAAGGTCTATGACAACAACTCAAAGATACGATGTAGAAATAGTAAAATGCAGGTGCCCCAGTAGTCTCACTTAAAGGCATAAAGTCATTTCCATGAAGGCTCTCAGTAAATGGAACAATGCAGAATAATAGGCAAAATCAAAAATAGACCAAGTCCCAAATGTGCAGCAAAATCAAAAAGAAATTGGGCAGCAACCCTAGGGGTCAGGAAACGTCCTCTGGCTCACCCCAAATTCAAGGATTTATAAACAGTTTCGTGCAGTGGAAAGTACAAATTCTGCAAATTCACCATGGTACGATCATTTCACAAACAAATTACAATTTTACATAATAAAATGCCACATAGCACTATTCCCTAAGCACTAACCCACTAGGTGAATGTTGATTCGGCCTTTCTGACCTAATGCCATCCAGAGGTGTCAGGACAAACTAGTTACATAAACAAGAGTTTCTACAGGCCCGAGCACACATACAATATCATTCAAAATTAGACAAAGCAATATAATGCACAACAACAGTAGATATTTGTTTGTCTTTTAATGTTCTTTCTTCCGTTGGTCCAGCCAACACGTGTTTCGTCGCCCGGGAGTACCCACGACTTCCTCAGGGCTGGAAAACAAGTTACAAAACCAAAACATAATGTAATGCTTTACAAAATTAGTTGGTGCTGCATAGTTAATGTAGTGGAACCCACATGGTGGAATTGTCAATCGTCACCCTTATATTGGACCTAATGGTCTAAGTTGTCAATTCACTGCATAGTGTCCAAACAATTCATGGCTGTTGAAGAGTGAAAAAATTGGGTGTCAGAATACTGTGACCGTATCTGACGTCAGTGCCCGTAGCTGATATCCTTATCAGTGCTAGTGCTGTGAGGTGATCTACTATAGGACCAAGTGCAAGTGCTCATAGCATAATTTTATTAGGTGTCTGTGTCCTCAAGCCAGAGAGTGAGAGAGAAATGGACGAAGCATACCTAATTGACTTTGGAAGTGAACGGTCAGCCTATAAGAGAATATAAACGTGCAGATAGTCAGGATTAAGACTATCTACAATATGCTAATAAGACCCGCATCAGTGCGATGCCTACCTTTGGACCGGTTATAATTCCGTCCCGGCCAAGAGGGCAGGGATAATTGGTTATTCCAGTTCACGTCTAATTCTAGTTCCATCAATGGTTCTAAAAATAAGATTTTTTTTATATATTAACTAATGTCGCATTCCAGTCTAAAATAATATACAAAATTTCAGATTCGCTGTATTTTGGCTATGAGTTGGCACTCATTTTTCCCTGGTTCGTCACCAGATCTTTTTTCAGTTTTGAATATTGCTGACTTTCAGCTGTACTATTATCATTACCGTCAGTGCACGGTATTGAATTTTGATATTTTGCCATGAATTATAATATTCCTTTTACTTGCCTTCTATATATTCATAGTTGGCCAATATTACAACTGTACATATTTCAATAATCTCCAGGGGCCAATATCATGTGCTTCCCCTAAATATAGACATCCACACACGATCATTTCTACACATTTCAAGATGGCGACCCTGGAGAGCCTTTTTGCAGGCTAGACGTTGTAGCTCATATCGTCAGCACCGGACATTTAAATATACCCACTTCCGGTTACATTTCACTCAACGGCCATACTGGGTGCCGGGGAGAGACGCGGAAACATGTCCAAGTACGAAAGGTAAGAGACGGCTTAGTCACGCGTCTCCACAATTATATTTATATAATTTTATGAACAATAGACATAGGCAATGTCCTGATGTGATATCTTTCATTTGCAGTGCTATCTTCTCGAGATTTGGAATTCGGGACTGATCAGGTCCTACTTGTTACGATACACGCGGATAGAGCGTAAGTGCTGTTCTCCCTGTGTATGCATATTTCCATGCAGTTAGGCGTATTTCGCTAATGTTTATATAGATCAGGCATAACGCTACGCAATCATATGTACGGGTTGACTAGATGTATCAATCATGTTGTGACGCAATGAATATGAAATATATTCCGCTCGAACGCAAGACACGGATCTGGTTTTGAGGCCCCCCTGCAATACCGTAAATACCGATGGCATTTCTTATTGAGCACAGTATATTATAAAGTCTCTTATTGTGATGCAATACATAGATGTATTTTACGTAAGTCGCTTGTCCTTACAGACCATAACGTAATAGAAGGAGCGGTGTATGGACAATGTTCACCCTCAATTTTTGCTGCACAGTACTATTACATTCCTCCTCTTTTAGCCTAAATACAGCGAATCTGAAATTTTGTATATTATTTTAAACTGGAATGTGACATTAGTTAATATATAAAAAAAATCTTATTTTTAGAACCATTGATGGAACTAGAATTAGACGTGAACTGGAATAACCAATTATCCCTGCCCTCTTGGCCGGGACGGAATTATACCCGGTCCAAAGGTAGGAATCGCACTGATGCGGGTCTTATTAGCATATTGTAGATAGTCTTAATCCTGACTATCTACACGTTTATATTCTCTTATAGGCTGACCGTTCACTTCCAAAGTCAATTAGGTATGCTTCGTCCATTTCTCTCTCACTCTCTGTCTTGAGGACACAGACACCTAATAAAATTACGCTATGAGCACTTGCACTTGGTCCTATAGTAGATCACCTCACAGCACTAGCACTGATAAGGATATCAGCTACGGGCACTGACGTCAGATACGGTCACAGTATTCTGACGCCCAATTTTTTCACTCTTCAACAGCCATGAATTGTTTGGACACTATGCAGTGAATTGACAACTTAGACCATTAGGTCCAATATAAGGGTGACGATTGACAATTCCACCATGTGGGTTCCACTACATTAACTATGCGGCACCAACTAATTTTGTAAAGCATTACATTATGTTTTGGTTTTGTAACTTGTTTTCCAGCCCTGAGGAAGTCGTGGGTACTCCCGGGCGACGAAACACGTGTTGGCTGGACCAACGGAAGAAAGAACATTAAAAGACAAACAAATATCTACTGTTGTTGTGCATTATATTGCTTTGTCTAATTTTGAATGATATTGTATGTGTGCTCGGGCCTGTAGAAATAGTTGTGTGATCCCCTGGGGTCACTTATGCTGAGGGGTGGATGACCCTTCTTCCCTTGAGCACCAATAGATAGGGATATTATATATAACTGCATACCGGAATTAGTAAGCGCCACAACCACACGGGGGCAATCTCATCCAATCTAATTAACAATACATAAACAAGAGTGAACCATTGTGAAAGAATGCATATTGCATGCAAGTGGAAGGTCCTTGGGAAATGTTGCAAAGGGATTCTATCTGCTAGCAGGCTCATGGAGAACGATGTCATTCAGAAATAAACAAATCCACACCTTGCTGCACGTATTCAGGCAGAAATATTAACAGAGAACGAACATTATGATATGGCCACCATTTTGAACAAGATGGTGTTGAGGCCTAACTGAGGCCTAGTTAGCCTAAGCAGGAAAACACACACTTTAACTTGTCTTAGTAAATTTGTTTCAATTTTAATAGCTTCATGTCAGTATTCACATATTAATTCAAATGTAGATTCATTGTTCTGCACACTATTGTTAATGCAGATTTTGATTTAAACACACAAAGCTCTAACAGGGCCGCAAGGAAAGTGTGGTCTATTTGTAGGAATGTAGTGCTGTTTACAGTTGAAGAAAGGCTCCATGTTGGTGCGTTTCGTGTAGCACACAACGTAAACTACTTTGCTTTTAGGTCCTCATTTCTGCCTGCGTTTGCTCTGGCTCGCTTTACTGGTACATATTTTTAACTATTACAGGTGTAGGCCTTAGCCAATTTTCCTTCTATGTAATAGTGCACCGTCTTTAGTCATTGCTGCTGCAGTTATGTAGCGCTTTCAATAGTATGTTGAGATGCTACAAAGGTTAGAAATAATTCATGTGATAACTCGTGATTTGGTGTAGCGCTTGCCTCACAGATTTCCAAACACTGTGAATTACTTCACTGGATGACGCTTTCCAAGGTTCACTTTCCATAGGGGTGTTTTTCCGCAACTGCAGTCACAAGGTTTCATTTTGTCCTGCAATGTTGGCTTTTTCGTAACACCAGTTATTTTCGGTGACCTCACCGGGAAAAACCCCACAGAACCCCCCCCCCCCTCCAACCATCCACCCCAGAGGGAGTTGATGTTTAATTTCATACAGGTGGTCAGATAAGTCAACAGACGCTGTGTTCTGGCGCTCGCAAGGGGAAAAAACCTTCTGAAATCGGGCCTCTCATTTTGATACCAAAATAAACCTTTCTAGAGTCTTCCCTCCTCTACCCCTCCTTGCATCGTCTCAAACCTCTTTTACTATTCAAATCTTCCAAACAAGCCTTTCTAAACCCTTCCCTCATGTATCCCTCCTAGACTCCTCCAATACCTCATCCTTCTCCCTAATCCACTTCAAGACTCTTCCCATCTCTCCTTTACTCATCCCAAACCTCCTTTTACTGCTATGATCTCCAAATAAACACTTTCTAGACCCTTCCCTCTTCTATCCCTCCACTATTCTTTTCAATCCAACTAACAGACTCACATGTCCACCGCTCAAATTAATTTCATATTTCACTATACTAATTCACCAGTAATCATTTTGGTTTCCGGAGTAGCTTGCTACTGACCCAAAATCGCTCCGACACCTCGTCAGGGGTAGTAAGCGCTATATAAATGTAATTACAATTACATCAGGCATTAGTTGATCAGGATTCTAAACACCCTCAATCAATTTTGGCAGACAGCTGAGGTACTGGTGGAAATCCTGATGTGCCAGAGATCACAATGTTCAGTCAAGCAGGGGATCTGGGATTAATACCTGTTTCACCACTAGACCATGCCTCTTTAGCCCCAGTATGGAGAGTTTGTATGGTGGAGAAAGAATTGGGAACAATGAAGAGAACAGGAGACAGGAAGCGTGAACCTTGAGCTTGGCTTATCTAGAAGCATTAGAGACTAGTGTTGTAATGGAGAGCAAAGCGAGCGCCTTGAAGGTAAGGTATGAGTGGGTAAGAGATTGCTGTAAACAACTTTGCAATCTGAAGCCTCTAGATTTGAATCAAAGTAGGTGTGAGTCATTCATCATTCCATGGTCGATAAAGTGACCTCACTTCACTTATACTCTTGCACACGCTGGGTGATATAATAGGCTACTCGGCGGCGAAAAGGCACAATGTCTATACAAAGATGTCTGCAACTCATCTGATATGCGAACAAAAGTGCAAGACCCAGGAGAAATTAAGGATAAAGGCCCAGGATGGCTCAAGTGACTGCTTTTTGAACAGTAGGCACCTGGACACCTAGCCTGCCACTTACTGTGGCCTCCAATTCCTGCTTGTTCCAGCGTGACCTGAGCCTATTGCCTTGACCCCTGGGCCTCCCGCCCCTGAAGATACACCATCGCCGCGCTCTACAACCTCGACCCCCGATGCGGCAACAAACACTGCAATCGCGCCGATCCCTGCCCTACGGTAGGACCTTTCACCTACACCCACTGTCACTTCACCTGCCATAGCACGCACACCACAGACACCACCTGAACAAAAACACAAACTTGCATGCGCCCTTCTCAACACACGTTCACTACGCCAACACACCACCTAGATTTGGGACCTCATCTTCACCTTCACACTCGACAACCTCTTCCTCACTGAGACCTGGCTCAAACCCACTTCCATGCCCAACATCGCCACCATGATACCCAAAGGATACAAGATCACCCACCGCAACCGCATCAACAAGCCTGGCAGAGATATCGCCATCATACACAAGACGTCATATTTATGATTAACCCTGGGCGTAGTTCGCGTAGTAGCGCTACGCGTAGCTACGCGAAGTGCACTTCGCGAGCTACGCGTAGCTACGCGAACTGCGTAGTGCACTGTGCAAAATGCTGTTCGCACTGATTGCACAGTGCCGGATGCTTGTCCGCACTGTGCAATCAGTGCAAACCGCATCTTGCACAGTGCAAGCAGTCGTTTTCTGCCGCTCGAGTAGATTTCTACTCGAGTGGCAGCTTTCTCAACGCGGACTGGTAGTTTCTCATCGCGAGCGGTCGCGAGCATACGCGACCACTCGCAATGAGAAACCTGACCTCCCGCGTTGAGAATCTCCCGGGAGGTTTATTTTCCACGCTCGCGATCGGCAACTTGATGTTGCTGATCGCGAACGAGGAAAAAGTCTCGCCGGGATGTCATTTGCTTGCTCGCGGTCGCCAACTTGACGTTGAGGACCGCGAGCAAGCAAAAAATGACCGCTACGCTACGCGTGTTTGCACTGTGCTACGTGCAATTCGCGTAGTGCGAAGTAGCACAAACTTCGCAAACTACGCGAGCGTAGCGTAGTACTTCGCCCAGGGTTATTTATGATCCTGTTTGCACTGCTCTTGCACCACGCAATGTGGTGCAAGAGTGGTGGTGCAGGAGCAACGCAAACCGCGAGTCATATTTTTGAAGCCACACAAGGCCACTTTGAGTGGCTTTGAATGGCTTGAAAAATCTAGAGTAATGCAACGCAGCACAAAGCGCTGCACTGCATTACTATGCGCAATGGAGACGTTCCATGGGCGTTGTGTGGGTGTTCCCACGCCACTCCCATGGGTTTTGATGCATTTCCAGATTTACCAAACCTGGTAAACCTGAGAATGCGCCAAAAGGTACACCTCCCCAGGAGAGGTGTAACAAGGAGAAATATGTGTATTTCTCCTTGTTTTTTCCTCTTTCTGTGTGTGCTGCATCCTGCAGCACACATAGAAAGAGGGAAAAAACTCTCAGCATTGTTTTTGTGCAGGAAGGTGCCCCTCCTTGCACAAAAACAATCCTGCCTACAACACAGGCACCCTTGCACAACGGGGCAAGGGTGCCTGTGTTGGGCGCTAGGCTGCCAAAACAGCACCAGTACAAGGGAAAAGGATAGGAATGCACCATATTGGATACATATGGTGCATTCCTGCCCTTTCCCTGTGACACGGGGCAGCGCATCAAGGTGAATGGCTGCGATGCCCTGTGCCACAAAACCCATAAATATGCCAAAGGGAATCCATCCAATTCACCATCACAAATGACAACATCCCCCCAGCCATAGAACACCTCAACTTCCGACTTCAAACAGACAGCAAAATCCACCATCAGGGGCACCCTCGCCTGTCATCCACCAGGACCACATCCAGCCTTCTGCAACTTCATCGCCGACTTCAACGCTCCCCTCTCCATAGACTCCCAATAACTACATTTTCCTCGGTGGCCTCAACTTCCATCTCGATGACCACAATGACATCAACACGATCAACTTCCTCCACAGCATGAACATCCGACTTACCCAACTTGTCCACAACCCCACGCACACCGCAAGCCACACACTAGCCCCCATCTTCACCTCCAGTGACCGCATAAGCTACAGCCAAACCACGGAAATGTCTTGGACCGACCACTCCATCGTCCACTCCAACATTACCAGCCCACGGACCTCCGCCCACAGTCTGCCCCACACCCCATGGACGTCATTTAGGGGTCACCAGGGGTCGCATTTGCACCACTGGTATGCCCCTAACGACCCCTAGCACTCTCCTTGTGACCTCTATCCCATAAGGGATTGCAAAATCACTGCCAGAAGCATTTAAAACAGGGCATGAGCTTTTTGTAAAATTATTCTTAACCTGCATGTAACACTAACAAGTGACTGCCAGAAATAAATTCGGCATTGAAACGGAACTGCACGTAAACCAAATGTTACCTTTTGTGACCTGGGTCACATGGGCTGAGCTGCTTATGCAGCGTGCATCTCCAGCAAGAACCCAGCACGTTGCCTTTAAAATGAATAGAACAAACTTGCAACATAATTTGTTGTTGCTGGTTGAGAGAGCCCGGTAAAAAGGTGCCTCGATGTCTCCGGGTATATCAGGGAGAGGGAAAATACAGCAGAGAGGACAGATAAAAGAAATGTTAGGAGAGGACACGGGAGCAGCAGAGAGACCAGGAAAGAGGAAGGAGACATAACAGATAAGTGAGGCACAGAGGAAAAGGTTAGTGTGTGTCTTTCTGTATGAGTGTGAGAAAGAGATAGCTATGGAGAGAAAGAAAAATAAAGAACATGCAGAGAGATGGAAAGATGAAGCGATATAAATTGGAGAGATAGAGACAGACAGGTGTGAGGGAGAGACAAGAGAGAAGTTTCAGACAGGCAAAAAAAGAGACAGCTGACAGACCGATGGAAAGACAAAGATTTTCAGGCAGAAAAATTAGAAAGGCACAATAGAGAAACAAAGGGGAGACAGGTGTAAAAAAGGGGTGAAAAAGAGACAGCCGCGCAAAGACTGAGCAGAGAGGGGCGACAGGTGAAAAAGAGGGATCTAAAAGATAGGTGAAAGAGATGTAGAGTAGGAGATAGGTGTAAGAAAGGTGATAAAGAAAGCATTGTGCGAGGGAGCTCAGAAAGAAACTGAAAGAAAGAGGGTGTACAAGTGAGAGAGAGAGGGGGTAAAAAGAGACAGAGGGGAAGAAACAACTGAGAGGTGAGAGAATGCACATGTGAGAAATAAGTTATAAAAAGACTACTACGAGGGGGTTAGAGGGAAACAATCTAGAGAGAAGTGAAACAGGTAAGAGGCAGCTAAGAGAGAGGTGGGTAAAGAGAAAGGTGAAAGGTAGATGATATAGGGCCAGATGTATCAAGCTAAATTGCGTTCGCAAACGCTGAAATTTGCATTTGCGATCGCAATTTAGCTGTGTGCTATGTAGGTAGGCAAATACCTACTCGCAAAATAAGGAATCGCAAAATTGCGATTCCTTATTTTGCGCAAGCATTTAGAGAATCGCAATTTGCGATTCCCTAAATGCTATGCTAGTAGGCATCGCAAATTGCGATATTGCCTTAAGGAATCGCAAATTACCACCAACTTCAAGTTTGTGGTAATTTGCGATTTCTTTTAGAAAAGCACTTTTTTGCTTTTTTCAAAGTGCCATGTGGCACACATACATGCCCTTGGGGCATGTATGTGCACCACATGTGCACACATGCACATTTCAGGGGTGCAACAGGGTGTCCTTTTGGAACCCTTGCACCCTTGAAATTGCGTGCGCAATTTGCGAGAACCTATTGGGTACTCGCAAATTGCGCGCGCAATTCCCATTCATTCCTATGGGCCTCTTGGCCCATAGGAATGAATGGGAAGCCATTCCTTAATTGCGACTCGCAATTTGCGAGTCGCAATTAAGGAATGCGAGGGAATCGCAAAAAATTTGCTATTTTCTAATTACATCTCGTTTTGCGATTCTCAAATAGCGATTCTCTAAAAATCGCTATTTGAGAATCGCAAATACATTCCTTGATACATATGCCCCTCAGAGAGGTGAGAAAGATGAGTGAAAGAGTGAGGCAGAGGTCTGAGACAGGCGAAGTAATACGGAGTCAGGTGAGAGACACAGGTAAAAAGAGATAGCTGAGAGAAAGTGTGGGATGGGAGAGAGAGGTGGGAGATACTTTGTTCAGAGAGAAAGTAGGCGAAAATTTAAGGTGAAAAAGAGAAACTGTTGTGAGACCTTAGAGAGGGAGACAGGTGAGAGCGTGAGGGTTTATAAAGAAATAGTAGCTTAAATAAAAATAGCTTAGAAAGGTAGGGAGGATTGATAGGTGTTATGTAGTTGACAGACACAGCTGCTAGAGAGGGGAGCCAGGTGAGAGCAGAGACAAAAATGGAGCGCATTGAGAGAGAATTGAGAGGGGAAGACATATGATGATAAAGATGCAGATAGATGAGGGCAAAATAGCTGGATGAGAAAGTGAGACAGATGTGAGGAAGATGATAAAGACGCAGTGACTGGGGAGAAAGAAACAATAGAGACAAAGGTGAGATAAAGGAAAGGAGTGGTGATAGAAAGGTGATGAAGATGGCTGTAAGAGAGACAGAGAATGTGAAAGACAAGGTTGATCATGAAAGATGTTAGAACGAGACAACTAGGAGAGATTAGGGAAGGTGGGAGATAGAGAGTTGATATACAGACAGGCCAATGTGGGACAGACAGGTAAGAAAGAGATTGCTGAGGAAGAGACAGGTGGGAGACGTGAGGAGGGGATAATAAAGAGATAGAGTAGTAAGAAAAGTGTAAGTGAGATTTAGAGGGAGACAGGTGAGATTGATGGTAAAGGCAAAGCAATAACTAAGAAAGAGGCCGCTGAGGGAAAGAGGGATGGTAAAAAAAAAAATACAGATACATTTGAGAAATAGCCCCATGTCATGGATAAGAAAGATGAGGAATAGAGAAACGTGATGAAGAGTCACCTGAGCAAGAAGTTATTGAGAATGAGGCAGGGGATGCAATAACAGCTGGTAACGAAAAGGGAAATAATGAGAGAGGAAGGGGACGGGAGAGCAAAGTGAGAGGAGAAGAACCACAAAGGGACAAAAAAACAAGAGGAGGTTAGGAGAGAGAGACACACAAGCTGGTTAGCAAGAGAGGAAAGAGATTTGAGAAAAGAGGTGAGAGGAAGAAATCGAGAACCACAAAACGTGGCAAAAAAAGTTTGCTCATAATCTGGCACAGTAGTACAGCTGCACCTTCCACTGTTATGAGATGATGAGCATGTATTCTGCACAACTTTACAAAACCAAAGTCAGGGTCCCAGTCTATGCCAGTGTGCCCCTTTTTTGGGTGTGTCCATAACCATCAACTCGATTCCTGAAAAATACTCTAAAAGCATGCATGCTCACATTTCCAAACAGGAAAGAGGTAGATAGTGAAAACAATTGGGGGGATTTATTTTCACCAATGTCTAACTATGAAACAGAGGCAATAATAGGCGGGAGACAGCTAAAAATAAAGCCTTCTTTGGCTTTAAAAATCTTCTGCCTAAATCGGGGCTTCTGGCATGTATGAAGCAGGCACTGGTGTGAACTGAGAGTCTGCACTGGAGAGAGTGCAGCGGTAAAAGACAGAACAGTTTTTTTCAAACTGCAGCTCCATGCTGCACTGCTTGTGGACTGGCCTGCCTTGGGATGGTGCACCTGGGTCTCCCAGGGACCTTCCTTATCCCCTCGGGAGTGCACTAGTTCCACGATACTCCCTACTTGGCACAATTTGGTGCAAGCTAAAAGGGCAAAGGTTTTCTCTCATTTGACTGGGGCACAGCAGCAATGAAAGGAGGCGTTGCCCCCTTGACATTAGACACAAGTGGAAGGTGCACCTAAGGTATAATAATAATAATAATGAATCTTATAAAGTACATAGCTACTCCAACAGGAGTGTCCCAGCGCTAAAAGGCCAATCTCCTAACTGAGGTTACACATATCCCAAGGTATGGGCCTTCAACAAGGGGCTCTTCATGCATCTGCAGCCCCTTCTACTTAACAGAAGTAACTGGTTGAACAGAATGTTACAGTAGAGTGATGGGTAAATATTCTGTGATATAACAACCGAATATCCTTTGGCAGGTTGGCAAAACATGTTTTTCTGAGTAGTAACATTTTCTTAAAGTTTTTAAAATGTAATACAATAAAACAGTCTAGGTTTGGATGGTGCATGTGGGTTTGCAGGCCTTGCTTCTGCATATCTGTAGGGGATCAGGCCTCGATTTGAAACTGGACTCCGTTGCCAGGGCTTCCTTGCATTCAGGGATTGGTTGGGATGCTTGTGAGAGCGTCACTGAATAGATGCTTGTTCACTGATACATACTCAGTGGGTCCCACTGAGTATGCTAACTGCATTCGCTTTTGGGGAATTAATATTTATTTCTTTATGTGTTACATCCCCTGGTGGCCATCTTACCTGGGGATTTTTCAAAGCTTTAAAGGACCATTTGTAGCCATGTTTAAACTTACGTAGTTTGCAATAACCTCTGATGTAGATTCAATAAGTCCAAGCAAAGTGTTACTCATGTAGTCTGCTTTACAAAATGTGTTTAACTTTGGATCTTACCACCTGTTGTAACTGTGGTTCCTCACTCAGCCCCATCCTCTTTAACACTTATATCACACCTTCAGCCAGCAATTTCCAAAACCAGACTCAACATCATATCCTGCGCCGACGACACGCAACTCATCCTTTCTCTCTCCAAAGACACCACCTAAACCAAGCCCAACTTCCACAATCCCATCACAGGCATAGCCAACTGGACAAAGCACAACTGTCTGAAGCTCAACATAAACAAGATAGAGGTACTCCTTTTTGGAAACAAAAGCTCCCCATGGGATGCATACTGATGGCCCTCAGAACTTGGACCTACTCCTACCCCTACTGACCACGCTAGGAATATAACCTAGGCATCATTCTGGACAACAAGCTAACCATGACGACTCAGGCCAAATCCATCTCCTCCACTTGCTTCTTCATCCTCTGCATACTTCATAAGATATTCAAATGGCTACCCCATAGATCTAGACGCACCATCACCCAGGCCCTCGTCTCCAGCCGACTGGACTACGGCAATGCTCTCTACGCAGGGATCGCAGCTTACCATCTCGACGAATACAGACCATACAGAACACCACAGCCAGATTCGTCCTGGATCTCCCGAGATGAACCCACATCACCCCCTACCTCAGGGAACTCCACTGGCTCCCTTTACAGAAAAGTTGCCAGTTCAAGCTCCTGACCCATGCATACAAGGCCCTACACAACTGTGGACCCGCCTTCTTGAACCACTACCTGAAATTCCATCAGCCCACCAGATACATCCGCTCTGTGTCCCTTTCTCTAACCCTAACCCCGCATCTGACATAGCAGATGCAGAGGTCGCTCCTTCTCCTACCTAGCAGCAAAGACATGTAACAAGCTACTCTTTCATCTATGAACCTCCCCATCTCTTCCAGTGTTCCGAAAGCCCCTGAAGACCTGTCTATTCGGCTAATCAACTGGACCCTACCAGCACCTGGATACCCTCACGGGTAACAAGTAACTCTCTACAAATCTACTGAATGATTGACTGATTGAGGGTCATAGGTGTCAGGTAATATGTACCCCCTCAACTGTTGCCAGCCCTTTCACCTTATTGTTACCAGTCTGATTTTGCTTGGTTCCCTAGTAATATGGCTGGGAATCTTTCAGCTAGAGAAAGACCACAATCGTTTCCCGCTTCCTGTTAGATGGGGCTGCAAACTGGAAGCGTTGCCTACAGAGACCTGGAATCAAGAAACACCATCGTCACCTGGTGCTCTTGCTCCCATACAGTCAGCATTGGCAAGTCTGGGTCTCCTCTGCTGCTGTGTATTGCATGCTGTCAAAAGTGCTCTAGGATTGGGGATTCTGGCTGCTGACACAAGCCAGAGAAAGAAACCCACGCAGAATTCCCACCAAGCATCCCTGAGCCCCACCAGCTTTTCAATGCTATGCTTGATGCATAGGCGTATCACCCACTTAGGACTCTGGTAGAGAAAAACTACAGAGACAAATCACTGGTGCCTCATGGTGCAGTGCCTGTTTATCTTTTTCTGAGTACTTTCTCTTTCCAGTCCGTCCATGCCATGGATGCAATTGTATGGTGACAGACAAACAGTCTTTTTGGGGGCAGCAGGGCAGGAATCCCTTTTGCCCACCTGAGGTCGGTACCTTTGAATGTAGGGTTTTTGGGATGAATGTTCGAGGAGCAATCAGTCATCACCACCATCAGGCACTGCACTATAACATCTACCACTACGATGTGAGCACCTGCAAAGGCGCTGGAAGTAGGGATGCAGAGGGTGCTTTAACACCTCCAAAATAACCATGCGTGAGTTCAAAAGGTAAATGAGCAGTAAGGAGACCTTTAAATTTTGGTTTTATCTTGTCACATTTGCTGAACGTTCAAAGACAGAGGTCAAATGTCAGCCTATGTCTTGTGACAAATTGCTACTTAGTCTTTTATCATGGAGATTGGTGTTTACTTTTCTGATCCCAAAGAGGATTTTGTCAAGTGAACTGACAATCTTGCTGGGGTACATGGAGTGTGAAATTAAAGGATGTCAGTTTTTTCTAACAGCAACGTTTAAATACCTGTAAATGAAATGTAAACGTTTCAAAATATATCAGCAGTTAGGAAAGCACAAATGAAGCACATTTATTTTTTGTAATTCTGAAGTGTGATGGAAATAACGATATTGTTAGGATCAAAGCAAATCAAGACACTTTGGGCCTGATTACGATGTGAGTCAGAAAGCCTCCGACTGCAGGTTGGAGGCTTTCCGACTCACATCGTTGGTTTCACTTTTGACCGCTGCATTACATTCCGGCTGGATTCCGCCAGTCAGAACCGGCACGTAATCCCTTAATGACAGTTTTTCCTCTGTCCGGATTACGATGTCGGTTTCCCACAGGCTTTCCATGTCAGGCTTTCGGACATGGAAAGCCTGTCAGAAAGCAACTTTGGGGGCCCCTAGCAGGACCCCCTTCTCCCTGTGGCCTCTGGTTGGGGGCCGAGGAGGCGCCTACGGTGCCCCCTGTTAATCCCTGCACTGTGAGGCATGCACCTCATGGTGCCTGCCACAAGATGCAGTGATTAATAGAAACTCCCATTTCGCTAGCTTGTGCTATGGCCGGTTTACAGCCGCAGCACAAGCTCCCATAGAGAAATGGGAGTATGCGACCGCACCATGTGCGGTCACATCGTAATAGCGGTGTCGGGACAGACAGACCTCCGACCACAACAGTGTTACATCTGCCCGACATCGTAATCAGCCCCTGTTTGTGCAAATGATATATTATTGCTAACACCTGATTTCCACACATAATATATGCACAATATAGTTTTGTCAGTAAAACTGTCAGTGCAAATTTTGTGGCCATTTCAATGGAAAATGTGCTCTCTGTAAATGAGAATGTGCTCCCACACCACTCTTTAGTCATGCATTTGCGACACTGTGTAACAAAATGCATCACTAGACACATACTACACCCGTACCACTCTCCTGCTGAATGGACGGGGCTCATTTGCTACCCTTGTTCTTTGTGTAGCACTTGAATTTTTCACAATCTCTAAGACTTCAGTGACTTAGCATTGATGGTAGCACCCCTGCTCTGAACATTTTTCCAGTACCACTGCTGCAGGGCTTGAACACTCGCCCATCATATAGCACTTCAGTAGATAATGTCATGGCACAGGGATGAACACCCTCAGGGCACTGTACTCTTATCCAGTACTTACCAAATGTTCTAGGAGTGCAGGTGAATGCCATCAGGCTGCCCGACATTCCTACATCATTTATTGAGAAAACCATTAACCATAGGTTTTGCAGGAAAACAAGAACAAGTGGCTTATTTACAAGCCCCACGCGCAGCCGGAGCGTCACTTTTTTTGACGCTCTGGCAGCACAGAGCGCAGACCCATATTTACGAGGACACACAGAGCCACTCTGTGTGGCTTTTCATGGTCTCGTAGATATGGTTGCCTCACACTGCATCAGGGAGGCGTGCCATGGGTGTTGCAGTGGGTGTTCCCAGGCAACACCCATGGGTTTTGACACATTCCCAGATTTACATCTGGGAATGCATCAAAACCATGCGCCTCCCCAGCTGTGGCGTAACGAGGAGAAATAAAAACTCCTAGGGGCATATTTACAAGCCCCTTGCGCCACTTTTGCGCCGCCATTGCGTCACGCATGTGACGCAGCGGCGACGCAAACCATGCGCCGCGTTGCGCTATATTTACAACGTGACGCATCTAGGGAGATGCGTCACGTAGTAAACCCCTGCGCCACATGAAACCTGCGTCAGGTTTCATGTGGGCGTACCGGCGCAGGGGGCGTTCGGCGCAGGAACGCCTCGGAAAGTGACTGCGTGAAATCTACAAGATTTTCACGCAGTCACTTCTCGGCAGCTAGTGCGTCAATCCTTACGCCTGCTTCAAGCAGGCGTAAGGATTGACGCACCATGTTAGGGATAGGGAAGGTTGGAACAGTGCTGGAGTTGCGTCGCGCTTGCGACACAACTTCAGCACTGCGCCAACCTTCTGCCGGCAGATGCGTCATGCATCTGCTTATCCTTGCGCCACGATGCGCCGCATTGTAAATGCGGCGCATCGGACGTGGCGCAAGCGTAAACTTGCGTGACGCATTTTCCCTGGTGCATCCCTGCTGATATGCAGGGATGCGCCAGGGAACGTAAATATGCCCCCTAGTTTTTTCCTCTTTCTATGTGTGCTGCATTCTACAGCACCTACAGACAGAGGAAAACGCTTCCACTGATTGTTTTTGTGCAGGGAGGTGTCCCTTCATGCACATAAACAATCATTCCTACAATGCGGACACCCTTGCACCATGGTGCATTGGCACAAGGCAGCCATTTGTGCGCCTGCGCAGTGAAAGAGGACAGGAATGCACCATATCTCATAGATAAGGCACATTCCTGCCCTTTTCTTTTGACTCAGGGCAGCGCACCAAAGTGACTCGCAGCGCTGCCCTGCATCAAAAACTTGCAAATGAGGCCCCAAAGGTTTTGCTGGTCAAGATCTAATATTCATATGTGATTGAAATAATGTAATCTAGAGAACTATATATGAGTCTATACGAAAGAAATTGAATCTATATCGCCCATCAGTGCATAGTATCAATATCATTATAAGCGTATAAATGTACATTAAACGGAATCTGTGAAACACTCTAAACACGTGTAAGAGGCCATAAGGAGACTGGCTGGTTTAATGCAGTGAAGGTAAGCCTACGGACTCTTGCTAAGTGGATTACTGGTTTTTAACAGCTGAAGTGCTTTTTAAGTTGAAGGGGAGTGCCCAAACCCTATATTGTTTGGCAAAGGAATATAGCACCTTACATCGCATGCGTTTACAACGCATGCGATTACAACGCGGTCATTACAACGACCGTTACCGTTACGACCGTTGTTACATCGCAGTACATTACAACGCAAGTCGTTACATCGACTTGCTGTAGGGGGCACGCTGGACTTAGGATTAGTAAAATTTACTATTCCAACTCAAGTGTGCGCAACAGTAGGGAAGGTGTTGGAATAGTAAATTATACAATTCCTTAGGTTAGCGCACCCCCTACAGCAAGTCGATGTAACGACTTGCGTTGTAATGTACTGCGATGTAACAACGCGGTCGTTGTAACGACCGCACTGTAATTGCAGGAGTTGAAACGCATGCAATGTAATGGCTGTTTCCTTTGGCAAAGCGATGTACAGTGTGCTCCAGGTGCACTCACAAGCCCCAACAGTTCAGTGTGACGTCATGAGCGGTGGAGGAGAACTGAGCATTATCGATCACCCCAGAACCATAGTATCAGCAAAAGAGTGGCCCACTGAGGTCTTCCCAGAAGGAAGGGGTGATGGCACCGAGGAGAAGGCATTGACAGGGGAAAGACGAACAGAGAATAAACCATAGAATGAGGCCTTGTCTCAGCCGCCCATTGTTACAATATTTTGTCAGTTCAGTTTTCAGACTGGAGTACTTAGTATTATCATTTTTGGACGTGGAATATTTTCCCACACTGTGATCTGTTTTTCTACCTGATAAGAAAGGTAACTATTAGGGTGGCTCTCAGTAGAGCATCTTTTTTTTGTTCAGTTGTTTTTTATTTTACATTAAAATGGTAAAGATATTCAAGAAGCAAACAATACAAAGAAAAGCAGTATACTCCAATGGTCAGAGGGAAAAGAAAGACAATGACATCCATTGTATGATACTTATTGCCTATCGGAGGACTAGAATCCTTCGATAAACTTGGTTAACAATTTTGTAGGCCGAGCAAATCCAATAAGGCACGATCACCGAGAGTTGCGACATGGGAAGCATCGCAAACCGATTCTTCTGCATGAATTGCAGCCTTAGCCCATACTCGGAACAGTTTGCAGTTTGCATACACATCCGATTCCACACTTCGCAAATAAAAAATGCATTTATGTGATGTCCTGTGCCTGTGGTCTGTCACATGTAGAGCAGTGAGGTGCAGGGTTATAGAGCACTGATCCCAGATTAGGCAAAGGTCCATTCAGCATCCGTGGGTTTACATTTTATGAAAAACGATCATACGCAGCATGATGTAGGACAGACTATATGATGAATAACTTTGAGTACAAATTGTTGGATTTTCTGTTTGGGCAGTTCAGAGAAATACATATGTGGGGGGGGGGGCAGATTTACTACTCTAACTCCAGTATAACAAACATTAGGAAAAGTGCAAACATTGGGGGCATCGGGGTGGATCTGGTTTACTAGTCTTACTCCAGTCCAAGCATTGGAGATAGTGCATACATGGGGCAGAGGTGGGGGGGTTCTAATCTAACTCCAGTTTTAGAAACATTGAGGACAGTGCAAACATTGAGGGGAAAGGCCTTAAAACTTACAAATGTAACTCCGGACCAACAAACAGTGGGGAAATTACATACATTTGGAGGTCAGATTTAGTATCCATTAGTCCCGCCTAAAACATTGACAAAAGTTCATAGCATTTATGGAGAGAGCAGGAGGTCATTTTTACTACAACTAAATATTATAATTACCCATTAAAAATATCCCAAAAAAAATTAGTAAAAGTAGAAATTTTAAAATCATTACATTTAAAAAATACTTGTATAAACTTTTTTTTTTAGAAGCATTTCATAAAAAAAAAATCAATACAACTCAAACTCACCCTTAAAACACATAAGCCTTAGAGGAAATTTGTATGACACAGAATAATTATTTACAAAACAAACAAATCTTTAACATTTAATATATAAAACTTCATTTAAATGCAAATACCTTTATTAATTAAAACCCAATATAACGCACAATATACCCAACAACTAATAAAAAAATACTACAAATATTTTTTACAATTACATGAATAAGTGTTTTAAAATTTAAATATTAAATAGCAATACAATAATTTCCAATTTAATGCATTTGCATACAATACATCAATTATTTTCACTTTTTAAATGTTGAATTTAAAAGACTACCCACCCACCCAATCACCCAACAAACCCTGCAGCCAAAATTTGATATATAATTATAAAATTATTAAACAATCAAATAAATAAAACAACTAACAATTAGTTTTAACAAATTAACAACTCAATGAATTATCATGAATTAAAATCTAATTAAAAACACTACCCACCCAATCACCCAAAAACTCAAAAGTCCAAAATGACTGTATAATATAACATTAAGAAATTGTATTAACATTTAAACAAATAACAAATAATTTAAAGGTATAACCTAATTAATCAATTGTTATTAATTGAGATATAAATAAGAAACAGCAATCCCCCAATAAATAAAAAAATCCCATCCCCAAAAATATACATTTCAATAAATTTTCTGTAAAATAAATATTACAAAGACACATATAATAAATATGAACATAATACCATTCAATAACACACCATAGTAAAAAACGCTATTAAAGTAAACAATATTTAAAATTTCAATGTGATAGTAAAACAGTTAAAAATGAAGGCCCTAATTTAGAGTCTTGCAGACTGTATACCCCGTTACAAAAGTGACAATGTCCCGCCCAGTGTATTACGATTTAATATAACCAATGAAATTTGTAATCCAGCTGATTGAATACACTAAGGGGCCGATTCCGATTCGGGCCGGAAATCTCTCCGACCGAGCCGGACCCGGAGAGATTTCCGACCGAATCGGACTCTAGCAGTCCGACCGAACGAGTACGATGCGCACGTATGCTATCGGACTCGATTCGGTCGGACTCCCATTGAAGTCAATGGGAGCCAGTCGTACGACGCGTACACGGGCTCCCATTGACTCAATGGGCATGACGCGAACAAGGGCGCCCCCTACAGCGTGTGCGCGTCGATGCGGGTCGCGCCGTACATGCACGTGTAGGGGGGACCCAAGTGTCCCCCCTGTGTGCGACTCGCGCGGCTACGCTTCCAGGGGGTCCGACACGGACCCCCAAAGTGCGGCTCCGACAGCTCATTGGAGCCGGACTGCGCGAGTCGGTCGGAGCGGTCGCGATGCGCATCGTACTTACCCGGCCGGGGAACGTCTCCATAGCGCGTGCGAGTCGACCCCGTGCGAGTCGGTCGGAGCGGTCGGGTCCTGCGTACGAGTCGGTCGGAGATTTCGCGAGAGCACGCATCGTACTCGCTCGCCCAGACGCACGTACGATTCGGTCGGGAAATAGGGCTCCGAATCGGATCCGGTAAAGCCGAATCCGATTCGGAGCCCTACCGGCCGAGATCGGAATCGGCCCCAATATGTTTCGACAGAGTATCCCATCTTGCAAACTCTAAATAAGGCAAATGATAGATTGATCAACAATATTGTTATATGGCCGTTAGGGTCATTGTCGACATTGCTAAGTTAGCATGAGCTCTGCTGCCATGATGCTGCTTTTGCGCACGTTACTACATGACTTTGTTTTGCAAGACTATGTTTGTGCCTTTCACATGAGAACTGTCTGCTTTCTGCGTTCTCTGCCTGTTCCTGGAGTTTAGTTTGAACACAATGTGCAAGGTCGATAAACAATGCCCCTTGTTATTCTGTTCTCGTCAGTCCCTAGCATCTAGACAAAACATGCTAACACAGCTGCGCTACTGGAAACTCGTGCTTTCATATTACGGGGATGCATTTCGTTCTAAAACACACTTGGAGAGGGTCTTCCAGGGAGAAGAGCTATGCTGTTCCTATGATGTAAAGCTTCCATCTAGGCACTAAGGTATGGGGTCTGCTGACAAATCCCAGAGATCTTCCTTTATATAATAAACTTCACCTTACCAAGGGGAGGGTGGTTAGGCCTTATAGTCCTTTTTCCACTGTCTGTATATGATGACATCCCCCTTTATATTCTATGGACTTGTAACAATGCTAATTGTTCTAGGGTTATGCATTTCGCTGCTGGTAGTGGCTCGTATACTGCATTATAGAGCACGATAGTTAAAATAAACATTTTGAACTATAACAGTGACTCTGACCATTCTTATTGTGGACAAGTACGAGTGAGTGAGCGAAAGGGTATGTCTTGCTACCGCGATTCCTGAGAGAGTCGGGAGTGTTGTGTTCTGGGTTGTCCAATCATTTGTATCTTCATGATTGTGTAGGCGAACGAATGAGACAGTATAGCTAGTCGGTTTTGGGATTTTGGGTACTAAGGTGGTAGGAAGGTTCACCCCCTATACACCAAGGTCCCGTTTTCCTGCGCATAGTTCTGTGTATGTGCAGAATCCCCGCAACAATATTTTTGTAGTCATGCTATCTTGACCACAATATTATGGTCACATGATTTTTTGAGTTGAAATTTAGGTGTAATACTTTCCTCTGTTCTCTTTTAATTCACTTAGCTTTCCTTGGGTACAATTCCTAACTCTTTTGCTGCTATTAAATCAGGGTCTCCTTCTGATCCATGTCCTCCCTGAGTTATTGCCCTGTCCTTTGATGTTATCAGCCACATGCATCATAAACTTTGCAATACTTCCCTTGCTTCTAACACTGCTCCAGATGCATGGAAACATGTGCAGGTTATTTCGCTGTTTAAAAAAAACATTTCTGTGGATCCTCTGATTCTCACCCCAGTTTCAACCAAGATCTTTGAAAAAGAAGTCAAATGCCATAACTCCTTTTTCATTGAGAACAATATTTTGACGGCCATAGCTCTATCAGATTTCAAATCTTTTCACAGCACAGAAACTGCACTCCTGGCTTATTTGATGACATGTGAGCCATTTTGGACCAGTAGGGTCGGCCTCCTTGATCCTCTTAGACCTATCTTCAGCCTTTGATATGGTTTCTCACAATATTCGTATCGCTTGCCTGTCTGCTACTGGCACGTGCAATCATACCTTTGCCTGGTTTAATTCCTTTCTGTCTAGCAGTAGCAGAACTCAAGTGCTTCATCTTACATCTTTTTGCTCCTCCTTCATTCCTATTGCCTGAGGAGTTCCTTTAGAATCATCCCTTTCCCCTACACTCTTTAACATTGAGATTACTCCGCTTGCCGCTCTAACTCAGTCCTTCAGTTTCAACCTCATGAAATATGCAAATGACACTCAAATCATTGTTTACATCATTGACAACATCATTTACACACAGAAGAAATTCTACTCCATTCGCCAACTGAAGGAATGTTAACTACCTTAAACTTAATGGTAACAAAACTGAGGTCCCCCCTCTGGTCATGATCGTGGTGGCACGCTGAGCTTGGCATTGGATGTATGTGATTTTGTAGGAAAATTATTTCATGGAATACCAATACTGAGAAACTAATTAACCAAAACTGTTTAATGGATGTTTTCAGAATGAATGGCATTTACCATTTCATAGAAACCAATTGATAGAATGTCTTTTTGTTCAAAATTGGCTTTTGCACTCTTACTTGGTGTAAAAGGTGTAAATTCAATAGTTGCAGGTCTAACTTTCAGAAACAGTTTTGTTAGAGGTATTTATTTCAGTGCTTTATTCAGTGGACCTCATTTCAAATGGATGCTATGGATGATTTGAATTCGCTGGCCCCTCACCACCCCTAAACACCATCTATCCTGACCCCTCAGACCCCCTAACACCATCCATCCCTGCCCCTAAACACCCTCTCACCATGCCTAAACTACACCCATCGCTGAACCCTAACAGCCCTTTCAACCCCTAATCTCCACCCATCCTTGAAACCTTAAAAACCCCTCACAACACTACCTCCAACATAAACTCTACCCATCACTAAACCTTAAGAACACCCACCAGCCCTAAACGTCGCCTAACCATGAACCCTAAAAACCCTTCAGCATCTCCTACACTCCACCCATTCCAAAACCCTAAAAACATCCCAGCACCCCTAAACTCCACTCATCCGTGAAACCGAAAAACTCCTCACCACCCCTAAACTTCCCTCATTCCTGATACCTAAAAACCCCTCATCACCCCTGAACTCCACCCATCACTCAACCCTAAAAACCCCCTTCTATGCCTGAGCTCTTCCCATTCCTGACCCCTACAAATCCCCATCAACCCTAAAAATTACCAATGCCTGAAACCAAAAACTCCTCACTAATTCTAAACTGAACCCAAGTTTAATGGAATTTTTGATTTTTCCTTTAAAATATCTTTACTTTAAAATGTTCCTTTAATTTTTTATTTATTTTTGTACTTCCTTAAAATTGTCTTTCCATACAATTGGTTTTCCATGATTTGGTTTCCTCCAATGTGGTTTCTTAGTTTTCGTTTTCCATTAATTCACATACATCACTTGGCATTACTTAAGTCCTTGTTAGACCCGCTAAAAACTTTAATTTTCTTTGACGCCTCCCTTTTGTTCTCCTATTAAGTCAGCCATTTCACATCCACTTGCTTTTTCACCTCTGCTTGCTCTGAAAAATCATTAGCGTCTTTCCTCATTATTCATGGAAATCTGTTGTTGTTCTCATCCTGGTTAGTTTATAGGAACTCACTTTATTTGGCACATCCCATCGATCTATATCATGGTCTCCAGTGTTTACAGAATACAATTGTTCAACGTATCTTGGGTTTTCCACTTACCTCACCTATCACTAATTACCTCAGAAGTAGAAATATAGGTTATTTTGAGTATACACCGATAAAACAATATCATTATATGATAATATATGACAAAATATAAAATAGATACAAATATAAGAATAGCAATACACAGTACATCAAAGACCTAAGAATTGAAATAAAAAAAGATAGTTCTATTTAATATCAGTATTCCATATAATGCAAATGATTCTAAAAAAAGAAGTTAAAATAGCATGAATAGATCTCAGGTTTTGCATAAGAATGTACTTTACTACTTTTTTAGTCACAAGCTTAGGTACTAAACGTTTCAGGCTTTTAAAACAGTGCTGCAGGGGCGTGGCCAGGATGGCGGACGGCTAGAACGTGCTTCTAGATCGCTCTCAGCTGCCGCCTAATTAAGCAATTTATTTGAGCCCGCCGGTACCCTGCCTGTGCCCCCCGGATGTTTGTATAGGCTCCGGAGGGAGGAAGGTACGAGCGAGACCCGCCGGGGGCGTTTCTGGACCTCGGGGGGCGCCAGCCTGAGAGGCCGAGAGGAGCGGCGAACGATGGAGTGCGGCTGCGGCCTGCTGCTTAGTGCCCGATCGCGAGAGAAGTATACCCGTGGAGAGAGAGCACCCCTCGGAGCAGACCACGGAGCGGGGGGCGATGGAGGGCCCCCCTTGCAGTGCTAACCTTCCGGACCGGAGAGGAGAGCGAGAAGTGAGGAGCGGTGGCCGGGACTCGCCGCACGAGCCCAGGCCCTAGAGAGCGGAGTAGGAGGGGTCCGGAGAGAGCAGAAGACCCCTGGTGCAAGCCGGACTGCGGGAGGGCCCATCCCAGTGTCCTGCAGTGCGCGGCTCATCGCCCGAGCTGGGAGGAGTGCACCGGCGGCCGGGCAGTGCACACGGAGCAGGCTGAAGAGCCGGGGCGCTGGACGGCTTCCCCCTCCACTGTCAACGCTAACCTGCCAGACCAGAGGGGCGGACGATAAGAAAGGAGCTCCGACCAGGACTCCACAAGCACACCCGAGTCCTGGAGCGCAGGAGGCGGTGCTCCGGGACTGGCTGAGGGCTCGAGACACTCGCTGGGCAGCAGGTAAGCCCACATCGCCCCTGAACTGAGTGGCGGCCCCGGCGGCGGCAGGTGGGGCAACGTCGGAGCACACAAGGCCTGCTGATTCAGCGGAGGGGCCTGCTCATAGATCCCACGTGGCCATCTGGGGAGCTGAGGCCTAGACACGGAGTCGGCCCCCCCTGCCTACTTCCTAAGCCCTTGGACCACCAGCCTACTTCTTTTCTGGAGGTACGACCGGGGGATCGTTGAGGGGAACGTCAGGGCGGCCTCTGGCAGAGAAGAGGGTCCGGAGTAGTGCATAAGGCCACATGTCGTACGGGCCAGAATTCGCAAAGGGGGCGCAGGCGGAGAGGACTGTCCCGGAGGCTGGGCCCTTCCCTACAGGAGACACTTAATACCACAAGCAGAGGGTAGCGCCTGGGCTGGCCTGGGGTGAAGTGGAGGACTGCCGCACGCCTGAGTAAGCCTGCAACTAACTTGAAGCGAGAGGGGCTAACTGCTTGTGAACAGGCCCTAACGCTCAGCCACCTGCCCAGTCCACAGGGCCACAACCAATAACTTGCACGGCGATAATTATCGCGTCATATCCCGACGCTATGGCGGGGAACAGGGCGAAGAAGGAGCGCTCCCTCAAGGAAATGTTTGGAAAGTCAAGCAGCTCCGGGGCGGATGACAAGGCTGCAATCCAAGGGCCTGAGACTCAGCTGGACACTGAAGATGGGGAGGGCCCGGTCACCAAGGCATTCCTGGAATCACTATTCTCCTCCCTGCGCACTGATCAGCAGGCGATGAAAACGGGCATTGCATCTGAAATACAGGAGGTACGACGTGATGTAGACGAGGTGGGTGAGAGAGTGGCTGAGCTTGAGGACAGAGAATCGGGTCGGTGGAGGAGGTAGCGTGGTTGCAACAGGAAGTCCTGAAACTGAAAGAACAACAACTGGACCTCCAGGCACACAATGAGGATTTGGAAAACAGATCTAGGAGAAATAACATTAAAATTAGAGGTGTGCCAGCCAAAGCAGAAGGCTCCAACCTACGTGAGTACGTCACTGACCTCCTCCGACATGTCTCGGGCCTCCCAGAAACCGCTACTTTACAGCTGGACCGGGTTCACAGAGTAGGACCTGACAGACCAGGAAAGGGACCCCTGGCAGATATTCTGGTAGGTGTCCACGATTTCCAGATTAAAGAAGACATCCTTAGGAAAGCCAGAGACTCTCACCCTGTACAATTCAAAGGCCACTCCCCGACCTTTTTCCACGATCTCTCCAGGATCACCTTGCAGAAACGCAAAGGCTTCTACCCCGTTACAGAGCACCTACGGAAAACTAATATACCCTACGCCTGGGGGAACCCTTTCTGCATCATTTTTCGGTATGAGGGAGCTCTCCACCAGATTAGATCCCTCAAAGAGGCCTGCGCTCTCCTGCACATCAATATACAGGAAGAACTCGAGGATCAGCCCACCTCTCCTAAACGTCTGCGACCAGCTTGGCAGACAGTGGCGGGCAGTCGCCGAGGGCCCAAACCTGATTCGGCTACCATCAATAAATAGAGACAGGCAGTGTTGCAGGCCCTGTCAGAAGAATCCACCCTCTCGACAACATCTTGAATCAATGACGGCTATGCCCTTGGGGGGTAGGGCAGGTCCGGCGCGGACCAGGAAGCGGCGGTGAAGGAGCTGACAGATCGGCGACTTCTATGATGTTCCGCTCACCACTTGTCCAATGGGTACACACTGGGCCTCTTAGAGGGCTGTACGGACCAGTCTTCTTGTGGCCGACTACGCCCCATCCCAACTCTTCGGATTTGACAGACTTTGGTCTTTTCTTGTTTTCCCCACTTTATCCCTTTTGTTGGTTTTGGGGTTCTTTCTGTCTTCTCTCACTTCTCCTCCTCCGCACCAACCATGGCTCTACAAGGGCTGCAAGAGCACTAAGAATCTTACAGCGGAGCATCCCACTACCACCTTGCAGGCGCGACAAGGGCTTATCGAGCAATTGGCACTGGGGTCTACTGACTTTCTATGACACATAACATTCGCTTAGTAAGCCTCAATGTGCGAGGCCTCAATAGTCCGGTGAAATGCAAAGCAATCCTGTCCTATTTAGAGCACTCGGGGGGCATTTGCTTATTGCAAGAAACCCATTTACTAGCCAGGGATACCCACCGCATGCGCTCACCCAGTTTTCCCAAACAATATTGGTCCTCGGACACAACTAAAAAGTATGGGGTTCTTTGCAGACTCAGAAATAGCAGAAGCCTTCCGCGCCTTCTATGCCAGACTCTATGCGGAGGAAAACTCTCAGCATGGGGACTTGGCTGGCTATCTCCATGACGTGCAGCTGACTACGCTGCCGACCGACACCACTGGCTCAGTCGGACCTCTCTTGGGCGGGTCGCGTTGCTGCAGTCAAGATGACGATCATGCCGCGCATACTTTATATTTTCCAAACTATTCCTCTCTCCCCATCCTCGGCCACATTGCGGAACCTGCAGTGGGCCATCAACTGCTTCATATGGGGGGAGGAGCAGCCGCGACTCAGTGTTTCGCAGTCTACCAAGCCTAAAACGGGAGGGGGGATGGGTGTCCCAGTGGTGTCTAGATATTTTCAAGAATCCCAGCTATGCTTTATTCTGGAGTGGAATCGTCCCCTCTCAGAGAAACACTGGTCGTTCATGGACCAAACTATAGCGGGAACAAATATTTGGCGTGAGATCTGGCTCCAGCGTGGGCACAGGGCATGGGGGCTCTTTTCCTCCCCGATCACGGCGACTACTCTAAAAGTCTGGGATGCCACGGCGATCCGCCACGGCTTTACCTCATTCCCCTCCCCGCTGACCCCGCTGGTAGACAACCCTGCCTTCCCACCCGGATGTCAATCGAAACCATTTCAGCAGTGGCGAGAGAAGGGCTGCAAAAGAGTAGGTTCCCTATTTGATCGGGACGGAAATATCCCTTTTAAGCAACTTCAGGAGGACTACGCAATCCCCGCCTCTGACCATTATATTTATAGCCAAGTATGTCATTGGGTAACCTCTCCGGAGATGGGAGCAGGTGCTTCTCGCCAATTAACTCAGTTTGAAAAATGGCTCATCACGAAAAGTGACGACAAGCGACTTATATCAGAACTCTATACCTTTCTCTCGGTGGACACCTCACATATGAAATCTCGGGGGCAGCTACGGTGGGAGGAGGAAATAGGCAGGCCCCTCACAGACAAAGAATGGCAAGACATCTACTTCAGAGCCCATCATACTGCTCACGGCATTCCGGGTACGGAAGCAGCATATAAGGTAACTTCATACTGGTACTTAATACCGGCCCGACTGAACCACTGGAATAGAGACCGCCTGGCCTATTGCTGGCGTAGCTGTGGACAGACAGGCTCCTTAGTACACTTGCTCTGGCATTTCCCCAAACTGGTAAGATACTGGGACATGATACTCCGAGACATAAACGAAGCCTTCAATACCGATATTTCGCGTTTCCCTAGTTATGCGCTATTGGTTCTCCCTAACCCTCTGACATTCCCCTTACACTCTCTGAGAGGGAGGCATTTAGCCCTAGCCCTTAAAGCCGCAAGATTATAGCTACTTCCCATTGGGGTTCTGAGGGTTCCCAGACCATACAGCTTGGTTAAGATGGTTGTGGTCGGTGTTGGGAATGGAGCGCCTATCTATGCTGGCAGACAACAAAGCTGAAACATACACGGAACTGTGGGCTCCATTTATCTCAATTCTAAGCAAGGAATTTAGGGAGATAACCTGCCCCAAGCTCCTACAAATCTTGCGCCTCACTTCTACCACTCAAAGTACTGACACCCAAAGGAGTTCACATCGAACACACTAGAGACAACACTTCAGATGCAATACAGGAGCATACCTAGCTGCGGAAGAGATGGGGTAAGAGGGAGGGGGTAAGAGGGTGCTGCTTTTCATTTGAGTTATGGGCCTTTCTTTCCGTTTATGAGCCAATTTTTATGTTGTTTATTATCACCAGGAATGGCGTAACAATCTGCTATACATACGCACGTAATCTGATATGTGGACTTTTGCCATTTAATATTTTTGCGGCCGGCCTCCAGGTTGTAGGCGTATTGCTGTGTCCTTACTGATGCATTTGAAATCCATTGCCGGTCATTGGCTGCAGGCATGTAACATGTCATGTTGATGTGAAACTAATAAAAAGAGGGAAACATCCATTACAACGCAGTCATTACATCGCACTGCTTTTACAAAGCAACTGTTACAACGCAACTGCCTTTGCATCGCATGCCATTACAACGCATGCCACTACAACGCATGCCATTACAACGCATGCCATTACAACGCATACCATTACAACGCATGCCATTACAAGGCATTATAAGGTAAGTAATGGAGATTTTTAAGTTTTAGGGTGGGGTATGGGTTTTGGGGTAGTTGGGAATAGTAATTTTTACCCCTACGCTATTCAACACTTTCCCTACTGTTGCACTCACTGGAGTGGGAATAGTAATTTTTACCCCTACGCTATCCAGCACTTTCCCTACTGTTGCACTCACTGGAGTGGGAATAGTAATTTTTACCCCTACGCTATCCAACACTTTCCCTACTGTTGCACTCACTGGTGTGGGAATAGTAATTTTTACCCCTACGGTATCCAACACTTTCCCTACTGTTGCACTCACTGGAGTGGGAATAGTAATTTTTACCCCTACACTATCCAACACTTACCCTACTATTGCACTAAAAGTATTATGCGTTGTAATGGTATGTGTTGTAATGGTATGCGTTGTAATGGAATGCGTTGTAATGGTAGTTCTTAAAAATGCGTTGTAATGGCATGCATTGTAAAAACATGGGATGTAATGGTAGTTGCGATGTAAAAACCGTGTTGTAAAAGCATGCGTTGTAATTGTTTGCGTTGTAACATCATATATTCATAAAATGATTTATTCCATAAAATAGTGCTGCAGATTTTGAAATGTATTCGTTTCGCCACTGGCGCCAGTGAAGCTTTTTGAGCAGTGGAGCGGCATGTGTGTCTGGGGAGTTGGATACTAGTCTTGTAGCCTCATTCTGAATTACTTTAAGCCAATGTTGGATGGTGCTAGGAAGGCTCCAATACATGGGTTTGGCCTAGTCAAGTCTTGAAATAATACTCGCTGTCACTATCAGAGATAGTATAAAGGGATGAAGCTTGAGGGGGTTTATCCTACTCATACAGAGAAGTGCTGATGAACATCTTTAAGATACTCATCTATTGTATGTTTAGTTTCAGGAACAAACTCCACAACAAGGTACAGAGATACACAGAGACACTTCTAAGGTACATCCATTCACTGCTACAGGAAATAGATAAATGCTGGACTGTCAAGGCAAGTTACTAAAGATATATTTATTGTCTTTAGACACCTTGTATATCTTGCAGCCCTCAGTCACCAGAAAAGTCACGAGTAAGAGTCGTACAGTCTAGTGTGCCTGTTTTCTCTTTTATTCCACTTTCCCTGTTTCTAACACTGGCCTTGATATTCCCATTTATATGGTCATTGGTGGCGGCTGTGAGAGATAGAAGAATACAGTGCTCCCGTTGGATCCTGAGTGTAAGGTTAATGGTCTGACAGCTGCATTGCAAAAATCAAATGTCCACCCTTTTGAACAAACTTGTTGCTCTAATCAATGCTTCATTTACGCAAGGATTCTTCCCATATTTAAAATTGGGCAGCTCTCTACTATCCTGAAAACGTTTAGTCCACACGGCATCCTTCCCAATTTCCGACCAGCTTCTAACCATCTTTGGTTAGGGAAAGCAACTGAGATATGTGCCTCCATCCAGCTGAATACTTACATCAACAAAAAACAGCTGCTTGTGGACTGCTAGCCCTGATTCTGCCTTGATTGCAGCATGATATAGCCACAGTAGGAGTTCTGAATAATGTGCATTGCAAATTAGAAAAGCCAAACTGTTTTGCTTATCCCTCTCTATTTATAAGCGGTCTTAAGGCTTCAATAAATTTGACTATTGAAAGCTACTGGGAACTGGGGAGCACTGCATGGGATTTCAGGTGGAGTTCTGAGTTGCTATCCAGCTTTCTTGTCCAATCATTCTCAACTGGTGAAAATGGGAGCTGGCATGTGGTGTTCCTAAAGGCTCAATTTTAGCACCAATGCAGTTCACCTTATACATCAAACGGCTGAGCCTGTTAATTGAAGGGTCCGGAGATGTCATTCATTATTATGCGTATAATATGGTAGGAGACAGGTAAGGAAGCATGGATTGCTGATTATGGCTTGGCAGGCATGGGGATGTCATACTCCGAACCAGCTCCACCAAGTCCATTTCATAGACGGAAAGGAAGGCGGTGCTCACAGAGTGTCAGCACTGGAACGGCACCCCAATCAAGAACTACATTTCCCAGCAGTCTTTGAACTCACATTGTTTAGCGACAACGGTGACCATCTTGGATTATTTCTAATAACTTTTCCCATGTTTCATAACTTCCTTGCCAGGCAACAGCTACAATGTTGCTGCAGCTTTGACCTTGCTACTCGGATTCAGGATTTCATTTTGCAAAGAACAGTTACTTCCTTGGGAATTTGTTGGATGACAGTTTAGGAATACAGAGAAGTATTTTGAAAATCAAGTCATGCTGAGAAACAAACTTTTAACTATTTTGAACATTTGATTTTGAGTGCTGTTAAAGACTTAAGGAATGGTTGCATTTTAACTGAGGGTTTGCACCAGGATACCCTCAGGGGTGATAGCGTGCTTTAAAAAAAAACGAACACTGGTGGAGATAGTGAGATATGGAAGAGTGCATCACTCCCGTTCGATCCCATATATAGGTTATTCCTTTCTGACAGATACGCAAATATGTCTGAAAGGCTCATTATCAAAAGAGATCCTCACCCTCCAATCTTGCCTCCTGAAGTATCAATAATGAACAAAAGATGGTTTTTGATGTTAAATCATCAAAAACTGACTTCCTTCTAATCACTCGAGACATAGAAATAGGTTTGACTTCTCGCATCTAAAGGGACTCAAGGTTGATGGGTTTTCCACCTTTAAAATATGGATCCTGAATGTTTGGGCTTCTTGTTTTACACTCCCTCATTCCTCATATCAACAGAGTTGTGTAATCAGCTAATTTCCATCCTAACAACCCGCTACCCAACTGAGAGCAGCAGCTCATGTTGTAATCATCTCAGGCTTGGACTTCAGGGATACGGTTCTAGTGGGAGTACTTCAAACATACATGCGCCTCTCTAATCTGTTCAAAGGCAAGAGTCATCTCTTTCACAAAGAAATATGATCATATTTCCTCAGTGCTCTAAATATGCTGCCTTGCATATTAAGCGATTCACCTAATAATTCAACACACCTTTCTGACGTCTAACCATAGAACTAATCATGGCCAACATCAGCTCTCGACCCAACCTTCTGTCTTTCATAAAGTCCTTGATTACAAATCTCTTCCAGCTGCACTTCAACTGTATGTAAAGTTAACTTTTCAAGTGGAGTCTTGAAGCTCCATCATTCTTTTGTGATGGAAATGTGGCAAATTCCTTGATGGAGCATTAATATAGAGCATTGGGGCTATCAAAGCTGTTAATTAAAAAAATAAATGCATCTATGAACCCATTAGTCATTTTCCAAACTCTGGATTTTAGTTTACCACAATTTAGTCTGCTTTTCTGTCAATGAAGTAGTAACTGTTTTCAAGAGTGAAAACTTCTTTCTACCCTTCTTTGTACCTTTGTTGGATACTTGCTTCCTCAGTAGAGTGAAAATGAATGCCTTTGTTAGATTCAGACTTTTAGTAAAATTGGACATTTGTTCTGTGCTTGTGCGGTCTCTTTCCAGCATTGGAAAGTATCATTGAACTTGTATTTTATCCTTTTTGTATCAAACCTGGAGTGGAAGCATCAGTGAGAGGTGCTTTCTGTTATGTCTCTTTATGTGTTCTTGGAACACGGTGGCTGTGTTCACTTCCAGAATCTGGAGTTGTCAGATTCAAGGAAGCTGGGAGTTCAGCAGCCGTGGACCTTGACAACCGGGGGCCGTTTGCCTACTCTAATAAAGAAGCTGTTAATCCTTACACGGAGTTTGGTCTTCTTAAAAGTGGCGACGATCAGATAGAAGAACCCTAACAACACGACCAAGCATGTGAGTGGAAACCGAACCTGCGGCCACTGGAAAAGGTCAATTGAGAGTTTTGGCTGCTACTTCTTTACAACGGTGAGCTGCAAAGGCACTCGTGGTGAGTGCAGCGAGTTACGTGTGTGTAATGCTGCGTTGTGCGTCAGCATCATTTCTACCATTTTGGCTATTACAGCGTTACAGCGGGCATAGCGCGAGCCGACGTATAACTGTCATTGTGAGTGCGTGCTCGGAGGCATCAATCAATCAATCAGGGGTTTGTTAAAGCGCGACTACTCACCCGTAAGGGTCTCAAGGCGCTAGGGGGGGGGGGTGCAGGTTCCATCCATCAAGGAGGGGGTCTGTCGAAGAGCCAGGTTTTGAGGTTTCTTGCGAAGATGGGGAGCGATGTTGTCTGTCTGAGGTGGAGCGGAAGGGCGTTCCAAGCTTTGGCCGCGAGGAAGGAGAAGGAGCGGCCTCCCGATCTGGTCTTTCTGGTGCGGGGGACCACGGCGTAGGAGAGCTGGGCTGATCGTAGGGTCCTTTGGGGTGCGTGGAATTTGAGTCGGCTGTTCAGGTATGCTGGTCCGGTGCCGTGGAGGGCCTTGTGTGCGTGGGTGACCATCTTGAAGGTGATTCTCGCCTCGACAGGGAGCCAGTGGAGTGTGCGCAGGTGCTGGGAGATGTGGCAGTGTTTTGGCAGGTTGAGGACCAGTCTTGCGGCGGCGTTCTGGATGTTCTGTAGCTTGCGGGTGAGGTTTTTGTTTATTCCGGCGTAGAGTGCGTTGCCATAGTCGAGTCTGCTGGTGACCAGGGCGTCAGTGACGGTCTTTCGGTGTTCGAGGGGGATCCATTTGAAGGTCTTACGAAGGAGGCGGAGGGTGTGGAAGCAGGAAGACGAGACAGAGTTGATTTGGCGGTCCATTTTGAGCTCGGAGTCCAGGATGATTCCCAGGTTGCGTGCGTGGTCCGTGGGGGTTGGCGGGTTTCCGAGGGCGGGGGGCCACCAGGTGTCGCTCCAGGCATCGGGGTTTGGGCCCATGATGAGTACTTCTGTTTTGTTGGTGTTTAGTTGTAGGCAGCTGTTTTTCATCCATTTGGCGACGGCTTCCATGCCTTCTCGAAAGTTGCGTCTGGCGGTGTTGGGCTCGTTGGATAGGGAGAGGATGAGCTGGGTGTCGTCTGCGTATGACACGATGTTGAGTCCGTAGGTTCTGACGATGGGGGCGAGTGGAGCCATGTAGACGTTGAAGAGCGTCGGGCTGAGGGAGGAGCCCTGGGGGACTCCGCAGGTGGTAGGTGTGGGGTCCGAGAGGAAAGGGGGAGTCTGACCCGCTGCGTCCTGCCGGAGAGGAAGGAGCGGATCCAGTTGAGGGCCTTGTCCTGGATTCCTGCGTCGTAGAGTCTGCGTATTAGGGTGCGGTGGGAGACTGTGTCGAACGCCGCTGATAGGTCGAGGAGGATGAGGGCTACTGTTTCTCCTTTGTCCAGTAGGGTGCGGATGTCGTCTGTTGCGGCGAGGAGGGCAGTTTCCGTACTGTGGTTTTTTCTGAAGCCGGATTGGGAGGAGTCGAGGATGTTGTGTTCTTCAATGAATGTGGCGAGTTGGATGTTGATGGCTTTCTCGATGACTTTCGCTGGGAACGGGAGCAGGGAGATGGGTCTGTAGTTTTTGAGGTCGGTGGGGTCCGCTGAGGGTTTCTTTAGGAGGGGGTTGACCTCGGCGTGTTTCCAGTCATCAGGGAACGAGGCGGTCGCCAGGGAGCGGTTGATGGTGTGGCGGAGCATGGGTGCGATGGTGTCGGCGGCTCTGTTGAAGATGTGGTGGGGCAGGGGTCCGTGGGGGCCCCTGAGTGGATTGACTTCATTGTCTTCAGTGTGTCTTCAGTGTGTCTTCGGTGGTGAGGGCTGTCCAGTCGTCAATCGCTGGTTTCCGGGTGTCGGGGGTGGTTGGTGAGGGTTTAGTGTGATGTTTGTCTTCGTCGAAGTTGTCGTAGATGCTCTTGATTTTGTGGTGGAAAAAGGTGCTGAGTTTGTCGCAGAGGTCTTGTGAGGGAGGGATGTCGGTAGACTCGCTAGTGGGTTGGGCGAACTCCTTGATGATGCTGAAGAGTTCCTTGCTGTTGTGTGCGTGGGTTGAGATTCTGTCTTCAATCGCTTTTTTCCTCGTTTCTCTGATGAGTTGATGGTGGGCGTTGGTGGCGGCTCTGAAGTTGTCGTGGGCTTCTGTGGATTTGGTGTTCCTCCAGGCCTTTTCGAGGCGGCGGCATGTGCTTCTGGACTCTCGAAGTTCGGTGGTAAACCATCTGGCTTTCTTGGCGCGGGTATTGTTGTTTTTCTTGAGGGGGCTATGGTGTTGGTGCTGTCCGAGATCCATCTATGCAGGGTTCGGGCTGCGGTGTTGGGGTCGTCGTTTTCCGCGATGGTTGGGGTGGAGTTGTTGAGTGAGGAGATGAGCTGGTCGTCGGTGATTTTGGTCCAGTTTCTTCGTAGAAGCAGGTGCTGGTGTCTGTGGATGGTGGGTGTTCTGAAGGTGAAGTGGACGCAACGATGGTCGGTCCATGGGAGTTCGGTGGTGTGGCTGAAGGTGATGGAGTTTCCTGTAGTGAAGAGGGGGTCGAGGGTGTGTCCTGCTGAGTGCGTGGGCTCGGTCACGATCTGGCGCATAATCTGGAGGCATAATTGAGCTGCGGTTAGAAGTCAGAGCTTTAATATCGTTATCACCGTTGGGAGCAGGGAAGGAGAGGAGAGGGCAAGATGGAATGTTGGGGAGCCAATGGGAAGGGGTGGATAACAATGGGTGCTCTCGCGCAGGAGAGCCTGTGAACAGTTACTGTCACGCGCTGGCAGCAGCGCGTGACATTGCATAAGAATAAATTACAACACATCTTCCTCTCTTGAATGTTTAACAACTATTCACAAACAAAATCATCAAAACGTTTGGGTTTGTTGATGGTTCTGCCAAACCTTCCTCTGAGACTGTGATGGTCTGACATGACCTCAGTGTCTGAATGGGGATCGCTATTGGTCCTTCCAAACCTACCCCTGAGACCCTGACTGTCAGATGCGACATTAGAATCCGAATGTGAATCACCATCACCACTCCGATTAAACTCAGGAGCGCGCGAGCTGATATCATCAAGCTGGTCCGATGTGTGACACTCTGTGGAGTCAGAGGTGGGTGGAGGACTGTGATCTTGCACATCTTCATTTGTGGGACACCCCCTATTGTTATAGGCCATGGAACTGTGACCCTTTTCAGGTTCGTCGTAATCAACCCACAAATCTTTACAGGTACTGCTGGGCTGGCATAGATTTGACCCATCTCTATTGGCTCTATAGGGCTGATATTGGTTCGGCTGTTTACCAGTAGAATGACATTTTGCCAATCTGTTCATGTGCCATACTTTGCCATCACTGAGTCTGGCAGCGTTGTTGTACAGTTTGCTGATGAACAGGGGAGTGGTGAATCTGCTTTCACCCTTCCTGACTTTCCTTTCAAGGCGAACTTTGACCTGATCACCAATCTTGAAAGAATGCTGTTTGACACCATGTCTGGAGTCGTACCAATCTTTATAGCACATTTGTGCCTTTTCTATGTTGTTTCTGATGGTTTCAGGTGACCACTCAATCTGTTTGGAAGCGGGCATCCATCCTAGGTCTTTGCTCAGGGGTTGTCTGCTCCTCATCAGGACAAAGGGTGCCTCATTGGTGCTGGTACATGGGGAAATCCTAAATGCCCAAATGAGTTTGAATACTTCTTCTTCCCAGTTGAGGTTGGCATTCCGGGATAGTTGTATATGCCCTTTAATATCACGATTGAATCGCTCAACGAGGCCATTACCCTCGGGATGGTAGAGTGAGGTGGTGAGGTGGGTGATACAATTTCTTTCTAAGAAGGATTTGAATGCCTCGGAGGAGAATTGAGGACCATTATCGGTGAGCAAGAATTTGGGTAAACCCTCACTCAAGAATAGCTTGTCTAGAAATGAGATGACCGAAGAACTGTCAGTACTTGATACGATTTTTATCACAGGCCATTTGGAGAAGTGATCCATGACCACTAGAATGTACTTGATCACTCCATCAAAGCCTTCAATGGGCCCGGTGATGTCCAAACCTATCCTCTCCCATGGCATTGTGGGAGGATTGAGGGGAGACAGAGGAACCCTGGAAGTTTTCAGACTCTTGTCCGAGTCATTACAGTTCACGCAATCTCTAATCAGGACTTCGATCTGCTTGTCGATTCCGGGCCACCAATAATTGCTTCTGACTCTTTGTTTGGTTTTTGAGATACCTAGGTGACCTATATGGCATAAGCTGAGGATTTTATTTCTGAGTGTGACGGGGGCTATTGCTTTACCTATTCTGTACAATACCCCGTTTTCCAGACTTAGCTCATTTCTTATTTCCCAATAGACCTTGGCATTTTCTTCAAGACGCTTTTTCTCAGGCCAGGAGCTGTTGATATATTTGCACAATGTCAGTAGGGTGGGATCTTTTGACATATGTCTTTTCCACTCCTCCGCCGAGATCCCGTCAAGGTCTGAGTTGAACAGTAATGCTACTTTCTCAGCTTCTTATTGGTCATTTATGACTTCGTCGTGGGGTAGGGGTAACCTGCTTAAGAAATCAGCTACCTTGTTCCTAACTCCAGGCCAGTATTCGACTGTGTAGTTGTAGTCCAGCAGTTTGACAGACATCTTACTGAGCTTGGGGGAAGCATTCTGCAGGCCGGAGGCAGAGAGGATCTTGATCAATGGTTTGTGATCAGTGCGCAAACGTATATTGTATCCCCAAACATACGCTCTGAAATAGTTAAGAGCCCAAGAACAGGCAAGCATCTCGCATTCAATCACCGAGTACCTCTCCTCAGCCGAGGTGAGAGATCTCGACGCGAAGGCCACTACCCATTCCTTGTTGTCAGCATCCTTCTGAGCTAGCACAGCCCCAAGTCCTTTGTTGCTGGCATCAGTTGTGACAAAAATTTCAGCTTTGGGGTCAAAACCTTTGAGAAAGGGTGCATCGCTGATTTCCTTTTTGATGGAATTGAAAGTGCTTTGGCATTCTGGTGACCACACAAATTTAGTCTTGTTTTTGAGTAATTGCCTTAAATCGTACGTTTTTTCAGAAAAGTTACGAATGAACTTCGAGTAGTATTCGGTTAAACCGAGAAAGGCTCTCACATCATCTTTGCTGGAAGGAGAGGGAGCTTTAAGGATGGCATCAACTAAACCTTGCTTGGGTTTGATACCTTCATGACTAATCGTGTGACCCAGGTAAACTACTTTTTTCTGAGAAAATTTGCATTTGTCTAATTCGACTGTTAACCCATGCCTTTTTAAATTTTCTAAAACCTGCTTAAGGCGTGTGTCGTGTTCCATTTGGCTGCTGCCCATGACCAAGATATCATCTTGGAAGAACCTCACACCAGCAACGCCCTCAAAGATGGATGACATGACTCTTTGGAAAAGCGCTGCGGCCGAGGCCAGTCCAAATGGTACCCTCGTGAAACGATAACAGCCAAATGGCGTAATGAATGTGGTGTACTTTCTGCTATCCATGTGTAAGGGTACTTGGTGGTACGCAGATTTTAAATCTATAATGGAAAATACAAGCATGTCTTTAGTAGCATTGAACATTTCGCAAATGCGAGGCAAAGGGTACTGATCAACAATTATATTCTTATTTAGATCTCTGAGATCTATGCAGAGTCTAATTTTTCCGTTGGGGCGTTTGACGACCACCAGGGGAGAAACCCACTCTGCGGATTCAACCTTTTCAATTATTCCGTCGTTGACCAGTCTGCTAAGTTCCATATGGACATTATCTCTGACCGAAACGGGTAGATGTCTAACTTTGTGTATGCATGGGGAGGCAGAGTCTTTAAGCTCAATTTTATGTTGGAAGCTGTTGAGAAGGCCCACTTTACCAGAGAATACTTCAGGGTAGTCTTTATGAAGGGAGCTTTTGCATGTGTCATCAATGGACATAACAGGGTCAACACTATTGGGGTTGAGAATGATTCCTAGGTCAGCCTGATCGCACCAACCCAAAACAGAAGGACCTTTTTTAGCTACAAAGAGTTTGCAGAACGCCTTCCTATTTTTAAATTCGAATTCCAGTTCACGAGTTCCTAAGAATTCGATATTATCTCCTGTGTAACTTCTAGCAATTATGTTTTCAAGTGAAGCACCAATTTTACCCACAAATTGCTGCTTCCATACATTTTCGTTGACAATTGTGAACGGGGAGCCAGAGTCAGCCATTATGTTCATAGGCACCCCACCCATTCTTATTTCACACATAGGTTTTTTGATTCTGGTGGGAGCAAGTTCTAGTATGTCATATTCAATGGAGAACACATAGTTAATCTCGACAGACTGCGAGCTATCTGAATCTTCAGATTTGGAGTCATCATCATGTTGGATGTGTTTCACAGGCTTGCTTCGTCTCAGAAATTTTCTGTTGCATACTTTAGCGAAGTGCCCTATTAACCCGCACGACGTGCACTTTTGAAATTTGCCAGGGCACTTTATGAAGTCTGCAAAATGGGAGGAAGACCCACAGCGATAGCATCTACGTTCAGTGTCATCATTGTATTTCTTTCCTTGTTCATGTTTCTTCTTGATGAGTTCATTTTTCTTGTAAGTTTCACTGGGATTCTGGCGAGAACTTTCTTTGAACCTTAATTTGCTAGCATTGGATGTATTGACAGCCTTCACCACATTGGGCTCATCAAGAACGGCTTTAGCACATCTGCCTGTAAGTCCCGCTTTTAACTAAGGCGACCACTTCTTTCAATGGTGATTCGCCATTTACCCAAAGTTTGTCTTGGATGTTGGAGTTACTGGCGTGCATAATTATCTGGTCACGTATGAATTCTTCTTGTACTTGCCCAAATCTGCACGTCAAGGCTAAAGTATTCAAAGCGGAGACATATTCATCAATGCTCTCGTCTTTGCCCTGTTTCCTTCTTGAAAATTTATAGCGGTCAACAGCAACACAAACTATGGGTGAAAAATGTGCATCCAAGTCATCTAAAGCGTGCTGAAATACATCATCACCCTCCCTGACTTTCTTCTCAATTCTATTGTACGTTTTTAAACCTCCTGGACCCAAGCAATACAATAGTACTTTCTTTTTCTTCACAGGAGTGAAATCTTCATCTTCCACAGTTTCAATATAGTTGCAGAAATACTCCTTCCACTCTTTCCACGGCATGCATGGTTCACCTTTGATTGGAAGAAAAGCTTGAGGTTGTGAGAGGTTCAATGAGCTTAAGGCACAGATTATTAGCAAGATTCAGTATGCGCAATGAAGAGTGGTAGTTGACCAAGGTGTGCGCGTCACCGTGAGTGATAACGCACAGAAGTGACAGGTGGCGCACAGAATTGTCTTTAATTGAATTTATTTAAATGAACCAAAGAGAAATTGGTTCTAATTGGTGAAAGTGTGCGTGTCACTGTGGAAATGAAACGCACCGTAGAGTTGTAAGTGTGCGCATCACTGAAATAGGCAACGCACAGAAATTGTGAACATAACGATGACATTGGAGAACATGACGTGAAGAGCTTGTCAGGAAACAACTCTGCTTATTTTATGAAGTGTCACTGTAAGCGCTGAATTACACACAAGAATCAATGGAAGTGTGATGAAAGTGTGCGTGTCACTGTGTGAGGAAACGCACTCGAAAATAGTCAAGTGTATGCATCACCGAGACTGGCAATGAACAAGAATACCGGCGTAACGGTGAAATTGAAGAAAGTTAAGATGGTGCCGTACGTGTGCGGGAAGCGCAGCTGCTGGAGAAAGGCGGGAGTATCTCTGACAGGATTTCAGCTGTGTGCAGTGTCAGCGAGAGGGCAAAGGCTGGTAAGCGGAATGCGGAAACAGATGCTGGTGAGATTTGAGGCGAAGCGTCGAAGGACACAGAACACATCAACTCCTCCACACGCACGCAAACAGCGCTGGTCTCACCGCATGGTAGCTTGAACTCCCTCTGCGAACACAGGAATGCAGCAGGACCCACGGAACTGTAGAACAGCTGGGAAGTGCTAGTTGAGATCTGCCAAGAAGTCCCACGGCGCCGCTGCCAAGTGAACTCCACCGTTTAAAACAGCAACCTGCAACAGGTATCTGCGTGACGTAAAGTATACCGCAGTGGGGCTGTGGATGAGAAGTCCGATCGTCGCCACTTGTGGAAATGAAGCAGACGCGATAAGTAGAGTTCCAAGTTTATTCCTTACAGCCCCTCAATTCTCCTCCGAGGCATTCAAATCCTTCTTAGAAAGAAATTGTATCACCCACCTCACTACCTCACTCTACCATCCCGAGGGTAATGGCCTCGTTGAGCGATTCAATCGTGTCATTAAAGGGCATATACAACTATCCCGGAATGCCAACCTCAACTGGGAAGAAGAAGTATTCAAACTCATTTGGGCATTTAGGATTTCCCCATGTACCAGCACCAATGAGGCACCCTTTGTCCTGATGAGGAGCAGACAACCCCTGAGCAAAGACCTAGGATGGATGCCCGCTTCCAAACAGATTGAGTGGTCACCTGAAACCATCAGAAACAACATAGAAAAGGCACAAATGTGCTATAAAGATTGGTACAACTCCAGACATGGTGTCAAAGAGCATTCTTTCAAGATTGGTGATCAGGTCAAAGTTCGCCTTGAAAGGAAAGTCAGGAAGGGTGAAAGCAGATTCACCACTCCCCTGTTCATCAGCAAACTGTACAACAACGCTGCCAGACTCAGTGATGGCAAAGTATGGCACATGAACAGATTGGCAAAATGTCATTCTACTGGTAAACAGCCGAACCAATATCAGCCCTATAGAGCCGATAGAGATGGGTCAAATCTATGCCAGCCCAGCAGTACCTGTAAAGATTTGTGGGTTGATTACGACGAACCTGAAAAGGGTCACAGTTCCATGCCCTATAACAATAGGGGGTGTCCCACAAATGAAGATGTGCAAGATCACAGTCCTCCACCCACCTCTGACTCCACAGAGTGTCACACATCGGACCAGCTTGATGATATCAGCTCGCGCGCTCCTGAGTTTAATCGGAGTGGTGATGGTGATTCACATTCTGATTCTAATGTCGCATCTGACAGTCAGGGTCTCAGGGGTAGGTTTGGAAGGACCAATAGCGATCCCCATTCAGACACTGAGGTCGTGTCAGACCATCACAGTCTCAGAGGAAGGTTTGGCAGAACCATCAACAAACCCAAACGTTTTGATGATTTTGTTTGTGAATAGTTGTTAAACATTCAAGAGAGGAAGATGTGTTGTAATTTATTCTTATGCAATGTCACGCGCTGCTGCCAGCGCGTGACAGTAACTGTTCACAGGCTCTCCTGCGCGAGAGCACCCATTGTTATCCACCCCTTCCCATTGGCTCCCCAACATTCCATCTTGCCCTCTCCTCTCCTTCCCTGCTCCCAACGGTGATAACGATATTATAGCTCTGACTTCTAACCGCAATCCGTGTGGGGCTGTAAGGAATAAACTTGGAACTCTACTTATCGCGTCTGCTTCATTTCCACAAGCCTCATGCATGACTGCGCGTGTGCTACCGGTCACGCGTGCTACAGTCACTGTGTGTGCACGTTCGGAGGCATAATCGAGCCTCATCCAAGCAGCGTTCGCGTGCACCTACCACTCTGCCACGTTGCAGTACAGCTCAGCCCTTCTTCAAAATTCAAAGATACATCGCGTCTTGTCTCCTGCGCGTCTCGTGCGCATGCTTCTCCTCTCTCATCACGTACAGTTAATTGACGCATCGGAATACGACGCATATTTACCACGTGATGTACCGGTCTGTCTCTTCGGTGACAGGTTCACCTCTGATTGGATAGCACATTTTGCTGTTCCGGTGCACATTTTGAGGTTCCAGTGCATTCAGCCTGTCATCACGGTGACAGGCACACCTTGTGCAATTTTGTGTGAAGTTGGATCAATCTGTGACACATACAACGCACAGCAGAGTGCACACATCCACATTCCTGCCGCATCTAGTTGTCACATGGTGACAAGCACACTGTGCACTAAAGTGGCGAACTGATCTGCACAGTTGTGGTAAGAAGTTGCACTACATACTGGGACATTGTTGGTGATACAATTAGCTTGCTATCTTACTCAGTGAAACCTACTCATTATTCTTGCCAGTACCAAACTGTTCATAAGTTTTCCGGTGACTGGCACACCTCCATTTCTATACTACGTTGTTAAAGTACTTAATTCCAGTATATTTTCTTTATTCAAAAGAACATCGTAATGTCTTCCCAGGGCATAGCACCTCCTCCTGTTTTTTTAGACAGTCCTGATCAACCATACATGGGATGGGAGGATTGGAAGGATGCCTTCATGACATACCTTGAGGCAATTGGAGGGGATGTGTTTGTCGCGAAAAGGAAATTAGCCATCTTAAAGCACAATTTAGGCATTGAGGGTAGAAAAGTTCTAAAAACCTTACCCATGGATGGTAGGAATGTGGATGAGGGTTCTGACGCTGATGAGGATGTCTATGATATAGCATTAAAAGCTCTTGAAGAGAACTATGGGTAAAAATAAGTGTGGTATTAGAGAGACATAAATTCTTTTCTCGCTGCCAAGCACAAGGTGAGTCGGTAGATCAATACTTTGCAGCTTTACGCAGATTGGCTGTCATGTGCATATTTCAGGATCTTAGGGACGATATTATAAGAGATCAAATGATTAATAGAACATGTAATATTAAAATTCAGGAAAAGCTTTTGAGTATGAAAGATCCCACATTGGACAGGGCCATTGAAGTGGCAAAACGTATTGAGAACACTTCCTTGTATGTGAAGGAGTTGGGGGTGGCAAATGTTAAAGTAGACATTGTAGGAGAGTAGGATCTGCCTCTTATGTTGCCCCCACTTTTTTTCTGATGTTTACACTGGTTTCTGGCTATAGTCGGGCTGGGTCCCTGCTAATCAGGGCCCCAGCCTCTCTGTTCTCTCTAAACGACTTGGAGTGCACTCTAGGTGCACTAGTGATTGGATACTGTGGTACCTTATGAGTCCCTAGTATATGGTACCTTAGGTGCCAAGGGCATAGGTATTTCACAGGCGTACCAGGGGCTGAAGCATGTATTATGCCACCCCTGGGAAGCAGACTAAATCTGACACCACAGGTCTGCTACTGCAGCCTGGGTAAGGTGGTGCATGCACCCCTTACTGTGATGTAGGCTACCTATATCACTACATAGATACACACATATAAACCTATAAGTCACTCCTATGGCAGGCCTTATCAATCCTGAAGGCAGAGTGCTTGGTTCCTATGTGAGAGGGTGCCCCTGCATGAGCAGAGCCCCTCTGCAGCATTCGGAGACCCTTCTCTGAGGCTGTTTGTAGTGCAGCCTGACCATATACTCTTAAGCGCATTATAACCTCGCGTTAAATGCTAACTTTGGGATGGCTGCACGGAAACATGTCGTGTTTGGTGTCAAACATCTTGGAATACTACCCCCCCGCCAGTTCTGGCGGCGGGAGTAGCATTCCACCCTTCTAGAGGGATAGACATGTACCTACTGTGGAAACGCGGTAGAATCCTGAAGAGCCCTGGCATCACAAAATGGATGCCACCAGTCACGAGACACTGGGCTGCCCTCCTGCTGATGACCGAAACTCGCAGTGGAGGAAGCCCAACAATAGGTATCCTGTCACAGGAGGGTGTGACCACCTTCCAGACAGGGTTTAGTGTATTGGGGCTGGGTGGGTGCACTCCTAGAGTGCTTTGAAGTCCTGCACTGGGGAGCAGAAGGCTCCTCTGTGCATATGCCAGTTCAAACCAGCTCAGGGGCTACCTGCCCCTGCTCTGGCGTGAAACTGGACAAAGGGAAGTGGGTGTAGCCACCCCTCCCCTGACCCTCCCATAGGTGGGGTCATAGAGCTAGTCCCTCCCTTCTTTTTAGTATAAGAGGGGGAACCTGTGCATTGCAACCCAGATCTCCCTGGACGACGCTCTAAAGAAGAATCCTGGACCTTCGACGTTCCACTACCTCTGGAAGACTGAAGAATCTCCCTTGGAGTCAAGGAGTGACTCCCCTGCTTGGCAGGCACCAAAAACTACAACGACGGTCACAAACTACGCCGCTCCCGCCGGAGCCCGAAGTCCCTGAAACCCAGGAAGAGGATTTCCTGACTTCTCCAAGGCCATCGTGAGTCCCCAGCGAAGCTGAGGCAAGTGGACCCCACGAGCGACGAGGAACCGCAGCCCCTGGGTACCGTTCACTATTGTTGAGTGCAACCCCTTCACGACGTTCTACGAACTTGTGCTTTGGACCACGTGTGATCCCAGCCTCTAGCAGAGATCCCTCCCAAATTCAGAGGCCTACACTGTCCCAAGTGACCATGGGCCCCTGTTGAGTGGATCCTCCTGAGGCGTCTTCGCGATCCCTTGCCAGCCGGCTTGTGGGTCCCCAGAAGACTTTCCAACAAAACCAAAGGGCTCCCCTGGTTGCTCCAGGCCTGCCCTGACCTACCCTTGCTGGGTAAGTCCCCCAGACCTTGCTGGTCTGCACCATTGACTTTTCCTCATCACCACGAGACTTTCTGCTACCAAGGCTTGTTGGCTCCAATCGAGTCGCCAACACCTCAGTAAGCTGCAGACGTCATGGGACACACTGAATCCAGCTCCTGGTCATCATCGACGCTGCCTGGACCACGTGGTCGAAGAGTCAAGACACCCGTGAACGACCCGAAGCTGTCGACGACGGTGGGCATTCATCTTCCTTGCCCAGAGTCACTGCCAAGTGACTGTGAACACTGTCCCCTCTGCTTTCAGGTCTTCCTCCTTCCGAATCCAGGCTTGGATTCTAACGGACACTTCTTCTGTCGTCGCAAGCAGCAAGTCTTCATTGGTTCCCATTGAGAACGACGCCGCGACCCGACACCAAAGGACACCTATGCACCCGGCTCCCCTGGGTGAGGTAACTTCAGCACTACGGTGCTCCTGTGGGTGTGGCCCTAGAACTACTTACCCTGTAAATGGCTTGCTTGTAGCTACCCTAGAAGTGCCCTAAAACTCCTATTTTCCCCGTGCGATTGTCGCACTGGCTCGTACAGGGCTCGCATCTGTGTTAGACACATCGCGTCCAACTCCCTCGTAACTCCATCAGTATCCGCGTCCTTCGACTCGTACTGACCGATCGGTGTGTTTGCCTCGAACACGCCAGGGACCTGTAACATTGATAACTCAATCGCGTTCTCTCGCATAGACTCGTACAGGACTCGCACCAGTGTCTGAACACCGCGTCCGTCCCCTGTGGGTCTCCTACAACTACCTGGGGTGGTTCTTTGGGGTCCCTCGATTCTATGTGCTCTAGACCACGGTCTAGCCAAGATAAGATTGTGATATTTACATGTGCTAACTTATTTTGATAAAACATTGACTTGTACATATGTTCCTGGCTTCTAATCTCATAAAGAGATTAGTAGAGAGTTGTTTATTAATAAATACATATATATTTGATATATATACCTGTGTGGTGTCTTTTCATTTGGTGATTCAAGAGATTGTGTGGTAAAACAAGCTGCTTTACATTCCTCCAAGACTTAGCCTGAAGGCTGCTCTCCACAGCTACCACTAGGATAGCTTTCTATAAAGGTTGTCTTAAACCTACCTACCATAAGAGTCGAATTGGACTGGTGCAAGGTGTCCACTTTAATTAGTGAACAGCATATACCAGGCCAACTTCTCACATTGGTGGCAGCGTGTGGGATTCCAGCTTGCTATTGTTTTACCAGAAAATCTCTATTTGAATTACTAACTGAAAACCACTATAGGTACTCAAGGTACATATAAAGTCAAGCTTAGTATCAATAAGTTCTACTGAACTTAGAGCTGTGTGCCAAGGCACACCCTTTCTACAGCTCAAGCTAGGATCAGTAGGCCACAAACTAGTGTAGGTAGTACAACACTGCACAACACTAGAATGTCCTTAAGGGATGGACCCAGTGGATCCACCCAGCTTCAGTATAAGGACATGACTTTCTTTGACTTGAAAGCCATGTGTGCTGAGAGGCACCTGAAGATAGGACAGAGTCCCTCCACACTACACCTGATAGATCTGCTAACAGCAGACGATCTTAGATTAGCTCTAGGAGCTAATGGGTCTGAATCAGGGGGTGGGTAAATTACAGTGTCTGGGTCAGATGATGAACATCAAGTTGACCAAGACTCTGTGATTGTAGGGCCAGGCCCCAAGGGGTCTGAAAAGGACAGAGGAATTCTCCCTAAGAGAACTGACACAGTGGAGGAGAGGCATAGGTCCCTTTCTCGGGACTCTGACCGCTCCTATCACTCTGGCAGAAAATTTGTCCAGCAGAGGAACTCCTACTTCCCAAGAAGAGAGACCTCCTCTGAAAGACTGTGCAAACTGCTGCAGTATGAGGAGGCAAGATTTGCCCTCAAAACCAAGCAGTTGGCATTAGATAGAGAAGCCTTTGAGCTCCAGAGAGCTTCTAGAAAAGAGGGGTTAGAACCCCCTGGTGGCAGCAACAGTGTCCCTAGAGGCAGAGAATATATTCCAGACCATAGGAACCTGAGCAAGGTTGTTCCTCCCTACCAGAGTGGGGATGATATCCATAAGTGGATAACTGCTATGGAAAGGGCCTGTAGAGTACAACAGGTCCCCCAAAAGTAGTGGGCAGCAATCTTGTGGCTCTCCTTTTCAGACAAAGGTAGAGACAAGCTCCTCACTGTTAGAGAAAAGGATGCTGATGACTATGAAGTCCTGAAGAGTGCACTGATAGATGGGTTTGGCTTAACCACTGAGCAGTACAGGTTGAAGTTCAGAGACACCCAGAAGGCACAGACTCAGGACTGGACTGACTTTGTAGATTGTGCAACCAAGGCTCTGGAGGGTTGGCTGGTTGGCAGTAGGGTTACTGATTTCAAGGGATTGTATAATCTAATGATGAGAGAACAGATCCTTAATAATTGCCAGAACCAGTTGTTGCATCAATACCTGGTGGACTCAGATCTGACCTCTCCCCAAGAATTGGGAAAGAAGGCAGACAAGTGGGTCAGAACCAGGGTGAGGCAGAAACCCCAGAACCAAGGGGTGACACCAAGAAGCAGGATTCTAAGGGCTCTGAGAAAAGTGGGGATAAGTCAACAGACCAGAAGTCTTCACAAGGGCCCCAAAAATCTGCATCTGGTGGGGAGTCACAATCCAACAAGGGAAAAGGCCAAAAGAAGCCCTGGTGCAAATTCTGTAAACAGAAAGGGCACTGGACTTCTGACTGTAACAAGTCCATAGACCAAACCACCACCACTCCTGCCCCTAAGGCAACTGTTCCCCCCTAGTCCAGCTACTGGTGGAGGTGGTACTCAGAAGAAGGGTGTAGTAGGGTTGACCCTGGGTTCTGAAGTGGACTCTGACCTAGTCAGAGTAACCACGCAGGCATTGCTGATTTGTGATGGAGACATTGACATGTCCTTCCTAGTAAGCCCCAGTAATCTGGGCAAATACAAACAGCAGCCTGTAATAAATGGCAAACAGGCTTTGGCATTTAGGGACACAGGTGCTAGTGTCACCATGGTGGCAGAGGATCTTGTGGACCCTGGACAGATCATCCTGGGCGAAATGTACCAGGTGACCAATGCAAGCAATGTCAGGACCAACCATAGTCTGGCAGTTGTGAATTTCTCCTGGGGAGGGGTAACTGGCATCAAGAAGGTTGTAGTCAGTGCAGACCTCCCTGTAGAATATCTATTGGGCAATGATCTAGAAACTTCAGCCTGGTCTGAAGTAGAGTTATGGACTCATGCTGAGATGCTGGGCATCCCTGCAGAGGTATTTGCTGTGACCAGGTCACAAGCCAAAATGCATGATACTGAATCAGCTCTGGATCCTGAAATTATGGACCAGATGCTTCCCAAGAGGAGGAGCAGTAGGGTTAAGGCAGTGCCTTCCCCTCTGTCTCAGATCACAGATTCCCCTCCCCAGGGAGGAGGAGCAGACCCTGAAGAAGGAACTGCCCCAGAGGAACTTGAGCCTGATCAGGTTGAGTTCTTGGGGGCAGGGGGCCCTTCTAGGGAAGATCTGAGTAAGGAGCAACAGTGCTGCCCCTCTCTTGAACCCCTCAGACAGCAGGCTGCTGCTGAGGCTGCTGGGAGTGCTAGTGGGTCCCATAAAGTTTATTGGGATGAGGGACTCCTATATTCTGAGGGTAGAGATCCAGCCCCTGGAGCCACCAGGAGGTTGGTAATACCTCAGAAGTTTAGGGGTTCCTCTTGACCCTGGCACATGATATCCCATTGGCAGGTCACTTGGGCCAAAACAAGACCTGGGACAGGCTTGTTCCACATTTTCATTGGCGACATATGTCAGAGGACACAAAGGAGTTTTGTCGCTCCTGTGTCACATGCCAAGCCAGTGGCAAGGCAGGTGGCACAACAAAGGCCCGCCTGATACCACTACCTGTGGTGGGGATACCCTTTGAAAGGGTAGGGATTGACATTGTTGGTTCCCTTGACCCTCAAACTGCATCTGGGCACAGATTTATCCTGGTGGTAGTGGATCATGCCACCAGGTACCCAGAGGCAATTCCCCTGAGGACCACCACAGCTCCTGTGGTGGCAAGAGCCCTCATTGGAGTCTTCTCCAGAGTGGGTTTCCCAAAGGTGGTCATCTCTGACAGAGGTACTAACTTCATGTCAGGATATTTGAAAGCAATGTGGAAAGAGTGTGGTGTGACTTATAAGTTCACTACCCCCTATCACCCACAATGCAATGGTTTGGTTGAACGCTTCAACAAAACCCTTAAGGGAATGATTAAAGGACTCCCAGAGAAGCTTAGGCGGAAATGGGACCTTCTTCTTCCCTGCCTGTTGTTTGCCTACAGAGAGGTCCCACAGAAGGGGGGTTGGTTACAGCCCATTTGAGCTTCTATTTGGGCATCCTGTAAGAGGTCCATTATGTTTGGTAAAAGAGGGCTGGGAGTTACCTCTCAAGCCCCCCAAACAGGATGTGATGGACTATGTACTTGGTCTCCGCTCCAGGATGGCTGAATACATGAAAAAGGCAACCAAAAACCTGGAGGCCAGCCAAGAATTACAAAAAGCTTGGCATGACCAAAAGGCTGTGCTGACTGTGTACCAGACAGGACAGAAAGTGTGGGTGTTGGAGCCTGTGGCCCCAGCAGCCCTCCAAGACAAGTGGAGTGGCCCCCATACAATAGTTGAACAAAAGGGAGAAGTCACCTATCTGGTGAATCTTGGAACTCCCAGGAGCCCCCTGAGGGTGCTCCATGTCAACAGATTGAAACCATATGTTGACAGGGCTGACATGGGCTTGCTCATGGCAACTGATAAGGACCAGGAGGAGGACAGTGACCCTCTCCCTGACCTTCTCTCACAGAACCCTGATGATGGGTCAGTAGATGGTGTTGCTTTGGCAAGCAGCCTCACTGACCATCAGCAAACTGAGTGCAGACAAGTTCTGCAACAGTACAGACATATGTTTAGCCTGACCCCTAGTCAGACTACCTGGTGCACCCATGAGGTGGACACTGGGGACAGTCTGCCTGTCAAGAGTAAAATCTACAGGCAACCTGACCATGTCAGGGACTGTATCAGGACTGAAGTCCAGAAAATGTTGGAGTTAGGTGTGATTGAGCCTTCAGATAGCCCATGGGCTAGCCCAGTAGTCCTAGTACCCAAGCCTCATACCCAGGGTGGTAAGAAAGAAATGAGGTTTTGTGTAGACTACAGAGGCCTCAATGCAGTCACTAGGACTGATGCCTATCCCATACCCAGGGCAGATGAGCTGATTGATACGTTGGCCTCAGCCAAGTATCTAAGTACATTTGACCTAACAGCTGGCTACTGGCAGATCAGATTAGCTGATTATGCAAAAGCCAAAACAGCATTTTCGACCCCTGGTGGGCACTACCACTTTGTGGTGATGCCCTTTGGATTGAAAAATACACCTGCCACTTTTCAGAGGTTGGTGAATAAAGTTCTGGCAGGGATGGAAACTTATTGCTCAGCTTATCTAGATGATATTGCTGTCTTTAGTTCCTCCTGGCAGGATCACCTGGTCCACCTCAGAAATGTTTTGGAGGCTCTGCAGAAAGCAGGCCTCACTATCAAGGCCACTAAGTGCCAGATAGGGCAGAGTCAGGTTGTGTACCTGGGCCACCTTGTAGGTGGAGGCCAGGTTCAGCCTTTACAGAGCAAAATCCAAACCATAATGGAATGGATTGCTCCCACCACCCAGACACAGGTGAGAGCCTTCTTAGGCCTGACTGGGTACTATAGGAGGTTTGTAAAGGGATATGGATCTATAGTGACCCCCTTGAATGATCTAACCTCAAAGAAAATGCCAAAAAGGTTCAGTGGACAGCTAGCTGTCAGAAGGCATTTGAAGACCTAAAGCAGGCCATGTGCACTGCCCCCATCTTACAGAGTCCAGACTACACCAAAAGTTCATTGTCCAAATAGATGCTTCTGAGCTGGGTGTGGGAGCTGTACTGTCTCAACTGAATGATGAAGGTCAAGATCAGCCAGTAGCTTTCATTAGCAGAAGGCTGACCCCTAGAGAGAAACGTTGGTCAGCTATAGAGAGGGAGGCCTTTGCTGTGGTGTGGGCCCTGAAGAAGCTGAGGCCATACTTGTTTGGCACTCACTTCATAGTTCAGACCAACCACAAGCCCCTCCTATGGCTTAAACAAATGAAAGGAGAAAACCCAAAACTTTTGAGGTGGTCCATTTCCCTACAGGGGATTGCCTATACAGTGGAGCATAGACCTGGGACCCAACATGCCAATGCAGATGGACTCTCAAGGTATTTCCACTTAGAGCACGAAGACTTAACTGGTCAAGGTTAGTTTAGTGTCCCTGTGTTTTGGGGGGGGTTGTGTAGGAGAGTAGGATCTGCCTCTTATGTTGCCCCCACTTTTTTTCTGATGTTTACACTGGTTTCTGGCTATAGTCGGGCTGGGTCCCTGCTAATCAGGGCCCCAGCCTCTCTGTTCTCTCTAAACGACTTGGAGTGCACTCTAGGTGCACTAGTGATTGGATACTGTGGTACCTTATGAGTCCCTAGTATATGGTACCTTAGGTGCCAAGGGCATAGGTATTTCACAGGCGTACCAGGGGCTGAAGCATGTATTATGCCACCCCTGGGAAGCAGACTAAATCTGACACCACAGGTCTGCTACTGCAGCCTGGGTAAGGTGGTGCATGCACCCCTTACTGTGATGTAGGCTACCTATATCACTACATAGATACACACATATAAACCTATAAGTCACTCCTATGGCAGGCCTTATCAATCCTGAAGGCAGAGTGCTTGGTTCCTATGTGAGAGGGTGCCCCTGCATGAGCAGAGCCCCTCTGCAGCATTCGGAGACCCTTCTCTGAGGCTGTTTGTAGTGCAGCCTGACCATATACTCTTAAGCGCATTATAACCTCGCGTTAAATGCTAACTTTGGGATGGCTGCACGGAAACATGTCGTGTTTGGTGTCAAACATCTTGGAATACTACCCCCCCGCCAGTTCTGGCGGCGGGGGTAGCATTCCACCCTTCTAGAGGGATAGACATGTACCTACTGTGGAAACGCGGTAGAATCCTGAAGAGCCCTGGCATCACAAAATGGATGCCACCAGTCACAGACACTGGGCTGCCCTCCTGCTGATGACCGAAACTCGCAGTGGAGGAAGCCCAACAATAGGTATCCTGTCACAGGAGGGTGTGACCACCTTCCAGACAGGGTTTAGTGTATTGGGGCTGGGTGGGTGCACTCCTAGAGTGCTTTGAAGTCCTGCACTGGGGAGCAGAAGGCTCCTCTGTGCATATGCCAGTTCAAACCAGCTCAGGGGCTACCTGCCCCTGCTCTGGCGCGAAACTGGACAAAGGGAAGTGGGTGTAGCCACCCCTCCCCTGACCCTCCCATAGGTGGGGTCATAGAGCTAGTCCCTCCCTTCTTTTTAGTATAAGAGGGGGAACCTGTGCATTGCAACCCAGATCTCCCTGGACGACGCTCTAAAGAAGAATCCTGGACCTTCGACGTTCCACTACCTCTGGAAGACTGAAGAATCTCCCTTGGAGTCAAGGAGTGACTCCCCTGCTTGGCAGGCACCAAAAACTACAACGACAGTCGCAAACTACGCTGCTCCCGCCAGAGCCCGATGTCCCTGCAGCCCAAGAACAGGATTTCCTGACTTCTCCAAGGCCATCGTGAGTCCCCAGTGAAGCTGAGGCAAGTGGACCCACGAGCGACGAGGAACCGCAGCCCCTGGGTACCGTGCACTATTGTCGAGTGCAACCCTTTCACGACGTTCTACGAACTTGTGCTTTGGACCACGTGTGGTCCCAGCCTTTAGCAGAGATCTCTCCTGAATTCATAGGCCTACACCATCCCGAGTGACAGTGGGCCCCTGTTGAGTGGATCCTTCCGAGGCGTCTTTGCGATCCCTTGCCAGCCGGCTTGTGGGTCCCCAGAAGACTTTCCAACTAAACCAAAGGGCTCCCCTGGTTGCTCCAGGCCTGTCCTGACCTACCCTTGCTGGGTAAGTCCCCCAGACCTTGCTGGTCTGCACCATTGACTTTTCCTCATCACCACGAGACTTGCTGCTACCAAGGCTTGTTGGCTCCAATCGAGTCGCCGACATGTCAGTAAGCTGCAGACGTCGTGGGACACATTGAATCCAGCTCCTGGTCATCATCGATGCTGCCTGGACCACGTGGTCGAAGAGTCAAGACACCCGTGAACGACCCGAAGCTGTCGACGACGGTGGGCATTCATCTTCCTTGCCCAGAGTCACTGCCAAGTGACTGTGAACACTGTCCCCTCTGCTTTCAGGTCTTCCTCCTTCCGAATCCAGGCTTGGATTCCAACGGACACTTCTTCTGTCATCGCAAGCAGCAAGTCTTCATTGGTTCCCATTGAGAACGACGCCGCGACCCGACACCAAAGGACACCTATGCACCCGGCTCCCCTGGGTGAGGTAACTTCAGCACTACGGTGCTCCTGTGGGTGTGGGCCCTAGAACTACTTACCCTGTAAGTGGCTTGCTTGTAGCTACCCTAGAAGTGCCTTAAAACTCCTATTTTCCCCGTGCGATTGTCGCACTGGCTCATACAGGGCTCGCGTCTGTGTTAGACACATCGCGTTTAACTCCCTCGTAACTCCATCAGTATCCGCGTCCTTCGACTCGTACTGACCGATCGGTGTGTTCACCTCGAACACGCCAGGGACCTGTAACATTGATAACTCTATCGCGTTCTCTCGCATAGACTCGTACGGGACTCGCACCAGTGTCTGAACACCGCGTCCGTCCCCTGTGGGTCTCCTACAACTACCTGGGGTGGTTCTTTGGGGTCCCTCGATTCTATGTGCTCTAGACCACGGTCTAGCCAAGATAAGATTGTGATATTTACATGTGCTAACTTATTTTGATAAAACATTGACTTGTACATATGTTCCTGGCTTCTAATCTCATAAAGAGATTAGTAGAGAGTTGTTTATTAATAAATACATATATATTTGATATATATACCTGTGTGGTGTCTTTTCGTTTGGTGATTCAAGAGATTGTGTGGTAAAACAAGCTGCTTTACATTCCTCCAAGACTTAGCCTGAAGGCTGCTCTCCACAGCTACCACTAGGATAGCTTTCTATAAAGGTTGTCTTAAACCTACCTACCATAAGAGTCAAATTGGACTGGTGCAAGGTGTCCACTTTAATTAGTGAACAGAATATACCAGGCCAACTTCTCACAGACATTGACTCTGATAAATCTTGCAAAATGTGTGCCATTAAAAAACCTATACTAAAAAACAAACCAGAAGGTACCACTAGTCAGAAAGTTCACGAGGGCACCAAAATTAGATCATGCTTCAGGTGTGGAAGCGTAAGACACACTGCAGAATCAAGTAATTGTCCTGCTACACATTGTACTTGTTTCAAATGTAAACATCAGGACATTTCTGTAGAGTATGCAAAATGGGCCAGAGATCTCTGTTCAAAAATACTGTAAATTGCGTGGATAGATGCAGAATGCCAGGTGGAGAGGACAATTCTGTGGTAACCGATGATGAGGAAGTTGATGTATTGGTCGTGGAGGATGCATGTTCTGTCAACATGTGCACGTACCATCCCCCAGAGTGTGTGGTTAAGTTGAATGGAAAGGAAGTACATGCATGGGCCGATTCTTGTTTGCCATTTACCCTAATTGATGTACACACATGGAAGAGCATACAAACTGAAGAATCAATTCCGGCTGACATTGAACCGGAGGGATATGGTGGCCAGAAGTTTTGGGATACTTTAGGTCTAAGTTGCAGTTTCAGGATAGGGAAGCCAAAGGCAAAGTATATGTTCTACAAAAGGGGTGATCCTTATTGGGATGGAAGGAGCAGCATGAATTAGGAATAGTGTTAGACCCTAATCATCCTAATCAGGTTTTGTTGATACAATCACCCTCAGAAACTAACTGGGTTATTATGTTTCCTAAACTGTTCAGGAAGGAGTTAGGATGTTTGACAAGGTTTGAGCATTGCATCGTGTTGAAAGAAGGAGCCGTACCCAAGGTGCACAAAGTGCGAAATGTGCCCTTGGCATTGGGAGCATCACTGAAAGAAGAATTTGCGAGACTGTGCAAGAAGGGTGTGATCGAACCGATTGAGGCTTCGGAATGGTTGAGTCCGATTGTAATTGCTAGGAAGCCCAATGGGAAAATTTGCATGTGTGTTGACCTCAGAGACCTGAATAGTTCCATTTGGGTGGATCGCCATCCCCTTCTGAGAGTCAACGAGATGCTGGCTAGCGTTAAAGGGGGAAAATATTTCACCACCTTAGATTTGTCTAGTGCTTGCCATCAGGTGCGATTAGAGAAAGATTCTAGGCATTTGACGTCTTTTATAGCACCTGAGGGTGGATATAGGTTTATTTGCATGCAAGGTGTACTAAAGAATTTGTCCAATGTCTTAGTATTCCAAGACGATGTATTGGTGTGGGGTGAGGACAAGGACCGGCACAACGTATTGTTAAAAGAGGTTTTGTACAAAATGGAAGTGGCTGGTCTCACCATTGGATTGGAAAAGTGCAAGTTTTGCACCAAGGAAGTGGAGTATCTGGGCCACACCTTGTCACAGGATGAAGTAAAACCCAAACTCAATCCTTCTCCTCTGGATAAGGATCATTTGAGGTCCTTTTTAGGGCTAGCTGAGTATTATGCCAAGTTTGTGCACCCTTTCTCTGATAAGGTGCATGCACTAAGAGCCATCATGAAGAAGGGTGTCAGTTTTCAGTGGTCATAGATGTGTAAACTCTCGTTTGATAACCTCAAAAAGGCCATAGTGGGCGCAGTGGCACTCAAGTCATTTGATCCCAAGGATAGGACCATTATTGTGACAGATGCCAACAACCATGGTGTAGGGGCTGTTTTGATGCAAATTCAGGACAAGAAGGAGACAGTGGTAGCTTTTGTATCACGCACGTTGAAGGATGCAGAAGGTTCTTATTCTACGGTGGAGAAAGAGGCCCTTGCCTGTTGGTGGGGTGTGCAGCATTTTCGAAAGTTTTTGTGGGGGTTGGAGTTTGAGCTGCGCACTGACTACAAACCCCTTGTGGATCTATTCACGACAACCGGTGCTGGGAGGGCTATTCCTCACATTGCAAAATGGCTATATTGGTTACAGGAATATTTGTTCACTGTTAAGTATGTCCCTGGTACAAATAACGTTAACGTGGACTGTCTATCCAGATTACCGTTATCCTGTAATGAGGAGATTGAGGAGAATGAATGGATGGTGGCTGTGGTGTCGGATTTCGGGGGTGCCATCAAGGAGGATGAGTGGATAAAAATGGTGTCAGAGGATGTTGTCCTAACTAAGCTTGTTAAGGCCTTACCCATTGAATGGGGTTGGAAGAAACATGTGGAGTTGGAGCCCTATAAGAATGTGTGGGGGGAGTTATCCGTGGATAGTGGCATTGTCAGAAGAGATGTGCCCTTAGTTGTGTCTGAGGGACTCAGGGTGAGAGTGATGAATTTGTTACACTAGGGCCATGGAGGAATATCCGCCCTGAAAAGAAAGGCTAGGGTAGATTTTTGGTGGCCTGGGATGGACAAACACCTGGAGAGACACATGCGGAACTGCATTTCATGTGCTTGCAGTGATAAATCTCACGTGGTGCAAGAGACTAGGATTAATCCGGTAACCCTGCCCATGCGACCTTGGCATAGGGTTACCATGGACATTTGTGGTCCGTTTGAAGGTTTGGGTGTCTGTGAGAAGTATGCCATTGTTATGATGGACTATTTTTCTAAATGGCCTGAGGTAGGATTTGTAAAGGAAGTGAAAAGCTAATAATGTAATTGTATTTTGTGAAGACATTTTTCGTCGAGAAGGTTGCTCAGCTGAAATTATGACGGACAGTGGCCCACAATTCACATCTGAAGAATTAGGCGAGTTCCTTAAGGAGTGGGGAATCGGGCACTGCAAAACCCCTGTGTATCATCCTAGAGGTAATGGTTTGATTGAGAGTTTCAACCGCGTTTTGGGGGAAAGCATTGAGTTGGCCTTAGCAAGTAACCTTTGTTGGAGAAGACAAGTGAAGGAGATTCTATGGAATTATCGGGTCACTCAGCATACTGTAACGGGGGAAACTCCATTTTGTCTTCTTAAGGGAAGGGTGCCATGTACTGTGGTAGTCCCAGCCTGGATGGCTAGGTCTGGGCCACGTTGTGTGGATTTTGCCAAATTGCGTGAGAAAGTTGACGATTATCAAACAAGGTATAAAGAACGTCACAATGAGAAAGTTAAGATGGGTGAAAAGATGTTTGCAAGTGGGACCTGGGTCAGGGCAAATGTCGACAACCTCAAAAGGAAGGGTAGTTCTAAGTTTTCCCCAGCAAGGAGGGTGGTGGAGGTTCTGGGAAACAATATCAAGTTGTCTGATGGCAAATGGTGGAACTCCCGGAAATTGGCTATGTGCAGTGAAGTGGAGAAAAACGAATGGATGAGAAAGGAAGGGGTCAGGGACCAGAATCATGATTTGTGCAGGAGAGAACCCAGCACACGTATCAGAGCCAGACCACAGGGATTGTCTGACTATGTGTGTTATTAATATCTACTCGAGTATATAGGATATGTTATTCCTTACTATCGTTATCTGATGTGTTGTCCTTTTCCTTTTTGTTGTTATTCTAATGTAAAGAAGGAAGATGTGTTATGTCTCTTTATGTATTCTTGGAACATGGTGGCTGTGTTCCACTTCCAGAATCTGGAGTTGTCAGATTCAAGGAAGCTGGGGGTTCAGCAGCCGTGGACCTTGACAACCGGGGGCCGTTTGCCTACTCTAATAAAGAAGCTGTTAATCCTTACATGGAGTTTGGTCTTCTTAAAACTTTCCTTCATGAGTTGCCCCCTCTCTCAGTGTCACACATAACCGCATCATTACATATTCTATAAGAACAAAATAGCAAATCCGTTTTAATTGTTTACAGTCCGCCTCCACATTTCTACATGTCTATGTGAAAGCACATTTTTTGTGAAGTCTCTGGCTTGAGAGCCTCAAATGGCCTTGTGTGGGCTACTGCTACCTCATGTTGAGCGTGCACACTGGTTACTCATAAGTCTTAGGCCTTCATTGCTCCTTAGACAGAAGAGGGCAAGATATTTATAGTAACTGGTAAGTATCTGTACTCCAGGTTAGGTATTTATCACATGTGTTAAATGCCTCCTATTTCAAGTTTTTAGGTCTCGCGCCTAGCGTTGCAGTGCGCAACCCTGCTCGCGCAGTGCGAGACCTCTAGAATGTGCTTCTGAAAACGACCCACACGCTCGTGCGTGTGGTTTTGTTTTCAGAAGCCCTCATTGGCTGTAGCGTGCGTTGTTTTTGAAAAAACGGCACGCGATTGGGCAAAGGCGGGTGCATGTCCCGCCTTTGCCGCGCCCATTCCCGACCGTGGCCAGAACGCGCAGCAGCGCGCGTTCGTCTCGCTTTGCTGCCGCGCTCTCTAGCCCCCGCTCCGCTGTGGTGCGCGCGCACCACTGGTTTCTCTTCCCAGCGTCCGCACACCACTCGTGGGACGCTGTTCTTTAATTTATGTACAGATTGTCTCCCTCTGCCTTGTTTGCCCGCCCCCTCCGCTTCCGAGATCGCTGCTTTTTTTCTCTCCACCCGCAGGTTGTAGCGAGGCTCCTAAGCAGGAGGTATGGGAAGCAGCAGTGGCAACATGACGTTTCTGGCTCTCCAAACTTAGCCAGACCTAAAGGGAAAGGAGCGCAAGCAGGCCCGAGATGCCCAAGGAGGTGAACTGTGTGCAATGAGAGGTGGGTGGTGCTGCTTGCTTCAGCGCAGCGCTGCCACTTGCAGTTCGTGGGACGCTGTTCTTTAATTTATGTTAGGCGTATTTCCTGTGCCTTGTTTTCCCACCCCCAACACCCTTCTAAAATCGCTGTCCGGACGCTGTTCTTCAATTTATGTTCGGATTGTCTCCCTGTGCCTTGTTTGCCCGCCCCCTCCGCTGCTCCTTGCCTCTACGTTTAAAGATAACATTAAACAAATGAAATCAAACTAGCATAAGCCAGGCGCTTGTGTTTGTGTGTGGTCCACTGTGTCAATTCAAAGGTGTATGCTAGGACAAGTAGTATTCCCATTGGACACTGGGCTGAGGGTTGCAGCACGATATTCATTATGCTCCGTTCCTGTTTAATCATCACATTTGCTGGGACCGATGTCGCTCCGAGCTCCGTTGCTGTTTTTGAGGACTTCACCCATGCGCTAGTGTGTTTCAGGTTTGTGCGAGATGTCTGCTCAGTTTTCTTTGTGCTGTGGAGCACCTTACACACATGGGCAAAATTGAACATTTTGTATGGACCCCCACCTGCACAAACTTAAAAAAAAAAAAAATTGAGCTTTCACACATGTCAGACGGTCTGGCACAAAGTGCGTTTTATTTGTGGGCGCTACTTCTGTTTTTTTATACGAGCACCAATTCCAGCATACTCCAGAAGCCCCGTCTGCACTTCTGACTTGTGTTTCATTTTGAGGGTGGTACTTACAGGAATATTTTACTCGGCGAGTTTATAAGGTGCATTGTAAATCCCGAGGAGCACTTTGGAATTCAGCGGTGGGTGCGACATCTGGGTGGTGGTGAGCAGCCCCTCGTTGGGCCAAAAGGTAGCATGGGCCCCGCTCCCATCGGTTAATCGGCAAATGAGACTCCTTTCACACCCTTTTTTCGTTTGGTGAAAGGTCGTCCCTACTTTCTACTAACAAGCCAGCCTCCACTCGCAAGCATACTATTATTATTCAGATGCATTGCTCCTATGTTTGTACTTGCATCATTAGTGTGCTGACTGCTGTTAATCCAATTCTCTTTCCCGTCCAAGTACTTATGTTCCCTCCTTCTCGGTCAACCTTCATCCTCGATCCAATGGAACACTTTGATACTATGTGGAAGACAAAATGGTGAGTCTGCCGTTTATGGTCATGCATATATGGGATAATGAGTGGGTTATATGAGATGGCATAATTTTGTTGTGACATTTCTGGAAAAGTATGTGAAATTATGTTAGGGAAGCCCTGGTGTAAAAAAGTTAAGGGCAGGACTTTGGATCGAGCAGAAAAGCTCTATCAAGCATGGGCAAAAATTAAATGTAATGTGAACACAGGGTGCGTGCTCTCTTGCGTGGATACAATGACATCACGCCATACCATCTATGGTCATTAAGAGTTTTAAGAGATCCCAAATTTGATGAGATTTGTCCCATGTCACCAGTACACCAGTTTTCCATTTCTGGACTTTGCTTTTACAGATAGTTTTACAATTTTATTGTTATCACATGTGTTAATACAATTGGCTCAATTAAAATGCATCAAGACTACAACCCCTAGACTGCACAGATTTATCAAATTAAAGCCCAGCAATGGAACAGTGGTCCCAATGACATGGAGCCAATTTGTCGGCCTATTATAGCTACTTCGGTTTGATAGTGTATGTTTTATCGTCTTTACCTCGTAGTTACACATCCTGTAAACTATATTACACATTTATGCCGTCAATGAAATCTCAAGCCGCTCTGGCTTGGAAAGTTCATAAGATCCGGTTTGATGACTGAAAGCACGTTGCATTTCCGTCATGATTTAAAACAATTCACTTTCCTCTTTGCGTTAAGAAGGTGTTTCTCTTTAAAACAAAATTACCCTCCTGTGGCTAGACTGTACAAATGGTGGCCAACCTCTTGTGTACTGCGGACATGCAGAGCAGCTCATACTCCTACCTTTCTTACAGCCTTCAACACTGTGGTATTGACTTAGGTGCTGGTGACACGACAATACAACCATGATTCAACCAGCCCACTGTATAACGCAACATATTTACACTCCACATAATACCACTCAACAACACAATTAAACTCGACCTAATTACACTCTACTCGATACCACATAAATCTACTCATGCCACATAATACACTCCGCACCATGTCACATAATTCCACTCAACATAATTTCACTCAATGCCACACAGTTCCGTGCCACACAATTCAACTCCACAAAATGCCATTCCACACCACATAATTCCACACCAAACCACATAATTCAACTACACAACACAATTCCACTACACGCCACATATACGCAATTCACAACACAGAGTTCCACATCGTGCCACATAATTCCACTCTACTACATGCCACTACACGACACACAATACCACTCCACATAATTATGCTCCATGCACACAATCCCTGTACACTCAATGCCACATAATTCCTATCCACATAATTCCACTGCACGCCATGCCACATCATTTAAGTACACAACTCCACTCAACACCACACCATTCCACGCTACACAATTCCACAACAAACCATTCCAATCCAAAGTACATAATTCCAATCCACACCACATGCATCCATTCCACCTCATAACACATGGCTAAAACACATTGACAATAGCTTAAAACTATATGATTGTATATGTATAACTTTGCCTTAGATATTTTATGTTAACCCTGTTACAGGCTTGTGTTTTCTTTTTCGCTTTAAAAAAAAAAAAAATCAATAAAGTATTTTGAAATTTAAAAAAAGAAAAAATGATTTATAAGTTGAATGACAATTTACATCTTTTTGATCATATATGGGGTCCTTTTATACATTTAAGATGATAATTGACTGTATAATGCATATTTACTATTCATAGGTTCTCCATTGATTTTCATATATTGTATGCATGACAGTTTTTGTTGTACGAAACACTTCATCATCTTCCTGTTGTATTGATTTATCATAATCAAGGTATTGTACTATTTCTTGATTATTATTTTATTATTTTTTTGGTATTAATTCTTTTTGTGATCAATGTCATTGCCCACATCTAATATTGTTTAACTGGTGTTTCTTTTGTTGATCATTGCATGTTTAATTTTGGAAAAAATATTAATAAAGAATTGAGAGAAAAAAAAAAAAGAGATAAGCGAGCCACAGAAAGCTCGAGCTAGGCTTGAGCCTGAAGCTTGCCTCTGACTTAGCTCAAAGTCGTGTTGGAACGTCAAGGCCATAAAGAGCTAAGCTTTCATGTGGCTACTGCCTGCCACCCTCCTTCTACCAAGGATGTGGCATTACTACCAGAGCTGCTGACTTTGGAACTGGGAATCAGGTTTGAGTCTCGGCACTATCCCAACATCCTGTGATTCTGGGCAAGTCACTTAATCTCCCCATGCCTATAAACAATTAATAGGACCTTGTGTACTTTAACTGGTCATATTTAAAAATTACTTTTTAAAAGTACTTCTCAGTGCATTGCTATAATGTAATGTATTAATGTCAAAACTTAATAACACTCTACTCAATGCAACATAAATACACTCCATATAATACCACTCAGTGCCACATAATTACATGCCACATATTCACACTCTACTCAATGCAACATAAATACACTTCACATAATACCACACAGTGCCACATAATTATATGCTACATAATTACACTGCACTTAATGCAACATACACTCCAAATACCACTCAGTGCCACATAATTATATACTACATAATTACACTGTACTCAATGCAACATACACTCCAAATAATACCACTCAGTGCCACATAATTACACGCCACATAATTACACTCTACTGAATGCAACATACACTCCACACAATACCACTCAGTGCCACATAATTATATGCTACATAATTACACTGCACTCAATGCAACATACACTCCAAATACCACTCAGTGCCACATAATTATATGCTACATAATTACACTGCACTCAATGCAACATACACTCCAAATAATACCACTCAGTGCCACATAATTACACGCCACATAATTACAGTCTACTCAATGCAACATATATACACTCCACATAATACCACTCAGTACCACATAATCACACGTCACAATTACACTCTATTCAATGCAACATAAATACACTCCACATAATACCACTCAGTGCCACATAATTACACACCACATAATTACACTGTACTAAATGCAAAATAAATGCACTCCACATAATACCACTCAATGTGACATAGTTACAAGCCACATAATTACACTCTACTCAATGCAACATAAATACACTCCACATATTACCACTCAGTGCCACATAATTACACGCCACATAATAACACTCTACTCAATACAACATAAATACACTCCATATAATACCACTCAGTGCCACATAATTACATAACACATATTTACACTCTACTCAATGCAACATAAATAGACTCAACATAATACCACTCAGTACCACATAATTACACGTCACATAATTACACTGTATTCAATGCAACATAAATACACTCCACATAATACCACCGTGGCACATAATTAGACGCCACATAATTCCACTCTACTCAATGCAACATAAATACACTCCACAAAATACCACTCAGTGCGACATAGCTTCACGCCACATAATTACACTCTACTAAATGCAACATAAATACACTCCACATACCACTCAGTAACACATAATTACATGCCACATAATTACTCTCGACTCAATGCAACATAAATACACTCCACATAATACCACTCAGTGCCACATAATTACACGCCACATAATTGCACTGTACTCAATGCAACATAAATACATGCCACATAAATGCACTCTATACCACATACCACCAATCAACATAAATGCACTCCACACCATGCCACAATTTCACTAAGCATAATTTCACTCACCACCACAGTTCCAGGCCACACAATTCAACTCCACACATTTCCAATACACACCGCATAATTACACACCAAACAACATATTTCAACTCCACAATCCACAACGTACCTCCAATCCACACCATATAGTGTCACCACCTGAGCACCAAACATCATTCACCACCACCATTTTGCATCAGAGCACCACCTAAGCATCACGTCAATCTGGCCTTGGAATCTGGCATCTGTTGATTCTCCCCTAGTGTCCGTCCGCTGCTCGTGTTCTAATTAAATTACTGTTTTCCAACCTCCACTCCCCCGTTATTTATGTCCCGCTCCCCCATAACAAAAAAAATTATAACAAACAAGCATGAGAACAGGCAGGAAGAAGTTGCCAGCAGTGCAAGTACAAAAAAACTAGAAGACATTTTTTATGTTAAAATCTTTTTTTAATCAGGTTTTTCAGTTGTATATAATGTCGTCTTCGTTTATATAAAGGTAACAAGAATGCTTAACACTTTTTATTATAACTTTTCAACATAATGCACAGCAGCCACAATGCTCTACAACATAGCCAAAAGTTCTGGCTAAACACAGAATTTTAAAAGTCGCTGCTTGTTGTAATGAGTCAGTTAAGCCAGCCTCCTGAGACTTCTCAAGTATCCTACTCCCTTAGAGTTTTCTGCGGTATGAATGTTTTGCTTAGTGGCAACTCATGTTAGTGCCTGGCTCTGATCCCTCACTGCCGATAATAATGAAATGAATTTGTGATATATATATATATATATATATATATATATATATATATATTTATTTTTGTGTTTTCAGAGTTTTTGTTGCATGATGCACTTGAAGGTATTTAAGCGCTTTATTTGAGCAGCAGTTACTTTACACAAGGACACATTATATTTTTGGGTTGGCATGGGGGGATTAAGTGATTTGCTCAGAATCACAGGATTTTGAGCCGACGCCGAGATTCGAACCTGATTCCTCAGCTCCAAAGTTGGCAGCTTTGGTCATTACGCAACATCCAAGCCAGTCCACTTTTACGCTGGTCCTTGCTTTCTTCAGCTGTCTGACAAAGGGCGCTTTATGCACAACTGTGTAGCAAGGATGCATGTTCCTGCTGTGTGAGGTGTCTGTATCTAAACTAACACGAGCCACGTCTTAAAGAAAGGGGCATGGCCCACATTAAAGTGAAAGCGTGGCATGGGGCGCTTTTACAAAAAATAAACATGTTTGTTAATTTGACAAACAAATGTTTTTTTCTTGTAACAGCCCCCCATACCGTGCTTTCACTTTAATGGCGGGAGCGCACCTTTCTTTACATGAGCTAAAGAAAGGGACATGGCCGCCATTAAAGTCAAAGTGCGGCATGAGGGGCTTTACAAACAAGCATTTGGAATGCAATAGGTCTCACATTTGCGAGAGTTTAAGGTATTAGCATTGTAAATGACAATGCCTTTTATTTATGTATGAAAAACCAAAACAGAAAGAAAGGCATTGTCATTTACAATACTAAAAGCTCAAATTTGCATAAATGCGAGACCTATTGCATTGCAAATGCTTGTTTAACTTGCAAATGAGGCATAACATGTGGATTGGTGCTCAGCACATCACATTCTGCATGTTTAGCCCTTTAATGGCCCTTTTCTCCTAAAGATTATGGCAGGTTTGACATACCAAAATCTATCAGGAGAAAACTTATCAGACAACTTGTAATTCTGATCGCTGTCCAGGCGAGTCTGCAGAGGAATGGGAATTTAGCGCTAAATTTATCATTAAAGCCTAAATATTCAACCACCGAAACCTTTCATTGTTATGTTATTGAGCTATGCTGCCAATTTCTAACAGCTTTCACGCATTTCGATGTGTCAGGCACTGGACATATTGCCTAATGCCAATATCTCTTTCAATGCACATGGACACAAACATTGTCTTCTGGCTCAGAACTGCCATGTGTCAATTCTCTCTTGGGCTCCAGCACTCCGAGCTGTGCCTGTGTAAAACTGACTCTCTATGAGGCCTGGCAACTTAATCTACAGGAGCTCCTCACTGTACCTAGCAGAGGACGATGAAAAACCTCTCTTTAACTTTAGAAAGCATAATATCACATCCCCTCTCTCCTATATGGGGTGAGAATTTACGAATCGTTGCACCTCTTGTGGAGTACGCGGTTATCATTCTATCGGAGGATTCAGAGTTTGTCGCACTTGTCTCATCTTCAAGTTACAGGAAATTCTGATGCTCTCTGAAGTGCCGAAAGCTTTTGTTTGCAACTTAAATTAATTTTCATCCACTAAAAGGGATTCTTCATTTGGTCTGCTATCTATGCCCGATAAGTCCCTTCTCTGACTTGCCTCTTCTCCATATGATAATTGTCTGTCCTCATGGTGCCCCTCATATTGGGATATTTCTATGGAGGGTCTACATCAAAGTCATTATTTGTAGGATTCCTGAACTCAGGGGCATCTATCCACTCTGTCTGAGATAAGAAGAAAGTGTAGTAATGCTAATTAAGGTGTTGCCTACTTTGAGTCACTGACTAACAAGGGAGGAGGCACCTTCGCTACTAATGAACCAGGAGTTCTGTTTCTAACTCCCAGTACACCCTGTATCTGGCGTTTACCATATTTGTCTGGCAGAAAATCAGTTTTTATAGGCGAGCATCCATCGTGAATATTGTCTAATATCATCTGGGCATCGTAAACTTTCCTTTTAAATTTTCTTAATGCCAGACTCATAAACATTTGCTCTAGTGACATGTATGTTTCTTTTAACTTATACAGCCTTACTTGAGAAGGATGTCATTGTCAGCATTGTCTCATTGTGCACTTTCCATTCCTGGAGCTTATCGGGGTATGACTCCTACGTCACGTGCACAGAAGACAACTCCCAGGGGCTGTGCAGTATCAGGCGTCTTGATGATGGTCGGTAACAGTGCTTCCCCATCACAGGCATTCCTTGTGCCTTGTTCCCAGCAGATAGATGTATATTCTCTTAAAAGTCACTCGCCCCTGTTTACAGCTCATCACGTGCACGAGGGAATCAGCTCAAACTGCATCAGCATGAAGGCCATTTACACACATTCACATTCAGATATACATCCATCTGAGCACAACACACAAGACCCATCCATATGTACACACATCCATACACACACAAGCATACACATATACCTCATACACAGTGACCTTTAACCCACCCATACACACCAACTCACTATCAAACATCCCTGTACAAATGGCCATCAATCCACAGACCTTATTCTATCACATGTAATCTCGGCCCACATTCTCCATTCATCTACACATCCATCTGTCCACACAGATTCAGCATTCATCAAAATATAAATTCAGCCTCCCACTCACCCAACTGTCACCACCATCCACTTCTCCATCCATTTGCCCATATATCGATGCAGCCATTGACCCCCTCCACACACACAACACAACACGACATATGTATTTGGAAGCGAACATTCACCCTTTGGGCATATTGCTGCTGAAATAACAGATCGTTATTCACAACCATCCACACTTCACCGTTTTACTTGCACAACCATCCTTGCACTCACCAATCCACACACCTGTACTGAAATATACGGATCAAATAGGCAAGGGTGTTTGCTGTGGGCTGTGTTGTTCCTGCTATCTGAGAGAGGAGGCTTCAAAAATACATCCTGAGTTTTACCTGTTCTGGTCTGTGACAGCAGGAAGCTTGTACTGCTGCTGGAGTGCCAGAGAGAGAAGCTTGCACTGAGTTTACTGCGATGCATCTGTTCCCTGAAGGCGGGAAGCTTGAACTTCTGCCTATGCTGTACCTGTTCCATGAGAAATGGAGACCTGCACTGTTAATGCCCAGCTGTACCTTTTTGTCGGAGGGACATTCCTGTGAGGAGGAACGGGACTAGAGTGGATGACATAGTCCAGACTATCACACTGATGCCCTACGCTGAATGGCCTTATTTTTCCAAATAACTGCAAACCAATACCCCTAACCCTGTCCATTAACAATGTCTATTGGCCCCAGCCTTCCCTATCATTTTAGTTGGGTACACCTCCATGCTTGTTGGGAAATTTCGGACTCACACCCCCCTAACACTAGTAACTAAGCCACGCCCCCGGGAAGGTGTCTTCCTTTCCTGTCCATGTGGCAGAGTGCTGCTGTGCTACGTTGATGAGACACAAGCATTTTAGGAAGGCATTGCAGACCTGTAACCTAACAGCCGGAGGGGCTAGAAAGAAAGCCGCTGAGGTCAGGCGGAGGCTAGTCTGACTGACAGGACGTCCCTCCTCTCAGAGCAAACCATTGCAGGTAATGCACTTGTAATAGGGAGGATGGGATATGCGTCACGTTTGTGATGGAGTATCTCTCCTGCCAAGATCTGAATCAGGCCCTTAGTTTGGTACTCTAAGACATCACCCTCCCTGACCACCATCCGGTGACCATTGGCTGCCTTATGATGCTGACTCCACAGTCACTACAGAGAGCAATGAACACTGCCTACATATGGTTTATTAAGTGAGCTTAATCAACGTATTCTCTGACCCGCGCCTTTGTTTATAGGTCTCGGGATCAGCTCCCACTTTTGAAGCAGCCTTGGTTGGGTCTATCCCCCTTTCAGACTTTGGTGCAATCTATAAGAAGCATCATCTCACTTCATCTCACTCAGGTTGTTGGACACTCTCTTGACCTGATTCCATCATGGACACTTATACAGTCCCCTTCCCTGGACTGGTCATTTTGCTCTCTTTTTTTGACTGGAAACTTGCAAGCAATACCCCTATCGCCACAGGAACATCACTTTTAACTAAGCCCGGGCGGGTAACTACGCTCCGCCAGCGTAGTTTACGTAGTTTTGCCTACTCCGCGTTCCGTTGCGAATGCGGAGTTTAGGCAAAACTACGACTCCGTGGCTGAGCGTAGTTAGCCAGCCGGGCCCTCCACCCTCCCAAAGGGAGGACGCGCAAGACGTACAACGTAGGGGTTATCTAAGAAGAAGGACGGCGAGGACGAGGAAGGAGAGCGGCCATGGTGAGGAGGAGGCAGCCACGGCAGGTAAGTGCCTTTTTAATCACTTTATAATTATTTTTGGAGGGCGCGGAGCGAAGTTCCACGGAGTTGTTTTCCAACTCCGTGGAACTTCACATAGAGGCACTACGCCTGCTCTGCCCAGGGTTACTATTAACAACGTTCCTGTGGCAATAGGGGCTTCACCTTATTTACAAGGTGGCGTTAAGCCACTTAACATAGCTTAATGCCGCCTTGTAAATAAGGCCCCCTTTCACGCTATACTTAGCGTGAAAGGGGTGCGCAATGGGTGTTGCGGTGGGCTTTCCACCGCAACACCCACTGATTTTCACGCTGTCCTCTATTTAAGAGGGTGGCGTAAATACGAGGCAGCGCCAAAATTAAGACCAAGGAAAACCTAGTCTTAACGTGGCGAAACGAGGAGAATTTTTTATTTCTCCTAGTTTTTGCTGTTTCTATGTGTGCTGCATTGTGCAGCACACATAGAAACAACAAAACGCCATGAATAAGTCTTTATGTGCAGGAAGGTGTCCCTTCCTGCACATAAACAATCATTCAAAAATTAAGTTTTCAACTTCTTTGTGTGCTGCACAATGCAGCACACAAGGAAGTTTCAAATCGCCATTAGTGATTGTTAATGTGCAGGAAGGGACACCTTTCTGCACATAAACAATCATTCGCTCAACGCAGGCACCCTTGCACTATGGTGCTAGGTTGCCTGCGTTGGCTCTAGGCAGCTTAATTTAGCACCATCACTAGGGAAAATGCATGGATGTGCCATACCTTTGTAAATACGGCTCATCCCTGAGGTTTCGGAATGCCGGAGTGTGGCGTTAGCATTTTGTGCTTAACGCCACGCTCCACTATAGCGTAAAAGCGTGCCTTATTTACAAAGCGGCGTTAAGCCATGTTAAGTGGCTTAACACCGCCTTGTAAATAATGCAAAGCCCCTATCGTCACAGAAACGTCATTAAAAGTGACGTTCCTGTGTCGATAGGGGCTTGCAAATATGCCCCTTAGAGTTTTAAGGTTCCTTGACTTGCGAGGGAACAATCTTGACAAACACTGGAGTAGGGTGTTACTTTCCCTTCCCCTACTTTTTTCTCAGTCGAGGGGGCTCAATGTAAGTCCCCTCTCTCTTGCCTAGTTGTGGACGGTGTACCTTTGCATCCCTAAGTTACCCAAGGGTGAAAGGGAGCTACACTTGAGAGACCACATGATAGCTCTGAGATGTCAGTCAGAAAAATTAGGTTGAATGAGGGTGGGGCAAGTGAGTGCTGGTGTTCATAATCTGCCAACAGGGTAAAGGGACAGCCATCAGTTTTTAGCTCCCAGTTTTTAGCTCCCAGTAGGACTGTAACAGCTTTCGCCTCTCCAGGTCTTTCTTCACCCTCGTTTTTTTCTGAGGATGAAGGAGAGCTGTGATAGCTTGCCCCTGGCCCTTGGGCAATGTGAGGGGACCCTACATTGAATACCCTTTGTGATGATGGGATTGTGCAGGATGAAGCTACACTTCCATTATGCAAAGGGGGGTGATGAATGTTAGCCCCTCTTGCACTTGGTAAAATGAGGGGTGCAAGGAATATCCATAGCACCCTCCATCCATGGGCAAGGTGTTGTTGTTGGGGCAATTTCCCCTCCTTTTGCTCTTACCCTTGTTCAATAAGGGAGCTGTTACAAGACCCACCTCCTTTAGGAAAGACGGGGGAGGCTTCCATTGAGACCCTTAGCATTGGGCATGGCAAGGGAGTGGCATACGCAAAAGCCCACCTCTTCACTTGGGTAATGTATGGGGTATTAGAGGTTATCAGTCACACTCGGCAATACAAGGAGGTTAATGGGGCAAACAGGCACCCCCACCCTAGAGCAAGGGGTATTAGACAAATGCCCCCACCTGCTCTGGCCTGACATAATGGGGCATGGGACCTTGCCAAGGTACCCCAGTGTGCAGTTTTCATTCATCACCCTTAGGCAAAGCAGAGACATGGTCAACTCATCCTGGCCCTTACAGGAGAACAAGTGAATGACACACCATGCTCTTGGGCAAGGCTTGAGCAACATTAAAAAGAGACCAGGCCAAGCAGACCAACTATCTCTCCTCTGCCTCTTTGCAAGGCTGAGGAGGGTTGATTTCTGACATACCCACTTTAGAAGGCGTGGATGTATTTGTTACAACCCCTGGTCCTGGCCATGCTAGGGAAGGTGGGTGAAGGCCTCTTTTTGTATGATCTCTCCCTGCTCTGTATGACTGCCCAGGGAAAGATCTGCATAACTGATGGGGACCAAAGACCCTCACCTTAACTATCATGGAGTATATGCTCGCCCTCTGTCCTTCTTTGTGTTGTTTATTTTTGGTTTTTGTCCCAGTGTTCTCACACATTTAATGGGTTAGTGACTGTGACTCCCTAGTGTGCACATATTACATGAAAAATGCACATGTATAGTTGTTTCCATTGTTCATGAAGGATTATCTGTATTTTTCTGGAGATGTGGACCCTTACAGAAATATGCATAGTCTGATCGCGCGCCATGGACAGTCACATTTTTATTTCTAAGAAGCAGCATAACGAAGATTCACCAAACAAGAAAAGGCACTTACTGGAATATCTGACGTGTCATGAAAAAATGGTTGTCTATTATTCAACAGTTTGTACAAAGTTTTCTACTTACCTGTTCCCATGTGTAAAAATCACAAATTCTGTGACACACCACACGTGTTTTGAGCTGATTCAGCTCTTTGCATACCATTGACATGCTCAACAATTGCAGCTGAAAGCAGTTTTGCTCAGCTTACCGCGACCTGGGCACAGGGCCTGGGCAGAGACCAGCCCACCAGCTGCACACAGCTGCCGACCTTGTGCAGAGGGTATTGTGAGCTGGTAGAGGGATGGGAGCACAATAGAGCCTGGAGGCTATCTTGAACCCCCGGTGTGGACCGCTCCACGTCCTTTATATGTCCCCTCTACACGTTCCTCTGAATTTCCCCCAGAATCCACTATAGAGGAGAAAAAGGATCTGAAACCCCCCAAGAAGGATAACACTGCATAAAAAGCTAACCAGTCTCCTTTGCTGCAGAGGTCTCCTGTTGCAAGAAGCTATAATGATATGTGGAAAAGAGGCACCGACTATTTTAATGTGAAACTACATGTTCTCAGGAGCCAATAAAACCTCTTCAGTGGTCCACCAGGATCTGTGAATTTTTTGCAGCTCGTATGGCAGAAGCATACATGGATCGGGCACACCCTGGAACCGCAGTTCCGGTTCCTGGTACTACCGCTCTAACAATGCTCAAAACTTAGAAATTCTCAGATCCACTATTACATGTGTGTATTTTGTGTTGCCTTTTGGAAGGCCCTAGCCCAAACAATGTAAAACAATTTGTTTTCTAACAAAATACAACTTCAGTAAAATTATAGGGTTCTCTGCGACCTCATGAGAATTGCAAATCTGAGAAAGAGTCACAGCTTCATAGCATTGTTTCTATTGGAGGAGCTGTGGAGGATCTGCCAATCCAGGGGCGACAAAAAAGAATGGGGGTATCTCATTGGTTGGCACTCCACACTTTCCAAAATAACAGTCCACATCCTGTAGAAAGTGGAACCTCCATTAGAGTATACCCTTTTCTATTTGCTCCTTGTGAGTAAGAGAGGGATACTTCTGCTGTGACCAGTATGTCATCATAACAGGTTAGACAAAGCCGGGTGCAGCACTGTGCTCGATATCCGGAGACTTTTGACGATCTTGGAGGCCGATACTTATAGCAGAGAGACCACTGCGGTCTTTGCAGTGGACATAGAGAAGGCCTTTGATAGCCTCGAGTGGGACTTCCTGCACGCAGTAATGGAGCGCTTCCAATTGGGGAAAGGATTTGTGGCATGGACCCGACTATTATACACAGATCCCAAATCTAGAGTTTGTACGGGCCAATACATGTCAGAGGGTTATGATGTTGGCCACGGAACTCAACAGGGCTGCCCCCTATCCCCACTGCTATTCATCCTGGCATTGGAACCGCTGGCCTGCTTGGCCAAGAAGGGGATCTGCTATTGGTGGATAGAGGTTGTGGGACAAACCCATCATATTGCCCTGTACGCGGACGACCTCCTTATATTTTTATGAGAGGAGATGACAGACCTGGAGGAAGCCAAGGGTTTACTGGAAAGATTTGGGGGCCTTTTACTGACTTACGGTGAACTGGCAAAAGTCGCACTTGTTTCTGACAACCAGTGATCGGGAGCCCCCAGAGGCATTGCCTTTGATACACTGGGAGCCTAGGTGCCTGGAATACTGGTGGAACACATATACCACTCACCGTGGGACTTGTTAGACGTGAATGTAGTGAAGGCAACAGAGCTCTTAGAACGAGAAGGAAGACACTCCCTCACTCTGTGGCAGGCAGAGTAGCCCTGATCAAGATGGCAACACTCCCCAGGTTGCTCTGCTTCTTTGTAACACTACCCGTATGGCCCCCCAGAGCATTATTTGAAGAGAAAGATTCCATTCTAATTGCTTTTCTGTGGGGAGCGGGGCACAGGAGGGTGGCATTCACCACATTGCAAAGGGGGGCCTTGCCATTCCCCGTTTTCGAATCATATTATCTCGCTGTACAACTGCAGTGGTTGATGCAGTAGACTGCAGGCAGCCAAAGGGTACTTGCCGGCTACTGTACCTGAACCTCGAGTTCGGTCGTAGATCGTACTGCGCCTGCTATAACCGCAGGAGTGGGACACTTCTGAATTTTAGTTCTGCAGCGGAGCTGGATTAGGTGTTTACAACGGGCGAAAGTGCAGAAGCCATACTCGACTGGTGTGCCCCTTACTCTGGTGTAGAGGCTCCCTCATGGGGGGCACTGGAGCGGCCTTACAGACTAAGCAGAAGCGGGAATCACCAGGGTGGGGGATCTATACCAGGAGGGAACGATCCTCCCTTTTGAAGACTTTAGAGAGCTCTGTGATGTGCCAGAGGGCCTCTTCTTACTCCATGCAGCGGTGACCAAGGCGGTTTGTAGTCATTGGGGAGCGGGTCGGGAAGAACCCCCAGCCATGGGGGATGACAGTACTTGGTCACTGCATCGGGCACATACAAAGCGGTCACATGCTTATGGAGAGCGATACGGGGAGACACACACAAATCGCTCACTCCCCTTCAGATTAGGTGGGGGGAAGATTTAGTACTTCCACTGCCCGATAAAGATTGGACGGACATACTGGGCAGGATCCCTAAGGTGTCCCGCAATGCCCGCTCTAAATTTATCAACTTCTATATGCGCACAGGGAGTATCTCACTCTTGGGAAACTCATAAGACACTTCAATGTAGCCGGGGCCGCATGCCTGAGATGCAGAGAGGAAAGGTTGGAATTCCTACACATGATGTGGAGTAGCCCGGTGCTCACTGAGTACTGGAATAGAGTGACCGGAGAAGTGGCTATTATCAGATCCAAAGAAATACCCTGCACACCAGGGCACTGCCTTCTAAGCTGGTTCCCTCATACAGCTAAGAATAAAGCGACCAGCAGATTTCAAGATTTAGCGTACTTCCTAGTGAAATAGGGAAATCACACGAAATTGGAAAACACCAGGAGGTCACAGGGTGGTCACATGGCGTAGGGAGCTGGAACACTGGGCTGGCTGTGAGGGTGCAGTTGTCCTCAGAGATGCAAGAAGAGGGCAGGACTCACTAGAACTGGCCAGAGCTTGGGAGACGCTGGTGGATTACATGCATGGCATAAATACATCATCCGCGGAATCATCCCCAGCTGCCTCGCCGGAGAGATCTCAGAATGCTGTTACATGAGAAGAGATGCATGAGAAAATGTGGGAGAACTATCACTAAAGGGAAGAAGAAGGCAGACCATATGGGTATAGATGGCTCAGTATTGACTTTACAGATGTGGAGGGGCCTACCTATAGGGATTGAGGACCTACAATATCCGGGGACAACCCCACATGGACACGAAAGGGGGAGGAAGATGATGGGGGTGGGGGGATATGTTTGGTTGCTTGGAAGCATTGCATAATGAAGATTAGGAGAGATTTTCCGAACAACTAAATGTACCAATATTTGATTATCGAGGCAAACCCCAATAAAGTTTGTTTACAAAAAAAATACATGTTGGACAAAGCCAGGAAGGAGGAATATCCAGTCAAGGACAGTCCTAAGCTGGAATACAGCAATATGATGAAGTTTTAGAAGTGGCAACTGCAACAAGGGGTGGTGGTGCTTATAATTCAGGATGAGAATCACTAGTGTGGAAGTTTTCCACACACACCCCAGAGGGGAGAGGAAAGTGAACAACCAAGAGCTCTTTAGGTGACCAAGTCCTGCAGCATGACATCCTCGGAAGGCATTGTTCGGCACAAGTGGCTTGATTAAGCACCTCAGAGCCACGCACCCAAATGAGTGCACTTTAGTGGAAATGCAGAGGCAGGGACAGGAGGAAACTCTGCCAATCGAAATGACATGACCTAGCCAGAGGCCAGGCACTGTGCCGAACCATTGCTGCACACAGCCAAAGCCTATGGGTAACAGGTTTAGCTGCCCGGGGTGGGCTAGGTGCAGGGCCTGACTGCAGGGTGTCTGGACATCAGTCCAGCCCTGCTGTCACATCCTGTGCCCTTCCCCGATGGGCTGTTGACCCCGGCTTTGCATGGCTTTGCACAGCAGGGGTTAGCCACAAGGCCTGTGTTGCAGCCAAGCCTTGCACCCCACTTAATCTGTCGCTATCTCTATGATTTTGTGTTTCATAATTTATTTTTGTAGGTGCAGTGATGTCATCAGTGATGTTAGGCGATGTCATAAGTGATGGCATCAATGATTTCACTTGCGATGTCATGAATGATGTCATGTGTGAGGCCATATGTAGCACAAACGGGAGGAGCATGTTATGGTTTGTGCTACGCTGGCAAATTTCTGTAGTTTGTTGTGTTTGAGCTAGAACTATAATTCATTTTCTGTGTTGTCTCAGTTAAAGGTTAAAGTAACACTGTATTTAGGTATTTTAATAATATAAATACAAATGTTTAATGAACTAAAAATCACCGAAATTCACCATTTATAGTTTACTGAGCCAACGATAACTTGCACCCCGCCATGCACTGCTTATGACTTCACATATAACATCACTCACTGCTCACATCATAAAATCATTGTGACGCCGTCCTATAGGGTTTGTGAGCTTGAAGTAATTCAACACATTACAGGTGCGGACAAGCTTCTGTTCACGCTAATAGGAGTACCCACTTCAATACTTCATAGGACCCGCAAAGAGGTTGCCAGGTATAAATTTGCCTCTGTAAAGATACTTTCTTGCAGGCCCTATGGACTACACGCCATGGTTTAGTAAGATGCACTACAAAGGTTCAAGAGAAGAGCCCAGTGGGGGGTGTAGCTTGGGCAGCCATCATGGCGGCAGTTATAACTAGCGATCCGGCTCTATATTCCACCCAAATCTACGTACAAGGAGAAGCTACTGAGCCTGGAAGGGGAGAACTCCAGACATGGCCTGGGCCCGAGGTGCCACTTCTGGAACGGATCGGCAGACCGCTGATCTCTTTACTCTAGCTTGGCTGTCCCCAGTGTGGTGAGGCCTTCGGCACATGGCTGTGTCTCCTCTCCCCACCCATCGGAGCTGCATGGGTCAATCCCTGCATGGGGGGGGGCACTCCCCTGGAGCTGAGCTGACTGTCTGCTACAGCTCGGCGGCCCATAACGCCACAGGACTCTCAGGACGTGGCAACCTAGAATGGGACTGTTCGCCCCTTTCTCAGTTGCTCGGAGCCGGGCTGGTTGTGAATTCTACCTTTTGCTGGCTACTAGACCAGCATAAAGCAGCCCCCCTTGACCGTCAGGGCACGACCCGCCTAGCTGAATGTTGGTCTTGTTGTGTTAGGGGTGTCTCTGTCCCTCATCTCTGGCACCTGCTTCGTGTCGCCCTTGACATCCACCCCGGTTGAATGGCCCATCGGATCTTTGTTACACCTGATCCCATGGGGGTCCCAGTCAGAGGGGCACTGATTGGGCTGCTCCTGCTGCTCTGCCCCCTGCAGACTCGTGGCAGGGGTGGAAAAGGCAAGGAGGCCCGGTCCTCCCACAGGCCTTATTTTATGCTCGCCTGCTCCTGGCTCCCCTCAATGCTCTCTCCACCTGAGCGGATCACCACGGCTGCCCGGACCGTGACCACACCTCTCCACCACACTGTGCGGATGCCGGAGGGACAGCAAATCTCTTCCTCTCTCCTCTGAGATGTGTGAAAACCTTCCACACTATCAATTCGAACATTCGGGGCATGCATACTCCCTCCAAACGCTACAAAATACACAGTTACCTTAAGCGGCAGGGAGTCCATACAGCCCAACTCCAGGAGGACAATGCCGCCAGCATTGAGGGCTTTAGATTCAGAAGCGCTGGAGAGGTCAGGTATTTAAAATTAACGTCTCAACATATGCCTGGGGTACATTCATATGGGTGAGGGTGGAAGTCCCCCTCAGGGTGGTATCGCAGGATTGGGACCCAGAGGGCCTATTCTATTCATCCTTCTAGAGGCTGTCCTCAATGACTCTCCTCTGCTACTGGGCAATATATATGCCCCCAGTACTGACCAACCATGATACTTCCACCGTCGCTTCTCCCACCTAGCCAGCCAGACACACATACCATGGTTACTCGGGGTGACTTTAATTGCATCTTTGACCCCATGCTAGACCGCTCCCACACTCCTCTTTCCAATACGCTGACCATCACGAATGCCCGGAGCTTGGTGGAATGGTCCACCAATGGTCCCTGGCAGATATTTGGCTCCACCATCATTCGGACACCCACCTTTACTCCCACTACTCACCAGTGCATGAGGTTACGTCCGCCTGAGCCACCTGGTTGGTTCCCTAGAGCTATGTACCTCCATGTCCTCACTGGACTACCTGGGCCGAGAACTGGCGAATCATAGCCCCTTGACTGCAGACATAAACCGGGGAGCAATCTCTCCCCTCCAACCCCACATGGCGATTACAACCCTCCACTCTCAAGAACCCCATCGTTAGAGACGTGGTCTCGGACAGCAATATAGAACATTTCAAATTCAACAAGGGCTCGGCTTCCTCACCTTCAGTGGAGGCATTAATGTGGTGGTCAGGGGCTTCTGGGGATTGGAAGACACTGCTCTGTGCCTTAGATACAAATGAGATGGAGTGTATCGGGTGAAAGCAGAATGTGGTCGAAGACCCCTCCTTGCATCCCTCACTCCTTCTACTCCGGGAAGCCCAACTTCTGGAACACTTGCGTTGCCTGGACTATGCGTCCTACACGGCCTGGGCACATTCGGAAGGCAACAAGTCCAGCTGCCTCTTGGCATGGTTGGTCAACAGTGACTGCTGACTCCCCCGGATTGTTTCAGTCTACGACCCCATGGGACCCTACTTTACTTCCAAAACGAGATTCATGGTGCCTTCACTGCGTATTATTTCACCCTCTACGCCCCCTCACTAGGCTCCTTGAGGCAGTGATATGGGATTACTTGATGGAGACACCTCTCCCTCAGCTCTCCCTAACAGGTGGACCTTGATGCCCCAATCACTGATCAGGAGGTCTGTGCAGTCATTGCGGGATTGGCGATGGGGAGGACCCCTGGGACGGATGGCCTCCCAGCGGAGTTCTATAAAACCTTAACTGGAAATCTGACTCCCAAGTTAACAAAACTATTTGAAACTGTTGCCAGAGAAGGCTTCCTTCCTGCCACCCTTCAAGAAGTGTCCCTGGTCACTTTGCTGAAACCTAGAAAGGAGCCAACCAACCTTACCTTCTACCAACCAATTGCCATGCTAAATATGGACTAAAAGATCATTAGAAGGATCTCGGCAGACCGTATCCAACAAGTACTCCCACACATCATTCACACTGACCAGAACAACTTTGTCCTTATTAGGAACACCTCCCTCAATCTCTGTCACCTTTACAGAATCATTGAGACCACACAAAGCTCTTTGGCCCGGGGCAGCTTCCCTGCCTGGACCCCCACAAAGCCTTTTATACCCTGCATTGGCACTTTTTATTTGGCATGGTTTGGCATCGGGCCCCGCCTTACTCCCCTTACCAGTGAAATCCGTCTACTCTATTCGGCTCCCATTGTCAGAATACGTTATGGGAAACAGCTCTCCAAATCCATGCCGGTAGGGAGGGGAACGAGACAGGGATGCCACCTGTCCCCCATCTCTTCGCTTTGGCAAAAGAACCCTTGACTGCCCGGGCTCAACAACAAGGCGGGGTTTGTGACATACCTCTTCCAAATACCACACACATCATTTTGCTGAATGCAGATAATGTTCTCTTTTATCTTTGCGACACCTGTGCCAACTATTCCCCAACGGCTGAGCGATTTCTCAGGTCTTCATGTCAATTGGCATGAATCCTGTGTGTTTCCCTTATCCTCGGCAGTGCAGCCAGTTCAATCCGTTGGGTGCCCACCTCTTTCAAATATCTTGATATCTAAATATTCCACATTACTTCGCACCCAGGTTATGTTATGTTATGTTAAAAACAGATTTCTAGAGCGCACAGCTACTCAATAGAGTGTCCCGGCGCTTAAGACAGAGAGGACCGAAATGCAGAGAGGAAAAGAAAAAAAGAAAAGAAGAAACTGAAGAGGACGGAAAATAATTATATTGTTTGTTGAAACAACCAGGTTTTCAATTGTTTCCTGAAGGCGAGCAGGTTAGTGACTTGCCTAAGTGGAAGAGGCAGCTTATTCCAAAGTCCAGCCGCTTGCACTTGAAAGGAGCGACCGCCTTTGCGGGCTCTAAGATATTTAGGAATGACCATGAGATGTTGATGAGCAGATCTAAGAGATCTGCCAGGTATATAGAAAGACACTCTTCTGGAAATATATTTTGCTCCTATACCGTGCAGGGCTTTAAAGGCTAGGACCAAAGCTTTGAAGCGGATTCTACTACGCACCGGTAACCAGTGCAGCTTCTTAAGGTGGCGAGAAATCCGATCTCTCGGCCCTAGACTCAGAACAGCCCTAGCTGCCGCATTCTGCACTACCTGCAGTTTGTTAAGTAAGAACTCCGGGAGGCCCAAATAAAGCACATTGGCATAGTCCAACCTTGAAATAATAAGGGCCTGGATAACCATTTTTCTATGCTCGGTCTGTAATAGAAATAAAAAGCTCCGGAGCATCTTCAGGAGACCAAAACAGGTTCCGACTACTGACTGAACCTGAGGTACCATAGAGAGGACGTCATCCATTTTTACTCCCAAGTTCTTTACAGTCCTGACCGTGGCCTGGGGAGGAGACATGTCTTGGGGCCACCATTGTTTCCAGACGTCCAACGGAGGGGAGCCAAAGAAAATGATTTCGGATTTGTCTGAATTACATTTCAGATGATTATGTTTAAACCAGGCAAAAGTTTCTTTTAGGCACTTGTTGATCTTCTCCCCGTTGAACTCCTCACCCTGCCTGCAAGTGAACAGCAGTTGAGTGTCATCAGCGTACGATATTAATGTGACCTCATTCTCTGCAGCCACTGTAGCTAGGGGGCCATGTACAGATTAAAAAGTACAGGGCTCAAAATCGAGCCCTGTGGCACTCCCACCCTCAAAGTCGGCACACTGGCCGAAAAGGGAGGTGACCAGACCTCCTGGTTTCTCCCCTCTAAAAAGGAAGCAAACCTCTTCAACACCGTGCCCTCGAATCCACCCTCCCTCAGTCTCTGCAGAAGGTGGTCATGGGGCACGGTGTCAAACGCCGCGGAGAGGTCCAAAAGGACCAAGACCGCCTTGCCACCTGCGTCCAAAGTCTCCTTGATGGATTCAGATACCTCCAATAATGCTGTCTCGGTACTAAGATTCTGCCTGAAACCAGACTGGCTAGAATGTAACAGATTGTTAGCCTCTGCAAAATTGCTGATCACTGAGTGGACGTATTTTTCAACTGTTTTTGCAAAAAAAGACAGAAGAGAAATGGGTCTATAGTTAGTAGAGACCATGGGATCAGCCGTGGTTTTTTTTAGTAAAGGGATTATTTTTGCACTCTTCCATCCGACTGGGACTAGTCCGTTAAGGAGGGACGTGTTCAAAACACGGTTTACAGTAGGGTTCAGAATTTCTGCCATAGAAGCCAAAAATTTGGCCGGGCAGGGATCTACCGGCGAGCCAGATTTCAGACCCTTCATTATTGCCAGGGATGTCTCAAGAGGCATAGGCGGGAAGATGGATAAGGAAAGCCCATCTTCCTGGCACTGGGGGACAACCCGTTGAGTGGCCCACACATCTTTCATGTCTGGACCATCAAACGAGAATTGTATAGTTACTATCTTTGTATAAAAAGAATTGGCTAAGTTCCCAATCCACTCGTCAGAAGGGGAGGCGAGCCTGGTTGCAGCCTTAGGTGAAAAGAAGCTTTTGACAATGTCAAAGATCTCTCTGCTTTTATTTCCCGCAGAATCAATCTTTAAAGCAAAGAAACTCTTCTTAGCTTCCTGTATCTTTTTGTGATAGCCTCTTAAAGCCTCTTTATAGTTCTTTTTATTTTCCACCTTAAAATCCTTCCTCCAAGCTCTTTCCTGATGTTTATAGTCTTTTCTGTACTGACGTAGAGTGTCATTAAACCAGGGAGCTGAAGATCTAATTATTCTTGTGGGGCACGGAATAGGAGGAGCAAGGGACAAAGTGCCTTGTGCGATCCATTTTACCAGAGCTTCAGCATCCAAACCTATGTCACCAGTAAGCATGGGTGGATGAAGATCTAATTCATATTTAAGGGCGTCTGGGGTGATCTTATAAAAAGATCTGGAGATGGAAGATGGCTGCTTAACTTGAGCCTGTGTATGCTTTATCACTTTAGGTAACCTAAAGCTAATCAAATAGTGATCTGACCAGAGTAGGGGTAGGGGGGGCTCTATCTGGATTAAACAATTTGCAAAAACCTGATCAAGGGTGTGACCTTTTTCATGCGTGGGGACAAATATATATGGCACGATACTGAGCGCTACATTGGTATCACCAGCACTGCCACAAGCTGGCATCAACTGCTGCCGCCCCCTCCCACACTGACAACAGCAGGCCATTGATGTGACGCATCCTGCAGCAGCTGGACACTATAGAGCGCCATCTCACCATGATGGAGCAGAGCCTGGACCAGCTCCGGGCCGAAATACAGAATGCCCTCTTCTAGCCCTTTTTAAAAAAAAATTGTTTTGGTGGGAGGGACTTGTTGTTGGAGGAGAGGGTGGGAAGAGAGTTGGGACCGGGTTTTTTTATTCATTGGACATTTCAGATTTTTGGACATTAGTGGTGGGGTCAGTTTGTTTGGGACGAGAGATGGGCCTGTTGTGGGTGGAGAGGGTGGATTTGTTTGTAAAACAAATAAAGGGGAAACCTATTATATTTTTTCAAAATTTGTCCCTGATGTAGTTTGTTTTATGTTTACTTTGCATTGATGCCTTTAGTTTTTACGTAGCCTGTTTAGGTGCTTGCAAGAGTGTACCGCTTAGTTATAGAGTTATATCTCTCTAACTATCTTGACCAATAGGGGGATGCTGCCATGACCTATATTATCTACAACAACCTAGATAAACAATTACTTGCAGTAGCAGTTAGTTACTTACTTTTAACTAGTTCACTTCACTCCACAGTTATCTAACCTGAATATAGATGAAGCAAAAACAGGGAAGGCATCACAACTTCACAAGCGAGGTCCCACTTCTACCCAGGTGAGCTCCAACTGTAGGATTAAGTGGAAGGATTATCCATTGCAGGCAACTAAATGGAAATAAAAACAATGAGTTAGTGGGTTATATGATATCAAAGCTTTACAAAGAATTGAGACCAGATTACTACATGATGACACAACAAGAATTCCTGATAGTGACAAAATTACAAAAAAGAGCAATAGTAGTAACTTGAGCAATGGGAAGCTACTAGTAACTTATGAAATACTCGGGTCATAAAAAATGGTCTCAAAGTCTGGAGTGGACAAGCTTAGGTTAGAATTTTACGGTTTTGCAATGCACGGCCTGAATGATGATGCTGACGACTGACGTTCTTCATTCAATATCTAAAATATTGATCACTTTTATGCGCAGGTGGGTAAATGGGGCCAGTGTGGGCTAGTGCATAAAAGATCCTGTAGTGAGTTGGTGTTGCTTTCACCACATTCGCCCCACCAAGTGTGTGATGCATTGATGGTGTAAATTAAGCCACATCTCAATAAATCACACAGCCCAGGGAAAGAGGGTTAGAGGTTAAATGAATAGATGGGAAAGGGGATTTGGGGAAAGGTTTAACAAAGACAAACACTGCACAAGGACAGCATTCATCTGGGCCATGAGCAGCACCTCATTCGTTATTAATCTGTTGTGGGAGGAAACAAATGAATGAGTATGACACAGTACAGTTAAATGCATTGCAAACAGTTCTTCTGCCCTAAGACCCAAGTTATCAGATATTTAAATGTTCTGTCTTCTATGTTGGGAGTGAACCCACCCACCCAGTTCTCCAAATATGATTGTTAAAAGAAAAGGATACTGTATTGTAAAATTAGGTGGTGCATCTGCATTCTCCTCAGGAATGTCCATCACTCTTGGGTGCCTATCTGGAAAGGTCCGGTAGGTAATCAGGAGTGTTAAGCTCAGCTTTCGCCTTTTGTTCATGCAGGAGACTAGAAGGCCTGTGGATTGTAAAACAGAAACTGTACTTTAGAGTAAGAAGGATTGTAAGCTTCATGAGGAGTGTATCAAGAAGACTCAGAAGCAGAGCAAAAAAAACAAGAGGGGGACTTGGAGTTTCACCTTTGCCACCAGTGCAACACACACACAAACACACACACAAACACACACAGCAGCATTTCACAAATCAACGCACCTCTCTTCATTCCACTTAGCTGAGCACTAGGCCTGACTCACCTTTGAAGTCGATAACTTCTTGCTTCTACCTGTTGATGAGGTAGTCCCATGGCTCCTTCCCTGGGTTCTTCCATCCTCCTCTTGACTCAGAGTAACTCCATCCCAGACCAGTCATGACCAAGCAAGATAGACGTGTGGTGCACTGCTGTTTAAAAACAACTAGAGAAACAGAATTGCAGTATTTTGCATAGGTTTTTGTTTATTAACTAAAGTGACTGTTCTGGTCTCTGAAGAACCCAAAAAAAAGACCCTGCAAGTAAATATGGCTAAGTGTGAAAGGGCCAATGACCTCCAGGGAAAAAATGATTGCCTGTCATTCAGGCCTCAAACATTGCAAATTATCTCAAGCAAGTTCCCAAATCACAGTTCAAAACCCCTCCTTGCTTTTTTTTTTAAAAGATAGAATTTCAACGAGAAATAATTAAAAGGTTCTATGGAGGCACTGGCATACTCAGTCCAAGAGCAGAGTTTGTCTTCAAACTCAGGTGGTTCACCCAGAAGTTGGTCAGCCAATACACTTGATTCTGACCAATCATCCCCCTCTTCCTCCTGTGCTGTTTCAGGAACTGTGTAATTGTGTGGTTCATTTTGATCATAGTCAATATCTCTACGTTTAGAGGCAAGAGACTGGTCCTTCTCACTGTAACAACTGTACCAGCTGCACGGAACACACGCTCAGCAGACACACTGGGGTCAGGACAACCCACATACTTTATTGCCAGCCTACTGAGTTCTGGCCATTGGCGCATCTTGCCATACCAATACATCAATGGGTTTTGATCCGAATAGACCTCTTTTGGATCATCCTGATACTCCTGGAACATCCTGTGGATGGTTATTGGTGCTGTCACTTGCTCAACCTCTTTTGCCATCATCTCTGCACTGGACTTAAGCCCTACCGATGGAAACCAATACAATGCAGAGGTTGGGTCCGGGCCTTTTATTGCTGTTGTTGCCAGTGTTCTGGCTGATGGTGTTGTTAGCTGCTGTGAGACAAGACTGCCCTCTCTGAAAGTTGAAGACGGCACCCCAGAACTGCGGGTGGGACTCTAAGTTCCAGCCGTTCTCCTTCCAGGTCTCCTGCTTGCTCAATAATCCACCTTTTGTATTTTGAAGCATCCCCTTCAGAAAAAGGAATGAAAGTGGTCAGAATTATTTTGTACCGTGGATCAAGTAGTGTGGCACAGATGTATCCCTGGACGCAATGATGTTGCAGCCCTGTATTACATGCCAAGCAGAGGATTAAGCTGTCAACCAAGGCATGCGCTTCTGTGTTTTCATTCACACCTATGGCGGCAAACCTTTCAGACACCTTCTTTACCTGGTTCTGTAGCAGATGCAACAACGGGATGGTTTGGCCCATCGTACTGTCTTGCTTTGCTAACTTCCCGTGTGAAAACCTCAAAAGGGAGTAGCATCTGTTTAAGGCATTAGACTAGGCCCCATTTGTCCGCATCCATGGTCATAGATTTCCCAACTGCATCCCCCCTCTTAGAATGACATAGTCATTGATCTGTTTGTACTGCTCAAACAAACATTGCAACATGTAATAGGTCGAGTTCCAACGTGTTGGCACCTCCTGTATCAGGACTTTAACTGGTTCTCTTTTAGTATGCTGAAGAATCCACAACTGTTTCCGGGCTTTAAAAGAATGGTTGAAATGAGTGTAGATTCTTCTGCAGGTGGTCAGTAAGTTGCTGACTATGTCTTCTTTTTTGAGAAACTCTTGCACCACAAGGTTGATGCAATGGGCCAAACACAGGACCCTGAAATAGCCTCCGTCTGATATGGCCTTGACTATGTTACTGCCATTGTCCGTGGCAACAAATCCAATTCTGAGACCTCTGAGTCGCAGCCATTCATATACCTTGCTGTTAAATTCATCCAAGATGTTTACAGCTGGATGTGATTTCTCCATGGCAAACATGGCCATTATTGCATGTCGCTGAACGCTCTTAAACCTTTCTTCAGGGCCAAGACCTGCAGAAATCTTTTGCTTTAACCCCACAAGAGAGATCCAGTGTGCAGTGATGCACATGTAATCAGTTGTCTGACAACTGGTCCATGTCTGTCATCAGGAGTATAGTGTGAATAACACTTTGCTGCAAAGCTTGTCCAACCAACTGCAGCACATCGTGACGCAGCCCTAGAACAGCAACTCTGGCAAAATAGGTCTGACTTGGTACCTTTCATTTCGGACAGATGGCTGCCACAAATTCTAAGATTCCCACTCTTTCCACAAAAGAAAAAGGGAGGAGGTCCAGCACTAACATTTTTGCCAGCTTGTACAAACTTGCGGTTGGGTGATTCCACTCGTAGGGCCCCTCCTGCCTAAAAATGCCCATAATAATAGCCTGGATTTTCTTCTTTTCTGGGGCCACTGACATAGGTCTCTTTCGAGAAGTAGATGGTGGTGGTAGACTCAATGTGCGTCATGGTGGGGCAGTCACTGTATGCAGTGGTGTCTCAATCTCACTCCAAGTCTTGTGCCATTGTGAAGTCTCTGAGGTGGGTGATTCTGCTGGCACATTGCTGGGGACAGGGATGCTTTGCATGAAGATGTCACCCTCTTCTTCCTCATCATCATCACCTCCCACCGTGATTGGACTTGTAGCTGATGTTCCCCAGCTCTCCTCACCTCCACGACCATGTTCAGCAATTTTTTAAGGTGCTCCTCCCACTTGATTGTATGGTGCTTTTTCATATGGGTCGTTTGGCCTCCAGTACCATAATCTGTACCGGGCTTACCTCGATTAACATTTATGTGGCAAATGCAGCATACTGCAATGTGCTCCCCCTCTTTGCTAACTGTAAAAAAGTCCCAGACTGTGGAGAAGTACTGTGCCACTTCCAACGCCAGAAGAAGAACTGGAGGAATGTGGGTGTGTCGTTGATTGCCTCTCTACTTCTCCTGAGGTAGGGGTTGGTGCAAGTCTCAGCTGGGGCTTTTCAAATATGGGAATTGGTGGTGCTACCTGTGATACATCTCTCGGAGCAGGTTGAATAGCAATGTCAGACTCTTCTGTGTCACCTTTCCACAATGACTGCCTCGTCGTCGTCATTCTCCTCATCATCCCTTTCCATAAGTCTAAGGCTTTCAGAAACTTTTCTTTTCCTTTGCCTTTCCTGTTGTCTCCTGGACTCTGCCGGGGTCCACTCCATGTCCCATCATCATCATCAGAAATGGTGCTTGGAGAAAATGGTGCAGTAGTACCCTTCCTTTTTCCTTGCTGGAGATCTGGGAGCCATTGATTCTAGAAGAGGAGGTTCTTTCTCGGAAGGAAGCTTAACCTCTTGTTCTGCTCCAACATCAGGAAAATGTAATATTGCTGGCTGCAGCTGCTGTCCACTTTGCTCTGTTTCCTGAAATGATTGTGTACTACTTTGCGAAAGGGACAAATCCAATTCAACGTCACTACTCATTGGAGCCACCAGGATTGCAGTGGCTGCCTCACTGAAAGACATGGTCCAGGGCTTAGGTTGGGGTAGTGCTGTTGATGTAGGAGTGCTGCTCTCAGCTTGCTGCCCAGAGGCCTGTGCGGCAGGCACATGACGTGGTGGTCCACTGGTGTGAAGCTGGTTCTTCTCACTGACCACTCCATAGAAGCATCTTTCTTTAGGGCCATCTTAAATCTCTCAGTTGGCAGTGGCACTAAGCTGCACAAGTAGAAGAGATGGGAGGACTGATGTGTGACTAACTGCACAGGCCTTCTGTTTGGCAGTACTGCGGGTGATGTCTCTTCTCTTGTACACCTAAAAGCAAACAAGCAAGGAAAACATTTAGTGTGAAACGTGGAATTGTTTGCAGTTTGAATTAGTACAGACAAAGGCAATATTAGTGTGATTGTTTTGTTAGGTTAGGTGACCACTTTAAAGTCAAACTACACCATCATACCATAATTCCCCATCAGAATAACACACAATATACAGAATGATAGAGCTCTTTCCTTTATGTTCATATATTCTAAAGGAGACAACCTGTGGCACTCAACGAACTGTATGGGTAAATGGGATAGTAATATTTAGGGTTAGTAATATTTAAAAAAATGGAGGTCAGTGTGCGTCTATGGCAGGCAATGTGGTCTAGGGGGAAATGCAGTAATCATTATCATTCCACAAATGAATGATGCCAATATAATATTATGTCCACTCTAAAGTGCACTGCAGCCAGGGTGTCCAGGGAGAAATTGAATTATATAAAAAACTGAATGCTGTTGCGCGGCTGTGCGCCTATGGTGGATGGTGATGATGGATCAATCGTGGCAAAAGGGAAAAAATATAGTAAAATCAAAAAAAGTGATTTAAAAAAAAAATGAAAAAATTAAATAAAAAAGTAAAATTACAAACAAATTTAATTAAAAGAGTAAATTTAAAAAAAAAAAAAAAATTAAACAAAATTTAAATTAAAAAAATTAAGTGAGATTATCCTCAAGCATGTTATTAAACTGATATCTCATTCCTATATAAAACACAAGCACAGGTGCACCACATATTAATTACAAGATATAAAAATACATAGACATAGTCCATATGTAATACAAATATTACTCAAAATTTATTTTTATTCTTATTCCAAAATTCTCTTTTTTAAAAAACATAAACATATGCAAAAAAAATTGTTTTTCACAGTGAAACAACCACAGCCGACGCGTTTCGTCCTACTAGAGGACTTCTTCAGGGCGCTAGTAACTCTAAGAAGATCAATCACCACAAAGATGAAGAATCCAGAGAACAAACAGAGAAACTGCCTATCTCTCGTTCCCCATCTAAATCGCCGATATCAAAAATACTTCATATCTGAAGTTTAAACAATATTCCTCAGAGCTATCGATATTGGGAGAATATATATGGAAAGAACTTCAGGAAAGATAGATGAAGGGGCAGGGCGTGCATGTAAATTAATGCATTGCCGCCTCTTAATGGTCACCCAATTCAGTCACAAGGGTATGATGTCACCAGCCCCAAAACCATATCCTGCAGGCCCAAGCCTTATCAGTTCCACAGCAAAGTATGTATGCTGGAACTGTTGTTAATAGTCGATATTTGGCTATCAACAGGTTTCCAAACGTCAAGCGTCGCGGTAAAAGGACGTGGCACATGGCTGGCACATGGTCAACAACAACACTGAGCAGGAAGGCATGGGGAACAAAGAAGACACGCAAGCCTATGGCAAAAGCACATTGGCTGGCTGTACAAAATGGCCGCCAGCCACATGGTGAACAACAACAACCAGCAAGGTACATGGAAAACAATGAACACATGCAGACCTATGGCAAAAGCACACTGTCTGTCTACACAAAATATCCGCCAGCCACATGGTCAAACAACAAGCAGGAGGCTTGGAAAACAAAGAACACATGCAGGCCTATGGCAAAAGCACACTGTCTGGCTACACAAAATGCCCGCCAGCCCCATGGTCAGACCACAAGCAAGAGGCATGGAAAACAAAGAACACATGCAGGCCTATGGCAAAAGCACACTGCCTGGCTACACAAAATGGCTGCCAGCCACATGGTCAAAACAACAACCAGCAAGGAGGCATGGCCACAACAAAGAACAAATTCAGGCCTATGGCAAAAGCACACTGGCTGCCTACACAAAATGGCCACCAGCCACATGGTCACAACAACAAGCAAGAGGCATGGAAAACAAAGAAGACATGTAGGCCTATGGCAAAGCACACTGACTAGCTACACAAAATGGCCACCAGTCACATGCCCACAACAACAACCAGCAAGGAGGTATGGAAAAAAAAGAACACATGCAGGCCTATGGCAAAAGCACACTGGCTGGCTACACAAAATGACTGCCAGCCACATGGTCAAAACAACAGCAAGCAAGGAGGCATGGCCACAACAAAGAACACATGCAGGCAAATGGCAAAAGCACACAGACTGCCTACACACAATGGGCACTAGCCACATGGTTGCAACAACAAGCAAGAGGCGTGGAAAACAAAGAAGACATGTAGGCCTATGGCAAAAGCACACTGACTGGCTACTCAAAATGGCCACCATTCACATGGCCACAACAACAACCAGCAAGGAGGTATGGAAAACAAAGAACAGATGTAGGCCTATGACAAAAGCACACTGGCTGCCTACACAAAATGGCCACCGGCCACATGGTCAAACAACAAGCAGGAGGCATGGGAAACAAAGAAAACGCATAGGCCTATAGACACTGACTATACATATCAAAGCGGGAAAACTGCAAGCATTTCCTACAGTGGATACTGCAGTAAATGAACAAACTTAGGGGCTTGTTTTATCATAGAAATTATGGTAAATTCTCTGGAAAGCTACAATGAGAAAACATTTTCTTGAGTTCTCAAATATCTTTCTAATGTAGTTCAATAAAACATTTTGACATTCAGAATGAAATATATATGTCACAACACTCTACGCCAGTGGTTACCAAACCTTTGACTCCTGAGGACCTCCATTGATTCACTACTGGAAGCCGGGGACCCCCAAGCAATTTGTACTATTTAAATTTCAAACATTAAAGCAGTAATTCGCAAAAAATACACAAACAAGTGCACAGAAAACAAATACTCTAATTACTAAAGATTTGATTATTTTATATTTAAAAAATGTGCAAAAAGTTAAACATTTTAATGGGAAGGTTGGTGCTGCATCTTGACGACTAACTTTTCAATGTTTGGTTTTATTTCGTGGTACGAGGCTCCTGCTCCTGCCAGGGCCAGACTGGGAACACACAACAGCCTTGGCAAATGTTGTCAGACCAGCCCCCGTACGGTGTATACTAAGTGCAGCAAGTGAGCCTGACCACTACAAGGGGGCTTTGAAGGGCTCTCCCCCAAAGAAAATTTGGGAAAAAATGGTGCATTCTACAACACATTTGTCATTATATATTGAATTGTATTAGCTTTTAAAGCATAGTAAATGATGACCTTACTGTGCACCAGGATATGACAATCTTTGTTGGGGCTCTTCAATGATTCCCTCACTATCACCCTCCAACAGTGCCTCTCATCTCTAAATAGCCCCTTTGTCACATGTTTTTCATTTGTTTTATAGCACCTCACAGACCAGTGTAGGGTGTCAGAGCACTTTACATCACACACATACAAAGACAATGAATCATACGTGTGTAAATCAGTGTATATAAAATGTTACATAAGGCAAAGGGGACTACAAGGTGTAGGATTTTCAAGTCATCTATACTGGTAGGTATTTTGTAAGAGTGCTTGGTCTAGAGAAGCACAAACTCAGGATTCAGAGCATAACACAGTAGTTAGCATTGACTTTAGCAATAAGAATGTATTTCTACCCAAACAAACCTTTTTAGCAAAATCAGGATAATGAAAGACTGAGAAAAAAACATAACTTACTAACTTGTACCATGCAGTTCGCATGCGGCTTTTTGATCGCAGTTCATAGCTCACTGTGCTAGATTACGATTGTAACTTATGAATTGCACGGCAACAAAAGAATCTCTGTGACAAAAGCAGTAACCCACTGAGCTATGCACATAAAATACTGTTTTTAAAAAAAAACAAATGCATGGTGCACCTTCTGTGCAGCAGGCATATTAACCATCTGCGCTACCTTCGGTGAGTCAAAGCTACCACTGAACAAAAATCCCATCTCTCTCCAGCAGGTACATTAATCACCAAAATTATCTTGATAGCTTTATTGTTGGCCGAAAATCTGCTGATTATACAAGGAACTTTGCAGTGCTTTTAAAACTGCTGTCTGCTGTCCCCCTGGGAATATATCACTGACCCCTGGTGGTCCGCGGACCACAGTTTGGGAAACACTGCTCTACGCCATGACCCTCTGCACCACGAAGCTATAGAACTCAACATTCTTTGTCTACGCCACGACTCTACGACACTCGACTCTACACCCTCCACTCAATGCCACTCCACTCTTTTGCACTTTATGACATTCTACACAACTCTATGACACTCCACACCACTCCACTCTATGACACTCTACCCCAGTGTATGCCATTCCACTCCTTCAGCTGTGCACAGTGGGAGGTTGGCCACATGGCCTGGCCTGCAGACAGGCCCTGCAGCCCTGTGGCCAACCACCCCAAAGACAGCCAACTCCATGCTGCGCTGGGCCTTTGGCCCTTTGTGGCAAGGGTTGGCCAAAGGGTCTACTGCCAAACCCCTGCAGGTAGCCAACCCCATGTCACGGACAGCCTTAGGCAACACAGCATAGGGTTGGCCTTTGGGCCCAGATGACCCCCATCCCCTGGGGCCAAAACATATATATTAAGAGGAGGGGGCATGCAGCCCCCTCTCCAAGCCTTAAAAGGCACAGTGAACCCCATTCCCTGTGGTCAAAGCCAATAAAAAATGGAAGGAGGTCATGCAGCCCCATCCCCAAGCCTCATTAGGCCCACCGGTACCCCATCCCCTGGGAACCAAATATAATTAAAAAAAAGGGAAGGGAAGCAGACTGCCTTCACCCCTAAGCCTTATTAGGCCCGGGGACCTCATCCCAGGGGACGAGTAATTAATGAAGGTAGGGGGGCACGCAGCTCCCCTGCCCCAGCCTTATGAGGTGCTGGGAACCCCATCCCCATGGCTGTATCTTTTTTAAAAGGGGTGTTATGAGCCCCAATGTACCCCAATATAGGCCTAGGTAGTTGCACGACCTTTAGAGTGTGGTCTTGCTGTACTCCTCTCCGTATCATCCCCAGGGCCGGACTGGGAACCGAAACCGGCCCTGGAAAACTGCTCGGCAGGCACCCCTGTGGGGCAGGGGGGTTGCAGCTGAGCTGTTTGCTAGGGCCAGTTTTGGCCGATTTTCTTACAGGGGGCTGATATTGCCGGCCCCCGGTTACAAAAATGGCCCCCAGGGGCCCAAAACCAGCCCCCACCCTGGCACCCACCGGGGAAATGCCCGGTGCCCACTATGGCCAGTCCGGCCTTGATCATCCTGAGGGAAATTCGATTCTGGAGAGGAAAAACCGGGACTTAAAGCAATCCTTACCAGCAAGGTTTGGGTGGCATTTGGGTCAATCACCTATATGGGGTCCAGAGGGCACTTAATAACATGCCAAGAAGTTCCCTAGGAGGCTGTACTCCATATGAGGTCCTGTTTGGGACTAGAATGTGGGTACCTGACCTCAATTGTGGCAGCGCAGTGGCAGATGAAAAAGCATTTGACATCAATGATCGTTTAGCTGTTTTACAGGAACTCAATGAACTCCGGGCATTACAAATCAACGTCCAAGTAAAACGCACCGCCACTGGGGCAGGGAAAGCTGTTCTGGCAAGACCGGCCTGGGTCCCAAAGATCGGGGACCTGGTCAGAGAAAAGATTGTGGACAAAAAAGAATTTGGGTCATCTTACAGAACGCCTGTACCTGTCCTGGCTGTCGAAGGATCAAGAACAGTACTTCTTCTGCCTCTTGCCGGCAGGTAAGAGAAGAGATTCGTCTCCATTGATCGGATCAAACCACACTATGTGGCTGATACAGAATAGCAGGCCGCGTGGGCTCCTGGGTAGCTGCGGATCTCCTCTCGCTACCATACAGGAAGTTCAGACAGAAAGACTAATAACGTTTGAAGATTCTACTATACGAAGTAATGGAGTTACCAACAATGGAATGGAACTCGTGCCTCTTGAAATTGAACAGCAACAAAGCACAAATGAAACACAGATCTCAATTCGGGCTAATACCGACATCTATGTGAATATATCTCAAAACGAGTCATCTGCCAGTTCAACAAAACCTGCTGAACTACCAAAGATAGATCGGACTGTGTCTGGCTACTTCATGGATTTTGATATCTTTTCTCTGGATCCAAGTGAACCTGAGTCACCGCCACCTTCTGTTTCCTACAAAGAAAAAATATATGATCTCTACCTTTGGCAGAAAAAGACTTACTTTGTTTCTCCCTGGCTACAGCTCTGGATTGCAATTGGCCAACTATTTCTAATCCTTTGAATAGGTGTAGTAACTTGTCTTTTTCCTGCTCCTAAATGGACACTATCTCCCAGAACGCTCCGCAGTACCACATGTAAACTTGGCCCTGAAACCACATCATCTCATCGTGAACAAAGAGATCTGTCCTTTGTGAGCATTACAGTTTGGGATAGGGTTTCGTATGATGTATTTGTTCCCACTGAACTTTTGAAAATACCACATTTGTTTAAAATTTCTTTGAATTATATCATCACTTCCAGTACTTTCTCTGATGATTGGGATTTTGAAACTGTAAATTCTATGCTGTCTGATTTAGAACAATCAGCTGCATTTTCCAGTAATGAATTGTATGATGATACATCTGATTTTGACACCATGTATTGTTACCAACACTATGGTCATCAGTTCTTCACAAAACACGTATGCCACGTAATGTTTTCCCTTTTCACCAATCGGAACATTGCCCGACACCTCCAAAAGGTAGTTCACAAACGTTTTACACAAAAGTTTGCTTATTTTTCTGGATTTAACAATTCAGACCCAACCTCTTATTATTATACCGTTGCACCTACACCTGCAAAGAAAAATATGCTCACTAATACAAAACAGATATATTCTGCTTCCTTTATTTCCCAGTTGTCTTTACAGGGTTTCGTCTTTTGGAGGGACACCATAGATACAAAATCTATTGGGGGACTAAAGAGTGGCAAGTTCAGGGAACTGAGTCCTTATTCAGAGCATGCCTCATACCACAGCAAATTATTTTCCTGAACAACACCGTGCAGCGGACTTCTTGTCTTAAACTAGCCAAGATTAAGGACTTGAACACACTTCAGATCCCTCACTTACACACTTTGGTCTCCTGCGGGGTCTCAAGCCGCTGCTAGGCTTCTTTGACCCGGCCACTCGACAGGTCATTATCCAGGCTACCGTCATGTCTAGGTTAGACTATGCCAGCTCTTTGTACCTGGGGGTCAACAAGGTGGAAATTGTACGTCTGCAGAGGGTCCAGAATGCGGCGGCCAGAACTCTCCTGGGCCTCCCTAGAACCTGCTCCACGACCAATGCCATCCGCCGACTCCACTGGTTGCTGGTGGCTAGGCGTGTCGAGTTCAAGTCCCTCTGCACTGCCTTCAAAATTATGAATTTCTCTTCACCTAGCATTCTGGCAAACCTACTCTTACCCTATACACCTACTCGCCACCTTCGATCTTTTGGCCAGCATCTGGCGGTCGTCCCTCGGGTGAGGAAGGTGTACGCAGGAGGACGATCTTTCCGCATTTTGGCGGCTTAACTCTGGAACTCTCTCCCATTGCATATTCGTAGTATGGACAACTACTTGGCCTTTCGTAAGGCCATTAAAACTCACCTTTTCCCTCTTATCTAGGATTTGTCTTCTTCTGCAGCCTCCCATCCTTTTTTGCCGGTTAGCGCTGGGACGCCCCTTTGCTGGGGCAGCTATGTGCTATATAAAACCACGTAACATAACATAACTTTGAGGGGTGGTACAACAATACACAACATAGTGAGGATACATTAGATGACATTATACATGATGGTTCATACAATTCTCAGACCCCAATTGGAAGGGATGGTTGGTTTGGCCTATCGACACAAATAGGTGTCAGTCAAGATTCAAGGGTCACACCGAAGGGTTTTGTATCCATAGACCTGACCAGCATTATGCACAACGAGAACACACGGGGTGGTGACATCCTATAGTGATGGGAAGTTATGCCTAGAGTGGCTAAAAACCTCAACACTGTAGAAGGTAAAACAACACTTGTCCTTGCTATCGGATGACATGGATCTTAGGGATTTTTTGTTAGGTCCCCAGAAACCACGTCAGAAACGCTTCTTATACGCTATTTATAATGAAATATGGAAAATCAGCAGAAAGCTGCAGAGAGATTGACAGGATTAATTTAGAAAAGGCTTTTTTTTTAAACAGGCATATCTTAGCATTTGTTAAATGTTGTCGTCCAGTCGGATGAGGAGTGGGTGTTATTAGCCCCAATGTACCCCAATATAGGCCTAGGTAGTTGCATGACCTTTTACCTACATTTGTCGTACCTTGCTCTACATAACGTCTCTGGTGCTGACCTTTTACCTAGTTAGGTGCCGAATAAATGTTGTGTGGTTTTCTTCGAAAACTAGCCTCATTTATTATGCATGAGGATTCTTAGTATCACAGCAGGATTACCATCTTCTGCGTAATAACTCTGTATAAAAGTCATCTCTATCGTCATCCTTGGCCGACAGACCCACAGTACCATGACACATCTAGGTAGAACCCCTGAGGGTACCTTTCGGGTATATAAGTCCCACATCTTTGCTGGGCAAACTAGAGGAGAAAAAGCTTCCATGCTGACACGCTGACATGAGACTCTGAAGTCCCTGCCTGCAGATACTCCAGCACGCAGTGGTCTGACATCCCTTGCAGGGTGTCCAACTCGAGATCAAGACGGGGTCCTTCATTCTCTCCCATCAGGTAATGCGGTTGGTTCTTTCCTGGGGGGATTCTTGGCTTTACACTTAGGTACATCTAGTTAGGGTTTGCATCTTAGGAGTACTCATGATTACTGCCATGTATCTATATGCATGCATATATTCATTGTTTTAGCAACATGGTAGAATTCTACCTTTTATTTACTCTGTTGGTGCTTATAACCATATACATCTTTTTCTGTCTAAAGATTGTTGCAGCACACATATTTTATACAAGAATGACGCTGGTTCAATAAATGCTTACTGAAAACGTCCCCACCGTTTATTCTGTATATCTCTCTGAGACCGAGTGAGCACGAGTGACTGAGCGAAAAGTATTGTACTGTTACCACGATCCCTGAGGAGTCAGGGTTGTCATGTTCGATGGTTGCCAGAAACTATTCACTCCTTGATATGGTTGTGGGGCTTATAGTGGCACTGTGAGCTAGCTGGTCTACAGACTAACATATCCTTTGGGGGTGTCTGGAATCAGTCTGGACACCAATCCCTTAGTTTATGTTGTCTAAACTCGTAGATCCTATATAGATTTGTAGGAACTACACGATGGGGAGGGGATGGAAATGGCTCAGGGAGGGGAGCCGTGCACCCCCTCCCCTTAAATAATACTCTGGGGCCCGGGAGGATGGGGTCCCTGGTGCCGAAAATGCATCAGGGATTGGGGCTGCATGCCCCTATCCCCTTTATTAAAAGGGCAGCACCAGAGGAGGAGGTCCCCGGGGCCTTATTAAGTTTAGGGAGGGGGGTCATGTATCCCCCTCCCAAAAAAAAAAGCTTCAACCTCACAGGCCCTGGCCCAACCCAGGGAGTTAAATTAAACAAGCGCAGGAGACCGTGCTTCTGTTTTTTAAAATTTTGCCATGGATTTGTGGATCCTCCTCGGAGTTCCAGCAATTGTTGAAAAAGAAAAACATTTTGGGGCACCAGGCCTAAGGGGTTAGAGCATCCGTACCCTGCTGCTTATGTCTTTTTTGTTGTTTTTATGACTGAGGGCTAAATTCCAAGTCCTGGTTGAGGTAGTGCCAGCCAATCAGATCTCAGCAGGAGATCTGTCAGCTCTGCAGAGGCTCCTCGTCCCTAGATATCCAAAGTTTCTGATCATTAATTGCTCAAAAACTACTGAACAGATTTACACCAAACAACAAAAAGCACTCTTTCTGGACCAAGATCTAGCTTTCTGCCAAATTTGGTGTAAATCTGTTCAGTGGTTAGGGCTTTAGCTGTGTCTAAAATTCATATGGAAAAATAAATGGGGAAAACGCAAGCCCCCATTTGTTCTAGGCCCCTGCTTGACGGATCGCACTGAAACTTTCCAGATTTGTGGAGATTTGTCAAACAGCGTCAAAGTTATTAGCAACACAAAAAGGCATTTCCTATAGAAACACAATCTTAACTATACCCAATGGCGACTGCCAGTGGGTAAAATACTCATAGCATATTCTGGAGTAGCATGTAGCAGAGTGGCATACAGTGGAGTGGGGTATTTGGACAAATATGTGGGGATATTCACAAGAACATGCGCTAAACACCTCCAAAAAATGTGACTGCAACTTTACACATCGCAGTCTATCGCGGGAAAATAACCCTGTGTTAACGTGGAATTCACAACACGGCGGTACCATGTGATAGTCACCCGAAAACGCGGAAAATGTCCACGATACAACAACCTTGACGGTGATAAAAACCCAAACCCCAACGCAAAAAAACATGCGATGTGCCAACCCGCGATGAGGAAATCAGAGATAAGCAGCGCCAGGCCTGCCATACACACACGGCAGGCGGGAAAATCACTACAAAAGTAGAAAAAACACACAAACACAAAATGACCAACACCGAAGCACCATGGAGGCAGCCGGAGCAGGCGCAGAGGACGAGCGGAACCCCACAAGCACCCCGGACAACCAGCCTGGGACCTCGGGGACAGGGAAGGACAAGGACAAGAAGAAGAGGAAGACGAAGTTCAGTCCGCAGGAGAATAGGATCCTGGTCACGGAGGTGATAGAACACCATCAACAACTGTTCGTCACCTCCAATGTGTCATTGGGCACCAAAAATGGAATATGGCAGTCCATCGTGGACAAGGTGAATGCCGTCGGAGAGCACTAGAGGTCAATGGACGAGGTCAAGAGGCGATGGATTGACATCAAGCGCAAAACCAAGGAGAAACTCGCAGGCAACCAGAAGGCAGCAATGCAGACTGGAGGTGGGAGCCCAGCGCCACAGCTGGAGCTGGATGACGTGGAGGAGCTGGTGTCGACAGTCATCAGTGTGGAGACCGTGGCAGGAGTCGGGGCACCGGACACTGCTCGACATGACACTACACAACAGCAACAGGGTGAGTGACCACCAGGTACTGGGGGGACGGGGGGAGATGGCCACAATGGCACACATGCACAGTCAAGCAGAGCACAGTGCACACCCACAATGACTCTGGATCATGGCCCTGACCTACAGACTGTCACAATGTACATTGCCATGCTGTCTGAACGTGAACATGTAACATGCGGCTACATACATGTGGACACATTGTAACACAGCATCTCCCCTTCACATTGCAGGGGCACCGTCAACACCTCCTGCAGAGCAGTCCCAGCCACTCTTCACTGATGACGAGGAGGACACCACCAGCATCGACACCCAAGCCCTCCAAGACATCATTGAACTCATCCGCCAATCACCTCCAGGACCAGGGCAGCCCAGCTGCATCGAGGAGACCCCACCCACTCCACAAACCACCCAGCAGGAGGCACCCACAACCCCGGCTGTCTCCCAAGACCCCCCGAACAACACATGGCCTTCCAACGCCGTGTGTTGGAGGTCCAGAGGGAGATGGCTGAGCAGGTGCGGGTGGGGTTCGACCTCATGGCTACCAAACTTGACGCCATCCATGGGTGTCTGAGTGCCACCAGGGACCACCTCCAGTCCCTAATGGACACCCACAGGCCACTCCATGGTCTCCAACTAGCCCTGGCTGACATCGCTGGAGTCATGACTCGGAGACAAGAACACCTGTCCGCTCAGAGTGGCTCCAGCGATCTCAGCCGTGAGCTGGCACACATGCGGAGGCTCATGGAGGACATGGTGCGGATGGAGGCGGAAAGGATGGCAGCCACCGCTGCACATCAGTGAAATATAGCTGGGATCTACCATGCCCTGCAGATCCTCATCATGGCATTGCTTCCACAAGGCGTGACGCAGATGAATGCTGCTGCTCCTACACCATCCACATCTCCGCCCCCTGGTGTGTCAGTGCCTCACGGTGCGGCAGGCATTTCCACTCCGGCACCTGATGTGTCACTGCCACACAGTGCGGCCGACAATCCACCTCCGGCCCCTGATGTGTCAGTGGCACACAGTGCCGCAGCCGGAACTGCACCACCCACAGGTGGGGCAGAGCACACATACGAGGACGTGGATGGGCTTGAGATCAGGAGGAGGCACTAGCATTCATGTCCGCCACCTGGCCTGTTGCTGCTTGGTGCCGCACATGGCCCCATGACCTTCCACTGACCCCCGATACACTCTGCTACACTCGCCTTTGCCCTCGACATGGACTGCCATAATCTGTTTGGTGACCAATGACACGGCGACCAGACTGCGGACTGTACCCTTCCTCTTCCGCTGTACTTGTCATTCCCCGATGGACCCTGGCTGGCCCTCCACGGGCCCATATTGTGAAGTGGGGTTGGCATGGCCCTGTACTGCTCCAGCTGCAAAACTCCACTGGATGTGCATTAAACATCCAGAAACGCACTGCTGTGTCATGTCTTTCATCATTCATGTATGAATGTGTGGATGAATGTAGGGTCAGTGATTCCCCCTAATGTCAATGATGCTCATTTGGTGGGATTCTAGTCACAGTATGCTACATTGCCGATTGCGTTCCGGGTGCCGTAGGCACTACAACAGGGACACACGCATTAGTCACTTCCTTGTCCGGACATGGACTGAACCACGCCCAGCACCCCCGAGTCATTGTTGCAAGCCCTGCAGTGGTCCGGCGTACGCCAGGCCAGACCACTGCGCTTACGCTCCGAGGGGGGGCCACATAGCTACAAGTCGCAGGTTTACACGCTAGTGGTCTGCAGGTCACTGGTCTAGTTGTCAGCATGTCATGACCCCTCCCTGAGGGCAGGTTTGCACACACACCACACCCATCCGGCACAGGCGTCACAGGCCATGTGACCCCACCAATATAAGGGGCCGACAACGTCACATTCCCCACTGCCGGTGGTGACTGGATGACGGACGTTCCACGATTCTCAATCATAAAGGGCCCATGAGTTGTTGTGCACAGGGTTGGTGGCACCGGAAGCCTTGCGGCCATCACGGGCCAACCACCACGTGGCGCTGACTGGGGTCGCACAGGGTTAGTGGCACCGAAATTGCTGAGCGGGTGTGCAGCCTGCGATGATGACGTGTGCACTGATGTGGTCTCTGCCATTGATGCCTCAGGACTCAGCATCATGTGTGGGACCTGCTGGGACACGGTGCGGGTCCGCTTGATGTGGAGCATGCCATGGTGGCGGGACCTGGGCCTGGAGCTTGCACGGGCATGTGGTGTGCCCACTGGTGGACACACCGTTGGCGGCAGGTGAGCAGTGGGGCCTGGGTGCGCAAGTGCGGACAACCAGCGCTGGCCGGCGGGAGGGGGTAGGGTGTGGCTGCATGTGTGAGCAGGGACGGACAGGCGTTGTTGCAGTGTGCAGTGAGAGGGACTCTGCCATCATTGACTCTGGCCTCGTTTACAGATTGCAGACCTGGTGGCTTGCAGTGTATACCGGCACGTGGTTGGAGACACACCGGTGGCAGCAGGTGAGCAGTGGTGCCTGGGTGCGCTGGGGCGGCAGTGTCCCTCCCTCTCTCTCTCTCTCTCTCTCTCCCTTTCTTTCCTTCTCTCTCTCTCTCGCTCCCTTTCTTTCCTTCTCTCTCTCTCTCCCTTTCTTTCCTTCTCTCTCTCTCTCACTCTCTCTCCCTTTCTTTCTCTCCTCCTCTCTCTCTCCCTTTCTTTCTTTCTCTCTCTCTTTCTCTCTCTGCCTTTCTTTCATTCTCTGTTTCTCTGTGTCTCGCTCCTTTGATGTGCGCATGACACACGTTCTGATTTTGTGCTTTCTTTTCCAGGCTGTGACATCATGATTGTCCCGGACGGACTCGACAGGAGTCTTCCGCATTGGTTTTTTGTGTTGTATCTCAATAAAGTTTTTGGTTGTTACTTCAATGATGAGTGACTGTTTCTCGTTCTTCTGACCACACATGTGTGTTTCTTGTTGTCATTGTGCGACATCATGCGCTTTTTGTGGCTCTTGTGTCGTGCACGGTAAGTGTTTGTCCGGGGGGGGCTGGGAGGGGTGGCGGTGGGTGTTGTGGCACTCATGGGTCTCGGAGCTGCATGGTCATTGTCTCCATGGCATCTGTGGGTCTTCAGATTTGGCTCTGGGCTGGGCTCCCTTTCATGCTGCAGGTAGTCGTCCTGCTTAACACCAGCAGAAGGCAGGTGTTAAATCCCTGTTGCTACCGCGACTTATCCCCTGTTTTTGGTTCGCATCGCAGAGCTGGCAATTCTTTGTGAATGTGGTGAGTGGTGTTTTCGTGTGTTTTTGCACAGGAACGCCTACTCTACATCTCATTAGGGTTAGTTGGTGGTGTCACCCGTGGAGGTAAATTTTGCGGCAGTTATCGCGACAATACTGGCGATGTCTGCAGTTTGCACCCGCTTGTGAATGGGGTGCTAAATCTATCTCCACTTTTGATGCGTTAAGGTGGCGATAACTCGGAGATAAGTCCTTGTGAATAAGCCCCATTGAGTTTTAAATATCGAGTTGTGGAAATATCGGGAAAAAAAAATTGTGATACAAATATATTGTGATGCAGAAATATCATGTCAAGAATATCGATTTTTCAGGTAAGTAATATCGTTTTCAAGAATATCATTGTAGTTAATATAATTTTCAATAATATGGTTGTAACAAATATAGTTTTTTAATTATCTTTATGTGTTAGTTCATATATTAATTTTATGCATTATTATTGTTTGTATAGTTGTTAATAATATTGTTAAATATAGTTTGTAATATTATGTGATTCATAATTTTTAATTTAAATGTTAATAGTAAATTATATTGTCATAGCGGGTTTCTAGGTTTCTAGGGGTGTAGGATGGGAAATAATTAATTATAATTAATTAACAATGAATTATTTATGTATTGTTAATTATGTAATTTATTATTAATTATGTAATAATTACATTTTTAAGTGATATATTATGTGCAGGCTGCTGGGTTTGTAGGGATATAGAGTGAGAAATTAATTAAGCCATAATTAATTAACAATGTATTACTAATTATTTAATTGATTAATAATTATGTAAATTGTGTAATAATGATGTTTAACTTAAGTTATATATTAGGTGCACGTTGCTGGGTTTGTAGGGATATAGGGTAGGAAGTTAATTATTTATTAATTAATTAATAATAGCTTATTGTTTGATTAATTTTTATTTTGTTAATTCATATTTAATTAATTAAGTCAATTGTGTTACATTTATTTATTTTAGTTATTTTTAAGTGTGGGCTTCTAGGTTTGTGGGGCTGTAGTGTGGCTAGGTAATTAAGTAATAAATAATTGCCAATTTGTTTTTATTGATAATTAATTATTACATTTTTTAATAATCATGCTACTTGTTTAATTCTTTTTTTAATATATATAATTATTTGTGGTTAATTAACAACGTTTATATTAAGAGTTTTATATTGATTTTAAATTAAAATGATTATGTTTCATATATGTTATGTGTTTGAAGTGAAGTACTTTTCCTACTATTGCACATACTGAAGTGGGAATAGTAAATGTTACCCCTCCGAAGTCCAACGCTTTCCCTACTGTTGCACAGATTGGAGTGGGAATAGTACATTTTACCTCTCCGAAATCCAATGCTTTCCCAACTGTTGTACAGACTGCAGCGGGAATAGTAAATGTTACCCCTCCGGAGCCCAAACCTTTCCCTACTGTTGCACAGACTGGAGTGGGAATAGTAAATTTAACCCCTCTAAAGTTCAATGCTTTCCCTACTGTTGCACTGACTGGAGTAGAAATAGTAAATTGTATCCCTCCGAACTACAGCGCTTTCCCTACTGTTGCACAGACTGGAGTGGGAATAGGACTCTTCTTTTAATATTGATTAAATATATCTAAAATTATTATATGTTTATTTTTTAAATGTTATATTATGTTATATTATATTTATATATATATATATATGTATATATATATACATATATATATATATATAAATATTTTTTATAGAATGTTTTAAAATATTTTTAGTAAATGTCTTGTTTTGTTTTTTAAATGTAATAAATGTTGGTAAATTTAATATTGTATTATATCTATGTATATGTTAACATACACGCACATATATATTTATGTCACTTTTCTTCCGTATCAGGACGATGAGTTCCCAAAAAGACGGACACGGACCCAAAGTAGGTGTTCAGATTATTTTACTCCGTTTGTCGCCATAACGCGTTTCGGCTCTCGCGAGCCTTGTTCACATGACATGACGAAACACGAGTTGTGTGCATTTTAAAGTAACAGTGCAACCAATTAAAACATCACATGACCTACAATCAATAGACATAGACAGAATTTCACAATAAATGTCAGACATTTTGGAAGTATAAAACAAAGTTAAAGCTTAAATACTGCATAATGCCCATATTTGTTATTTTTTCTCCTTTTTTTTGACATTTAACAAATAACAACCAATGAGATATCGCCGGTCATATTGTGATCTAAAAAAACCTGGTGTGCAAATTGTGCATAAAGTGCTATGTGCCAATGTATAATAATAAAATACATTTGGTAAAATTAACTACTGCAAGGAGAGAGCTGAGCTAATGTATGTTACTCTCTGTATGATGATTACTCAGTTATCACCATATCTGATCACCCTCATACAGATGGATCACTTATGAGGCTACAGTGTATGTACAAATTACATCAATTTAATGCGATAGGAGCCAAATGGATTTGTGAGGTATATATGCCAAAATCTCTTGTAGCTATAAGACTGAACAGAGACAGATGCCATCTATTACATGTTTCATTGAGGTACAGAATGCCTATTGGTCAGATTAGTGTGTACAGCTGTACACAATAAGTAATAAAGTGCAAATGTTGCTGTGCAAATATTAATGTGCAAATATGCTGTGCAAAGATGCCTACATATATCATATCCTAGTGTAAACATTATTCATATGTTAATACACATACTACTCAATAAATACATAGATAAATACAAGAATACACCTAAATATAAATATAAAAAATAAATATAGATATAAATATATAAATATAACTATATAAATACATATAAAATCTACACATAAATGTATCTAGGAAAGTGTAGATAAAATACAATATGATAAATTAATATGCATCATGAGTTGATCTACCTGTATAGGTGGGGACCAAACATATATATGGCAAAGCACAGTAATATTAAAATCAGACCTAAAACCACATTGTACCTTCTCGTAATGGTGATGTTAAAATAATATTTAAAGACATGTATATAGATCCTCAGTGACGTTGAGACCGCCTGGACATTTGGTATTGAGTTGTAAAATGTACCTGGTCTCCAGTTTTCTCAATTTATGGTCTCGGTCACCACCACGTCTACTGGGCGATACTGTGTCAATCACAAAGTAGCTAAGGTCTTTATTATTCGATTGATGGAATTCCCTAAAATGACGAGCTACTGGATAAGTATTGTCTTGATTTGTGATTGCACGAAGATGTTGAAGAACCCGTTTATGGACTGGTAGCTTGGTGCTGCCTATGTACCTAAGGCCACAAGGGCACATGAGCACATAGACAGCAAATTCAGTTTTGCAGGTTAGGAGTTTTTGAATTTTGTATTCCCTGTCACTAAACGGGGTGGAATATGTGCTGGTATTAACACCATGGATACACGCTTTACAAGTCTTGCATTTATAAAAACCCTTGTGTGTCTGTAGCCATGTAGTATTCTCAATAATTTCAGGATTAGTGGTGACTAGACTATCTCTCATTGAAGGCGCTTTGCTGTATGTGATGGACACCCTCTGCGGTAGCAGGGGTCCAATCACGGGGTCATTGAGGACGAGGGGCCAGTTTGATTGTAAAATGTTTTGGATAGCCTTGTATTGTCGACTATAACCCAAGATCATACGAAACTCATTGGTAATCTGGGTTGTCACTATAGTGTTCAAGGCTGTATGGGATTGTTTGTCTTTGAGAAGTTCATCCCTGGTCATAGTCTTAGATTTAGATATGGCCTGATTAATAATGTTGGCAGTATAACCTCTCTCTAAGAATCTAGACTTGCTGAGGTTCTGAGCTTTTTTTAGATCAACTTCATTGCTGCATATCCGTCTAAGGTGAAGCATCTCGCCATACGGTATGCTGTTGATCAGATGTCGGGGATGTGAGCTGTGCGCATGTAAGGTAGAGTTGCCTGCTGTTTCCTTTCTATACAGACAAGTCTCCACCTTGTTGTTAAGAATATAGACTTGTGTGTCAAGAAAGTTGACCGATGTCTTACTAATGGTTGCTGTAAACTCAAGATTTAGGTAATTTGAATTAATCTGAGTAACAAACTCTTGTGCCTGGTCTTTTGTCCCTTGCCAAACTATTAGGAGGTCGTCGATATAGCGGAGCCATAATTTGATGTTGCTCTCTACTATGGGGCCGATTCCGATCTCGGCCGGTAGGGCTCCGAATAGGATTCGGCTTTACCGGATCCGATTCGGAGCCCTGTTTCCCGACCGAACCGTACGCGGGTCCGGCCGAGCGAGTACGATGCGACTCGCCGACCGACTCGTCCGGGCGACCCGACCGCTCCGACCGACTCGTACCCGGATCGTACCGCTCCGACCGACTCGCTCGGACACGATTCGCACCGCGCAATGGAGACGTTTTCCGGCCGGGTAAGTACGATGCGCACCTCGACCGCTCCGACCGACTCGCGCCGTCCGACTCGAACTCGCTGTCGGAGCCGTACTTTGGGGGTCCGTGTCGGACCCCCATGTACGCGTACCTGTGCGAGGCGCACACAGGGGGACCCATGGGTCCCCTACCTGTGCGTGTACGCCGCGGGCGCACCGCGGCGTACTCGCTGTAGGGGCGCCCTTGTCCGCCTCGCACCCATTGAGGCAATGGGAGCCCGCGTACGCGTTGTACGACCGGCTCCCATTGAGTTCAATGGGAGTCCGACCGACTTCGTGTCCGGTGGCATACGAATGCATCGGACTCGTTCGGTCGGACTGCACGGGTCCGATTCGGTCGGAAATCTCTCCGGGTCCGGCTCGGTCGGAGAGATTTCCGGCCCGAATCGGAATCGACCCCAATATGTTTATATTCAATGTTGAGGACCAGCTCCTCCCACCAGCCCATGTGGAGACATGCGTAGCTGGGGGAGAAGCGGGCCCCCATGGCAACCCCCCTGGTCTGTTGATATAACAAATTGTTGAACATAAAGATGTTGTTGTACAAACAAAACTCAATCATAGAAATAAGCATCTCGCTGTGTTCATGATCTTGTGTGAGACGTCAAGACAGGAAATGTTGTGTAGCAATAATTCCATCTTTATGTTTAATACTAGTATAAAGTGCAGCTACATCTAGCGCTAACAGTAAATAGTCTTCCTGCCACACCACATCTTTGATTTTTCTGATAAAATCACCAGTGTCACGAACATATGACGGCAGATTTTTGACATAATCTTGTAAAAAATAGTCATCATATTTGGACGAGTTTTCCAACAGCCCATCTTTAGCTGTGATGATCGGCCGACCAGTAGGATTTTTGGTATCCTTATGTATCTTCGGAATGAAGTATATTGACGGAGTAGTGGATTGTCTTTTTTAAGAAATTTATACTCGTCTTCACTAATGAGGTCTTTGTTCCTCCATGTGGCCAATTTCTTGTAATAGTCCAGATATGTATTTTTCAAAATCGCCGTGTTGCTCCGACTGTAGCATGATCTATCATTGAGTTGACTCAAAGCTTCATGTGTATATTGCTCCTGAGACCATAAAACAATGTTTCCACCTTTGTCACTATTACGTATGACAATAACTTTATTTTTTTGCAATTTTTGAATCAAGCTGTTATATTCTTGATCCTGTCTGCTGTATTTTCTTTTGGTCATAAGCACCGATTTGTTAAGTTTTTGATGCATGACGTGACTGTTTCATGAAACACATCAATGGAATCACGTGGTACTATTGGGTTGAAAGTAGATCTTGGTTTGAATGGGGTTGTGGTCCTTGTAATTCCATGTCCGCTCGTACCTTCAGTGGATCTACCTATCAAGTTGGTTAATCTCCCCATCCCATAGTTCCTCTAGTTCATGGAAGAGAGGAAGATCCGATTGCGTTATGTTAGATTGAATTACTTCATCATGAACAATTCCCTATATATTTATGTGTGTATATTTATATAAGATATATCTATATATAGTATTAAATGTTACTTAAATGTATTTCATTTACATTATATTAATGTTATACATGAAAATATTTAAGATTTACTATTTCAAACTATATATATGTTAAAAAACGATATTTTTGTATGTTTTTAACTATATTATTGTGAAACAATATTTTTTGTTTCCAATATTTTTGTACTTACCATTATAAGTAGAAGGAAACGATAATTTTGTAATCAATATTTTTGACACAATATTTTTGTTCACGATATTGTTGTGATCGATATTATGTCAGTGATCCTGGAGTGGCGTACACGGAAGAGGCACAGAGTTAAGTTGCATACAGTGTAATAGCTTGGAGTGGACTGGCATAGAGTGGACTTGTGTACAGTGTAGTTCCAGCGAGTGGAGTGGCGTAGAACGGAGTGTTGTACTGTACAGTGGCGTAAAGTGTAATAGTGTATAGTGGAGTGGCGTATAATCGAGTGGTGTAGACTGAAGTGGCATACAGTGGTGTGCGGTAGTATGTAATAGGTTACAGTAGAGTGGCGTACATTGGAGTGGGGTACAATTGAATAGCATACAATGAAGTGGTGTAGACTGAAGTGCCATACACTAGAGTGGTGTAGAGTGGAGTAGCGTACAGTGGAGAGACATACAGTGGAATAGCGTACATTGGAGTGGTGTAGAGTGGAGTGGCATACAGTGGAATAGAGTGGTTTGGCGTACAGTAGAATGGTGTAGAGTGGAATAGCGCATAGTGGAGTAGTGTCCAGTGGAGTGGCATACAGTGGAGTGACGTAGACTGGAGTGGTGTATAGTGGCATTGCGTACAATGTATTAGCATAGAGTGGCGTAGAGTGGAGTCTCGTACAGTGGAAAGGCGTAGATTGGAGTGGCATAGAGTGAAATAGCGTGTGGTGGAGCGGCTACAGTGGCATGGCATATGGATGAATGTGAAATTTAGATTATGGCGTGCAGAGTAATGCAAAATAGTGAATTGTGCTGCCTTGCGTTTCTCCAGATTTACCAATCAATGCAGAACATGCATAGTCGCCTTGTATTCCTTTGCAAATCTGACTTCAGTATTGCATTGCCCATGCAACACCATGAGTGATGCATGGGTACCGCAGTCCAATAATACAGCTATGCCTTAGTTATAGTTTGGGCTGTGGTATACTATGATAACTTTGCAGTATATCATGGTACATGGGGATGACAAGCAAGTATACAATTGGGTAATGGCTGTTTTTAGAGAATGAAAAGTTTTTACTACACTTTGGCTGTGTTCAGTGTTAGGGCCCTAGATATAGGTAAGTCAGTAGGTTCCTACCTATTACCACTTTATTGATATTGTAATAGGTAGGGAAATGTGTGTATATATATATATATATATATATATATATATATATATATATATATATATATATATATATATATATATATATATATATATATAAATGATGGGCATGTAATGCAGCAGTTTCACAAATGTTTGTGAAATTCCATGAAAGTACTGCAGTGACAGATCTCACTAAGTTTTAAAAAAGTTTTACATCGCTCCACTGTCTAACTGTTTAGTTTATGCCACTCCACTGTATGGAACTTACAGTATGCTATTCCACTTTATGGCACTACAGTATACGCCACTGCATTCTGCACTAATCCACTGTACGTTACTCCACTCTACTGGACACAACTGGACTGTACGCCATTGAAACGCCATTGAAACGTTCACCACCTCGGTCTAGGTCCACTCTCTCCCCGCTGCTCCGCTGTGCCGTCTCTTGCCTCCAGACCCCGACCTCCTCATTGGGAGGTTCGAGGCTGCTGCCCGCTCCTGCGCCTGCTGCCCACTCCAACTGGGACCAGACTGCCTGCAACCACCGTAACCTTTCTCAGCCGTTTTTTTCTTAATTTTTCCCTGTTGTGCCACTGTTATTGTGCCCATCTGTGTCTTGCTCTAATTCCACCACTGTTTTTATTTTCTCGTGCCTGCCTGTTCCTTTCGCCTTTCGCCACTGCTGCCCCTGCGGCCCTTCCCCCCCGGAATTCCCCCCCGGAATTCCCCTCTGGAATTCCCCCGCTCCCGCCTCCCAGCCTCTCCTCCCTCCCACCTCACCTACTTAATGGCGGCCGCTGCGGGGGAGCGCGAGTAAGACCTCCGACCCTCGGTCTAGGTCCACTCTCTCCCCGCAGCTCTGCTGTGCCGTCTCTTGCCTCCAGAACCCGACCTCCTCCTTGGGAGGTTCGAGGCTGCTGCCCGCTCCTGCGCCTGCTGCCCGCTCCAACTGGGACCAGACTGCCTGCAACCACCGTAACCTTTTTCAGCCGTTTTTTTCTTAATTTTTCCCTGTTGTGCCACTGTTATTGTGCCCATCTGTGTCTTGCTCTAATTCCACCACTGTTTTTATTTTCTCGTGCCTGCCTGTTCCTTTCGCCTTTCGCCGCTGCTGCCCCTGCCCCCCGGAATTCCCCCCCGGAATTCCCCTCAGGAATTCCCCCACTCCCGCCTCCCAGCCTCTCCTCCCTCCCACCTCCCCTACTTAATGGCGGCCGCTGCGTGGTTGCGCAGCGGACGCGCGCAGCAGTCGCGCTGCCAGCGCGCCAAAGGCAAGCCCGTCTGCGCCCGTCCGTGACCCGACCGCGGCCAGCGCCAGGAACTCTGGACCTCCCACTACCCATCGCTACGACACCACCACCCTCCTCGCACTCAACCCTGGAAGACTTAGAGAATGCCAATAGGCCTCGCCGAACACGACCCACGGCCAGTTATCCTGCCTCCACTGCCGCCAGACCCTCACCGCCACTCCGGCCTCCAATACTGCTGACGCCAGCACCGGGGACACCCCAAAATGCATCCTCCTCAACGTACGCTCCGTACACAAACACGCCGTGGAAATCTGGAACCTACTCGACTCTCTCTCGCCCGACATCGCCTTCTTCACAGAGACCTGGACCAACGCATCCTCCGCCCCCGACATCAGCACCGCCATCCCAGACGGATACAAGATCCAGAGGAAAGACCGCCCCAACCACCCAGGAGGGGCCTCGCCATCGCCCACAAGAGCACCCTCCGCCTCACCACCTCCAGCGAAACCTTCCCCTCCGCCGAACACCTGCACTTCCAGATCCAGACCACCCCCAAAGCCACACTCCGAGGAACCCTCATCTACAGACCCCCGGCCCCGAATACCCTTCGCCACCACCATCACCGACTTCATCGCACCCCACGCCATCGCCTCAGCAAACTACATACTCATTGGAGACCTGAACTTCCACCTCGACAACCCCAGCGACCCCAACTCCACTATCCTTCATGACAACCTCGCCAGCATCGGACTTAAACAACTCGTCAACACACCGACCCACAGAGCAGGACACACCCTCGACCCCATCTTCGCGGCAGGAAACAGCATCCAATTCAGCCACACAACGCAGCCGCCATGGACCGACCACCACTGCGTACACTTCGCCATCAACAAACCCAAGGCACCCAAACCAGCCCCAAGCCCACCTCGAAGGAACTGGAGCAAGGTTACCGACGAGCAACTTAACTCCACCCTCACCCGAGACAACCACACCTGGGCACCCGACGCAAATGACGCAAACAACGCAGCCAGAGAACTCCACACCTGGATCTTCCACTGCGCAGACGAGCTCGCCCCGCTACGCAACCCCGACAGACAACGCCCCAGGAAAGCTGCCTGGTTCACCACCGCTGTCCAAGAAGTCAGACGCACCTGCAGACGCCTGGAGAAGAACTGGAGAAACACCAAGACAACCGAAAACCACACCACCTACAAGGACGCCTTGACTGACTACCATAACCAGATCAGAGCAACCAAGAGGAACTTCATCCACAACAAAATCCTGGCCAACTCCACCAACTCCAAGAAACTTTTCAGTGTCATTCAGGAATTCACCAACCCACGCAGCGAAGCCACAGACATCACACCATCCCAAGACCTCTGCGACAAGCTTGGAACCTATTTCCACCTCAAGATCAAAAACCTCTATGACAACTTCATCGACCATCCACCAGGTGCCACAGATGGCCCCCCGCCCCCCAGAAACACCAGCCAGCCCACCATCTCCAACTGGACACTGATCATGGCCGAAGACACCGCCTCGACCATGAAAAGCATCCACTCGGGGGCCCCCACCGACCCCTGCCCCCCTCACATCTACCACAGAGCTGCGGCCGCCATCGCACCCGAACTACAACGCACCATCAAAACCACCTTCAAAACAGGCACCTTCCCAGATGACTGGAAGTGCGCAGAAGTCAGACCCCTGCTCAAGAAGCCCACAGCTGACCCCACCGACCTCAAGAACTATCGGCCCATCTCGCTCCTCCCCTTCACAGCCAAAGTTGCAGAGAAAACAGTCAACAGGAAACTGACACGATTCATTGAAGAGAATGCCGTCCTCGACCCGTCCCAATCCGGATTCCGAAGCAACCACAGCACAGAGACCGCCCTACTCGCCGCCACAGACGACATCCGCACCCTCCTGGACCAAGGCCACTCCGCAGCCCTCATCCTACTCGACCTATCAGCGGCCTTCGACACCGTCTCCCACCGCACACTAGTCGCCAGACTACACGATGCAGGCATACAAAGAACAGCCCTGGACTGGATCCGATCATTCCTCACCGGAAGAAGCCAAAGGATCAGACTCCCACCCTTCCTCTCTGACCCCACGAAAATCACCTGCGGAGTCCCACAGGGTTCATCACTGAGCCCCACCCTCTTCAACATCTACATGGCCCCCCTCGCAGCCATCCTCCGACAACACGGCCTCAACGTCATATCCTACGCCGACGACACCCAGCTCATCCTCTCCCTCACCAAAGACCCCACCACTGCCAAACTCAACTTCCAGAAAGGAATGCAAGACGTCGCAGTCTGGATGACCAACAGCTGCCTGAAGCTCAATGCCGAGAAGACAGAAGTCCTCGTCCTCGGTACCACGCCTTCTGCATGGGACAGCACCTGGTGGCCGACCGCCCTTGGAAGCCCACCTACCCCCTCAGACCACACCAAGAACCTCAGCATCGTACTCGACTCATCACTCACCATGAACCGACAGGTCAATGCCGTCACCTCCAGCTGCTTCAACACCCTCCGCATCCTCCACAAGACCTTCAAGTGAATCCCCCCGAGTCAAGGAAGACAGTCACCCACGCACTCATCACCAGCAGACTGGACTATGGAAACGCACTCTACGCCGGCATCAACAAGTCCCTACTCCACAAACTCCAAACAATACAGAGCACCACCGCCAGACTCGTCCTCTGCATCCCCCGACACGAACACATCAGCCAACACCTACGAAGTCTCCACTGGCTCCCCGTGGAGAAAAGAGTCACTTTCAAAATCCTGACTCACGCCTACAAATGCCTACACAACAACGGACCCAAATACCTCAACGACAGAATCAACTTCCACGTACCCAAAAGAAACCTCCGATCTTCCAACCTCGGACTGGCCGAAACCCCGCGCATCCACAGAGCCAGAGCAGGCGGAAGATCCTTCTCTCACATTGCAGCCAAGACCTGGAACGAGCTACCGGCAGACATCAGACGCGCCCTCTCCCTGAACACCTTCAGGAAGACCCTCAAGACCTGGCTCTTCGGCTAAACAGATCTGCGGACCCCCCTCAGCGCCTTGAGACCCTCACGGGTGAGTAGTGCGCTTACAATTCCATGATTGATTGATTGACCACTATTCTCTATGCTATTATAGTGTTCCCCATTGTATTCTATTAGACTTTCGTGTATGCCAGTTTACTGGATGCCCCTAAACTTTACTTCTCGCAACTCAATGCTATTACACTACATGCTATTCCACTATGGCCCACTTGAAGAAATATTCAAGATCGTCAGGTCTTTCACCAACCCGGCAGCTTCGAAAGGTCTTATCCATCCTTCCCCCTCCCTCTTTACAAGACTGTCAGACTTCTTTGAGGAAATAATTCAAAAGCTGTATTCCTCATTCCCGGTTAGGGCAAAGGATATGACAGTACGGCATCCTGGTACTTATAACGCCTCGAGTTTCTTCACTGTGTTTCGCCCGATTACATCAGAGGAATCGCTAGCCGAACTGCAGAGATGCAAGTCAGGCTCTCCAGGAGATCCGTGCACCCCTCAGGTGCTAAGATCTTGGGCCCCTTTGTTAAACCCAGTGTTGAACCATATTTGAAATTCCTCACTGAAAGAGGGCATTTTTCCAGCTAGTTGGAAACAGGCTTTCTTACTTCCACTCTTGAAGAAGCCTAACGCTGCTCCAGCAGTGCTAAGTAACTTCCAACCAATTTCACTTCTGCCAGCACCAGCAAAAATGCTGTAAAAAATGGTTGAGCAACAGCTAGCAGATTTCATCGAGGCCAATGACCTCCTTCATGATACCCAACCGGGCTTTCGCTCTGGATATAGCACAGAGACAGCTTTGGTTGAAGTGGCAGAGTCTTTGAGGATGACTGTTGATGGTGGTGCATCTGCAATGCTAGTATTGTTGGACCTATTGGCAGCATTCGACACGGTCTCACACTCAATCTTACTGGAAAGACTATACCAGACTGGTATACAGGGGGTAGCTCTCGCCTGGATCCAATCATATCTTGCAGATCGCTCACAACAGGTTTTCTTCCACGCATTCCATTCTACCCAAAAACCTTTGGTGTGTGGAGTGCCTCAGGGCTCTGCCTTGAGTCAGTTTCTTGTTAATATATACATGGAACCACTGTCAGCACATATCACAGCAGGTGGGGGAAAGACAGTCTCCTATGCTGACGATACCCAGTTGGTATTCTCTTTTAAAGAACACTCCACTGATGCCTTCCATAATTTCAAGGAATGTCTGGCAAACATCTCAAGCTGGATGAACAATAACTGCTTGAAATTAAATGTAGATAAGATGGAGGTGCTGCTCTTTGGCCAACTCCCTCCTCCGGCATCATGCCTCTGGTGGCCCACAGATATGGGACCTCCGCCATTACCAACAAAGACAGCCAAAAACCTTGGCATTAAATGGGAAACTGACTTCTCCTTTACTACCCTAGTGCACCAGATCTCATCAACATGCTTTGGGAGGTTGTGCTGCATTAGGATATTCCTCCATCTGCTTCCAGAGGAGAGCCACAGGATAATAGTCCATACACTAGTGACTTCCCAGCTGGACTTATGTCTAGGACTACCTGCGTATCTGATACATAGACTGCAGATGGTTCAAAATGCTGCAGCAAGGCTGATTTGCCTTGTCCCTTTCAGGCAGCAAATATCCCCCCACCTGAGACACCTGCATTGGCTCCCACTGGCTAAGAGGATTGAATTTAAGGCTCTGATGCTTGCTTTCCGGGCAATGCATGATAGGGGCCCTGGATGTCTCAAGCGGCGGCTTAGCCCTTATCCACAGAAACGGACGCTTAGATCTATGCTAAGACCCTTCAAGGGGGTAGATCGTTCACGGTAAGAACAGCAAGACTGTGGAACTCTTTACCAGTATGTTTGCGTCAACTTGAATCGGAACTCAAGTTCAGGAACGCCTTGAAAACATGGCTTTTTAAGCAGAGATAATATCTGTCGGCTGTGAGGTCGTTGCTGTAGTCTGTGTAGTGTGAGGAAACCTCTGTTTGAGGTAGCTGTGCGCTTTTAGAAATGCTTTTTTATTTGTATTTCTTTTTTTTTTGGATGGGGCACTACTAGAGTGTACACTATTCCAGTGTCCTCTACTACACTTTACACTACTGCACTATACACCACTGCACTCTACCACAATCCACTGAATGCTTTTTCGCTTTACAAGAGTACATTCTGCGCCACTCCACTAAACCAGTTTCCCTGTACGTGACTACAGTCTACGCTTCTATAATTAACCTTTTGAGTTGTACGCCACTGTCTTGTATGCTACTCCACTATATAGCACTCCACTGTACGTGTAAACAATTAATGCCACTAAAGTCAACTTTTTAACACTAAACACAACTAATTTCTATGGTACTCCACTCTATCGCACTATAGTTTATGCTACCCCACTATACGCTATTGCACTGTACCATATTACACTGTACCCCACTGTAGTCTACACTATACCGCTCGACACCACAGCACTGTACAGCACTGCAATATACGGCACTCCATTTTACTCGATTTAACTTTGCAACACTACACTATACCACACTCCACTTTACATAAGCCCATTTTACACCACTCAACTGTACCCCACTCAACTCAATAGCAATCCAGTATACCCCACTTGAGTGTACGGTATTTCAGTTTACACCACTCCTCTGTACCACACTCCACTGTACGCTACTCCACTGCACACTATTTCAGTTCACGATATTCCAGTAAAGGCCCCTAAACTACAACACTCCAGTGTATAGTACTACACTCTACACCACTACAATGTACGCGAATACACTCTACAATATTTATAGGACATCAAGCCCCTTTACCACACTCCACTGTATGCAATCCCACTGTATACCGCTGCACTGTACTCCACTATACTCTATGCCACTCCAATAAACGCTACTCTATTGTATCCGAGTTCACTGTACGCCATTCCACTGTATGCGACTCCACTCTACGCCACTCCGCTATATGCCATTCCACTTTACCCTACTCCCCTATACCTCATTTCACTTTACTCCACTTCATTATACCATAGTATACTGTACCAGAGTACACTTTACAACACTATCCACCACTATATTGTAACACACTCCACTTGATAACACTCCACTCCACAAAACTAAACTGGACGAATATTACAAAAGTGCTACTTACATTGTAAAAACATTGAAATTCACACAAAAAAAAAGGTTACAGGTAAGTTATAGTTAGGAAATCTTAACATAGCTTTGGTACACAAACCCAAATTAAGCTCAACAAACATTAGAATTCTACAGTTATAGTTATCTCTTAATTTTATGATTTATGCACCACTTAGGCACTTATTTCTATCTTATTTGTGCCAAACACTTTAATGTACACAACAATAGAAAATTCATAGCATATTTATATGTAGAAATTATCATTTACGCATTGCTTTCATATTATTGTAAGTCATACTTATACTTACACACCACCTTTCAATTAATATCACTCGCGCACCTCCATACACAGTCTTGTCACCACACTCGCCACACTACATTAACTATAGCTCGCCCCCTCTCCATGCACTACCTGTACCCTTGGATATTACCTAAGTTATAGCATGTGAAATTATTGCAGTAAATAAAACACTTCTGACATCAGAAATGATACTATTAGCCAGAACACAGTGGCTTGTACAGTGGTGGGTTATAGTTAATGAAGTGTGGCGAGTGAGGTGACAAGTCTGTGCAGGCCCCCTCCCCGAGCCTTGTTAGGCCTTGGGACCCCCATCTCCAAGGGCCATTTCTAAAAATAATAGGGAGGTATGTCATGTACCCCCCCTCCCCAGACCTCCTTAGGCCTTGGGGACCCCATCCCCCAGTACTGTGTATCTTAATAAGGGGAGGGGGGCCATGCGGCCTCGTCCCAAGCCGTTATAAGCCCCATCCCCAGGGACCACTTATTTTAAAAAAGGGGAGGGGCCACATACGTCCCTCTCCGAGCCTTGTTAGGCCCACGTGCCCAATCCCGCAGGGCCACTCTTTTAAATAACGGCAAGGCAGCTCACGTAGCCCCACCTCCCAGGGCCGATTTCTGCCCTGGGGACCTCATTCCCTGGGGTTCTTTTGAGGGGGAGGAGGGTACTCATGGCCCCCCTCCCAGGGCTAATTTTGGCCCTATAGGATCCCATCCCCCGGGCCAGGTGTTCTTTTGAGGGGGAGGGAGATGCTCATGGCCCCCCTCCCTTTGTCGATTTCGGCCCCAGGGATTCCATCCCCCGTGTAATTTTCATGGAGAGGACAGCACGCAGCTCCTCTTCACAGGCCGACTTTGGGTTCAGGGACCCCATCCCTCGCGGCCAGGCATCATTATTAGTGGTAGGAGCCAATTTCAGCCCAGAGGACCCCATCCCCTGTGGCAGCATGTAACTTTTAGGGGGGCACGGGCCTGTCATGCCTCAGGGAGGGGAGACATGTGGCCGCCCTCACCTGAAATGATTTTGGCCCGAGGATGGCCTCCCCAGGGCATCTGTTGGCTCGGGGAGGGGGGGCTGCACGCAGTCCCCCTCCGCCTTTATGAATACAGCTCCGGGGGTGGACTCCCTTGGGCTTATAGTAAATAAGTGCGACCCAGCTGCCATTTTGGGTTTTGTTGCATTTTTTTTTTATCCTGCGAGAGTCTTGCAGGATTGCTGCATTTTTTGCTGAGTATTTTTTTTTTTTTACCCCAGGGGGTGTCCCTCTGGGTCCCCCCCTTGAGGCCTAGGGGTTCAGAGTATCCCCACCCTGCCTCCTTATATTATTTTTTTTCACTTTTTAACTGCATGACAGGGGGTCAAGTCCCTGAGTCCTGTATTGGCTGATAGCAACATTATTCCTCAGGTTGCTGGCAACAAGTTTTCACTGGAAAAAACAAATGTTAAGGAAGCATTATAGTTAGGTGAATAAGACACAACATTAACATTTTGAACTCAAAAAGCACAAACATTCATTAATTATAGTTAGCAGAGCTAACTATAACTTGGGCCCCCGCCATGCACTGATTATGTATTCATATATTACATCACTCATCATTGATGACATCACTGATGGCATAATCCAAGCTTCTTGTGCACACAGTGTTCTAAAAACGAGTATGGCATTAGACCTATGAAAGTAAATACAAAATAGCTCAGAATAATATGGAGAATCATTAATGCCATTAAACATACAACTCCCTTAGGTGTAGCAACCATGTGTTATGTGTAACATTGACCCCATACCATGCACTTCACGGGTAGCCTAGTTTATATTAACAGTCAACTACAGATATATGGAAAACCCTCATTGCACACAGTGTTCGATATGTCTACAACTGTTCAGAGAAAGACAAGTTCCTCAAGATACTCAACTTCTGTTCCAAAATGAATGCCCTACTACAGACAGCTTTTATCTGTATCATACCCCTCACAGTCACTGAACCTACATTGAGAAATGAAGTTGATATGAGTAGAAAAGTGAATACTATAAGCAATGCTTACTCCATGGAGAGAGTTACCCTGTACCACACTGTTTGCAGACAGTGAAACTCTCATGAGAAATGCAACACAAAGATTTATAACGTGTTCAATACCTCTACACACCTATGATGCATTAGGAGCACATGTGTTTTACACCCATTAGCTGGACTCAGGCTAGACTTTGGTAGAAAAGAAATATGGTAGTTACTCTCCACTATGTAAACTACAAAACAAACTAACACACTCATTGGATGATGCCATCAGTGATGTAATTTGAGATGTCATCAGTGATGTCATTAATGATGTCATAGAACATGTCATGAGTGTTGTAATATGCAAGGTTATAAACAGTACATGGCGGGGCGCAAGTTATAGTTAGCTCTGCTAATTATAACTGGTAGATTTCTGTGTTTTTTCAGTTCAAAACGTTAATGTTGTCACTGACATATTCCCCTAACTATAACATTACTTTAACCTTTGTTTTTTTCTGTGACTTTCTCAGATTTTGTTTTTTAAACAAAAACAGATCTTTTTATTACACCTAACTATAACAGTACTTCAACCTTTGGTTTTTTCAGTAAATTTCTAGGGTTTTGTTCAAGTAAAGTAATTTATTACCATATATAAAGCCAACCGGCTGCCTCCGGGCCCCGACCTGTGGCCATGCTCTGCGCCAACAGCCCCTCAGGCAGCCAACTCCACGCTGTGTACGCCCTATCATCATGCATGGCATGGGTTTGGCCCAACTGCATCCAGATCCCCGCAGGCAGCCACACGGATGCAGCTAACTCCACGCCGTGCACAACATTTGGTCGTGCGTGGTGTAGGGTTATCCGCAGAGGCTGTTTTGCAGCCAGGTCCTGCTTCCAACTCCCCGCAGGTAGCTAACCCTAAGCTGGGCCCAACCTTTGGCTGTGCACAGCAGAAGTTGGTCACAGGGCTTGGCCAGCCACCAAGCCCTGTGGCTGAAACCCTTGCATGCTGCCAACCCCACACCACGCACAGCAATTGGCGTGTGCAGTATAGGGTTGGCCTTTGGGCCCCGGGGATCCCATTCCCTGGAACCAAAACATATATATTAAGGGGAGTGACATGTAGCCAACTCCTCGAGCCTTACTAGGCCCTGGGGACCATATCCCATGGGGCCAAAAACAATTATAAGGGGGAGGGGGTTGCATGGCCCCCCTCCCCAAGGCTTCTTGGGCCACAGGTATTCCTTCCCCGGGGCCAAAATCTAAGGGATGGGGGTGCGCAGCCCCTTTCCAGAGCGTTATTAGGCCTGGGGACCCCATCCCTGGGGCCAAATATAATTAAAAAAAGTAGAGTGGGCTGTACAGCCACCCTCCCCAAGACTTTTTAGGCCCTGTGGATCCCATCTTGGGCCCTGGGGATCCTGTTCCTCGGGGTCCATATGATTTGAAGGTGGGTGCCCCGATGCCCACCCGAGGCAACCAAGGAGCACATGTTTGAGACTTTGGGCGGGGTCCCTGGGCCCCCGCTGCCCCTGACGGCTCCCCGCATGCTGCGGGAGCCAGCATTGCTCCCACCCGGCGGAAGCAGCTATTTATGCTGCTCCCTTCAAGCGGGTGCAATCGCTTCGTGCAGGAAAAGAGATCTCAAGTCTGCTCCCAGTCGGCTGGAGCATTTCTAAAGCTCGCTGGGAGCCCACTTTGTGTTTGCTCCCATTTGATGGGAGATTTGAAAATACTCCTGCCAGATGGGAGCAAACACATGTTTCCCTGCCCGTGCGGTCAGGGAAACTACTGTGTCCCGGGAGTGGGCTCCCGGAGATACTGCAAGTGAGCCAGCTCCATGGGATGGGGTCCCTAGAGCTACAGCTCGAGTTGGGGCCATACGTCCCTCCCCTAAACAATTAAATTGGACCCCGGGGATGTTGTCACAGGGGCGAATATGTCTCAGGGTTAGGGGCTGTGTGCCCCCTCCCGTAAATATTAAATTGGGCCCCAGGGGATGGGGTCCCCGGGGCCAAAACCGTCTCAGTGTGGGGGGCCATGTACTCCCTTTGCTTAACTAAAGAATGTGGCCCCGGGCTGCCATTTTGCCAGTGGGAACTGACTCCTTCTAAAGTGTGATGGCCCAAGGCCCACGGAGCTTTCTGCAAAGTGACAGGGCACAGCCTTCATGCAGGCTCTATGCCCAACCTCCTATGCACCCACCTCTGGCTGTACACTACCTTCAGCCAGGTGCCCCCGGGCCATGGCCAGGCCCTCCACAAACTTCTCATGCACCCACCCTTAATGCGTGAGGGATGGCTCAAAGAAAAGGTACCATTCATTTTGGCTAATGTGACCTCAAAGATGTAGTTTAAAGACACAAGAATGTCCAGAAAAACAAAAAAGGGTAAATATTTGAAAGTGAGCTTCTTTTTAGATGGATGTACACATGATCAGGAAAAAATGCCTTCATTCATAGTGCAAGAGAGCCAGTTACCGAAGAGGGCTTGCCCATTTCCCTGTGCTGCATGCTATAGTGGGTGAGAGCAAAATGTGAATGATGGTTGAACATGCCAATGGAAATGAGGGTGGAAGGAAAAGGCCTTCTGTGTATGTGAACATGCATGCATTTTTACTTATGATTTTTTTTATTACATGAGGTTGACAAGACAACTAAAACTTTCTCTAGGCTAGACCTAACGGGAAACAGAAGATGTTTGTGCCACGTGCAACTCCCTCTTTAAAGATCCACTTGCAAAATCCACTTGTCCAATATCACTAGTCAACACACCAGTGATTTTCGAAAAGACAGCAGATTCTTAAGAAAACTAATTTAGACATGACTAGAAAGATTGGTTCCCACAGACACATAGTCAATAATGTTGAATCTAATATGGGCCACTGGCATCACGAGTAGAGGGAGCGGAGCAGATTCTTGTGGCCACCATGTGCAGGTTGTGTATAGTGGAAACTTCATAAATTCAGTGACTTTGTCATTCAGTCAACGGACCCACTCTTCTCCAACAGATCGTGTAGAATTCAACTGACCATGAGCTGGAACCAAATCTCCTGCTCATGGAGGGATCAGACATCAAAAGTCTCAGAACCAAATGGACCCAAGAAACAGATCGAAAGGTACCTCAAATCAATGATAACAAGCCACTACTCATCGTGCTTGACACCAAAACACTTACTACAAAGGCCACACACACGTCCCACTCTTTCAACCAGATAGAACAATAACAAGAATCTTAAGAGCTCTGTCCTTCACTGCTCTTGTTCTACTACACGCTCAAGGATAGCAACCTAGGACAAGGTAAGAGCACCACAACACCAAAATATGTCCCACACAGGACATGCTACAATACAAGCATGCTTCCAACCCTGCACAATCAAAAAAATAGAATACTAGCCATCTGCTAAGGAGCTTTGCAAAGAGAAAATAACGAGGTGAAATAAATAAATATCTCCTTGTTACCCCAGCCTCAGTCAGGCACACCATTTTGGCGCAAACCAATGTCTACATCTTTTTGTAAATGTGGGTTTGCGTCAAAATCCATGGGTGGTTGCATGAGAACACACAAAAGGTGATGGGAGGCTGCTGGCAATAAGTCTAACCACTGGCAATAGAGTGGGGTAGTACTCCAACCCATCATTCTTTTGCTCACCATGCCACCTCAGTTTGGACTCAGTAGTTTTTGAGAAATTAAAGTGCAATAATATTTTTATATCTGGAAGGTTGGGTTCGGGGCACTAGCAAGAGTACCTCAAACCCAATTTTACAAAATAGAGCATTCTGATTGGAGCAGGGAGATTTTTTCTCTTGGGCCAATTCACTCCCACAGGAGACATGTTGGCTGCCAGCAACATCATGAAAAATGTCTGCTTTGTCCCCCTGTCCTGGCTGTTTTTTTTTTTTTTTTTTTTTTTAAATAAAGGGATGGGGTTGGGATACCCTGCACCCCTAGACCCAGAGGAACCCACCCACCCGAGGACAAAATATTTTTTTTTTTAAATGATCTGTGATCCCGCTGAAGTCCTGCGGGACGGAAAATCTTTTAAAAAAAGAAATTTCCAGTCAGGGTTTTTCTAATTAATATTATTAAAGAAGCGGGATATGTGGCCTACCTCTCCAAGCCTTAATAGGGCCCAGGGACCACATCTCCCAGACTGAATTCCAGAAAAAACAGGAGTAGGGCCACGCGGCCCCCTTACCCGGGGCCAGCTTAATTCCTCTATACTTGGGAGCCCACCCCCGGGACAAAGTTGTTTCCCTGCCCACTGGAGCGCAGCCAGGGAAACAAAGTCTGCTCCCACTCGTTCTGTCCCCTTTAGGGGTCACTTCATTTTAGCTAGTCAAAACCAAATGAGCTGCTCTGCGCCTCTGCTACAGTTTGATAAGAACAGTACTTTATTATGTTAACAATCTCTGTGTTAAAGCTCTTGAGAGGAGCATTTCCCTGCTGGGAATTATCACTGCAGACTGTGACTAGGATGCAGCCCTGCTGATTTCGACCTCCATCCTGCTAACCTGCGACCGGCTTTCTGACACCTAAGACCAAGGTATGGGGGTCAGGCTATCCCAATTGAACTGGAAGAATAATGCTGACACTATGCTCTCTTTAGTATAGTGATAGATACAGATAGGAGTAGGCAAACATTAGCAACAGTTAACATGGTTGAATTGTTCATATTTTTTACCATTTTAATAATGCTGATTACAGTAACATGTCTCATCTTTCTAACAATCGCAGCTCATGCTTTTTATACAAGAATACAATCATTTCAATAAATGTTTGAAAAGGCATTGTCGTATTTTTCTTGTGTTTACCTTGAATGTGCAAGAGTGACCAAACAAAAGGGTTAGGTCTGTTTCCAGAGATTCCTTGAGAATCAGAGTGTCATGTTCAAGGTTGCCAACAACATCTGTAACCCTGGTTGGTTTAGGGGTTACATTGGTTCTGTAAGCTAAATGAAACCCACCAACACCCACTGATGGTATGTGTGGACTGAGTCCCTATACTATGGCGTTCGTGTTGGTCTAATACACAGTCCTGCTACATTTGTAGGAGCCATATAACATGGCACCCCCATTTTAGATCAAGTACTTATTTAATGGGTCTCCTGAGTAGTTTTCTGCCCAGAGCTCCTTTTCACCTCTACACAGAGAAGTCTGTGGTGAAGAGGATCTATTCTCCTCAGCTTAATAGAAAGCACCTATTTATATCTGTAGGTTTTTCAAGCTTGAACCTTTCAAAAGGATCACCCAACTGTATTATAAACTTTCTTTGAATTCCATTCATTAAACACGGTGCTAGAAGTAAATATTCCTGTTAACTATAGACAGGCAGTAACTGCTCACGTAACTTTACATGGGCTCGTTAATACGGGTGAAGATGTTATGTTAGTAATTCAGGCACACGAAGCTTATAAATGTGAAGTTTACTATTCCTGGGTAAACTTTCATGCAGACGATGCTAACACATGCACATTTCATAGATACACTGAGGCAGCAGCTCTGCCTGCATATAGGCCTTATGAATCTTTAGAAATACCACTAACATACCAGGATCTTCAAAACTGGTTCCAATGCACCCTCCCGCATCTATCACAAAATGTAAGACTAGGTCCTCTCAGTAATGACGGCGCAACCTGGACACCATTTCCAAATATAGCAGCACAAAATATTGGTGAAGTACGTTCTTTATATAATAACCTAGACTGTATCAACATCTAATGGAGTATGTTATGCATACATTAACAACTGCCCCAGCAAGGGCTGTTCAAGCTGGGCAGCCACAGTTAGCTGTGCCTGCCATTAGTCCAGTTACTATTAATTCCATAGTGCGTAAAGTACCAACCAAATGAAAAGAAATCCTGTTTTGGATAGCACAAAAAACAAATCAGCTTGAAGCAGTGTTTCCCCATAAGGGATCCCAAGATAAATTTAGAATTCTCACTATGTATCTTCCACTTGGTATGGTTCCACCAATTAAAGATTATGCGACAAAGGAAAATGGAAAAGTTAGATCACAGAAGTGGACTAGGCGCAGCATGCACTGCTGGTGCCCTTGGGCTTCCAAATGCATAATGTTAAATTGAAATTCACACAAATTATCCAAAAACACATCTGATAAACAGAAGTATACAGTATTTCAAAAAAATCCGATCAATTACTTTTGCTTCAACTGAAGAGGTTTAATGAATTGCTTGTTGGCTTGGTGTCTTGTTGACAAATGTTACATCACACTTATAGATGACACAGGGATAAGATCTTCAGTGAACAACAGATTCATAACTGTGACACACGACCCAATGCATTTCAAGTGAAAACGACACCCTTCATCGGGTATAACTGAATTTAATGAACATTTTTGGAAATTACTATTCATTTAGAAAGGCTGCACAGGTTCAAACTCTGACAACAGACCCCTGCTCAGGACTCTTGCTTGTGTTGATGTTACGCTGATGCAGTTGGCTTCGGAGATCTTAGAAGCTCTCGGTACGTTAAGTAGTTTGTGTCATTAACACATTGAGTGATTGCTTTGAGCATGGTTATTTACTTACCGCTTCATTCATTTTGTTCACCTTTAGGGCCACCGGTCCACCACCGCTTGGTCAGCAGTGGGCTACCACTGCCTGCACTCATTTGTTTCTAGGTACATACCATTTTCTGTATCATTTGCACGTAGTTGTCAACGGCCACACTCTGGCAACGTGAACGTCAGCACCGCGATTCTTAGAGTGTGTTTTTGCCTCGTTTTTTAGCCCGAATTGTGTACAGCGTGATTCTTGTGTTCTTGCGTGCCCAGCGCTATTTGTATTGTATTGTATTGTAATTGTATTCATATATAGCGCTTACTACCCCTGACACCATATAGGTAAGAATGTGGAGTACACTGTTTGGTGCACTCAGAAGCAGTCTGTTTCACTTTCCTCCACAGTTCATTATTTACAGCCCAATATACCAGCACTAATGCATGCTGGTATTTGGTGTCGTTTTGGGTCAGTCATGTTGTCAACCTTTTTGCCATGTCTTCTTTCGCCACAGTGCATGCCTCACATAGCAGTAGACTGTCTGTCATTTCTTATGGCACACCCGGGGGCATGACTATATATTTTGAGGTTCACAATATCCATGCATGTGCTTAGGGTCACATTGTCTACAACGTGTTTTACCACAGTTGTAACTGATTAGCATAAATGCACATTAGGATTTGGTGTCGTCTTCGGCTCATGCCTTCCTTTGCTCTTTTTCCTTTCTTGGTTATTTTCTCTGTTTCTTTGAGTGCATTGGATACTTGCACATCAACAATACTTAGCACAATTATATACCGGTCTATTCCTCATTGCTGCTGTCATCACTTTTATGCAAGTTCTCTATCAAATCTGTTGTCAGAGTTTGAACCTGTGCAGCCTTTCTAAATGATTAGTAATTTCCAAAAATGTTCTTTAATTTCAGTTTCCCCTCATGAAAGGTGTTGTTTTCACCCGAATTGCATTAGGTCGTGTGTCACAGTCATGAATATGTTGTTTACTGAAGATGTTATCCCTGTGTCATCTACAAGTGTGATGTAACATTTGTCAACAAGACACCGATCCGACAGGCAATTCATTAAACCTCTTCAGTTGAAGCAAAAACCATTGATCGACCTATTTTTAAAAAATACTGTAAACTTTTGTGTATCAGATACGTTTTTGATAATTTGTGTGAATTTGAGTTTAACATTGTGCATTTGGAAGCCTTAGGGCACAGGCAGTGCATACTGCACCTAGTGCGCTTCGGTGGTCTAGCTTTTCCATTAGATATTTGTACGGGCTTAGGCGGGGCACACTACAGCACTGCACACTAAATTTGTGGACATTTTGTGTATATTGGATAGGATGTATAGCAGAGTGCATTACAGCCTTGTTTCTGTGCTGTCTTTGCTGCCATATGTACCATAACATATGGCACCCCATCAATTACTGTTTTGCATAAAGTGCTGAAGCAAATTCAAAATGAATATGGGGTGGCCCCTGCTTTGGACTTGAGGATAAAATTAATTGGTAACTTTGTCACTGTATCCTCAATGATTTTAAGAAACATTAAGGAGGAGGCAGCAGCGTTGACAGTACAGCAAAGGCTCACAATTATTCCTACTGCGAATCAGGAACACAAGCTACCTAAAATTATTTCAGAGACCTATGCTTCTATACTGCTTAGTGTCCCAAAGAAAATGTTGTCAACTCCCACAATGATGTAAGAAAAGTCCAAGTCTGTTTACTGCCTATGTAACGTAAATTTTACAAGAAATTGACTCAAAAGCGATGTCATACGTTGATGGCATTTACCTCACAGATGATGATTTAAATACACACTTGGCGAGAGTAGATCGCATAATTTTGGGACTTGCTGAACATGGCTATAAATTACATTATAAAAATCTAAAATTGCTTTTCTTATCGTCCTAATTTTAGGATATGAATTATCAAGAGAAGGCAGAAGCCTTGCCCCACACTTCTTACAGAAGTGTGCCTTTCTCCAACCATCAAATACATTAAAAAAGCTACAATCACTTTTAGGCTTTTTAAACTTTGGTAGAACATATATACCAGATTACGCACAGTGGGTTAAACCGTTGTCCGATTCAATTTGTCCTGACTTTTCAGACAAACATTGGACTACAGAACATACTAATGTTCTCAGAAGATTGCAAACAGACATGCTTGCATCTAAATATTTTCACACTCGTGTAAACAAAACTAGTTTAGCCATCTGCATCATTGTGGGTTTTACTGGCTACACAGACGTCATCTTCAATGAAGGTGAAACAGTGCCGATTAGATATAAATTGCATTTATATTCTAATGAAAAATTGTGTTTTGCATTGATTGAACAAATTCTGACTGCAGTTCAGACAACTGTTCTAACAGAATGTCTATTGGCTCAGAGGAAACCCATAATTGTGGTTTCTCCCATTCCAGCCTTAGAGTCTGTCCCAAAAACATGCATTCCTAATGCTAAAGCCTTACATCCACGATGGATCCAGTGGGCCACTTCCTTGATGGCTACTGATGTAGATTATGTCTTTGACCCTACACTAAGAAAGCAGGAATTTCTCCAGTATGAACAAGAATACCCCATGTCAAAGTTAATTATGCCTCTTGTTCGGTATGATTTAATAATATATACTGATGGTTCAGCCCAGCCCGCGGTTGGTACTAAGTATAAATACTCAGCAGCATATTCTGCCATGAAAAGTGTCATGAAAGATGGCGAATTTCAGGCACAAAATAAACATATACAGAAACTTTGGGTGACTGTATCGCTCAGCTGGCTGAACTGAAAGCTTTTGTTCTGACTCTGCATAATACATATCCTGAATTCCTGACACTTATTGTGTATGATTCCTATAACTGCGTTCAGTTCTATAATGATAATTTACACTATTGGTGCCTAAATGGATTCAGAGATTCTAAAGATAACACTATCAAGCATACATTGCTTTGGGGAAAGGTTGCAGCTCTTAAAGATGCTCTGCCACTGGCTCATATTATTCATACATTGGGCCATCAACATGTTGGTGATATATACGTTGTAGGGAATTCATTGGCTGATTAAGCTGCCAAAGCGGCAGTTCAGGCAGTCATAGTAGCTACGATTACTCATTCACATACGAGAATAGATGATGACATTATGACTGTGGTCACTGTTTCGGCTGGCGGCACACCTCTACCAAAATATTTTCCAACAAATGTATCCTATGTGTTGAGTGCTCAAAACGTTCTTTTTGCCTAAATTCCCGGGGTGGGGGATCGAGTGATACCCAACCAGGACCGATGGTTAGAGCTAATAATTGCTGCTCATGAAGGATTAGCGTCTGCCCATGCTGGTGTGGCTGCTACAATTTCTTTATTACAGAAATGCTACAGGTGGAAGGATCTTGTAAACAGACTAAACAATATGTCTTTGCTGTGACATTTGCCAACAAATTAAAAGTTCCAACTTTGCTCACCCATCGCAGACACCCCTTCTAATGTCTAATAAGCCATTAGATTGTTTCTATTTGGATGATTGCGGACCACTCCATTCGGAGGGTGTGTTTACATTTATTTTATTGGTTGTTGATACATGTTCTCGATTTCTATGGGTGTAGCCACAGTGATGACTGACGCTCGAACTGTTATTAAAGATTTGCAGGTCTTTATTGGTACATATGCAGTAGTGGCATTCCACTCAGACAGGGGACCAGCCTTTGGCTCTAAGGCTTACCAGGATACCATGCGAACCCTGGGTGTTGCTGTACATTATTCCTCTCCCTATCATCCTGAGGGAAATTCGATAGTGAAGCAAAGAAAACATGACTTTAAGCAGTCCTTAACAGCTAGAGTAGTAGGTTCAGGTCGTAGTTGGGTCCATTACCTGTATGGAGTCCAGCGAGCTTTAAATAATCTGCCTAGCAGGTCTTTGTGTGGTCAGATCCCCTACGAGGTCTTGTTTGGAGTTTATATGTATGTTCCAAATCAAGATAATCCTGGCACAGTGGCAGCTGATGCATACTTTGACATCAATGAGCGTTTTGCTGTTTTAGAGGAATTACAAGACTTCTGAGATAAGCACTTGAATATGAAAACTAAATGTTCTGCCACTGATGAAGTGAAGGAGCAACCAGCGACTTCTGGATGGATTCCTAAAGTTGGGGATCTAGTCTGGGAGAAGATTACAGACAAAAAACAATTCGGACCATCATACTGTGCGCCAGTGCCTGTACTTACTGTTCAAGGTACTCGAACTGCGATTTTGCCACCAGTTGCTGGTTGTAAACAGAAACGACAAGTTTACATTGATTTAATAAAGCTCCATCATGTGGCCAGTTCTAAATAGCAGGCCTTGGGGGTGTTTGGGTAGTTCCTTCTCTCCTCTCCCTACCTTGGAAGAGATCCCTCTACATGCACTAGGCAGTCCTAATTTAACTACTGATGCTTAACTTGCACTTATGCCGTTTTCTACTGCTGCACCAAACTAAGAAATTATATATTATCAACCACCTATGGAGTTATCAATGTGCTCTCCTTTGCCTACCGAGGTTCCTGTTTTTGTTCAGACTGCCACCTGTCACTTAGCCGACATTGATGATTTTTCTTCAGACTCTTCACACTCTTCTTTGCATGGTGCACACGCACTATTCTGTTGTTTTAAACAGACTTATCTGATTCCTCAAAGGTATTACCTTTGGATTTTCCTTTCCTTGGTTTTTCTCTTCATCTAGATTGAATTTGTTATGGTATCTTTTCTGCTGCTGGACACTACCTCCCAGAACATTATTTTCCAGAACTGGTAGCTGAAGTACTTACACCCCATTCTTCCTCACATAAGGTCTGAAGAGACTTGTCCCTTGTGAACATTACTGCATTTCCTGTTTGTGATGGTATTGTTTGGGATAAAGTGCAATATGACATTTTTGGTCCCACAGAAACTTTACAAATTCCATATGTTTTTAAAATTGCTATGGACAATTTTGTTATACTTGGTTCGATTTCTGATGAACGGGACGTTGTGACTATATCAAACATGTTATCTGAATTAGAATCCTATACAGTATTCGAAAATGAGGATTTGCATTTAAATTCTGCAAATTATTGTGAAATGTTTGCTACTATCATTATGCTCAGCATTACTAATACAGAGCTATTACAGCACATTCTATTTTTAACTATACACAGTGGGAGAACTGCCTAATACCACCTGTAGGGAGTCCCCAACAGTATTTTAAAAAGTGTTCTTACTTTACTACTCATGTCCCCACAGATCCGATTTGGTTTTATTATAAGCTGACGTATTCCCAAGCAATGAACAATATGCTGACACAAACAAAATGTATTTATTCAGATTCTTTTCAAAACTGACTGTGCAGGGTTATGATTATTGAAAAAACAATATTGATTTGAAATCAATTTGGAGTTCAAAAGACTCGCAGGTCCAGGGCTTTGACACCTTATTTAGGGCTTGTTTAATCCCACTACAAATAATATTTTTTAACAAAACAATACAACAGACTATGGGCCATATTATCAAGAAAGGCACAAACATTATTGCCGCTTTAGCCGCAGGAAACTGCCGCTAAAGCGGCGATAAGGGGCTTGATAATATGCCCTAGAGAATTCCAATAGGAGCCCAGGTTTGATGTCCTTGACACCAGAACCTGGGCTTCTATTGAATTCTCTAGGCATATTATCAAGCTCCTTATCGCCGCTTTAGCGACAGTTTCCTGCCGCTAAAGCAGCGATAAAGTTTGCGCCTTTCTTGATAATATGGCCCTATGTGTCTTGGACTAGCTAATGTTAAGAATTTAAGCACACCTAGCATTCCACAGGTTGCATGATTTGATAAATGACAACAGTATATTAATATTACAGAACAGCAACTTAATGAAATGGTGTAGAACGGTACATACAACTCATCACTTTATGGTTCAGGTGGGTGGTTAGTGTGTCCTTTTGGCCACAATGTATGTTTTTTAAACTCTTCTAAGGGTTTTAAATCTAGTAGACCAGACCCCAGATATGCCCATTCACAACACTCAGGTGTAGTAACTACCTATAGTGTAGTTAAGTTATGCCAGCAATGGTTAGAACACTCCACATTGTCCGCTGTTAAGTAACATCTATCCCTTCTTTCAGAGAACATGGATCTGCAAGATTTTTTATTAGGTCCAAGATCTCCACGTTCTAAACGTTTCATATATGCTACTTATTATGAGCCTTGGAAAAGGTTGCAACAAATTGATCAAGAAAACTTAGAAAAAGCATTAGCTATTGTCAATAATGGCATGACCACATTGTCTACCCTTATTTATTCATTGAATATTATTGTGTCATTTTCATTTGATATTAAACAAAATGACATGTCTGCCATTTTACATGGTCGAAGTTAATTAAGTTCAATTTTGCAACTGAGTTGGACATTACAGGTTTTTTAATCAAACCGCGTGCCATGGAAATATTTGAATGCAACAGAATTGTTTTTGCCTTATAACTTTTCACGTCATAGCAAGAAAGACCCAACATGCACTATCGTAAATATAGAACACTTTTTAAAAAACTGCCTTTGACTGTAGCTGGAACACCTTCAGATATATGGTTAATACATGGTTTCACTTATTTGAGGATATCTACATTTCACTTCTCATCTCGTCTGAAACACTTTCACATAGTCAGACATGAACGAAGGGGTGGTAATTTTCTGCATGAGACTTGGTTTCTTCCTTTCGATTACAAATGTGCGAGTGGCGACACAGAAGTTTTTCTTAGTGGGAATTAATGTGGAGTTTCCTTGAGCCACTCATTACCTTATCAAGAGTTAACATTGCATGGAGCTTGCAATGCATCCATGGCCATATTTGGTGCATTATTTGAAGGAAGTTCCCGTATCCTTGATAAAACTATTTTTTTCAATATTTTCAAATGGAAGTTACTTGATTCTGACTGACCATGGTTGCTGTGGAATGAAGCCAGGAGTCCCTTACTTTGTAACAGTTTCCAAGGTCATGACTTGCTGTATGAATGTACTCTATCCACCTACACACATGGCTGGGGAACTGATCTTGTGGCTAACAGTCCCTATTTCTGATATCAACTTTGATCAGTTTGATCAGTTTAGCCAACTAAAAAGCCATATTGCTTCAAAAGGACGTGGCATTAATATCTGCCTGAGAAACTTTTGCTATCCAAGTTGCGAGGTCTTCCTCAGAAGTACAATTGTTGTTGCACACTAATTTACCACTACATTTTGGTGAACTTGTGCACCACATTTTCATTGCTTCAAACACTGCTTGTGTTGTACACTTCTTTTAAATGATTGAGTCTAGATTTGTTATAGCATTTCAGACTGTACTTGGAGTGATTCCGACTTTTATTCACTCACTCTTTTGTCGTGTTTTTGGAGGCATTCTATTGATATTATTCCTGTTGATTGCTGTTTTGGTTCTATTTTTGTTAATCCACAATAAATGTTCCACAACAAGGCCAAATGGTGATGGAATTACCACACGTCCATCTTGGCCATAAATGCATGGTGCAGTACTTTGGATTTTCTTTGTTACTGGATTTAAATGACAATTGGTCTTTGTCTTTGCAGCCCGTGTGGTTTCAGAGTGTACAGCTTGTGTTCAGCTGCATCTGGTGCTTTTTCGAATGTGCACAAGACATATGCCTTGCTAAGCAATTGGTGCAGACTATCGACATGGATCTGCTCATGTATCCATTGAGGGTGCATCTCCAGTGCTGTCCTATATTGCTACTGTTGCTGCAAAGTGCTTATTATGAGGTGCTCACACCAGATGGATGGATGCTTTGCTCCAGGATCTATGGCGTCTGGCTCCTCCTCTGAGGCTACACTTCTGGCACCCTTACTCTCAGCTCTTGATGACATGGCTGGTACTGACCAAGTTGGTACTTTGAAATTTATGTGGATCTGTTGTCTGCAGATGTAGGTCTTTCCAGGACCCAAATGACTTACTGGATAAGGTGAACATTTCCGGGCTACTGTCCTATAGTGTGGACAGCACATAGGCTTTTTTTATTTCTGCATTTTTGTTTGTAAATTATTATTTTTTCTTTTTTCCTTTCTTTTTAAGAATTTGTTTTTTTTAATTGGATTTTTAATGGCTTTTAATGTGCTTATATGATTAACATTTTTATCTTATATAATACTATGCCTTTTAAATGCTTTCACAGTGACTAGCTTTTAGTAAATAAGTCTCCTTCATGACCAAGGGGAGAGTGACACGTGGCTCACATGTATTCTCCATTTTAGATTCACCTCCTTGGGTTGTCATCTCCTTCCTGTGGTGCCCTTTTGCTATACTTTCTGCTAACATGTGAATGTGCTTTATGTGCATCTGTGATAGGCACTGATGTCCTGTAGTCTGTACAGTTAGTTCCAGGGTCATACATGTCGAATACAATGCCATTGTTTCCTCTCTTTCTGTGCTTTAGGAAACACTTCATTTTAGCTAGACGAAACCAAATGAGCTGCTCTGCACCTCTGCCACAGTTTGATAAGAACAGTACCTTATTATATAAACAACCTCTGTGCTAACTTTCTTTGAGAGGAGCGTTTCCAAGCTGGGAATTATCACGGAGCCACTGCAGACTGTGACTGGGATGCAGCCGGGTTGTCTCCAACCTCCATCCTGCTAAGAAAGATAACCTGTGCTCTGTAACCGGCTTCCTGCCACCTAAGACTAAGGTATGTGGGTTATGCGTCTGGCAGAATATAGCTACAGCTATGCTCTCTTTAGTATAGTTATAGATACAGGTAGAAGTAGGCAAACATTACCAACAATTAACATGGTTGAATTGTTCATATAGTTTACCATTCTAACAATGCTGATGACAGTAACATGCCTCATCTTTCTAATATTCACAGCTCATGCTTTTTGTAAAAGAATATGATTGTATCAATAAATGTTTGAAAAAGCATTTTCATATCTTTCTTGTGTTTACCTTGTATGTTTGAGAGTGACCAAATGAAAGGGTTAGATCTGTATCCACGGTTTCCTTGAGAATCAGAGTGTCATGTTAGAGGTTGCCAACAACAGCTGTTATCCAGGTTGTTTTAGGGGTTAGATGTGGTACTGTGAGCTAGCCGAAACACACCAACACCCACTGATGGTATTAGTGGACTGAGTCCCTATACTATGATGTTCGTGTTGGTCTGTTAGACCTGGCACCATTGGCGTGGGTCTCCCCTGCATTTTTTGCCTTTGCCTCCTGTGTTTTTGCTGTGTGTTGGACTCCGTTTTGCTGGTGTAGATGCTTTGGGCACTTTGCCACTGCTGTTCAGTGCCAAAGTGCAAGTGCTCCCTTTGTAAATTGTTGTTATGGATTGGTGTTTCCATGATTAGCTGATTTGATTTACTAGTCAGTCCCTAGTACAGTGTACTGTGCATGCCCAGGGCTTGTAAATCAAATGCTGCTAGTGGGCTGCAGCACTGATTGTGCCACCCACATAAGCAGCCTGTAAATGTAACTCAGGCCTGCCATTGAAGAGCCTGTGTGCAGTCTGGTACTGCCATGTGGACTTGGCAAGTGCACCCACTTGCCAGGCCCTACCCTTCCCTTTTCTTACATGTTAGTCACCCCTAAGGTAGGCCCAAGGAACCCCTGTGGGCAGGGTGCAGGGTATGTGAAAGGTAGGACATACCCTGGTGTGTGTGGCATGTCCTGATAGTGAAATACTGCCAATTTCGTTTTTCCCTATTGCTAGGCTACCTGTTCCCGTTGATGATAGGATATCCAAGGAAGAAATTTAAACATTCTGAACTCTCCGTGTGCCCGTGCGACAACTATTCATCCCAAAATGATCTTCATGTTTTATTTTTCTGTGGTTTTTATCGACAGGAAAGACAGAATTTTATTGTCCCGATTTGTAAAGCCTATCATTTTAGATCTTGTTGTGTAGCATTGTACTTTTTTAAATCGCTTCCGAATCCTTTGGTATGCTTTTCACTTGCATCATTTTTATGGGCATGTATGAAAAAAAGGAGACAAGTGGACCTATAATTAGCAAATGGGACTGTCTTTTCAAATTTATTTCTTTTGGGACCATCCCTCTAACATTTTAACTATTGAGATTCATGCTTTTATTGAACCATGTTTTTAACTAATGAAATCTGATATACTTTTATGATCTTATGTGTGTAGGTCGAATAAAGATTTGGATTTGGGTTAGATGTGGTACTGTGAGCTAGCCGAAACCCACCAACACCCACTGATGGTATATGTGGACTGAGTCCCTATACTATGATGTTCATGTTGGTCTGTTAGACCTGGCACCATTGGCGTGGGTCTCCCCTGCATTTTTTGCCTTTGCCTCCTGTGTTTTTGCTGTGTGTTGGACTCCGTTTTGCTGGTCTAGATGCTTTGGGCACTTTGCCACTGCTGTTCAGTGCCAAAGTACAAGTGCTCCCTTTGTAAATTGTTGTTATGGATTGGTGTTTCCATGATTGGCTGATTTGATTTACTAGTCAGTCCCTAGTATAGTGTACTTTGCGTGCCCAGGGCCTGTAAATCAAATGCTGCTATTGGGCTGCAGCACTGATTGTGCCACCCACATAAGCAGCCTGTAAATGTAACTCAGGCCTGCCATTGCAGAGCCTGTGTGCAGTCTGGTACTGCCATGTCGACTTGGCAAGTGCACCCACTTGCCAGGCCCTACCCTTCCCTTTTCTTACATGTTAGGCCCAAGGAACGCCTGTGGGCAGGGTGCAGTGTATGTGAAAGGTAGGACATACCCTGGTGTGTGTGGCATGTCCTGATAGTGAAATACTGCCAATTTCGTTTTTCACTATTGCTAGGCTACCTGTTCCCATAGGATAGAATGGGGAGTTTGCTTACAACATCTTATAAACATAACTACCCCTGGGAACAAGGTAGGAAAATAAAGTTTAGTATGCCTGAACTCACAATGTTAAAATGCATCTTTTATTGAGGGTGATTTTTTTACATTCTGTGTTTGAAAATACCACTTTTAGAAAGTAGGTATTTTCTTGCTTAGCCATCCAGTGTGCCTCTACTAGGTTTGTGTTTTGCATGTCTGGCTTTGGATGACAGGGGCTGGGGAGGAGCAGTGGCTCCAGAGAGTCTGATGAGTCAGGGCTGGGCTGAATAGACCTGGGCTGCATTTAGAGTAGGGGGAGGAGATTTCCTTTCACCTGAATGGGCCTGGTCTGCCTTCCACAATGCTGTCTCCACCTCCTGCCAGGAAGCTGCATCAGAGAGGACAGAACTGGTTTTGACCAAGCACAGGGCTTCTCTGCCACCGGAGAACAAAGGATTTTGTACTATAAATATTGGGACCCAGACCCCAGAACTTTAGATCACTTCTGAGAATCAAGAGGAACATTTGCCAAGGAGAAGAGCCAGAGAAGCTGAGGAGGAATACTGCCCCTGTGCTGTTTGCTGTCTGCGGTTAGCCTGCAGTGACTACTTGCTGCCAAGGAAAGGAGAAAGGACTTTGCTGTTTGCTGTGTCCCCTACTTGAAGAAGATCTCCAAGGGCTTGAAACGGAGCTTGCCTCCTGTTTTGAAGTCTCAGGGACACAAAGACTTCACCTCCTGCTCCCCTGAACTTCCTTGCTGGGAGTCCTGACCTGCTAAGAGGTGCCTGCTGTTGGTTTGGACCGCTAGAGACTGTTTTCCGCTGGGAACTGGAAAATCAACGCAACACGGAGAAGTGTGACGCATCCATACCTGTTTCCGATGCATCGCCGAAGAAACCGTCGCAGCGCCTGCCACGGCTCACGAAATCGCTGCACGCTGCATCGAGTGCAACAATCTCCGAAGTCCGAGATCACCGCACCGATTCCGACGCAAGCCCTGCTGTGTGGCTGCAAGAATCCACGCATCGTCCCGGATCGTCGCATTGCATCGAGGTGCCAAGTCTGTTGCATCGTTGGGGGACACAGTATGAAACCGATGCATCACCTCCCCGCGCAGTAAGAAATCGATGCATCACCTCCTCTCCGGTAATGAACCGACGCATCACCTCCCCTGCGCAGCAGTAAGGAATCGACGCATCACCTCCCCTGGAGCAAGGAACTGAGGCATCACCTTCCCTGAGTGTAAGGAACCAACGCATCACCTTTCCTACGGCCCGTTTTGTTTGTTTGCGTGACGCATCCAAGGTACTTTGTGTGAAAAGTGTTGCATCTGCAATTTGCTTTGAACTGAACTATTTCTACCATTTGAAAGTCATATTTTTATTACTATATTGTGGATTTTTGTCGTTTGGTCTTGTTTTGGTTTAGATAAAGATTACTTATTTTTCTAAACTGGTGTGATGTCCATTTGTAGTGTTTTCACTGTATTACTGTATGTGTTCACAAATGCTTTACACACTGCCTCTGAGATAAGCCTGCCTGCTCGTGCCAAGCTACCAAGGGAGTGAGCAGGGGTTATTTTAGAAGTGTATCCCCCTTACGCTGACTAGAAGCAAGGGTCCCTATTTGGATAAAGGTACCTACCTCTGCCAACTAGAGACCCCCATTTCTAAAATGGTCTAATACATAGTCTTGCTATATTCATAGGAGCTGTATACGAGGAGCGTGAGCAGGGAAACAAAAGACTGCTCAATCCCCCAGTGAAAAGGAGCAGACATGCCTTCCCTACCTGCGTTCCTCCAGGCAGGGAAGGTATGTTTGTTCCCACCCACAGGATATTTTTATATGCTCCCACCAGGTGGAAGCATACATATGTGTCCAGCATACATATGTGTCCCTCCCGCACTCTTGCAGGCAGGGAAACAACTCAGCCCTCGGGTGGTCTCCCCAGGACAGAGCAATTGAGCTGGCCCTGGGGGATGGGGTCCCCAAGACCTTTTCAAAGGAATTTGGCCCTGGTAATGGGGTCTCTGGGGCCTATTAAGGTTCAGGTAGAGGGGCCGTTTGCCCCCTCCCCTTAAAATATATGTTTAGGCCCTAGGGCCTCTATTGCCTTTGGAAGGTGGGATTTACATCCCCTTACACTTTTTAAAAAGGCCCCGGGGATAGGGGTCGGCAGTGCCCAAAGTGTCTTGGGGAGGAGGGCAACACCAATGGGTTGGAAGCAAGGCCTGACTGAAGGCCAGGCCCTGTGGCCAACTCCACCCTGCCCACGATCGAACGCCGTGCACAGCGTGGGTTTGGTTGCTGGTAAGGGTTGACCTGCTGCAAACCCCACACCGCGCATGGCTGAAAGCTGTGTAAAGTGTGGGGTTTGCTGCCTGTGGGGGCTGGATGCAGGCTGTGGCCAGGCCCTGTGGGCAGCCCCCCACTGCGCAAGGCCAAAAGCTATGCGTGACTGGGTTTGGCTTTACCGTTGGTAATCAAATATTACTATATGTTAAAAAAAACTAGAAATTCACTTAAAAAACAAACATTAAAGTAACATTATGGTTTGGAATTGTAATTATATTTTACTTTAGATTAAAAAAGCCTTAGAAATTCACTGAAAAAAAACAGAGGTTAAAGTGATGTTATCTTTAGCTGAACATGTCAGTGACAACATAACGTTTTGAACTAAAAACAAATCACCAGTTATAGCTAGCAGAACTGACTATAACTTGAACCCCTTCCATGCACTGCTTATCACCTTACATATTTTATCACTAATGACATGTTCTATGACATCATTGATGACATCGCTGATACATACAGAGTCACCACGTCCCATCTGTACAGGGGCACCAACCTGCTTGGAACAGAGTTGGCAGACGGGGTTGCTGATTCTCAGCTGCTCACTGGCTCTGGCCCAATCAGTACAGTGCTCAGCAAAGTTCACTTGCCGAAACCCCTCCTAGCATATGGATTTGCTAATCCTTAGCTTCATACAGTCTCCGGCCCAGTCAATTCACCATAGCTCACTTCACGGTGGCCCTCTTCTGGCATACCGGGTCACCACCTTTGTACAGCACACGGGCAACACCTGATCGGTACAGTAGCCATTTCCTTGCACCTCGTGATGGGGATCCACTCATCAAGATTCCCCACTGAACCTCGCTACCTCCAACGCTCTCCTCTTCCTCACAGGGCACACTGGTCTTGGCAAGCAGGCAGGTATGGTGCTCCAGGCTCCCGGGGGAGGTGCTTTTGGATTTCCTGGGTGATGTCCCCTCATCCAGCAGGGAAACTAGTAGGCCTCGGCCCCTAGTCCTGGTCATAGGCAGAAGTCTTGCAGAGTTTTCCCTTCTCACACAGCACGTCTGGCTACTTGGCAGATGACCATTTGTGGGGTCTTAAACTCCCCTTCTTATAGACCACTTCCAGAAAACAAATGTGATTTACTGTCTGAGTCTTTGAACTTTATTCTGAATTCTGATTTCTTTCGAAGTGCCTTCTCCTCTGCCTTACCCTTCCTCCATAAAGCAGTCTGTCACAGTAGGAGTAACTCAAAAGCTGATAGCACCACAACACAGTCCATGGGAGTGACCAGAGTTCACACCTGGATGTCAGCCACAGTGATAAGTTTACCAAAAGGTTAGCCCAGGGCCCCAGTCCTAATCTTTATGATAATCTTATCTGCCCTATCTCTTTCCTGAGATGGGCCCAGGTCCCTTCCTTGTGACCTCTCACTGAATCGAAGAGCACCCTTTGACGTGTGCTGGGAAAGCCTGGCTCTCCCTTCTCCAGTGTGTGTCCCACCAATCTTACAGGAAAGCAGCAATACACAAACCTGTCTATGGGGATTTCTCTACCTCCTCTCCATGTTTCACCATGCAGCCCTAGGTATCCCAAAATGGAGCCCATGGTCTGCCATGTTTTGTACCATTCATAGGCAAACATCCACCAGTGCGTGTAGATAGCATGCACACACTGCACAGCACTGTATCCTTCCTGTACTGTACCACTCATAGCCACAGACATCAAGCACATGCAATTAATGTGCACACACTGCACAGCACTGTATCCTTCATATACTGTACGACTCATAGGCACATATATATTCAGCCCATGCACTTAACATGAACGCACTGCACCTTTCAGGTATTGTACAACTCACAAGCACACATACAACCCGCACATGCACCCACCATGCACGTACTGCACGGCACTAAATACTTCATGTACTGTACCACACATAGGCACACATACATGCAGCACATGCATTTACATTACATCCTTCATGTATTGTACCAATCATAGGGACACATACATGCAGCACCTACATTTTCCATACATCCTCCATGTATCGTACCACTCACAGGCCCCCATATAGCCAGCACATGCATCCACTATGCACGCACTGCACAGCACTATATACTTCATGTTCTGTACCACACATAGGCACACATACATGCAGCACATGCATTTATATAACATCCTTCATGTATTGTGCCATCAAAGGCACACATACATGCAGCACCTGCATTTACCATACATCCTCCATGTATCATACCACTCACAGGCACACATACACCCAGCACATGCATCCACCATGCACGCACTGCACAGCACTACATACTTCATGTACTGTATCACTCATAGGCACACATACATGCATTTGCATTACATCCTTCATGTATTGTACCATCAAAGGCACACATACATGCAGCACCTATTTTACCATACATCCTCTATGTATTGTACCACTCACAGGCACCCATACACCCAGCACATGCATATAACATACACTTACTGCACAGCACTGCACCATGCCTGTATTGTGCTATTCACAGACACACACAGCAAGCACATGTATAACACACACACGCTGCTCAGTACTGCACACCAAACTGATGTAGGCGAAGGGTGAGTTAAGCACACAGCAGCGGAATTGTAAATAAGTGAGCCTGTTTGCCTCACTCCACTGACACAGGTAACAAGCATTTGCAATGCAATCGGTCTCGCCTTTGGGACCTTATATGTATTTAGCTATGCAGCACATTAGCCTGGGTGCTGAAACATCTACTGTTCTTTAACATGGAGGGAAAGTAAGCACCAAACTGCGTGACACACCAGGTATGGGAACATATGGAGAGAAATATTGCCTTTCAGCGGGAAATGGTATAGTCCAAAGCTCTGTTTTTAATATAAAATCAGGGCCTTCGGTGGTCATATCACTGAAAATACAAGATTTGAAAAAAATATTATTGTCTACGGGTGCTCGTGGAAGACAATTTCTATGGACTAGAATCTAGAGAATGCTGAAGTGGTTCTGGTATTTTACTGACCTCTGCTGGTCGTTTTTTATCAAGAAAGTTAAATAGAGGCAGTTGCCAAAAAAAAATTAAAAATAAAGTCCCTCAGCAGATGCAATTCTGGTATTTTACTGACCTCTACTGGTCCTTTTCTATTAAGACAGTTAAATAGAGGCAGTTGAACAGAAAAAAAGTCCCTAAGCGGAAGCAGACAAGTCCTAGGGCGGATCTCCAGAGCCCACAAAGTACATACACATATAAGTATATACTAATATATAAGTATATACTAAAGTATATTCAAGAGGTCTCGAATGCTCGACCTAAAAAGGACCAGTTCAAACCTACTGATCACTGCACGGTAAGCTGCCACCGCGGTCGGTCGTGCTGCTTAACTCCTGGTAAAGGCAGTAGCCTCTCGCCACTATGAGGGTAGCGCTTTGAGGGCCCCTCTCAGTCCAACAACACAACAATCTGTGAGACAGGCTTATGTCACGGCGTGCACGCATGATTCATGTTTGCCTAGGACAACAAAAATCAGCATTTGAGATCCAGACATCAGTACAGTTGGGCACTCAGGGCCCGGGTGCAGTGCACGTCCATTACCCATGCGGAGGACTGTCCCGTCTCAACAATATGTATTTTATATTTAAATAACAATCAAACCATTTTTTATTGTTATGCGGTTCAACTGTGCACACATCGGACATTTAAATATTCTGTAGTGCTTTCTATTTCAAAAGAAGGGTGATTGTATTTCCCTACGAGGCCCGAATAGTTTTATTTCGGGGTCCGTGCTCTTCTCAGATGAAGCTGTTGCGGTAAGGCCCGTGGGCGCCCTCGCCTGTCCCTATTCTCAGACCCGGGCAGGCAGGGAGCGCGCGTGAGGCCCGTGGGCGCCCTCGCCTGTCCCTATTCTCAGACCCGGGCAGGCAGGGAGCGCGTGCACGCTGTTCCTCCACCTAAGGAAAGGCTGCATATGTGTTGGCTGCAGCCGGGCTGGGCTGTAAGTAAAAGCTAGCGCCAGGACTGCATTTTAATCTCTCGATTTAAATAACTGCTTTAAGCCTGGGTGAGCTTTGAACGTCTCCGGCAGTGAGCACCAGACTGGCTGGGAGTGGAGGGACGGCGCGTGCCCTGGTCCAGCAGAGACACGTTTTGTTTCTAGCACACCTCACGTCCCAAAGCTTGGAACTGGTTCTTAGCCGTTCTAGTGTGGGCTGGTGTTTACTTCTTCGGATGAAAGGGGCAGTGAAAGTTGCCAGGGTTCTAGTCAGGTGATGCAGAAGGGGCCGGCCCGGTACCTTCTGGCACAGAAGAGTGGCTGCACTAGTGTTTGTGTGCGCAGTGCCTGGGACAGAAGAGTGGATGTATCCGTGGTTGTGTGCACAGTGTACGGCACAGTAGAGTGGCTGTACCCGTGTGTGTGTGTGCGAAGTGCTTGGGACAGAAGAGTGGATGTACCCGTGTTTGTGTGCGCAGTGCCTGGCACAGTAGAGTGGCTATACCCGTGTTTGTGTGCGCAGTGCCTGGCACAGAAGAGTGGCTGTACCCGTGTTTGTGTGCGCAGTGCCTGGGACAGAAGAGTGGCTGTACTCGTGTGTGTGTGTGCACAGTGCCTGGCACAGTAGAGTGGCTGTACCCGTGTGTTTGTGAACAGTGCCTGGCACAGAGGAGTGGCTGTACCCATGTGTGTGTGCAGTGCCTGGGACAGAAGAGTGGCTGTATCCGTGGTTGTGTGCGCAGTGCCTGGGACAGAAGAGTGCCTGTACCCGTGTTTGTATGTGCAGTGCCTGGCACAGAAGAGTGGCTGTACCCGTTGGTGTGTGTGTGTGTGCGCAGTGCCTGGAACAGAAGAGTGGCTGTACCCGTGTTTGTGTGCACAGTGCATGGCACAGTAGAGTGGCTGTACCCGTGTTTGTGTGCGCCGGGAGTTGTGTAAAGATGTGTGCAACCCTCTGCCGCATAGCAAGACCCACGCCAGAGGAATTGGGGACAGCATAGCATGGGTCACTGTATGCAACCCCTGCTGCAGGGCAGAACCCACAGCAGAGGCTTGGATATAACATAGCATTTGTCACTGTATGCAACCCCCTATTGTAGGTACAGGAATCGCAGCTGGAAAAGCATAACATCGGTCGGTGTGTGCAACACCTGCTGCAGGGCAGAACCCACAGCAGGGGGTTGGTTATAGCATGGGTCGCAGTGTGTAACCCCTTTCTGCAGGGCAGACTCACAGCAGGGGGTTGGTTATAGCATGGGTCGCAGTGTGCAACCCCTTTCTGCAGGGCAGACCCACAGCAGGGGGTTGGTTATAGCATGGGTCGCAGTGTGCAACACCCTCTTGCAGGGCAGCGGCAACAGCAGGGGTTGCTTATAGCATAACATGGGTCGCTGTGTGCAACCCCCTTTTGCAGGGCAGACCCACAACAGAGGTTGGTTATAGCATAGCATGGGTCGCTGTGTGCAACCCCCTGCTGCGTTGCAAGACCCAGAGCAGAGGGTTGGGCATACCATAGAGCAGCATGGGTCTCTGCATGCCCATGGACATAGTGTAGCATGAGTCGCTGTATGCAACCCTCTGCTGCGTAGCAAGACCCAGAGCAGAGGGTTTTGTGCAGCATAGCATGGGTCACTGGGTGCAACCCCCTGTTGTGAGGTAAAAGCATCCCTAAACCAGCTTTTTAGGACCCGCCTTCTACCATCGTGTGAGAATCGCCAGTTTACCGTCTCACTTGTTGAGCATCGATGTTGTGTTAAAGCCTTATATTCACGCGTCTCCAAGAACCTCAGTGCACAGATTATTCTGACAATCAGTTACACTGATGCCTGGCAGCGTCTTCTTTATATCCAACTAAGATTCATGTATTTCTCGTGCTTATTCTCGCCACTGAGTTATATTTATTTTTCATATATTACAGATGCCAGTGATAAAGCGCGAGGCGAAGATCCCACTGATCCCAAGGATTAGCAGGATTATTGTCTGAATTGTTTTTTAAAAGATGTTTCTGTGCACATTTTGACAAGTACATAGATATTCCATAGGTTTCCCTATTGCCTACAAAAGGGGGACTGAAACAGCAAAGATAAATGTGCAATTAGGGAAAAAAGGAAGCTTAACTGCGTGTATGTCTTCCAATAGTGACAATAGATTTTATTTTATTACTGAAAATAAAATGCAAAAAAGGTCAAAAGCAAAATGTATCCACATCACAGAGTCTTTTTCAGGAAGACAGGATATGGAGGATTTATAGATGCAGAGAACATCCCTTTTTTATGCATAGAAAAAATTTGATGTGTGCATATAGGCTGCTAATGTCCATAAAGATCTATAAATATCCCCAAGAACTCAATGCATATGTCACGAAAGTTATTGCCTCGTCTTCCTAACATAAAGCTAAAAACATCTCACAATATAAAGTTAAAAACGTGTCAGCACTGTAAATTTAGGAACATCTCACCAATATAAAGTTAAAATGTCTCACTACTATAAAGTGAAAAACTTCTCACCACTGTAAGGTTAAAAACATCTCACCACTATAAAGTTAAAAACATCTCACGACTATGAAGTGAAAAACATTCCACCAATATAATATTAAAAACACCTCACCAATATAAAGTTAAAAACATCTTACCAATATAAAGTTAGAACACCTCACCAATATAAAGTTAAAAACATCTTATCAAAATCAGGTTAAAAACATTTCACCAATAAAAGGTTAAAAACATATTGTCAATATAAAAGTTAAACCAGCTCACCACTATAAAGAGAAAAACATCTCACCCTATAAAGTTTCAAACACTTCACCAATATAAGATTAAAAACATCCCACCAATATGAAGTTAAAAATATTCCACCGACTTAAGGTTAAAAGCATCTCACCACTATAAAATTACAACACCTTGTCAATATAAGGTTAAAAACATCTCACCAACATAAAGTAAAAAAGTATCTCACCTGTAATAAAGTTAAATACATCTCACCACTATAAAGTGAAATACGTCTCACCACTATGAAGTGAAATACATCTCACCACTATAAAGTTAAAATCATTCCACCAATATAAAGCTAAAAACGTCTCACCACTATAAAGTAAAAAACATTCTTCCAATATAAAGTTAATAACATTCTACCAATATAAAGTAAAAACACCTCACCAATATAAAGTGAAAAACACTTCAACATTATGAAATTAAAAACATCTCATCTATAATAAAGTTAAACCATGTCACTTATTATAAAGTTAAAAACATCTCATCTATAATAAAGTTAAAAACGTCTTATCTATAATAAAGTTAAAACATCTCACCTATAATAAAATTAAAAACATCTCACCAAACCAACATAAAGTCAAAAGCACGTCACCATTATAAAGTTAAAAACATCTAATCTATAAATAATAAATGTAAAAACATCTCACCAATATAAAGTTAAAACATCTCACCTATCATAAAGTTAAAAACATCTCACCAATATAAGGTTAAAAACACTTCACCATTATAAAGTTAAAAACATTTTTAACCCTGTAATAAAGTTAAAAACATCTCACCACTAAAGAGTTTAAGACAGAACATAGTGGTGTAAAGAAGAAAAGCGATGTTCCCACTTCAGAATTGTGAAATGAAAACAACAGGGACAGATCCGCCCTTTCCCTTAATTCGGCGTCTGCCGTTCACGTGCTCTGTTCTCCAAAGACTCCGGATAAAACAGGTGTCTGATTACACAGTTCAGAAATATCCTCGAAATAGCACTGGTGTCTGTTGTATTCTTTCTCCCTTTATACCCTTTTTACCTTTTTCTCCCTTTTTACCCTTGTATTCTTTCTGCCTTTCATAGAGCAGAGCTTATGTCAAATAATTATTTTCCTGTGGTTTAGGATTATTTTGTATTCACTCGTTATAAATCAGCATTGTACGTGCAGAAATGAACTGCGAATTGTAGCGATCCGCTGAACAATAATCAAATGATACACATTATTATAAGCACATAGGTAATAAAATGCTGCGGAAGTAAAAAAAATAAAGGAGGAGGAAGCAGAGCAGAGGAAACGAGAGAAAAGAAAATATAAATATCAAAGCAAAACAATCCCAGAAGAAAGTTTCTATTTTCTATTGTACTTTGAAAATAGTATTTTAACATCGTCCCTTCTCCACGTTCAGGGAACAGTCGGGGCTCAGCTGCGAGGTTGACTGGAAGGAAGTTGGGCCATGTCTGTCTCCGAGGGTCGGCATCCCCGGCCTACATTCGAGGCGACCCTTCCTTCCTAAACCCGCTCTGTTCCCCTCTGCTTCACTTACAGACCAGGTTAAACAGTTAAACGCCAGCAAACCCCGCGGAGCCCTGTGGGAAATGTCCATTTACTGTAATCCGCGGGATTTAGAGGCGGACAATCAAAGCACCGGGGCTGGGGTCGCAGATCACATGCGGGGTTTGCAATCTCTGCCCTCCTGGGATGAGGCAGGGAAGCTTCTCTGGCAGGCCCGGCTGGATAAATACCTGCATGATGAGACAGCTTGGTGGGGGGGGGGGCTCGAGGGGGAGGTCGGTCGGAGGCACGGATCAGGCGCCGAGGATGCAATCACTTCCGTCATGGAATTCTTTTTTTTTCTTGAAGTGTTTGATATAGTGCAGACTTCGCTCCAAAAAGCAGCCGGACACATTTTTACGGAGAACATTTTTATTGTAGCCGGATCGCCTTGATCCTGAGGTTTTGGGGGCCACAGGTAACCGGGGCAGCAGACTACGTTTTATTTTACACATTTATCTTACACATTTGCAATCTGGGGTAGCAGGAGAATAATTGATTTGCCACAAATCACACGATTTTCAGTCATGTGTTATGAAGCTGGGATTGGATGCTTAAAGCCACTTTACTGAAATGTGGTGCGGGTGAATAGAAAACTGGGCAGCTGCGTTTACACATTTTTTTTCTGCTTCTTTTGTAGGGACTCGGGATTCACCAAGCAACGTGGTGCGAATCGACTTCACACTGGTTTTGCTGTTGTTGACACGAGGAGAGGGAACCCCAACATTGTCTCCACTTTTCAAATGTTAACGATAAACCTATGAGGAGAAATCGATTCGTTCCGATGTTTCTTAAATAATAAAAAACGACGGTGCATTTTTTTCTATAAGAATTTCCTCCGACTAAAATTATTTTCAAACGCCCATTACTTATTTAAAAGATGTATTAATGTGTAACGAGTTACATGCAATACCGACAGCATAATGTCACATATAATAACATAACATAAAATGACAATAAAATATGCAGTCACATTTACTTTCGTTATAACTTCCCCTTTATTTTTAGCGTGGGTTTTTCTGTAACATGGACTACAGAAGGATTAATCTGCTCAATTCCGAGTTACACGAGCATAAAAAATAGTTCAGATAGGTGTGAATCCTCTGTGCACAGGCGATACGGTTCTGTAATACAGTCCTAGGCCTCAGGGTTCAAGGTTCAAGGGTCAGCATATCAGCCACTAGACCAGACCTCCTCCTGGCAGGCCTTGCCCTGCGACGCATGGAGGTGGCAGGAGAGGGAATGGGGTGATATGGGGTAAAAGGGCAGATGATGCAAGGACTTTAATTTCTGCCCTCCTGGGGTGGGAGAGATGGTTTGACTGGGGTGGCTTGGGGCAGTGGGGGAGATATGGGGCGGGATAAAGAAGGTAGGTCCGATGCCTGGGGTACGCTGAGTGCCAGCGTATGGGGAGAGAGGGTTGCCTGGCAGATGAGGGGGCGGCCAGAGGGTGGGGGCTTGAGTAGGGGGAGGTTGAGACACCCTATCTCACCCCGGCCACTCTTCCAATTTGTGGCTGAATTGTGAAAGGCGGTGGGGGCCGCCTGCCCTGATTGCCCCGCTGGAAGAAAAGCCGGGCAGTGATTAATGATGCTGTCAGGACAGACAAAGCGCTCGGGGAGCTATCTCCCCTCCACCTGCCCGGCGAGGCTGGCAGCGGGGGGGACCCGCTGGAAGGTGCCGGGCTGCAGATAGGTGTTAATCTCAGACCCCGCCGCCAGCCCGGGAGATAGCGCGGGCCCTGACTGGCCCCCAAGTGATGGATGCTCGCACACGGCGGACGCGCGCATTGTCTGCCTTCTTTCTGCACCCCCCGACTCGGGCAGAGCTGCTCCCCCAGCACTGCCTCTGACATTAATAGGCTGCCGAGCGAGGAGTCACAGTTCGCTAGATGCGCCGGCTTCTGGGATCCAGCTCCCTAAATAAAGGCAGAAACAATCGCGGTTATTGGTGTAAAGTAGATCAAAAAGGAGGCGCAGTGCAATGCCGCCACCTAGCGATAGTTTACCATCTGTACACCAGAGAGTTACAAGCTTGGCTACAGTTCCAGACGCAGGAAGGTGTGCCGTTTCTAGGGCCTTATTTATGTGAGGCATCGCTGCGTGAAAACAGCAATGCGTCACTTCTCAGTGCGCCCTCCTTGCGACATGATGGATGCCTGGGGGCTTATTTACAAGGCCCTTGCGCCACTTTTGCGTCATTTTTAACATGGGAAAAGTGACGCTAAAGTGGTGCAAGGGGTTTGTAAATCTGCCCCCCCATATTTACTATATGACGCGTATCTGTCAACGCAAAACTGACGCATTGCTGGGATGTGTCTGAAAACAGACCCAACTCCAGCAATGTGGGGCACATTTACAAGGGACTGGCGCATCTGCATAGATGCGTCAGTTTCCTTCCGTCAGCGCCAAATGTCCTTGCGCCACCATGGATGCGCCGCATTTACAAAACAGTGCTCCATGGCACAAGAATTAACAGATGCATCAGAAATTCTGACGCATCTGTTGGCCCAAAAGTGATGCATTGCTGGAGTTGCTCATGAAAGCGACGCAACTCCAGCAATGCGCCACAACAGATAGGCAAGTCCCATTCTAAAAGCCCTGGGTCATTCCTTACGCCTGGTCTGAGCAGGCGTATGGATTTTGACGGAGTGAAGGCGTAGAGTGACGCAATGAAATGTTGTAAATTTCACTGCGTCAGTTCTATATGGCTTTTTGCGTGGGAACGCCTACCCAGCATACATTATACCTGACGCAGGTATAATGTGACGCAGGGCTTTACAACGTGACACATCTCCCTAGATGCATCACGTTGTAAATTGTCCGCATTGTTTGTGCCGCCATTGCATCATAAAAAGTGAAGCAATGGCGCCCTAGAAGTGGTGCACTGAAATCTTACAGATTTCAATGCGCCACTTCGACGAGGCTTTTTGCGGAGGAACGCCCACCCTGCATACATTGGGGCAGATTTACAAGCCCCCTGCGCTACCAGTACGTCACTTTTTGTGATGTACCGGTGGCGTATTTCACTGCTCCATATTTACAAGGACAGGAAAAGCCACCCTGCGTGACTTTTCCTGTCCTTGTAAATATGGCCCCTTTACACGCAGCACTTTGCGTGAAAGGGGCATTCCATGGGTGTTGCTGTGGGTGTTCCCACGCAACACCCATGGAACTAGACACATTTCCAGATTTACGAGGAATCGTAAATCTGGAAATGCGCGTGAATGCTACGCCTCCGGGAGGCGCAACGAGGAGAAATGTTTTAATTTCTCCTCGTTTTTTCCTCTTTCAATGCGTGCTGCATTCTACAGCACGCATTGAAAGAGGAAAATGCCTGTAGTGATTGTTTTCGTGCAGGAAGGGAACCCTTACTGCATTAAAACAATCTCCCCATGACACAGGCATCCTTGCACCATGGTGCAAGGGTGCCTGCGCCGGCGCATGGCAGCTGTTTGTGCGCCAGCGCAGGGGAGAGCACAGGAATGCGACATATTATTGTAAATATGTCACATTCCCGTGCTCCGAAAGTGACTCCGTGCGGTGCAGCCAAATGGCTTGCGGAATGCAGAGTCACTTTCTCATAAATCTGCCCCATTATACCTGGAGAAGGTAAAATGTGACGCAGGGCTTTACAAAGTGACGCATCTGCCTAGATGCGTCACTTTGTAAATAGGGCGCACCATGGCGTATTTTTTACACCGTCGGTGTGTCACAAAACGTGATGCACCGGCGGCGTAAAAGTGACGCAAAGGCTCATAAATAAGCCCCCTATGTTCCTTAAAATGATTTGTTTGTTTATTTGCAGTTCTATAGCGCTCTGACATTGGTTATAAACAATGAACATGAACCCGTGTGGACTGACTTGGGAGTCTTCGAGGGGTGAATTTGTGTCTGGGTGGGTGTCCCATAGGTCCACGCCGCCGATCCCAAGCATACAAACAATCCTTCACTCATTACAGAAAGGGGCAGAAATTTACAGAAAAAACCTCGCCAGGTGGCCTCAAAGGTGGCGAAGTCAGTGAGTCATGGACACTAGTGCAAGGAAAGAAATGGCCCCTCTGTGGAATACGCAATAATCACGTTTCACTGGCCCCCCACGGCCTCTACCCCCCATGCCCCCTTGCCACTGCACCTGCTGCACTAGTGGAAGCTCCGCCCCTGGCATCAGAGCTGACGGTTGGCAGACCTCGAACAGCCTTCTAGTGTTTGCAAATCTGCCCCTAGGTTAAAGCGCCCTAGATTGATAGAAGAAAGATGCAACGTCACTAGTCACTGTGCTACGAAGCACTGGGTAGATGGAAGCCAGTGTGTTTGATGAGGTGAACATGCATGAAAACAATCATTGGCAAATCTAACAGGTCTAGGTTTAATGTTCTAATGCATGGAGTGTAAGCACATTAAGCCAGGAGGAGAGGACAACGAGTGGTATTGTTGCAAAGTAGTCCCTAGTGCACTTCACTGTAAGCACTTGAGCAGACGCTGAAGGATACACCGAAACTGCCAATAGTATTAGGTGGGAAATGAGGTGGTCACTCTCCCATTCCCTTCATCTTCTTCTCTGATCTCGTGCCTATTCTTGTTAGCAAGCTAGCAAGTGCAGCCCTAGCCTCCCCGACATACGGAAGGGATTGTTGGTATAAAACTATCTGTATGGTCTTTGTAAAGCGCTCTAATATTACATTGGTATAACAGCACTATAGAAAAAGTATGAATGAATAAATAATTAAGTACTCCACTTGTCTGACCTAAAAAGTGATGGACAAATTCTCAAGTTAATGGCTGAAAGAGACTGTGCAGAAAACCAATAGTGAACAAGCATTGGCAATGCCTATCAGTTGGGCTTACCCTTGCATACAAGCGAGACCGATTGGCATTGGCATTGCTTTTTAGGTCTCACCTACTGGACAGAGGATGCGCTGCCTGTTGTGAGCTTACAGTGGGCTAAGAGCCCACCGGCTATTTACCATTAGTTGACATTATTGTCACTCTCGCTTGCTTTATTTCGTTAGCTTGTGTGGGTTTTACTTCCTCGTCTTATGCTTGTCCCGCCCATGGAGCAGCTTTCAACACCCCTTCTTTTCATGCCCCCCATTGTCACCCCATCTCATGCTTCCGAACATAAATGAATTATTCAGTGGCCGAGCCTGCTTCAGACTCGTCCAGGGTGTCCACTGTGGTGTGGAGGTTTGTCTAGTGGACAGTGGCAAAATCCTTGGTGTTGGAAAAAGCTAACTCTGAACTCCCTCCTTCCCTAGGTCCCAGACGATGTCAGAATCTCTCACCCCAAGGACCCCTCCCCCCCACCCCAAGCACCCCCACCGGCTTCTTAGTGAATTGAAGCGGCATCATCAGTCTTCCAAGGTGGGAGATCATTTGCTGTTTACAAGACAGGCCCATTTTCGGCTTTGTTACCAGCAATTCTTCCAAAAAAAGAATAGTTTTAAATGTCAAACCATGTGGCTTTGACGTCTGTGTCCAGGATGCAAAGCCTTGCCAGTTTTCTCCTTCTCTTCCCTCCCCGGTCACAGAATGTTTGTGAATTCCAAAAACAACACAAATGTTCTCTAAACAGGAGAGAAAACCACAGATGTATATTCTTGATTTATTTTGAGTATTAGACCCTTTGTTTTCACCCTTCTTCCTTCTTCGGACTTGGCTCCCTCCAACTTAACTATATTTCTTCACTTCTTCGCCACATATTGGTCTCCAGTGAATGTGGCACATGTGTCCTGGTGCATTTTGGGTACCCAGAGACACATTCAGCAACAACAGCACTTTGTGAGTTTTCATTCAGATGAAACCTACAGGAGCTGAAGGAGTTCTCCTACATTCCGTTCCAGATGGGCCCAACACAAATGCCTCCCTTAAAGGCCTATCAGCAATCCTTTTGTTTCAGACACATCCTGGCTGTGTCTAGCTGGAGCCTAACACCTCTATGTCAGTGCTATCGGAGGACACTCTACTTATTGTCATCTCTGTAGCTCTGAAGAGATAAACTAGCATTCGATGACAGCTTTCTTACTTTTCCAAGTTTTTTATGAAAGTGATATGCATGCGCTGTGAGAATGTCAGATGTACCTGCCTGTATGATGAATTACACAAACAAACATCTACATAGCCCTTACCTTAAGACTTTATTACCACCCAAAGGAATTCTTTTATAGCAACACTAGAATAAAGAAAGATTGAGAAAAAAGTACGTTTTTAAACTCACGCCTTGCAGTCTGCATGCGTCTCCTTTGTGCCAGTTCATAACTCACTGATCTATATTACAAGGATTGTGATTGTGCGCTGTATGTAAAGCAAGGATCTATGCAACAAAAACAGCAACCCACTGAGTTATCCATATCAAATATGTCTGTGACCTTTATATACGCTGTGCTCAGCAGCAGACACATCAACCCTCTATGCTATTTTATGAGTCAAACCTGTGACTAAGCTTCACACAGATCTCTCCAGCAAGTGCATTCACCACCCGAGTTATCTTACTGCTGTAACACCCTGGAATTTGCTGGGAAGACAATGATATCACCAGCAGGTGTTTAACCCTATACAATATTTTGAAATTCAGCCTGTCTATGGCAAATTATGCAAGCCGGAACAGATTTTCTATTACATTTGTCCTTGTTGCCAAATTCTTTGGGGCAGATTTTTGAAAAAATAAATGCATAAGTTGACTGCTAGACTTCATTTCTCATGACTCCGCCTCTCTTTACTCTGCCCCTTTTCTGTAGCAGCCCCTCTAACCCCAATGCATGGAATCCCAGAGTCATTTTTAGGTCTAGTATTAGCCGAGCCCTTGCGTATAATATGCTTCTTTCTAGAGCCTTCCAGCCAGCCCTCTTTATCCATTGGCCTGTTATCGTGTCATTCACATTTTACTTCCACCTACAGCACGCAGCATGGGGTAGTGGGTCAGCCCACCTCAGCCATTGGTGAGCATCACTGTGGGTGACGGCATTCTGCCCTTTCACAAGGCGCACACCCACACAGAGTAGCTGCATTAAGTGCCACGACTACCTCAGCAATGTGATCTTTTTGGAAAAAAATATTTTTTCTTTTCACCATTTTTTTCTTTTATATTGATGAGGACCCAGTAGCTTCCCTAACTATAATGTTTGGCAAAAACCATGACAAACTCAATCAATGACAAAACCAAAAGGCTGGCGGCCCACCTACTGGCCATTCCTATTGGTTTTGCCAGTGCTTGATTTCCATTTCAAGCACTGCATACATCTATCCCTACTCTGGGGCCCTCATTTAGAGGCCGATGTTAAATCAAGAACACCCTGATATACTATTTGCATTATCACATTTTGGGGGTGCAGTATTATTCCGATTTATATGACCAAGTAAATCTGGTGCCAACCTCAGTGTGATCACATACTAAATCTGGTGCCAACCTCAGTGTGGCCACATACTAAATCTGGTGCCAACCTCAGTGTGGCCACATACTAAATCTGGTGCCTACCTCAGTGTGGCCACCTACTAAATCTGGTGCCAACCTCAGCGTGACCACCTACTAAATCTGGTGCCAACCTCAGCGTGGCCACATACTAAATCTGGTGCCAACCTCAGCGTGGCCACCTACTAAATCTGGTGCCAATCTCAGCGTGGCCACCTACTAAATCTGGTGCCAACCTCAGCGTGGCCACATACTAAATCTGGTGCCAACCTCAGCATGGCCACCTACTAAATCTGGTGCTAACCTCAGCGTGGCCACCTACTAAATCTGGTGCCAAACTCAGTGTGGCCACTTCTAAATCTGGTACCAACCTCAGTGTGGCCACATACTAAATCTGGTGCCAACCTAAGTGTGGCCACCAACTAAATCTGGTGCCAACCTCAGTGTGGCCACATACTAAATCTGGTGCCAACCTCAGTGTGGCCACATACTAAATCTGGTGCCAACCTCAGTGTGGCCACCAATTAAATCTGGTGCCAACCTAAGTGTGGCCACATACTAAATCTGGTGCCAACCTCAGTGTGGCCACATACTAAATCTGGTGCCAACCTCAGTGTGGCCACCAACTAAATCTGGTGCCAACCTAAGTGTGGCCACATACTAAATCTGGTGCCAACCTCAGTGTGGCCACATACTAAATCTGGTGCCTACCTCAGTGTGGCCACATACTAAATCTGGTGCCAACCTCAGCGTGGCCACCTACTAAATCTGGTGCCAACCTCAGCGTGGCCACCTACTAAATCTGGTGCCAAACTCAGTGTGGCCACTTCTAAATCTGGTACCAACCTCAGTGTGGCCACATACTAAATCTGGTGCCAACCTAAGTGTGGCCAACAACTAAATCTGGTGCCAACCTCAGTGTGATCACATACTAAATCTGGTGCCAACCTCAGTGTGGCCACATACTAAATCTGGTGCCAACCTCAGTGTGGCCACATACTAAATCTGGTGCCAACCTCAGTGTGGCCACATACTAAATCTGATGCCAACCTCAGCGTGGCCACATACTAAATCTGGTGCCAACCTCAGTGTGGCCACCTTCTAAATCTGGTGCAAACCTCACCGTGATCACATACTAAATCTGGTGCCAACCTCAGTGTGGCCACCTACTAAATCTGGTGCCAACCTCAGTGTGACCACATACTAAATCTGGTGCCAACCTCAGTGTGGCCACATACTAAATCTGGTGCCAACCTCAGTGTGGCCACATACTAAATCTGGTGCCAACCTCAGTGTGGCCACATACTAAATCTGGTGCCAACCTCAGCATGGCCACATACTAAATCTGGTGCCAACCTCAGTGTGGCCACATACTAAATCTGGTGCCAACCTCAGCGTGGCCACCTACTAAATCTGGTGCCAAACTCAGTGTGGCCACTTCTAAATCTGGTACCAACCTCAGTGTGGCCACATACTAAATCTGGTGCCAACCTAAGTGTGGCCACCAACTAAATCTGGTGCCAACCTCAGTGTGGCCACATACTAAATCTGGTGCCAACCTCAGCGTGGCCACCTACTAAATCTGGTGCCAACTTCAGTGTGGCCACATACTAAATCTGGTGCCAACCTCAGCGTGGCCACATACTAAATCTGTGGCCACATACTAAATCTGGTGCCAACCTCAGCGTGGCCACATACTAAATCTGGTGCCAACCTCAGTGTGGCCACCTACTAAATCTGGTGCCAACCTCAGTGTGATCACATCCTAAATCTGGTGCCAACCTCAGTGTGGCCACCTACTAAATCTGGTGCCAACCTCAGTGTGGCCACATACTAATTCTGGTGCCAACCTCAGTGTGGCCACATACTAAATCTGGTGCCAACCTCAGTGTGCCTACGTACTAAATCTGGTGCCAACCTCAGTGTGGCCACATACTAAATCTGGTGCCAACCTCAGTATGGCCACATTATTACACTTGGAAAGTGCGGCATTATCCCCTTCTGGATATTTTTGCCCACCTTGCCGAATTAACGTTTTTGCAAGCTTTTCTGAATGTATGCACATGTAGCTACCACCATATTGTTGCTGGTGGTAACTGCTATAACCGCATGGGGTGAAATGTACTTTGCACATTTACCACACCCTTCACTCATTTCCACTGCTTTCTAAATGAGGTTCCGATTTCTAAAAACCTTCTCTTAGAACGGACCGACTGTGACTACTTTTTTTCAACTTCTGGATGCATAAATTATGTTAAAAAACAATCAACTGGTCTCATGGTACAGATTTCTCTGTTCTGTTTATAAATAATGTACAGAATTTGATAAAGCTGCCATAGAAGTGAAATAAATTAATTGCATTGGAATACAATAAAACAAGCACATAAATTAAATACAATAAATGAAGTATTATAATTCAATAAACGAAAACAACAAGCAATTATTATAAAATGAAATACATTTTGTAGCATAATATAAACAAACAAAATATAAAATGAAAAAAATAGAATGTAATAAACTACAATAAAATAAATTGCCTTAAAGCAGAAAAATGCAATGAAATAGACGCACAAGCAAAAACATATCTAGGCTCAGAATTAAAACTTCTCTTTTTTAAAAGTGTTACAGAAAAGGGCAAGGCAGGGAAAACCTAGGGGCTTATTTACAAGCCTCTTGCGCCACTTTTGCGTCATTTTTAACATGGGAAAAGTGACGTACAGGTGGCGCAAGGGGCTTGTAAATAAGCCCCCTAGAATTTACACCCACCACCGAGCCTGCATTCAAGGGGGCAGATTTACAAGACCCCTGCGCCACCAGTACGTCACTTTTTGTGACGTACTGGTGGCGCATGTTACTGCTCCATATTTACAAGGACAGAAAAAGTCACCCTGCGTGGCTTTTCCTGTCCTTGTAAATATGGCCCCTTTACACGCAGCACTTTGCGTGAAAGGGGCGTTCCATGGGTGTTGCTGTGGGTGTTCCCACGCAACACCCATGGAACAAGACACATTTCCAGATTTACGAGGAATCGTTAATCTGGAAATGCGTCTGAATGCTACGCCACCCCAGGGGTGGCGTAGTGAGGCGCAATGAGGAGAAATGTTTTAATTTCTCCTCGTTTTTCCTCTTTCAATGCGTGCTGCATTGTACAGCACGCATTGAAAGAGGAAAATGCCTGTAGTGATTGTTTTTGTGCAGGAAGGTGCCCCTTCCTGCACAAAAACAATATCCCCATGACGCAGGCATCCTTGCACCATGGTGCAAGGGTGCCTGCGCCGGCGCATGGCAGCTGTTTGTGCGCCAGTGCAGGGGAGAGCACAGGAATGCGACATATTATTGTAAATATGTCGCATTCCTGTGCTTTGGAAGTGCCGCAGCGTGGCGCAGCCAAAGGGCTTGCGTTGCCGCGCTGCGGCACTTCCTTGTGAATCTGCCCCAGGGTGCCTAGAAAATGAGACGAATTCTGCTGAACCAAAAGGAGGTAAATGAATGACTGTTTTTGAAGTGTTTACCCTTATTTACTGCCCTCTGAATTAGAGCGGGAGCTACCAACTTCTCAAAGGTACTTTCACTGCAGCGACCGGATGTTAGAGGTGCGTGATTGAAGGAGTCAGCTGTAATATTTTTTTTAAAAAGTTTTAAAGATGTGGCACAATTGTCACATACACACTAGGATCCCGGTTCACAAAGATTTTGATGTGATTTACTCCTGTAGATTTATTGGCTTACTACTGAATCCAAGAACTAAACCAGGAGTACTAGTCATGTCTTGCTCCTTGAAATTTAGGAATAAGCCACAAGCGCTACAAGAGCCTCTCACGCAAAATCTTTTTGAATTGGGCATTTGGCCCACAGGACAAAAAAGAACAGAGCTCAAATTAAGTCTGTTTTCTCATTATAAACAAATAGGGGCTGATTTACAAGCCCCTTGCGCCACTTTTGCGTCATTTTTAACATGGGAAAAGTGACGTACGGGTGGCGCAAGGGGCTTGTAAATAAGCCCCATAGTTCTACCCTCGCCTGCTCGATTTTGTGCGGCTAAGTGGATACTTTAGACATGCTTCTACTGCCCTCTTGTGGTAATTGTGATGAACTACACGTTGGTCCACTTTGCAGAGAATGTGCTCTGTGAACATTTCAGTGAAACTTGTAGTTTATTTAACACACTAGTTTTTTCCGAGACCCTAATCACCATCAGCAGACAAAACTGCGCTTTATTTGGTCTTTTCCTCCTCAGTTGCTAATGTCACTTTATGATTTGTCAAATGAAGCATAAAATAGCAGCGCCAATTTTTTTTTTTTTTTTTAATTCTGTTGATTGAAATAACACTCATTATACAGGGCAGGACTGAGAGAAGCACAGTTGTACATATAATATGATGTGACACCGACATATGCATCGTTTGAGCAGTCATCATTGGAGTCAATGCATCGTTGGCACTGTCATGACCTGGAAATATACAGTGAATAAATATAATAATATGCATGGCATCACAAAGTTGCACAGCCTAGGCTCCTCTCTCTAAGCAGGACATTGTCCCAGCTCCCCTGAAGTCTCTCTAGGCCCCCCATACCTTGTCCCATTTCCTGGGGCAACCACGATTCTGATATATCACCTCCTCTGCCCTCTGACACCAGTCAAGGTCCAACTCCCAATCTATGACACTTGGGGGAGTTAATGCGCCCCATTTACTTGCAATATGACATTTTGCGACCCTGGCTGCCATCGCCAGCCATATCTTCTGGTATCTAGGCCAGTTCTCCTCCCCTTTCACCATCAGTAATAGCCATTTAGCATCGAGGGGCACCTGTAAAGACATGACCCGGGACATCATCCCCACCACCTGGCACCGGAATCCCTGAATCACCGGACAGTGCCATAGGATATGAAAACAGGTACCCTCCTAAGCACAGCCTATAGTACACAGTAGCATAGAAGTCTTCCCAATTTTATGCAGGATGGTCCGTGAATAATACGTCTTATGCAGGATCTTAAGTTGGACTAACATGAAACTGGATCGAATCGTTATTTTGCGTGGTCCCTGAAGAGCTACAGTCCAGTCATCGTCATCTATGTGCAGCAACAATTTTGGATTTCCGTTTATTTTATTTAAACAAAAATCTTATAAGGTGTTGATGAGCTTCTATTCTGTATGTATGTTATATTTGTGTAGTGCAGACTTCGTTGAAGGCAGTCGGGAAATGTACAGGGTCAAAGGCAAAGATACAGGCGATGAGTATTGGACGGCAGAGGTTAGAAGGGGATCTTTACTGTGTCTTAACGTAGGGTTTTGGGGGTTTTCTAAATGACGTCTCTTCAGCTTGTTCCAAAGTTGGAGCAGGATTGTGGCAGTCTTGATATAATGGGGTGTTGTTCCACATTCTTGTCTCTTGGAGGGAGAAGACCTGCTGGTTTCCTTTTATGCTCTTTTTTCCCAGTCTCATTGTGTCCTCACTGCAGGTGTGCTGAGAGCCACCATGGAGGGTGCGCTTGTCAGTGAACAGGTGGGGTGCAAGCCATTGTGGCTTTGTAGATGGTGAAGCTGGTTTTGAAGATGGTGCTGCCAGCCAGGAGAGCCAGTGGACTTCCATCCGGGTGGGGTAAACTTGTCATATTTCTTAAACCCATTGTTGAGGTGTGCTGTGGTAGGCATGATGATGACGGATATTCAAAAGTTGTCCTACAGCTGGAGCAATGAGTCGGGGGCTCTACCAAACCATACATCAGCCAAAGGCAGATGCACCGTGGTTTAGAAGAAGAATATTTTTTGGAGGGATACTTATTTTTCTGTCACAGCTATTTGTACCTGAAATCATTTATTTTCCTTACTACACAGCTCAAGCACATTTCAGTTTCCCATATTATTTTCTCCGATGCTTTTATCACAACACCATCATCCAGAACTCTTGATTTATACATCAACTCAACCATGTGCCTGGAATCTTTTAAAACTCCCACACCACTCCTGCCAGACATGAAGTAGTCACAAAATTAACCTCTGCACCCCCATCTACATGGTGAAAGCCCTACTACTTGCACTTGTCCTTATCAAATTAGATTAATGCAACATCCTACTTGGAGGTGACCTTCTCTAATCATTCTTGCTTTGGACAAGGTTCTGCCCCCGACCATTAGGGCCCTCTACCATCTCGTCAGACAAGTGCCTGCCTCTCGACACCATGAGGCAATTGGATGGCTGACAGCAAAAGTGGAGCAATATACATCTACTTTTTTTGTTTTAAAAGCTGTGAGTTATCCCCCAACCGCCTTTCTCAAATGATCACTAGATAATTACTCCCATGGAAACTTCAATCCATAAACTTAAACTTAGTTGTCACTCCTTCACCTACCAGCACAGCTTCTTGGTTCTACTCATTCTATTTACTTGGTGTTAGAAATGGGGATCTCTAGTTGGCCGCGGCTGGCGCCGAGGTCCAAATAGGGATCCTTCTTCCTAAGTCAGAGTAAGGGGGCTACACCCTTTGATAACCCCTGCTCAACCCTGTGGTAATGTAGCACGAGCAGACAGGCCTATCTCAGAGGCAGTGTGTGAAGCATTTATGACCATACACAATAACACAGGAGAGACGCTACAAACGGACACCACAAGTAGTTATAGAAAAATAGTTATCTTTATATAGACTGAACACGAGGCTAAAAGCACTCAAGGAGCCACAATGCACATAATTACAGATTCACTTCAAAAGCAATTAAGGCACTCGAAACGGGGGTGGAACGGACTTAGTTCGGGGCCGGGTTCCACGCGACCCGGTGATGCACAATGTATCTGAGATGTAAAGGGGCACGGCACGCAGCCTCACAAGGAAGCCGCGGTGATGACAGGCGGACTCGCAGCGGCCACAGCTCCCGGCTGTAGCGGTCCGCGGCGTGCACTGACGATAATCCTGGGACGGGGCTTAAAGGCGGGCACCCAGCGGCACACGCCGGTGGTAACAAGATCCTGGAAGTGGTGACTAGTGCGGGCACTCAGCGGCACAGCTCCTCAGCTGCAGCGGCCCACAATAGCGATAGCGATGATTATCGTAGGACGGCAAATGCGGGCACTCAGCGGCACAGCTCCTCAGCTGCAGCGGCCCACAATAGCGATAGCGATGATTTTCGTAGAATGGCAAATGCGGGCACTCAGCGGCACAGCTCCTCAGCTGCAGCGGCCCACAATAGCCATAGCGATGATTTTCGTAGGATGGCAAATGCGGGCACTCAGCGGCACAGCTCCTCAGCTGCAGCGGCCCACAATAGCGATAGCGATGATTTTCGTAGGATGGCAAATGCGGGCACTCAGCAGCACAGCTCCTCAGCTGCAGCGGCCCACAATAACGATAGCGACTTTCAGCCCGCATTCCCCGCAGTAGAACCAGAGGCTCTGGAATTCTCAACAGAGGCCTCACCTGCGGGTAGAATCCCCCTCAAATAGGAATCCAGACGGCTGATGGGTGAAGTCTAATGTCCCTGAGACTTCAGCAGGAGGCGAGCTCAAATCAGGCCCTTGGGTAGTTGCTTCAGCAAGATGGATGAAAGTTTCAAAGTCCTTTCCCTCTAGTTACACGGACAGAGGTTCGTCTTGGCATCCAGAAGTAACACACCCGTGAGGGTTTTCGCGCACATCTTTATACCCCCCTCGCCTTTGTTCTCTCAAAAGTCACAAGTCACTGAACCCAGCCAGAACCAGTTCGATGTGGTCCTGGAGCACTTTATTTACGAGGCGGCATCCTGCCTTTGAGGAAGAGGGGGTCTGCCATCAGACGCACAGTGGGGGCTGGAGCCATCATTCACCTTGCCAGGCCCAGCCCTGCTCAGACCAAAGGGTCACCCCTCCCCATACTCCAGCTGCAGATGTCTCTACTCGACCCAGGTCGGGGTCAGCCTACCCTGTCCCTCCAAAACCAGACAGCCAATACACATAACAGCAGAGCACACTGGAAGACTTAGGCAAGAAAATACCCACTTTCCCAAGTGGTGTTTTCAGACACAGAATATAGAAATAACCCTCACTAAAAGATGTACTTTAATATTCTGAGCTCAGGCATACTAAATTCGACTTTCCACTTTACAAGCTGCTTCTGTGGGTGGCGCAATCAGCGCTGCAGGTCCACCAGCAGCATTCGGTCTACCAGCCCTGGGCACACACGGTGCACTATACTAGAGACTAACAGGCAAACCAAATGAGCCAATTATGGGATCATCAATTCATACAGTCAATTTACAATAGGGAGCATTCACGCTGTGGCACGGAATGGCCGTGGCACAGCGCCCAGAGCATCTAACACCAGCAAACACAGAGGAGACAAAAAGCGAAAAATGGAGGGGAGACCCACGCCAATGGTGTCAGGTCTAACACTTGGCCTTCAACATTGTGATATGATGTGGGGGGCTCAACCCCCAGAGCCGCATGAGTCACATTTCTAACATCCTGGAGCAAGGACTTAGACAATGCACCAACACGAATTAGAAATCCAATTAGACTGCAACCCATACACAACCCACTGAGCAAGTTTGCACAGGAAGTGTTTACTGGTACCTAAGAGTCACACAAGAGGAATTCAGGAGGCACACAGTGGAACGCCAAGCCCTCTTTCATAAATGAATAACACACACAAAATAACACTAGGAAACAGGATATATATTTTAAAATGTTTATTTTAAAATCCTTATCTTTCTCCATTGCCCGTCATGCCAGCTGGCATGTAGGTCAGCAGCTGCTGCTCCATAACAAAACATGTTTATGGGACAAGGTTGTTAGCCTTGTGCCCAACCCAACCTGGAGGACCAGTGGATCACACTTCATCTGGTCTCTACGCTTTGATCTCTCCAGGTTGGGTGATGCTGACAGGAGACTAGGCTCCCACATTCACAGTTCTCTAGGTCACAGAGACACACAAGCCCTCAACCAAAACCCTTATCTAGTGCTTAAAATATGGATGGGAACCACACAGAATCCACAAACTAATGTAACTAAGTATGTTATGGTCAGCAAGAACAGCAGAAACATTTCTAGCATGATGATTGAGTTCTCAGCATCCTAACACCCTTGGGATATTTCTAAGCACTAAGCTAATTCTAGCTAATTCAGTAAATAGAACGTCTCTGTACGAGTTTCTCAAGATGGATTGCACAGCAAACCTGTGTTCTTGTTATGAAAGAGTGAGTCAGCTATTTTCTATCGCAGCATGTTTGGGGCTGGAAAATAAACAGCAAAAGGCTGATGACCACTTTTGCTTGCTGTCTCCGATGCCAACTCTGACTGAGGCTTGTTTGCGCTGCAAACCAGTATGCCCTATGGTGTGATAACCCTGGAGTGAAGTCCCTGTGGTAAACAGTCTAAATATCGAGTTTTTAATTTCGACCTACAATAATATCGAGTTTGAAATATCGTAGGGACACAATATCGAAGTCAAGAATATCGACGACCAGAATATCGACCTGAAGGTAAGAAATATCGTTTTTGTTAATATCGAAGTTAGTAATATCAATAGCAAAAATATCGATGTTACTAATATCGATATTTATATTAGTGTTATGTATTTTATTATGTATTTTATATGTTTGCGTTTATATTTTTTGTTAATTATTGTACTAGTTTTAGAATATATGTATACATTTTTTTAGAACTTAAAGGCCCATTACGATAACGGGCGTAAAAAAATCCGCCACCCATGAAAGCGGCAAAAATCCGCCCGCCTAAACCTTCTGAATACCGACCCAGCAATTATGATGCCTCGAACCGAAAACCGCCAGCGGCGGTAAAAAAACACAAAATACCACCCGCCCTTGCCCAAGTCGGAGTCAAACCGCCCGCCACGGACGGAAAAACACACGACAACACGAAACCGCCCGCCCTCACGGTCGAGACACCGCACGTGAAATTACGATCGCACCGACATGAGCGCGGAAAAACAACAAATACACCGCCCGCCAGCGTAAACAACACTGAAGAAAATGGACACGGCAGAAGCCATGGCGGCCACGTCCCTGCACAGAAACAGCCGCGGACTCAAACAAACACACACAACATGGCAAACAAGTCCACACAGCAACCCACGCACAAATACACAGACAAAGTACACATCCCGAAAACACACCACCCCTGGACAAACAAATAAACTACAAAGCCCAGAACACCAGCCACAACACACCTGAAAACAACAGACCATCAGGACACACCCAAACAGGTAAGTACAAACGCAGCCCCTCCACAGACCACAACCCCTTGCAACATTGCAAAGCAGAGAGGAGAGGAGAGGACACAGTGACACAGCAAGGACAGCAGCACACCACAGATACGCACACATCACACCACCACCACCACCACCAAACACCGGCACCACAAACCCCCTGCACATCACACATCACACACCGCACCAGCACCACAAACACCATGGCATCACACAGAATGCCCAAGTTCACTTCCACTGAGCTGACGGTCATGGTCGACGAGATCGTCAAGGTGCACACACAAATCTATGGCAACCAGGTCCAGCACACACCACTAGCCACCAGAAACAGAATGTGGAACAGAATTGTAGACCAGGTCAATGCAGTCGGGACCGTACCCAGAAACAGAGGAGAGATAAACAAACGGTGGAACGACATCAAAAGCCTGGTCAAGAAGAAGGAGAGCAAAAACCGAGAGCTGGCTGCCACGACTGGCGGAGGGAATCCCGCGCATTACAAGACCTTCAAAGCGTGGGAGGAGAAGGTGCGAGTCATCATCCATTCGGAGATCCTCACCGGATTACCAGGGGAGTGGAGGCTGGTAAGTACAAACAAATGTATACCAGCACACCGCTATGTACTCACATGCACTACCACCATGCCATAGCTCCGAGGGACAAACACCCCCATGTCCAGTACACAATACACAACACATTACTCACACATGCAACAGGCACCACCACACACACAGCCCAAACATATCAACTAACAAAACCATGGGGGCATGTGTACACCCAGCCAGCCACGTAACTACCAACAGGTCCCCTAGTACTCCAGAAGCGCCACAACAAGCACCCCCCACACGCATGTGGCAGCCGTAGCTGCACCAACCGACAAGTAACAGGTAAGTAGCCACAACACAGAGGCAGTGGGTGGGAGGGGGACAGCTGAAGTACAACACCCACCAGGCCCCTAGTCCTACAGCACAGCAAGGCGGAGCACCCCCACACCCATGTGGCAGCCGTAGCTGCACCAACCGACAAGTAACAGGTAAGTAGCCGCAACACAGAGGCAGTGGGTGGGAAGGGGGACAGCTGAAGTACAACACCCACCAGGCCCCTAGTCCTACAGCACAGCAAGGCGGAGCAGCCCCCACACCCATGTGGCAGCCGTAGCTGCACCAACCGACAAGTAACAGGTAAGTAGCAGCAACACAAAGCGCAGTGGGTGGGAGGGGGGACATCTGAAGTACAACACACACCAGGCCCCTAGTCCCACAGCACAGCAAGGAGGAGCACAGCCAATACCCCACACCCACGTAGCAGCCACTGCAGTGCACACCGGCAGCCGACAGGTAGACATCCCGCCCCAGGACAAACGGTGTCATTGGGTGTCCAGCCATCACCACGACCCATAACACCGCCCCCACCCCCACAGACCTGCAACATGGAGCACCCCCCGCCCATAACCATGTTGCATCCAGTCCAGTGCACGCTCAAAAACAACCTGCAGGTGGGAAACTGGACAGGGCGGGGTGACTGGAGGCATGAGGACTGAATTACGACTAACACATGGGACATGTCAAGTAGCAGAGGAACACGCAGCACTGCTCCCTGCCACAACCATGTGAACAATGTGCACACGGACATGAACCACAGAGTCACACCCCACATGACCCATCACAGACACAGCAACACCCAAGGAGCCACGTCTGCATGCACAAGTCACACTGATTACAGAACCACACGGCAGGCACAGTGCAACCCATCACACACAACTGCAACACCATCGAAGTCCTGTCCATGTAGCCCCTACTGCCTGTCAACCACACATCCCACAACTACGCCCATGTAAGACATACCACACTAGACGCAACAGCGTGGAACAACATAAATGCACACGAACACCACTGGACCCATCAAACACACAGACACACAATGCACATACAACATACCATCCATCTCATCCGTCAGCCCCAGTCACCGAACAGCTGGTCCACATACAGTAGTCACGCAAAGAAACATGCCCATGACAAATCATGTGCCAGAAGTGAATGAAGCGCACGTCACACTGTGAGCAACAACACACATAACATGGGCCACACAACACCAAGGAATTGGACCATCTGCAATACGTCGTGTGGCACACAACCATCACTCACTCATAACAATGCGTCCAATTACATGTCCAGAAATCACAACAGACAGCAAATATGCAGGGTATGTCAGACATACACACACCTCAGACCATGCACTGTCATGTTGCCACAACACATGTCACGTTCTGCACCCATGGCACACAGTATGTACCCCAAAAGCATAGTTCATCTCAAATGCGTTTCAGGGGGCTGACCCCCATTATGCCAACTGCGTTTCTAAGCGTTCCATATGAACCCCCAAAGCATAGTTCATCTCAAATGCGTTTCAGGGGCTGACCCCCATTATGCCATCTGCGTTTCTAAGCGTTCCATATGAACCCCCAAAGCATAGTTCATCTCAAATGCGTTTCAGGGGCTGACCCCCATTATGCCCTCTGCGTTTCTAAGCGTTCCATATGAACCCCCAAAGCATAGTTCATCTCAAATGCGTTTCAGGGGCTGACCCCCATTTTGCCATCTGCGTTTCGAAGCGTTACATTTGAACCCCAAGAGCATAGTACAAACCAACCTCCACGATGGGTCTGGAGTCCGCATACACCAGAGCCACAAAAAGCAGGAGCACAGCAACACACCCATCGGCATTGCCAAACCGTCCCATGCCACATGTCCACAGCACACAGTCCCATTGGCATGCCCACACAACAACAAATAGCACAGCCACACACACGGCTCCGGGAAACCTGTGCACGACTGTGCACGAACTGTGGATGTCAGACAACCTATACATACTTTGTCATGTGCAACACAATAACATATCTCATTCCCCCCACAGGTGACGAACTGCTGGATGCTGGAGATGGAGACAGCAGCCAGCACAGCCAGCCTGCAAGCCCCCAACAAGGACTCACGGATGTGGAGGATCTGTCCTCCTCTTCGGACACGGACCACCCAGCAGGCCCATCTGGTGTGGCAGGGCCCAACCGCACCCCAGGCACCCTCCTACCCACCAACCCATCATCCAGGGCTGATGACCACTCACAGCCCCCTGCTGCCACTGTCGTGGCGGCCACTACCACTGTTGTGGCGGCCACTCCCACTGCCGCAACCACCACCATCGCCGCAACAACCACCACCGCCGCGACCACCACCACGTCATCACTGGCCCCAGCCCCAGCGCAAGTGGTGGTCCGGCCGACTGGGTCCACCCTGGGAGCCACAGCGAGGACCGTGGTGAGCAATGTGGCTAGTGGGCAGGCCGGTGGCAGCAGTACTGGTGGGAGGAGCAGGGTCAGGCCAACGCCAGCCTCCCCTGGGAGCCATGCCCTGCCTCAAATGGCCAGAGTCCTTGGGGCCTATGAAGAGGCCCAAGGACAATGGGCCAGGTCTGCTTCCGACACGCGGGAGGTCCTGGGGGTGTTGAGGTCCATGGACGCCCATATGGGCCAATTCGTGTCCCGTATGGACCAACTCGTGGACCTCATGGGCCAGCTGGTGGTGGCGGTGAGGTCACAGGCAAGGCCAGCAACACCACCTCCGCCACCACCTGCTAGGGCGCAGGGTCGGGCAGCAGTGTCCAGTTCCCCTGCGTCCACAGCCAGTGAGCACACCTCACCCACCACCAGCAGGTCGCCACCACACCCCCCTCCCAAACGTGGAAGGGGCCGTCCGAAGTGGAAACAGATGTCCCGGGAGGACTTCGCACGCTCCAGACGCAAGTGAGGCAGCCAGCCATCCTTGACCACCCACTGCATTGACTTGGACTACGATCCCACCCCACACAGCCATCAGAATGGCATGTGTCTGTTGGACTAGGGACATAGAACTAGTGGGTACACCCTGAGCATCACGCAGCCATGGCCGACAGCTCATTGTCACTGCACGCAACACTCATGTCATCACCTTGCACACAATGACATGTCACAGTTGAAAATAAATGCACCTTTTACACAAACTGCTGTCTGTGCACTGTGTTTATTGAACGATGATCAACCGCCACCTTGAGCAGAAAAGCATCGGATGTGTGGCATGGCGATGGGACAGGAGGGGCTGTAGGGACCTAGGGGGGAAGACAGAACAGGAGCACATTCAATGAGTGTGTCACACACCCATCACACAGTACATGTCAACAACTACAAGCAATGTACACACATCGCACAGAGCAATAGGGCACAATGCCACAGCCACCGTCAGTGGCATACAAACCTGGACATGGACCATTGACACACAGCACACAGTGAACAAAAGGCCTCCGTGACACAGCACACAGACACCTGCACAACTACAGCCACATCAGCCGTCGTACATGGACACTCACCGTCAAGTGAAGTAGCGGGCGATGAGCTGCTGACGGACATTCACAGCTTCCTCCTCTCCGCTGTCTTCCTCACTCGAGCTGTCCTGGTCTGCAGGCTGGGGCCCTGGTTGATCTCCGTCATCCACAATTAGGGGGATCTGCTTTCGAATAGCCAGATTGTGCAGCATGCAGCAAGCCACCACTATCTGGCACACCTTCTGTGGGGAGTACGCCAGCGCACCCCCGGTGCGGTCCAGGCATCTGAACCTGGACTTGAGGAGGCCAAAGGTACGCTCGACCACACGTCTGGTCCTCCCATGTGCCTCATTGTAGCGGTCATCTGCTGGGGTCCGAGGATTTCGTAATGGACTGAGCAGCCAGGGCCCATTCGGGTAAGCCGAGTCACCTGGGCGTGAGGGACACAGAGAACCGTTGCAATTCAAACAGGACAGTAGACAGCATCCTTAAGCCAGCACGCTACACAACTCCACATACTCACCGACAATCCAGCCACGGTCCTGTTGCAGATTGGTCATCAGTCGTGGTAATATGCTGTTGCGCATGATGTGCGCGTCATGGGCCGAGCCTGGGAACTTTGCACACACGTGGGAAATGACCATGTCCGCAAGGCACACCACTTGCACATTCAGGGAGTGCGTGTGCTTCCGGTTGCGGAAGAGCTGCTCAGTGGCCTGTGGTGGGACAAGGCCAACATGGGTGCAATCTATGGCACCAACGACGTGTGGGATCCGTCCAAGGGCATAGAATGCACCCTTCACTGCCGCCAACTCACGTGCCCTGGGGAATCGGATGTACCTGTTCCTGTACAGCATCATGGCTGCCAGTACATCCCTCAGCACCATGCTGAACATGGGCTGGGACATCCCACCTCCACTGCCCACTGTGTGCTGGAATGACCCAGTGGCGAAAAAATGCAGTGCAGCCATCACCTTAGCCGTGGGGGTGAATGCTGTCGGATACACCCTGCGAGGACGGAGGTGGGGATCCAACATGGCACATAGTCGATGCAGGGTTGGTCGGTCCAGACGAAATTTCCGGATGACCTCAGAATCCTCCATGTCCGCCAACAATTGGTAAGGGCGGTAAATGTTTGGTCTCCGCCTAGGAAAGATGGAAGTGGACACATGTCAAAGCAACACGCCACATGGCATATTCACATACACATAACTGATATGACAGAGCAAGAACATGAGTCACAGAACAGCTGTCATGCAGGGACAGCACAGCCACAATACACTTACACAGGTCTCCCACCAATAGCAATGGGCAGTGACACAAACCATTGCTATGTGCATGCACATGGGGATCCAGGCCTCAATGACCTGTGAGGCGTGCTGATGGGGACTGACTGCATATCCGGCAAGCGGCAACACCACGGCAACATGACTGGCTGCTGTGCATCACACTGCTTCCGAGGCTGGATGAGTATGGCACACACCAACGACGATGTGGGCACAGGCTGAGCGGCCAAGACAAGTGGGACCTGTGGCACGAGGGGATATGAGACAGTCATTGGTGTCACCACTGCACCCTATGTGCAGCACTGTACGGATCACACCTCCAGAAGCATTGTCAGGTGTACACATTGACAGCCCCATGCCAACACGGCTGTGTGCTTGCAAATACACATCACATGTGACACGTAACCTTGCACGTGCCAAGTGGCAGATGTACATAGTGAGAGATGACATGCGTGTGCATATGCGTATACCATGCACCCATGCCAATGTGCAGATGATGACATGCTAACAGACATGTGGGGGCCGGCCACTGGCCGTCCCTGCCTATGCACACGGCATGTTGTGGCCCCGTCCATTGTGCACCTGCACCCACACGCACATCATGGCCACACCTGCAGATGCAGTGCGCACATCATACTGTGTGGTGCACATGGCATCAGCGGACTGTCACCAACATGGGCCAGGCCATTACGGCCAACTCCGATGACCCTCGCGGTTGCACCCTGCGTGTTCCACTATGGAGGTAGGCGTCCCGGGCCAGCTGGGTGCAGGCCAACGTCTGCAATTGCCAATGCAGGTCTCAGTGCACTTGTTGCTCGTGTGAATGTCAGGCTGGGCCATGCTGCCCCTCTCAGTCCCAGCAAGCCTGGCCTGCACATTGACTGCACAATGCCAGTAGGTGACAGCACCGACTGCCTAGTGGGTTGCATGTGTCTCCTGTTCAGGACCCTCCAGATGGGCGCTAACTCAGTACTGACTATTGGACACACCATGTCTCGTGATAGGGATGTGTGTGTGGGATGGTGGCACTGAATGTGACCTCCTTTGCGTGGTGGGCCATGCACAGGGCGAGTACGTCGATGATTGCGCAGTGTTGGTCACAGTGGGTGCACCCACACAGATGTGTTGCCCTATGTTCATTTTCTATGTCCGCATGATAATGGACTGTAGATGTGGGCAGACTACACATTGGTCGATGTGCTGTCAATTTGAATGTGCCTTCACACCAGGCACAGCTGCCCCTGCACATGTGACCCCTGCTGCACTCGCTGCTGGGTCTGTGGAGCTGATGCACCATCTGTGCGTGGGGCGGACAGCTCTCCTCACTTCCGTCATTGCGCATGTCATCACTTGGCCGCAGGTGACATGGATCATGGAGGGCCCACATGTACGCGTGGGTGGCCTCAACAAGTGTGTCCAATGGTTGTCACCCCCAGTCAGTGCTTCGAATGTGAATGATGTTGTGCTGGTGCTAATTTCAATGTGGTGGGTGGGCGGGGCTAGGTGCGGGCTTACATGCAGGACATGGGAGGGTGATCGGATTAGCGACTAGTTGCAATACACACGGGGCACGTCTTTTCCTGTCAACATCAGGGTCATTCCTTGAACTCACTGACAGTAATACAGTCGTCTTTGTCCCTGTCCTCATGGCCTCCCCTCGCTCCCCCCATTATGCATTTGCACCTGTGGGGCTAGCGCATGCAGATGCAGCCCCAGGCTCGCCCCGGAGAGGCCAAGGAGTGTATGTGTGGGTCCAGTTGAACGAGTGGTCTGTCTCACGGCATGATGTGTGGCGGGACGCCGTCCACCTGCGTGGTGCCCCGACTCGAGACCCGGGCAACATAGACAATGCATTGCAGTCTCCGCAGTCCGGATACACCACCTGCGACACACAGAGGCTGTAGCTGCCCTAGCGGCCCATGCCGCGTCCATCTGGGGCTGATGGACCCACACATTCACTCTTTTGCCTCACTGGGGCGGGCTCGGAGGTGCTTGCGCACGCGCTGGCTTCTCTGTTGCAACGGCATGTGACGTGTGTGGGGATGTAGGCAATGGGTGGGATGGTGCGAGCCACCTTCCGTGACGTCACTCCTGCTCGTGATGTGTGCGTCCCCCAATACTTCCATATGACTTGAGCCATGCTACACATTGAGGATGTTTTGCCTGCGTGATGTGTCCCGGAGAAGCGCGCCGAGTCCTCTCCCCCACCATGCTCCACTGCCATCCCGTGCCCTGGATTGCCTGTGCAGGTTGACAATGTTGGGGATACACCTGGTCGGCAGGGGCTGTGTGTGCCTTGTCAAGGGCCTGGCGGGCGCACAACAGGATCCAGCTTGTCCACAGAGGGTGGGCTGACGTGTACGCCTGATACCGCATTGTTCGTGTGCCCGGCTGCTGTGCACACACGTGTTCACATCCCCCCCGACGGGTGGCCTTTAACATTGCCCAGGGAAGCGGTAATGTGCAGTTCCGGACCCCTCCCGACACAGCGTGTTTCAACTTTGCATGTGCGCATCTACCCGTCACACCCACCCACCTGAGCGAAGCGTCACTCCCGCTTCACACGACACATGTGTGTCTTCCACAGTTGTGCTACTCATTTGCGTTGACATCGAATGACAGTGGACTACATAGTCATGTCACGACTGCCGTGTACATCACACACTCTCATCATCTCACATTCGTACTTGTGAAAGGAATCAGCAGAGACAGTTTCTTTCTTCAAACCATGTATTGTGACTTATGTCCTCTGTGATGCAGTATAGTGGACACTACTGGCAGCGGTATGCATGTGGAGGATATACTGAGCATGATTACACATAGCTAAGGGTGTAGGGGTACATGTGATTAGCTGTTGCATGTGGGATGTGGGCTTCAGAGTTACATCTGCTTGGCCGTTGCTGTGCTAATGTTCATTTGCAAGTAGCTGCGGTGCTGCGGACTTTGACACAGACGGTATACATTTAGCCTACCAGACCGCTTGGCATCATGGGCACAGTCCATCTCAGTTCCATGTGACAGGTGTGCTGCTGTTGTTACTCATGCACGCGTGCGTGTGAGTTGACATCAGGGCATGGGCTTACGTGCATGCAACGGCGTCCCACTTGTTGTTGCCATATGGTGGATACTGGACATGTCACAGTCACTGGGGTCGTGTTGTTGTTGTATGCACTTGTCGTCCATGCAAAGGTCCTGTTACGGGATTTCCGGGGAGGGGGAGAAGGGGTGCAGCTCTCACATACTCCAGCCGGGCGATTCCTGTCCACTGTGCGGTGCATATGTCCATGGGCGCAGGATCCATGTCATGGCATAGTTGTACGTGCAGTTCTGTCCATGTGGGTGCGATACACATATCCCATGCCACTGCCTCCCCCGATACATGCAGAGTTCCTGGATGTGATGGGGAACGGAGTGCATGTCCCGGACACATCCGATGTCATGGCAGTGTCGTTGATGGTGTGGTATCAGTTGCAGGTCGTTTGGTATGGCTGTTGTGGTGGTTACTGGCCAGTCCGTGCGGAAGCTAAGCATGGGTACAGTGTCGGACATCATGGCTCAATTGGGGGATTGCGTCGGGGTCCTACGAATTGACAGGTTGACAGGTATGCGATGGCTTCCTGCAGGGCTTCCATTTCATTGGTGGTATACATGTTTGCCAGCCAATGTAGCGGATGGTGGCTGTCACGGTGTTGTTCGTAAGTTGTCCCTTGTAGGAGCATGATGGGGCATGCTGGGTGACATTCGATGTAGCTGTGATCCATGATCCGTCGTGTGGAGGCACAGTGGTCCCATTGCAGTGTGGGTCCGATGTTCGCCACATACGCCATGCCCCCATAGGCTGAACAGACCCTGTCGTGTGCGTCCAGAGGGTGGAATAGTGGTAGCAGGTCCGCCCTTGGACATGCCGGGTTGGAGAGGCACAACTCCACAGGATGGTGGAAGGGACACCTCCGACAGTAGAAGACGGGTATGACGCAGCTGAACAATGCGATGCGGTAAGTCAGTCGGTAACTTACGTTCAGCAGGGATAGGGGTTCGCATCCCATTAGCTGTATCAGGTTGTGTTTGTACAGCTTGACCTGTTTGGCGTAGTTGGGTAGGTGTGTTGTAGGTGCCATTTTGCTGCGGGGCGATGTGGTGGCGTGCTCCGGCTGTGTGTGCAGTCTGCAGTGTGCAAGCTCCGAGGTTGCTGTGAGGTCTGTGATGGTCGTAGGGGGGCAGGACTTGTGTTCTGTTAGCTTGTGCGGAGGACACGGGCCCTCATCCCACGTGCTTCTCTGAATGTTCAAGGTCAGTGGTGTGTGACTCCTTCCAGATAACTTGCATGGGAACGGCATGGGGAGTTTTATATTTTTTCTTTCCCGTTCGGTATGTTCTTAGGTGATATGCGCTATCTGCCCTGTGGTCGGTTTCCTCTGCATGCCTGTGTTGGTCTTTTTTTGGGACAATGGCTGTATTCTCCGGCTTGTTTAGTCGGGATGTGGTTTCGGAGTTGGAATGGAAGGTCATTCAGTGCTGTCTGCTCTCCCGTGTGTGGGCGGCAGGCTGTGTTTCCGCTATGCGTTGGGCCTTGTGTGTGGGTGTCATTCTTGGGTCCACCTGTTGTCGGTCCCCGGGCTCTTTGGTGTTCCGTTTTGTATGTCTGGTTCATGGGTGCAGGGTGGTATGGGTGTTTCTGTGTGGTACTGGCGTACCTCTTCCCGACGGGGCCCATGTTCTACTGGGTGGTGTTGCCGCCGCTGTGTGCTTCGCCATGTTTGTCACACAGGGGTGTGTCCTGATGTTGCGTGACTTCACTGACATGTGGGCGTCGGTTGTGTGACGTTGGGTGTTGTCCGTGAATTGGGCGTTGGGGACATGACTGTGGCAGGCCTGTCACGTGTCATGTGCGTTCTGGGTGTGGCTGGTGTGTGTGGTGCTTGGTTGTGTCCCTGTGTTGTTTGTGTGCGACGCATACATGGCGTTATGGTTGGGCGCTGAGTTGTGCGCATGTGTGGCTGCGTCATCGCCGCTGTGCTGCGGTGCCGTGACGGGGTCGTTAGTTCCTGGTCCCAGGTGGTGTGCCCATGATAGTTGCGAGATGTTGCACTTTGCCCTGTGTTACATTTGTGGGTGCAGTGGTGGATGTGTCTTGTCCACGCAGGGGTGTTGGGGGGTGCCATGTCCTCCTTTTCCGCACTTGCACTGTGTGCGCTGTTTGCGTGCCCTTGTTGTGTGTGTGCCTACCTGCGTCTCCGCGGTACGTTGCCTCCTTGGTGGTGCATCAGGTATAGCATGGGGAGGGCCTGCAGTGCTGGATTCATGCTCGGGGGGTCGCCTCTTCGGTGTCTGTGCTCGGCGTTCGGGTTTCCGCCTCACTTTCACGTGCGGTGTCTCTTAGCCGTGGGAGCTGTTTGTTTGCGGCATCGTAATTTGTACGCCGGGCGGTACGTGATTTCGTCTGGCGGTGTGTCTCCATTGGGCTGCGCCGCTACGTGAGCGGGCGCACTTTGATGGCAGACGGCGTTGCTGGCTTGCCGGCGGTGTTTGGCTGCCTTTTCACATCGTAATTTGGCGGGCGTGTGGGCTGCGGCATGCGGGCGGTAACTGGTGGTTTTTGCATCCGCCAGCACGGCGGTGGTGCTTCCGCCCGCCATCCTAATGGGCCCCTTAGTAATTTTTTTGAAAGTAAATTATGCGTTTTAGTACCGTAGTGGGTTGTGGGTTTATAGGGGAATAGGGTGGTAAGTAAATTAATTATATTAAATTAATTTAAAAAAATTAGGAATTAGTAATTATTTTTAAGTAAATTTTGCATTTTAGTTCTGTAGCGGGTTGTGGGTTTATAAGGGAATAGGGTGGGAAGTAATTTAATTGTAATTAAGTAATTATTTATTTTTATTTATTGGTATTGATAAATAATTTTATGTTAATTAATTATTAATTGGTAATTAATTTGTATTAATTGGTAATTAATTTTTATTAATTGATTAATTGGTAATTATATTAAGTGTATTGATGTATTATTGAAGTGTGTTGTGAGTTTATAGGGCAATAGGGTGGGAAGTAATTTAATTGTAATTAAGTAATTATTTATTTTTATTTATTGGTATTGATAATTAATTTTATGTTAAATAATTATTAATTGGTAATTAATTTTCATTAATTGGTAATTAATTTTTATTAATTCATTATTTGGTAATTATATTAAGTGTATTAATTTATTATTGAAGTGTGTTGTGAGTTTATAGGGCAATAGGGTGGGAAGTAATTTAATTGTAATTAAGTGATTATTTATTTTATTGTTTAGTATTAATTAATTTATTGTTAATTAATTATTAATTGGTAATAACTTTTTAATAATATATATTTTTATGTTTTGGAAATTAATTTGTTCATTAATTAATAATTGGTAATTAATTGCCATTAATTATTATTTATTGGTATTTATCAATAATTTATTGTTAATTAATTATTAATTGCTAGAATTTTTTTAATAATTATTGTTTTTTGGTATTGAAAATTAATTATTTTTTATTTTATTATTATTTGGTAATTAATTGTTAATAATTATTATTTAATTATATTTATCATCTATTTAATTGTTAATTAATTATTAATTGGTAATTATTTTTAAGTACTTATTTATTGGTATTGTTAATTAATTTATTGTTATTTAATAATTAAATTATTATTTATTTAAAAAAAATTATTTTAATTATTAGTAAGTTATTTTTACCACTACGCTATCCAACACTTTCCCTACTGTTGCACTCTCTGGAGTTGGAATAGTAATTTTAACCTCTACACTATTCAACACTTTCCCTACTGTTGCACTCTCTAGAGTTGGAATAGAAATTTTAAACTCTACGCTATCCAACACTTTCCCTACTGTTACACTCTCTGGAGTTGGAATAGTAATTTTAATCCCTACGCTATCCAACACTTTCCCTCCTGTTGCACTCTCTGGAGTTGGAATAGTAATTTTTACCCCTACGCTATCCAACACTTTCCCTACTGTTGCACTCTCCGGAGTTGGAATAGTAATTTTAACCCCTACGCTATCCAACACTTTCCCTACTGTTGCACTCTCTGGAGTTGGAATAGTAATTTTAACCTCTACGCTATCCAACACTTTCCCTACTGTTGCACTCTCTGGAGTTGGAATAGTAATTTTAATCCCTACGCTATCCAACACTTTCCCTACTGTTGCACTCTCTGGAGTTGGAATAGTAATTTTAACCTCTACGCTATCCAACACTTTCCCTACTGTTGCACTCTCTGGAGTTGGAATAGTAATTTTTACCCCTACGCTATCCAACACTTTACCTATTTTTGCACTCTCTAGAGTGGGAATAGTAATTTTTACCCCTACGCTATCCAATATTTACTGTTTTAGTTAATGTAGTGTATAATTTATTTAACAAATGTTTTTTTTAATTTGTTATACATATTTGTTATATTTTTATTTATATTATTGTTGTATGTGTATGTATGTATTTATAATTTATAAAATGTTTTTTAACAATTTATAAGTTATTACAATAATTAATTGTAAATATTATTAAGTAAGTATATATATTATATTTTATATGTATATGTTTAATTTTTTTTTACATTATATGTATTACTTATAATTTTAAACATATTTTTAACTATGTTTATTTTAAATATATGTATCATTTACTTTATTTTACATTATTTTTTAACATTAAAAAAAACGATATTTTTAACAACGATATTTTTGTACTTACCATAATGTAGATAGGACTTCGATATTCTTGACATCGATATTTCGGCTCCGATATTTTTGACGTCGATATTTTTGACGTCGATATTCTGTCAGTGATTCGTCCCTGTCTAACTATGGTTCGATATCTACATTTCTATAGTATCTGATTTCTGATTTTATCTTACAATACGAAAACAAATGTAGACCTTGCAGGCACTAAAGCATCAACTAGACTAACAATCATGGCAACAATGCGTCATCTCGATTATCATATTGATTATAGGCAACCATCATTATATACAACAAACCCATGTCATCTAAGACTGTAGGGAGACAAAATGCAAACATTTCTATGTATGTCTTTTAAACTTCACACTTTCTATGAAACAGAAAGAAGAGTCTGAAAATTGGCAAGGAGCAGAAATTGTGGAGTCAGATACTACAAAACAACAGAAATGGAAAAGCTGGAACAGAAACTGTCACAGTGTTCACGACAATTGGAAGCAGCTCGCAGGTGATCTACTCCTCCCTCCCCACTTTTAAAACTGCCCCTAAGACTTGCTTCCTCAGTCCAGAGAGTACCTGTAACTACTCTCTTAGCCTCACTCTCTCGCCTCCTCTATTCCTCCTTAACCTTTGAAGAGGCCATTGAGTGTAGAGAAAAATAAACTGTTCTCTTTTCCCAGCCCTGCACCTCTAACAATCACCAGCAATAGCCACAGTAGAATGTTGATAGTGTTTGATAATGCCTGCAGGGATTTTCAGAAGTATCGTGACTACATTCACTGGGTGGCCCCTTTACATTTTTTAAAGGGCTTATTCACAAAGGTACATTTCAAGTGAGTACGTCTACACATGCAACTGTACTCATATACATTGGAGCAAATTAACTACTTGTGGCTATTCACGTTTTCTGAGTGACAATTTACTCTAAAGTGTCTCCACCCTCTAAAAACAAAGGTTGGAGTGAAATTTAACAGTGTAAAGTTACTACTTGTAACTTTTCACACATACGTGGAGATCTCCCTCAACTTAGTGGAGACCACTTCCACTGTGGTGAGGATCATCGCCACTGTAGTGGAGATATCCCTAAGGGAAAGAATAGAAAAATCATAAGTTTATTAATTTACTCAAAATAGACATCTATTTTATTGTAAAATATAAATGTAAAATAAATTAAAATACTATTTTTTACCCTAGGACTAATAAAATAAAATTTTAGAGAACTGAGGGGGTGATTACGATGGCGGGTGGATCGCCATCGCCGGCCCAGCGATGGCGATCCGCCCGCCATCGTAACCTGATTTACCTCCCGCCATATTATGATGGCGGGGGTATCGCGGCGGACGCAAAGTGCGTCCGCCGCTTTTCCGCCAGTCGGCAATCGTTCCGATTGCCGACCGGGCGGAGCTGGGGCACAATATGGTGGCGGTGCCTAGCAGGCACCGCCATCCATATTATGATGCATGGTTTGAAAGGCCTTTCCATGGTGGCGATGCTCAATGCCACATGTTCCAGGACACAAGGACTACAAGGTGGCACTCTCTGGTACTCACAATCCATGGGTCCCTTGCTGTGGCCAAGAGCGTGTGCAGGTTTCTACGCTATCCTGAGAAATGGACAACTTCAGGTTGTTGAGGATCAATTCTGCAGACATCAGAGGTGTTAGCGCCCACCCTGGATAAACTGTTTTCCACCCACATATACACACATCTTGGCTTGGTCAAGGAAGGGAATTCTGGGAATGCACAGAGCGCCTGGGAATTCTGAATGGTTAGATCACACCATGTTGTCTCTAGGTGAATGAGAAATTGGAATGTTTCATGCAGACTCTGGAAAAGGTGCTCAGATTGGCTCATGAGCGAGGCCAGGCCTGGGATATGGCCCTCTGCCACTTCCTTCAGGGCTATCGGACAACCCTGCTCTCCTCCATGTGAGAGCTGTCTGGGAGAGTTTTACAAACAGCACTTCCTGCACCACCAGGATGGGAGCTAACTGACCCTGACAGAAAATGGGCTGAGAAATAGCAGGGAATGGAAAGCACTGAAGCAAGTATGAGAATGGGTTATTCAACCTTATGCATGAGTACTAGAGACGTTGTACTTGAAAAGAACTACATTCCATCTGAGCCTTAACCATTCCGAAGGATGGATATGCAAGGGTTCATGGTGACTGTGGGCCGGAGTGACTAGCCTGCGACTTGCATCTCACCTCAGGTGTCCCATTACCCACTGCACATGCCTTCATCCACCAAACGTCGATAACTGTCACCTAGTCCTGGAGAGGCCATGCATCACAGGGATTGAGCTCTCTGCAACACTTGGTACCAAAGATGTCTGCCAGGGTCAGCATCACAAGTCGTGTGGTGATGCACCACACCACACCACCTCATGTTAACCCAGATGCAGTGGTGGACACACCACTACCAAGGGCTCTTGGGCACTAGTATTCACTGAGTTTGAACTACAATGACCTTCAAGCTGCAGACATAGGAGCTGTGACCTGCCTCTACAGGAAGGTGTACGATTTTGGCGCATTACTACTCATGGTAAACCTTGGAATGCGCCAAAAAGCATGAGTGGATGCATGGGAGCACCCACATTCCACCCATGGAACGCCTCCACCACGCAGTGTAACGCAGGCAGTGACGCGCTGCCTTGCGTTACTCCAGATTTACCAAGCAATGCAGGGCCAGGCAGGGTGGCTTTACATGGCTCGATAAATCTATACTTACGGATTGCTCTTGCGACTCCTATCGTGACGCAAGGGCAATACCATCCTTTGATAAATCTGCCCTCAATCTTGGAGTTAAGTCATGCTCTATAGGGAAGAAGGAGTTGTGGTTGTGTTCCCTTATATCAAGTTTGAGTAGTGGTGAGCAATGGGCTGCCCTCGTGGAAAGTGCTCTGAAAAGCAGATATCTCAGAAAGTCTTCGACTGCTATCCCCAGACTCTCACTCTTCCCACTGATCAGTTGCTACACACAAGGCATAAGAATGTCAGCAGGCCAGATTCTCGCACGTCTTAGAAAAGATTTCAGGAGATGATGTGGGATGATAGGTATCCCATTTGGAATAAAACACGAGGAGAGCGCAAGGCAGGGGTCTTTTTCTCTCCATCTGAGTATTCCCATGGTCCAGATTCTTCTTCACATGATGAAGAAGAGGGTGACTTGGTGAGCAAGGGGGTAGGTTGTGAATCGAATCTAAACGGTGGCAGTAGGACATGTCCAGCACCAGAGGGGTCTGGTACTCAACCAGGGAGGAGGCGATACATATATGCGCCTAAAGTGAGGCTTTCTTTGATGCCAGGGTCATATGTTCCATTAATAGTAGGATCATGGCAATCTTTCTCTTCCCACTTTCATGTCTCCCATACATCCATCGATGGGTCGGTACCCAGGTGGACTCTACTCACCATCCTCTGAGGACATCCCGCAATCTAAAACAATCATTCACTGGGCCATCAGCAGGCTCTCAGCCATTACAGACTAATGCCTATGCAACTGAATATGGTATCTACTTCTCACTTGGATTCTACAGCCTGTTTCAAGCAATTGAAGAGGGATGGCAAGGTTGATGGCAATGCTGATGGGAATGCTCCGCTGCATGGAAGGATTGGAGACAAGTTGAGTGTCTGCCCCATCTCACCTCTGGTGGTTTGGGGCCTCGGCGTTGACATAAGGCTCATGCATTGCGGCTGAGAGATATCTGCACCTTGGAAGCAGCACATTGAAACAAGGCCAAAACACAGCAGCTCTGAAGCACCTATTTCAAGTCTGAAGTAGTTCACTGAGCAATGGAATGAGAAAGCGCATAAAGTATTTAATGAGAAGAATGAGAAGAAGGCACAGGGTCCATCAAGCTCCACGTTTGTTTCCTTCAAACAAGCATCCCACAGGTATTTGCCTTCATCCAGGAGTCAACGTGTGAGGCCTAGGGTGAAGCAGCTACAAAAAAGAGCTATTCTTCTATGACACAGGTAAAGAATCAGCATTCATGATTATGCAGGGGAAGGCCCATGGCAGGGTCTAGAAAATAGTGAGCACTGTTACTGCCTTGCATTTACTTCCATTCCATCAGATTCAATAACAGTCCTCATGCCTCGCTGTAGCGCCAGCAGAAGAGAGATTGTTTGCTGGAGCGGATTGAAGTCCTACAAACAATCATGCAGGGACTCTTGTTCTTCTACAGGAAAAGGGCAAGAGGTTTTTGATACCCTTTCTCACATGCAGAAAGTGGTTGAAAATGCCAGCTGGTCTTGGACTTAAGAAGATAAACATGAATGTGAAGTCACTCAAATCAAGGAGAAGTAAATACCACTGATCTCCCCGTAAACCTCCTTGCTTGTTTAGGTGTGATGGGTGTATTCAATCACATCCCAGACAGGCTTCGGCCTCAGACGTTATTCAAGGTTCTGAAGTCCAACACCTTCAGTTCAGGCAGGCAGTGGCTTCAGAACTTTCTCAGGCTTCTGAATTCCCAGCACCTTCAGTTCAGACAGGCAGTAACATCAGACGTTTCTCAAAGTTCTGAAGTCCAGCTCCTTTAGTTAAGACAGGCAGTGGCATCAGAAGTTTCTCAGGTTTCTGAATTCCCAGCACCTTCAGTCCAGACAGGCAGTGGCTTCAGGCGTTTTTCAAGGTTCTGAAGTCCCAGCACCTTCAGTTCAGACAGGCAGTGGCTTCAGGCATTTCTCAAGGTTCTGAAGTCCCAGCACCTTCAGTTCAGACATGCAGTGGCTTCAGAAGGTTCTTAAGTCTCTAAAGTCTAGCACCTTCAGTACAGACAGGCAGTGGCTTCAGAAGGTTCTTAAGTCTCTAAAGTCTAGCACCTTCGGTTCAGACAGGCAGTGGCTTCAGAAGGTTCTTAAGTCTCTAAAGTCTAGCACCTTCAGTTCAGACAGGCAGTGGCTTCAGAAGGTTCTTAAGTCTCTAAAGTCTAGCACCTTCGGTTCAGACAGGCAGTGGCTTCAGAAGGTTCTTAAGTCTCTACAGTCTAGCACCTTCGGTTCAGACAGGCAGTGGCTTCAGAAGGTTCTTAAGTCTCTGAAGTCCCAGTACCTTCAGTTCAGACAGGCAGTGGCTTCAGGTGTTTCTCAAGGTTGTGAAGTCCCAGCACCTTCAGTTCAGTCAGGCAGTGGCTTCAGAAGGTTCTTAAGTCTCTAAAGTCTAGCACCTTTGGTTCAGACAGGCAGTGGCTTCAGAAGGTTCTTATGTCTCTAAAGTCCAGCACCTTCAGTTCAGACAGGCAGTGGCTTCAGGTGTTACTCAAGGTTCTGAAGTCCCAGCACCTTCAGTTCAGACAGGCAGTGGCTTCAGGTGTTACTCAAGGTTCTGAAGTCCCAGCACCTTCAGTTCAGACAGGCAGTGGCTTCAGGTGTTTCTCAAGGTTCTGAAGTCCCAGCACCTTCAGTTCAGACAGGCAGTGGCTTCAGAAGGTTCTTAAGTCTCTAAAGTCTAGCACCGTCAGTTCAGACAGGCAGTGGCTTCAGGCATTTCCCAAGGTTCTGAACTCCCAGCACCTTGGGCCCAATTCACAAAAGTAATCTGAGACAAAATCCTAACTTTACGACTTTCGGTATTCACAAAGGGCATTTAGGTGTAGTAAAGTTAGGATTTTGTCTCAGTTAAACTTACGTTTTGGTCTTCAGTTTAACTTAACTGGGGGCAGGATGCAGTAGGGGGGAGACTATGTGTGCAGAGCCATTCAGGGTGGTGGGTAACCAAGACATTTCGGGTATGTCCCACGTGATGCCATTTCCAGACCTGACATTTAATGGAACTCAGTTTCGCATCTCTCAGGGGTATGCGCTTCCAGATAGAAACCCAAGCTTCAAGATAGGAAATCTACAAGTTCAGTTTCTCCATATACAGGGGCTTCAGTTTGGGAATGGTGGCTTGGGCAGAGCAGATGGAATCATGCATCTTTGCAGTGCCCTTGGCCAGTCCACATCTGCAGTGAAGTTCCCAGGACTTTGGCAATCTTCCTTCCATTGCACAGTGCCTTTGAGAATCACCGCAGTAGTAGTTTACTGCAGGCAATCTCACCGGGAGACCCACCCACCCACCTACCGCCACCACCACACACATACAGATCAAAATGGAAGACACCTCTGAAATATACATCCAGGTGGAGATCACTTTCAAGATGATTACATCAAATAAATTTACCACCAGCGAATAATATTTTATTCACACTGATGTAAAAAGCCTTTATAACTCTTATGCATATAGTGTAGAAGTCGAATCAGTGGAATTCATTTTATTGAAACAAAGGGAGAGGGGAGAGAACGAAACTTTCCTAACACAGTTGTTACACACCATCTTGTATTATGACTCATTTTGTTTCTAGAATATATGCTAGTTGCAATTAGGAGAAAAAGTGATGAGGCGAGTATAAACCCCGCCTAGGCGAACATGCTTATGTGTCATTTTAGAATTCTACACATACTGAACAATCAAGTTTCGAGGAAAATCTTTTTTGCAGGTGATGATTCATACTCCCTGTTCATCCTGACTGGTGGGTGACTCACACCCAAAGGGAACAGCAGACAAAGAGATATGGAGAGGCTGCAAAACACTCGAGGGCCTAGAGGTTGACTCAGGGCCTCTGGCAGCATATCCTTAGAAGTAGGAGAGGTATGGGAGAGGGAGGTGGGTGTGAGGTGTGTTAGGGAACTCAGCTGGAGGCAGCCCTAAGAGCACTGTTGACAGGTGAATCTCAAGGTAATCGGTCTGCACCAGAATAAATCTGGAGGTCAGAAGGGACACTGAAATGCAAGTGCTTTAACTGACCTGTCTGGTCAAGGGGGGAGTTGAGGTAATGCATAGGGTGGGCATCTTGTACGGGAAACCTTCCTACTTCTGCCTACACTTTACAGGCAAACTGGCCTACGATAGTGAGTGAACAATTGATAGGAGTGACAGGGAGGAGATCCCTGTACATCAGGGACAACTTGTTCTGATGAATTCCCAGGCAGTATTGATAAGGGGCAGCATAATCGCATAATCGTGTCCTACTGGTGATGGGGCACAGGGGGTTTCAAAGCAGCACTTGGAGACTACAAGCTGGTGGCATCATCCCCACATCAAACAACAAAAGACAGTTTTGGGGACATTACTGCAAGAGTGGCTTCGAGGTTAAGGTATCCCTTGGGAGCGAGCTCTCGAAGGGAGCTACGTTTATGCAGGCAGAGAAGTGCCTAATTTGTGCTGGTGTTTACCGGTGTTTGACACCGTCACTTATTTCTTAACACTGGGACATATTTATGATAGTCCACCACACGGTGGCGCTGTCAGTCTATTTTTAAAACAGCACATGAGCAGAGCATTTAACAGTTCAACATACAATTTAAAAAAATAATACCAGCCTGCCCAAGCCATTCTCATAGATTTAGATCGCCTGCTATAGCTAAAATTCTCACATTTCTAGGAATGTAATGGGTAGTAGGTGTAGTTGGTACTGGTATGTCGCTGCACTGGCAAGATCCTGGGTGGGCAAGCTGTCGTGGCATCCTGAGAAATATCTTGAGCCCTGGCACTTATTGTTCTCTTTTTATTTTTTTTACAAATTAAGCACCGAGGCAGAGGAAAGTGTTAGGAGTGATCTCATGAGAAGAAAGTGCAACTCGAGGACTGAAGGTGAGGTGTTTACCTCCTGCCAGAGCTGGGCTTACCATTCTGACACTGGCCCTCAAAGGGACTGGAGGGAGTGGAAGAAGGTGGTACACTACACAATGCAGGAGAAACACATAATAGGAAAGAAATTCCTCACTCACAATAAATCAAAAATTGAAAGATAAGAATGATTAAATAATGATTATGTTTGCTGCTTGTTTAGAGCGAAGTAGTCAACTACTGCTGGCAGCTTAGCAGTTTGTCAGAAACATGCAATAGGTGATATACAACCAAACCCTAACTAACTACCCGACAAGCAACTGACAATCACAAACCCATCACTCAAGCTTGAGATGACCACAGCAGAGAAGGAAATGCAGGTGCTCACACACCCCGGTGCATTAGATGACACTGTAACATCAATAGGTAGATTTAGTAGAGCCTCGTCCCCAACAACCTGTCTGCCCTCAGTGCAGAACTTCAACACAGCATCTTTTAACTCATAAGAAAAACAGGGCCCAGAATAGCTTCTCACTTTTTGAGGATCTGTGGCCCAACATACAAGGAAGATCTGTTTTTCTTGTGACTGCAACACAGCAGGGTTTGAAGCCTCTTGTCATCTTTCCAGGCTGGGAAAGGCTGCAGCCTTAGAGGCTGTGTGTGTAGTTGTGTGTTTATTTGTTTACTCTGCACATCACATACCAGAAACTCAATCTAATTTCAAGGCACAGGGAGAAGGAGGAAGAGGGAAGGTGGAAAGAGAAGTGGGACATAATCAGGAAGAGAACAATTTACAGGAAGAAAGATCTTTCAATAAAGTCCAGACACTCATTAGGCGCCCAGACAGGAGTTTACAAGGAGTTTTTTCAAAACGGATTTGAAGTTCTTCAGGGTTGGGTGTTTTTGCAATGTTGAAGGCCATTCCAATGGTCCGACCCCTTCCACTAAGTCTTTGCCATTTGGTAGTGATGTGCTCAGAGCTTCCATGGGAGGAGAAGTGTGTTTTAGTCTCTCTGTCAGAAAAGACACTGGCCAGCCTCCCAAAGCATATGTGGAGAAGGTCTCTTCACCGGTGAAACACCATCGGAGAGGATCCAGGCTTGGGTAGATCCTTCATACGTAACACAGTAGCTTTGCTTAATCCATGTTTTTTTACATGTTCCAGTTCATGGGACAAGTGCAGTGTCTCGGTGGCCATGTTTATCACCTCCATTGTTCCACTTAAGTCTATTCAAAGGGAATATCCCTTACATGGGGCACAGGTGTGTTCCGCTGCCCTGACTGTCCAACTGCATGAATATCAGATATCATGACTTTTTATTATTTTGGCTCTGGAGTCACACATCTAAGCGTGTGTAGAGAGGCCTAGCCCCTCCAGTGCTTAATTTGAGCTGGTGGTTTTCAGTGCTTGCATTGGCACTTAATTGTCAACACCGGTACTTATGACATCTGCCACATGATGGCGCTGTTTGTGTAATTTAGAGCTAAACAGAACAGCCATTGTTTATTAATTCAATATACATTAAAAACGACTAATACCCGCCGTCCAAGCCATTTATATAACTTTGGGGGCCTCAAACAGTCCAAATTGTCACACTTGTAGCAGTGTGATGGTTAGTAGTTGTGTAGGTACTGTCATTGGCAATGCTGGCAAAGGCAACAGGCAGTGCAAACTGTGGTGGCCTCCTGACAAGGGTCCTGGCACTTATTATGTTTTACAAATTAAGTACTGCTTCCCCCTGGCCTATCCAGGGAGCTGGAGGGGTGCACCAAGCGTGCCCTCACTACTGACAGTGACTACTATCCCTGTCATGAGGACAGCGCATACAGCGGCAGTGGCAGCATCCTGTGGTTAAGAGAATTAATAGTGTGATCTGTTATCTTGTCACTAGGGTGAAGCCTACTGGGCCACCTGTGTAAAGTTCTACTTCTATGTGCATGCTAGGACCATACAGCAGGCATCGAGAGTGTGTGTTATGTATATTTGTGTGTGTAGCAAATGTAAAACATGCACAGTGTGAGTGACCCAGAGGAATGAATGCCAATGGAATCCAGCACAAGCTGGAGGGTGAAGAACGTGTTCCCAGGCGGTGAAGGTGTACTGCCTACATTCCTCTCACAGGATGAAGTAGACCCACACACTGAAAAGAGGTGACAGCAGACAGGGCTGCTTTAGATATTCTATGAGGCCTTTTGTTTAGCAAGGAGCTTATGAAATGTCTTCTTGCACACTGCCATGTGGTGGATGGTAGGAATGAGGGATGTGACATGCTGTGTTGTCAAAGGTGAGGAAGTCATTAGGTGGGGCCAGTCAATTTGACTATCCTAATTACTCCGTCAGTAGATCTGTTGAAAACCAGGTGCAGAAACCTCACACCTCTTTTGTGCCTCCCTTGTGGGTGCTTCATGATGGACTACACAATAGAAGCTGCTCCTAGACAAATGACCGAAAAGTTCTCTTTAAGTATTCACTGAGAATGCTGGCATCTCACAAAAAGTGAAGGACCGTCCTCACACACCACCAGGTGTCATGCTTCATCATCGGCAGTCCTCGCCCTCTAGAAACTTGGTTTGGTAGAGGGCGGGCCTTCACCTGGAGATAGGGAGGCACTTCTAAAGCTAAGTGAGGGCCCGTGAAAAGTGAGTGAAGTTAAAAACCAGTACAGTTACCAAATTAAATTTAATAGGGGTGGTAGCTATATGGTGCTAAAATAATGAGAACGGTGAGCATGGGGATATTATTGTCTCCTCACCGTAGTGGTTGTTGTGGTCGACATGTTTCTGCCTTTTGGCCTACCACACCCTACCACACATTACTGTGGCTATGGCTGAAACACACCTGCAAGACAGCCATGGCTGGATCCTCTAAGTCATCTATGCAGGATCCACGACCTCTGGGGGAGAAGTTGGCAGAAAGCTGCTCAAAGGAGATCACACCCAGTTCCGATGAACAATGACTTGCTGGTTCTGCGGTTCTGTGCGGATCCTTCAAGTGTGCAGGAGAGCCAATCTGTGTGTGTAGCAGCAGAGGAAAGAACTTGTGAGAACTCATCTATTTCAAGAAGGAATAAGATAAAGACCAAATAAATGTATTAATTCTAGGCAACCAAAACTGCACCTAAGCCTGATTCACGCTACTCCTGACTGCTGGATGTCTCTTGGACAATGACTTGATTGCCCCTGGTTTAGTAGCAGGACCAGAACCTACCTGGCTTTGACCAAATCTGAAGTGTGGACCAGAGCACATGCTGTTTATCAGCCTCAGTAGGAGACTGGGAGCATGCCAGATTTGCCTAGATGAGAGTGAAGTAGTAAGTAGACTCTCAAAAGGAATAGTCCGTGGGGTCCATTGCCGCTGCTCCACACGGAGAGGAGGATAAGATACTCGAATTTGACCGGTTGGGGGAGTCTGGGTCACTCTAGAGCTGCAACAGTTGTTCGCTGCTGGAGGACCTATCCGAGAGGAGTTACGAAAGGCACAAGTTCAGAGCCCTGAGCTTATGCAACTTTGGAAGTAAACCTATGAACAGGTGAGCAAAGGGAGAAGCCTGAAGATACTCTGTTGGCTGGGAGGCTGGACTGCAATACAGCCAACACATGAATCCTGAGCAAGGAGCTAGCAAAACATTAGTGGTTCCATTAACACACAGGAATGTCCTGCTATCAGTAGCTCAAGTAGCACCCTTAGCCAACCCCTTGAGCCTGTGAAAAAACAGGATTGGTTGAACACTCTGTTCTAGTGGCCAGGAAGGCACAGAGACACAAAGAGGTTCTGTAGAGCCAGCCCCACTTGCCAACATAGTGAGTCAGGAGGTGAAACCAATCATCATTAGTGCAGCTGTTAGCTGTGGATGTTCATTTGAGTGGCTGGGAATTGACACTGTTGGTGCATTTGGCCAAATTCACCTTCAGGCAACAAGTTCAACTTTGTGGTGGTGAATCATGCCAAACACACAAAAGGCGATGAGAGGAATGCTAGCAAATAATCAAAACCATTTGCAATCGCTCTGGGTGGCATTCCAACCCATCGCTTTTCACCCACTGTGCCAGTCTAGACAGAGACCCACCTTCTGGATCTCAGTACTGATCTTGCTCCTCATGGGAACTGTCCATCCCAAACTGCCAGGCGAGGCCCCCTCCAGACGGAGGTACAAAGACACCCAGACCAATTACAGCCCCGTTAAGCCTTGTTAGTGAGGTATAACTTGGATTCTGTGGCCCAGCGAGCAGGGGACCCATGACTGGGCATGCCACTGGCCACTTAGGGCCTTTTATCAAATACACAAAAGGTGATGGGAAGAATGCTTGCAAATAGTCTAAACCACTGTCAATCATTCTGAGTAGCTCGCTGTTCCACTGGAACGAAACTCTACCTCGGTGACAAGGCGTTACAAGGCCGAAACCAGTTTGGGGTTGCTTGTCATCTCTTCTCATGAGATAAAGTGTACAGAGCATGAGGATCCAGACATGCCCCATTGGGAAGAGGTGTCTGCGCAAGGATGCCTCTCCCATGAAAATCAGGGTCTTCAGCGTAGAGTTTGGCCCCCCAGACCTGCAGCTGCATGGCAGTGTTTTCATGATCAGCTCTGGTAGGTTCAGAATTCTGGCAACATCACCAACCTGATGCAGGAGATGTCCAGTACCTTGGCACTGTGGACATCCTTAGCACCAGAGGTAATAAAGGATAAATATGTCAAATTATTAATGTGGGGTCCTTAAAGGGATCTCTAAGGCTCTAAACAGAAGATATGGTCAGATCTGAACTATTGATGGAAAATTCAAAATGTCTGAGGATCTGACTTAATGTTGAGGCGATGGCAAATCTAAATACTTATGAAGGGATGAATGTGCCATGCAATGTATTTTTTTTTACTTGTGAAACCGCAAGAAAACTATGAATATAAAGACAATTGTAGTATCGAGGTCCACGCATGAAGTAGTATTTCAAGATGTTTTATTCATGAAGATAACAAGTAGTATAGTTCAGAACATCAGGTAGTTAAGATGTAAAAGAGAGCCCCACCAGGAGCAGCCTGTGTGCTGCTCAGCCCATGACCAACTGTCCCTTAACCTCTCTCAGGAGGAGAACAATACTTAACCTTACAAATGCAGGATACTACATATCCCCTTTCCTTCCAACAGAAGAACAAATGCAATATGTGATAAAGTAAAACAAGAGTGAACACAGGACAGATAGCAAGGAAGGAACAACGGAGTGACAGAAAGAACATAAAGGAAAAGAGCAAGCGAAGCAGAGCGAGGAGAAAGATGGGAGAAGACAAGGAGGTGAAGGTAAGGTGTAAGTAAGAAAATGGAAAACCCATCCACAACAACAACGAAATAGAAAGAAGGAGACAGTGATACGAAAGAGAGGAAATACGAAATAGAGAGAGACAGACGTGCCAAAGGCAACCCCCAAACATACCCACTGGCCAGGCAGGCAAGAAAGGAAGGAAGAATAAGGCATGACGCAAACCGGACACCAGCCTACACACAGATACAAAGAGGAGGGAATAACGGATCTCCTCCTGAACAGGGAAGAAATAGAATAAAAATGCGAACGAGGGAAGGCTGGAGACAGAGGATGACAAACAAGAAATGTAACTCCAGAAACCAAGGATGAAAATAAGTAGAACATCACGAGGAAAGCTGGACATAATGGAAAACAGAGAAGAGGCAAAGTAGATACATACAGTATAACGAATACTTCCCCCATTTTCAATTAGACAATAATACGATATAAGTGTAACATTGCGTTATATAAAACAGCAAAGTAAGAGAATGTAGAAAGACAATATCAGCCAATGGGATTGAAACCCATGACCGTCCCTCTACTCCTATGCAAGAGTGTGAGGAGCAGTGTGAATGGGACTGTGACCCATAATGTGAAAGCCCTTGAAAGGACAACCCCCGCGTAGAGGTACAATGCAGTGCAGAGTAGAAATGGGTTAAAACCCCTAAGACGCACCCTGTGTGAGGGTGACTGTGTATGAAACGGTGCCCTGTGTAGGGGTACCTATGTAAAAGTAAATGGGAATGTAACCCATGCTACGGTCCCCTGTGTAAGGGAGAAAACCGTAAGTAGCACGTGTAGGCACGTGTAAGATTGCAAATGAGGCAAGAACCTATTGCCCTCCCTGTGTAGGGAAATGTAAAATGTAAAATAGTACACACAAGAAAAATGCACAATGAGCCCCTGTAGGTGAGTGCCCATAGTCCAAGTACGCAAAATGTAGCCCATGTAGGCAAGAGTGTAGTAAGCGAATGGGGATCGTACCCAATGCAACCCCTATGTGTGTTCAAACGGTGAAGACACGGCAAATAATACAATTTGCTAGATTACAGCATCACATCAACATTTGCTGACTGTCCAATATAAAGGTGTGCGTGTCACTGTAATAGTTCCAAAGGCAGACAATGTCATCTGAGATTATTGTGCAGGAATACTTTTCCTTTGACAGAAAGGACCAGGAAACGGAAGGAATACCTAAACCTATCTCGATGTGTTCCGGAGAGAAAAGCTGTGAAGCAGTGACACTAGAAATCCCACGACGTGGCAAGATTGCTGGAAAACGTCTCTTTGACTTGTTGCTGGACTTCATCATGCACCAGCGGCGCGTAGCAAGCAGTTGCGGGTGAAAGAGGGAAGTGGAGGCTAGATTTGTAAAAGTACTTGGAGACGGGAAACACAGGAATATCGCACGTGCGCCCATTGTAAGGAAGATCCCAAATACTCTCACCTGCTAGAATGTAAGACGGTGAACTCCGGCAGGATGCATTATGTTGCAAATGGGCAAAAAGAAGGTAGACCTCACAAAAGGAAGGTTGACCACGCAGAGGACGTCGGAAATGTTGATAGCGCTGCCCACCTCCCGTAAATTGTTTTGCTAGAAACTCAGAAGGCAAATATTCTACAGATTGATTTTTCAGTCAAGGAGATTTACCACTCGCTCCACTTTCTCTTTCCCCCCTAAAGTACAAAACTTGGTGTAAATTCTCGTTTGACACTGTCTTGTTCAACCAGCATTTTACATGAAGGGTCGAGTTTGCAGCAAGTTTTTGATGCACAAAATTGACAAGGTGATGCATTTGATGCTAAAATATAGCGGCATATGTCATGGCTTAACGCCTCACTCCGCCACTTCAGAAACGCAAGGCTGCACCATATTTACAAGGATATGGTGCAGCATAGCGTTTCCACCTGCGCGGGCGCTACACTTAGCAGCCTAGCGCCACCGCAGGCACCCTTGCACCATAGTGCAAGGGTGTCTGCGTGCAGGGAATGATTGTTTATGTGTAGGAAGGTCCCCCTTCCTGCACATAAACAATCCTGAAATGCCATTTTGTCACTTCTATGTGTGCTGCTTAATGCAGCACACATGGAAGTTACAAAATGTCATTTTTTTTAAAGGATTGTTTATGTGCAGGACCGGTCACCTTTCTACACATAAACAATACAAGGTGTTTTGCTTTTTCCTTGTGTGCTGCACAAGACAGCACACATGGAAAAAGCAAAAACGAGGAGAAATAAAGCATTTCTCCTCGTTTCGCCAACTTAAGACCAGGTTTTTCCTGGTCTTAATTTTGGCGCTGCCTCCTATTCAGCTGCCCTTGTAAATAGGGGGCAGCGTCAAAAACAATGGGTGTTGCGGTTAAACGCCCACTGCCCACCCCTTTCACGCTAAGCATAGCGTGAAAGGGGGCCTTATTTACAAGGCAACGTTAAGTGGCTAAACGCTGCCTTGTAAATAAGGCGAGGCCCCTATCGCCACCACAATGTCACTGAAAGTGATGTTGTGATGGCGATAGGGGCTTGTACATATGCCCCATTGTCCTTAGTGACAGCTTTGCATTTCACGTAATTACATGTAGTTTCACGAAATTTCACTTAATTACGCTAAAGAAAATAACACAGATTTTACAGACTCCTAGTTATATTCCATCTCAATGCGATTTCAGTCTGTTTGCTTATTTTATTAGTAACGCCATTTTTTAATTCTATGCATAACAGCTCCTTGAATTTCCTTAAACTAAATGTAATGCAATGTAGATTAATAAAAAGAACAATTACCTACAGAGGTATCCTGCAGGACTGGAAACTCGGTGACACAACCACTGTACCGCCTACAGAGTAAAAAGTTAGGTTTTCAGGCTTTCTCAAATTGTCAATGGCTTATAGCTGATCTAAAATAAATTGGAAGAGAATTGGACTCCTGTAAGTTTGACCAAGTCCAACAAGATCAGCCTCCCTGGAGGAACCTTCATTAAGATCTTTAACAGTAAGAGTCAATTTTTGATATATGAGCTAAGAAAAATGGCTTGTAATCAAAGATGACGTACAATTTACGGCCAGATTTGGCTGACGGAGGACAATTGCTGAACTGAGTCACTGAGCTATTAACCAGCCAAGACTAGCACTCCCAAATACCAGGATCTCAGTTTTATCAGATGAGCTTAAGATGGTTACTGCTCAGCCACTTGGCCACCGGAGGGCACACAATTTTTCAGTGTTAGATTTGAGCGTTTCCTGATTACCTTCGAATTGCAAAATAATTTGGGTATCATCTGCATAGCGTCAAAATAAAAAAATGCAAAGGAGAGGATCAACTTTGCCAAGGGGGCACGTATGTGTTGAAAAGGGTAGCAGGCTAGTATCCCGGAGAAGCTGCACAGGTAATAGCTGTAACTGAAGGAGTGAAGTGTGCAAGCTTCACTGCTTGAACGTAATCTGATAAAAAATGATAACCAGTCTAGTTCTTTGCCTCCGATACTGAACCACTTTTAATACGTGTTGGGTGGGACCCGGTATTGAATGCAGCCGGTAGTTCCAACAATATCAGGGCAGAAAAACTGCAGGCTCCCAGATGCCAATCCCAGCACTTCTCTCATGCAGGGATTGGTCTGAGCAGCTTGGTTTGCCGCTCAGACAGTAACTGGGAGTCTGTGGCGTTTCTCCAACCTGGCTGTGCAACACAGCGGGGTTGGAGAAACCTAAGTGCGCATGACAGTTTGGCTGGCTTAAGACAGCCGGCCAAACCATCATGCGCACTTAAAAGTGCCCACCACCACTTCCCCTGCCATGCCTGTCACAGGGGATTGCCTGGCCCCGCTGAAGATTCGTGTTGGCGGCGATCAGGCAGGCAAAAATAAAATGATAATATAAGGCTTCTATTATCATTTTATTTTTCATTTTCAGCTGGGGGGCGGCGGTCCTCCACCATTACATCCCTGTCTATGATTTCGAGAGCAGGTGCTATTTCTGAAGGGAAACAGCCTTTACAACGCGGCTGTTACATCGCGTTACTGTTACAACGCGGTCGTTACAACGACCGCGTTGTTACAACGCAATGCCTTTACCACGCAAGTCATTAGATCGACTTGCTCTAGATGGCGCTCCAACCTAAGGAATAGTGTTATTTACTATTCCAACACCTTCCCTTCTGTTGCGCAGGGTGGAGTTGGAATAGTAAATTATACTATTCCTAAGGTTGGAGCGCCATCTAGAGCAAGTCGATCTAATGACTTGCGTGGTAAAGGTTTCGCGTTCTAACAACGCGGTTGTTGTAACGACCGCTTTGTAATGGAACGCGAAGTAAAAGCATGCGTTGTAGCATGCTATATTCATTTCTGAATGCCACGGGTCGCTGTTATGCACAGTGCAGCACTGCTTGGTGTGTTGGTTCTCGGAGTTACTGCTGTTTCTGAAGCACTTTGGTGTGCAGACTGCATAGTGGCATCTCCTGCTGCTCATACAGATGAAGACAGGCATGCAGCAGGCTGCACACAGTTAAGGCTGTACAGTGTCCATTCCTTAACCATTAGTCTGTTAAGGACTGGTCTCTGCAGAACAACATGGCTTGCCGTGGTGGAAGAGGTTGACATCATAAGGGGTCTATTTGAGGCCACCAATATTGCTGTTTACACCTGGAAAGGTTTCCAGACCCAAGAGGATCCAACAAACCCAAATCTAACATGGCCGCCATCCTAGACCTGACCCATTGAAAACATAACTTCTTGCCTTCCTCTGAGATGGATGCTGCCTACTCACTAGAAGAGTCAAGGGAGAAGCCTGCAGCGCATCTCATCTCCTCTTCGGATTCCTTGCTGTCTGACTCTGTGCACCTGCCCGAAGGACATGCTGTCACAGCCCTGACACGGCTGCCCTACCTCTTTCTGATTTCTACTCCTACGCCATTCAAGCTGCTCAAAGTAGAGCCAAGGATTGTCCCATTAAAGTTTTTTCTGCGTTTTTTTCTTTTTCTTTTTGGTACAGTATATTCCTGGGGAATCTCTCTGTACCCAGCCTTCCATCGGGAAAGATGTTGGACTTCCTGGAGTGTTCCACTCAGGTTCTGGGCAGGTTCTCACCAGGACCTGCCTCAGAACCTTCAAGAAGGAGGTGAGGGTGAGACCCTGCTTGACTGCCTCCTCAACAAGCTGGGAACCAAAGCATATCTGATCCTTCACATAATAGGAATCCACTCCAGGGTTTAGTGACAAACGTTCCAGAGCAAAATAAAGAAAATGTAACCATACAAAAAGAAAGTGGTGTTTTCTACAAACCCTGGCCACATGCCTACCTTTGCATCCCCTTTCGGCTGAGCTTGGGAGCCAGAGTTCAACAGCGACTCCTAGAAGTGAAATAATTTCTGTATGCCCCGATAGTTCAATTCACCATAATTCCTGTTCAGGTCCATCCTGGTGTGCTGCTTCCCAGCAATTAGAGCAGCCTCTGAGTTGACTGCACAGCTTGTGATTGTTGCTGGTCCATTAATGGACAATTGTGTTGTCCTCCTGACTGTCTTCAAGAGAGTGCTTGAGTGCCTTGACGTTGAGGCCTCAGTGGGCGAGGCAGTGTGTGAGATACCACAGGGGACACTGAACACACTAACAAAGAACACATGGTTCAACAAACTGGCCTCTGAATCGGTTTGGGTAGAAAGAACCCAGATGATGCTCCTTAGAAGGATCTGGCTCGTTCTCCATCGCTCATTAAGAAAAAGAACTCATTTATGGAAGTTGGAAATTGTTGGCCTAGGAAACCAGAACAGTCAAAAGTAGGTCTTTGTCCTGACCCTCAAGGGTCTCGTACCAGTTGTTAAAGGAGGCGCCAGTCCCCTGCGGGTGGTCTGCATTACACTGATGGTGAGAACCTGTCCATAACTGGAGTGATCTGGTTCTTGTAGGACTGGTCTCCATCTGTAAAAGACAAGAAGGTAACTATGGGCACAGAATGACAGCTACAAATAACACAAGCGGAATAGACTAAAAATAATTTTAGAGTGTTGGGGTCGTATCATGATGGGCTTTTCTGGCACATACCCGAGCAGAGCGCTTGTTTTATGCGCCTTCAGAACGGTAAGTGAATTCATTTAACCCGATATTTCTCTGAGTTAGTGCTTTATTGTCAGACAGTGCAGCTCGAAAACAGTGGGAAAGGTTACTTCTTTATGTTTCTAAGTTGTGCTGTTTGAAAATAAAGCACTGACTGAGAGAGATATGGGGTTAAATGAATTCACTTTACGCCCTGCAGGCGCATAAAACAGCGGCTCAGCTCCGTACTGCGCCAGCAAAGCCCATCATGATACAGCCCCTGAACCAGTGGTCGAAGTGGGGGAAAAAAAGTAGGGGAACTGTGGGCGGAGAATCAGAGGGCGGGAATAACCCAAGGCTTGGGTCAGTGGGTGTATTCAGAGGTGTGGCCAGAAGAGCAAATTATTCAAATTTTTAGTATTTGTTTGGTATTTCAATACCCAGTTACAACTTATTACGTTATTTAATTCAACCAATGAATACCGGTTTATTTAAGGATTTAATATGAGTTTTTAACATTAAAATGCATTCACAAAGTGGGATTCGGTTCCAATCACAGAATGTCCCAAATACGCTTAAAAGTGAAATCACAAGCCATTTGTCTCCGAGGCATGCAGTTTCTGTCATCAGCACTTTTCCCTTTTTTCCACAAGAGCAGTTCAAACATGAATGGCAAAATATCCTAGTTTGCAAATGTTTTCTATATAATTATGGTTCTGCAATATTTGCCACATAATGCATCATCTGCTGCAAAATTTGATGATTTTAACTAATAAACTGTTTGCAGCTCAAACGGATCAAAAGTTACTAAAAAATGTGATGTGTTGCTGCGAAGTGGACGGCCCTTTGCAAAGGTTGACTGATCACCTTTCTCACTGCTGCATTTGCATGTTATACTGGTACTAATAAGGCAAAATCTTTCCAGAGACTGTTAGCATGTGTAAAAGTGTCAAAATAATAAAGTATCAGAAAATATACCGCATTACGCTGCAGCCTTTTTTTGCTGCATAATTTAGTCAACACTGTGGCATAATATTGTCCTCCTTTGCTGCATAATTCAAGTGGCCCCAAAGCAGGCAGCACATGTTAAACGTGCTTGTGCATGAAGCAGAGAGGCGGTGAAGTTTGTGAACTTAGTGGGTCATTACGATGGCGGTCGGAAAACCTCCCCGACCGCCATGGTAGCGGGAAAAGACCGCCCGCATGGACCGCGGCATCACCGCCGGTCGAATTACGATGACCCGCGCTCGAAATCCGACCGCGGCGGTTGGATCGCGGGCCTTAACATTGCGGCGGTTGCTGCTACCCGCAGCACCGCCGCGATGTCCAAATGGGCATGTCCAGCATTTCCCTGCACAGTGCCTGCCACCTGGTACAGGGGAATGTCAGGGGGGGCATGGGTACCCCCCCAGTGCACCCCCACCCCCCCAAACATCGGGGGCCCACCACGGGCCCCCGGAAGACAATCTCTGCATGCCTTTCCATGGCGGTCTGACCGCTGCGGAAAGGCTGGCTACCGCCGGCATCATAATCGTGCCGGCGGAGCCTGCTCTGCACCGCCACCATTATCCCGGTCCTTTTCCGCCCGCCAGGCAGGGGTGCAGATGGCGACCGGGCGGAAAAGCGGCGGTCGGAATTTCCCACCGCCGCGGTCGCCACCGCCATCCTAATCGGACCGGGCGGTTTTCTGGCTTGCGGTGCGGGCGGATCGCCACCGCCGGTCCGGCGGGCACCGCTGCCGGCCGGGCGGTCGACATCCGACCGCCATCGTAATAGGCCCCTTAGTTTGATGTGCGTGCAAATCCTGCATTGCCGACCACTGGTGAGTTGCAGCTACTACTGCTGAAACAAGGCCAATGGAGGTACCAATGGGTGAGGCAGACTGGCCTCAAGGGCAGGGCCGGCTTTAGCACTGGTGGCGCACTGTGCAACAATGTTTGTTGGTGCCCCTCAATGACCACCTCCGCCACGGATTCCCTCACTACCACCCTTTAACAGTGCCCCTCAAGTCTCCATAACCACGCTCTCGCTCAGATGCATTTCATTTGATTTACAGCGCCACTGAAACCAGTGTAGGGTGTCAGAGCACTTTTCATCACACACATTACACAGACAATCAATCATATGTGTGGAAATCACTGTATAGGAAATGTTACATAAGACAAAGGACTACAAGGTGTAGGAGTCACATGACAACCATACTAGTAGGCAGTATAGTTTAAAAGTGATTGGTCTGGAGAAACACAAACTCAGAATTTTGAACGTAATATTATGGTAGGGGGTTCTCTTTAATAAACAGAATTGATTTATATCCAAATGAACCCTTTTTGCAACATTAGGATAATCAAAGACGGGGAAAAAACCATAACGCTCTAATCTATACCTTGCAGTTTGCATGCAGCTCTTAGATGACAGTTAATAGCTCACTGTTCTATGTTAGGATTTTGACTTCTAAACTACAAGTAACAAAAGTATCTCACTGACAAAAGAAGTAACCCACTGATCTATTTACATTATGTGCACTTTGTGATCTGCATGGTACATGTTCTTTGCAGCAGGCACATTAACCCTCTGCGCTACCTTTCCATGAGTCAAAACTTCCACTTAACAAAACTCCATCTCACTCTAGGAAGAACATTAATCACCGGAGTTATCATAACATTTTTATTGTTGCCGAAAATTACTGAAGGCCAGGAAGGAGGCAGCAAGTGCTTTTAGAAACATAATATACTTGCAAACATGATGCCCCCACCCGAAGTCAGTGCCCGGTGTGATCGCACCGGTCACACCACCCTAGAGCCTCCCTGCTCAAGGGTCCTGTGACCTCAGTGACAGAGTCACTGTTGCTCTAGGGTGTACTGCTTCATAGGCCTGCACGCAAGACTGGAGGTGAACTTCAGTATAGATTGTGGTGGACAGGCATCAAGGTTAACCTACACTTGCCACCGCTAGGGTCCACCTGCTGGTGCTAAGACACCAGGGCTGGTAAGGTCTTGCGGGGCCTTCTAAGGTCTAGCATGTGAATGTGCTTCCTCAGGAGAGTGGTCTGGTGGACTGGTCATGAAGGCTGAACCTAGTTCCCCAGATCCAAATTCGGAAGCTCTAACCATAGTGCCACATCCTGTCCCCCACTGAACACTATACTGCCACACTGAAAGAAACTCGCACTGCCTTCAACTGCAACCCAATTGTGCCCGCTATAAATACCTGGATGTGTCTCAATTCAAAATTATGCACAAGACAAGACCAATATGCTGCCTAAAAAAAGTAATAACATCCTAGAAAAAGCAAACACTCATAGGGAATGCAAGATTAAGTAGAGCATGTTAAATGTAAGCAGGAACAACATGGTTACCTTAACGCTTTTACACTCACTATTCAGAAATCAGTGAGTGTTTTTGCCTGAAAAGTTAAGGACATGACTAGAGGACCCAGAAGGGGCCCGCTGCAATGTCCATTGCTTATATCCTTACAAAACGTAAGCAGTATGGTAAAAAGACCATATATCCCTGAACAGAGAGCCGCGGTACACAATTTGTTTTCCAATTCACCCATCAAGCAGATATTTCAGTACCTCCAGGAATAGTGCACTTTCCCACCAAGGGAAAACAATGTTGTTCAAAGAAAGACGAGAAAACAAAAGTAGCGCTTCACTGGCAAACGCTGTAAAGTGGCGCTAATGTGTTTGGGTGTGAATAAACCAATCTGGTCACTTTGCGACCAGTCTATCTTGCTTTATTTAGTTATTTTCCACATTTTTAACCTTTTATTTCTCTCTGTCCCAAGGCTGCACTTTGGAATAGAAAAATGTCCGAAAAAGACAACATTTCCAGCAAAAGTGTTTTTCTTTTTTGGATCCATTTCACGGAGGAACAAATGAACGAAAGGAGAGGAAAGAGAGGGTGAGAACCGTTTCTTGAAGTCACGGTTTTCAGTACGTGAGGAGGAGCTAGACAGAAAGAGAGAGAATAAGAGGAAGAAAGAGAGGGGGCAGCTGCCAGCGGCAGAGCAGAAGAGGACGGTGTCCTTGTCTTCTCTGGGCAAGAAGGAAAAGAGAGTCCTTTACCTTCTCTGCCCACCACCCTTCCCCGAACGGTCACGATCTACAGGCCTTGGCTATTTCTGCCATCCTGGGACGTGTGTTTAAAATTTAAAAAAAAGTAGGGGAACGGAATCAATTGAATTAAAGAAGTAGGGGCACGCCATGCACTGCCGATCCCGCCCACTTCGACCACTGCCCTGAACTGTACATCACCAAACTATACTGTTAGCAGAAACCTGAAAGGAATATAAAAATTAGTCTTTCCTTCTGACACATTTTTGGACCCCAGTCAGACCTTTCTCTTTTCCTCTTCTGTGTTGATTTTACCTTTGTCCTGCACTTTTCTCAGTCACTTGAGTACTGCACCATCACCTCACTGACAAAGGTAGCATCCTTTTTTAAATGTATTTGTGTTAAAATGTACAAATGAACATGATTAAATTAAAAAGTCAGATGCCATTGACACATTCCTTATTTGTGAAACCTTCCCATATATTGAAACATATCATTTGACAATCTACGCTGAAAAAGAAAGTGTTGCATCTGTATTAATACAGGTATTAATATATCAAGGTAGTTTCATAAATAATGGATCTTAATTAAATCCAGGTAGCATAAAATTCACGCCTGCAAAACCGTGTGTGTCAACTGCTTACATTTCGCAGTTTCCCAGGCAGGGCAGACCCAGTACATGAGCCGTGCTGGGTGAATGTGGGGCAATGGTGGTCATGCCGGCACATACACCACGGGCATATTATCAAGCCCCTATCGCCACCACAACGTCACTTTTTGTGATGTTGTGGTGGCGATAGGGTCAGCACCCTATTACCAAGGCAGCGTTAAACCACATAACGTGGCTAAAAGCCACGTTAAGTGGCTTGTGCAGCACACATGGAAAAAGCAAAATGCCAAGGTCTGTTTATGTACAGGAAGGTGTCCCTTCCTGTACATAAACAAACCTTTTTTTAAAATGCCATTTTGTAACTTACATGTGTGCTGCATGAAGCAGCACAAATGTAAGTTACAAAATGGCATTTTAGGTTTGTTTATGTACAGGAAGGGACACCTTCCTGTACATAAACAAATCTCCCTGTTCGCAGACACCCTTGCACTCTGGTGCAAGGGTGCCTGCGTTGGCATTAAGTCGTGAGACTTAGCGCCATCGCAGTGGGAAACGCCAGGCTGCACCATATCCTTGGTAATATGGTGCAGCCTAGCGTTTCCGAAGTTGCGATGAGAGGCGTTAAGCAAAGGACACTAACGCCTCTCACCGCCACTTCCTAGATAATATGCCCCCACGTGTTTACTTCTGCCTCCAATCCATGGTGAACTGGTAAGTGACTCTCTGCACCTTGCATTGGGAGTTCAGCGGCTGGGCAGCATAAACAAGTCCTCAAAAACATTCCTTTCACTTTGTTTGTATTATATTTTTAAAGTGTTCCAAGCCTCGTGTACTTCACAAAACTTTTACTATTTTTGAAAAAACACAGCCTCAGGCCCAGATTCACAAAGGTGTCGGGGAACGCAGCGCAGCACCAACGAGGCTGCGCTGTGTGGCAGGGAGAGAACAGGAGAGCGTTATATTCACAGAGATATGGCACTCTCCTCCCCTTTCCCTAGCGCTGGTGCTGATTTGTGCTGCCGTGCACCAGGCACACACCTTAGCGCCATAGTGCTAGGCTGCGTGCCTGAGTCTACCATAGGTTTTATTCTGGAAGGTGTCCTTCCTGTTCAAAATACTATGGGTCTCATTTATGAGGCCCTACCGGCACATTTGTGCTGCCGGAACGTCACTTTTTTGACGTTCCGGTGACGCAATGTGACACAACATATTTACAAGGCCACGTAAAGCCACTTTGCGTGACTTTTCATGGCCTTATAAATATGTGCCCCATTCACGCAGAAAACTGCATGAAATGGGTGTTCCATGGGTGTTGCTGTGGGTGTTCCCACGCACCCCCCATGGAACCTGACACATTTACCAGAAATCAAAGGTGGCGTTAGGGAGGCGCAACGAGGAGACATTTTTAATTCTCCTTGTGCTTTCCTTTTTCTATGTGTGCTGCATTCTGCAGAACACATAGAAAAAGGAAATCGTCCGAATTGATTGATTTTGTGCAGGAAGGTGTTCCTTCCTGCACAAAATCAATCAGCCCCGCAAAGCAGGCACCCTTTCACCATGGTGCAAGGGTGCCTGCGTTGGCGCACGGCAGCCCATTGTGCGTCGGCGCTGGAGAAAAGGACAGGACTGCAATGTACCACATAGATACAGCGTATTCCTGCCCTTTTGTTTTGATCGTAGGGCAGCGCAGCAAGATTCCTTGCGGCGCTGCCCTACGTCAAAACCTCTAAATAAGGCCCTATGGGTAGACAAGTTTAAAACCTTTTCCTGCTTTGTGTGCTGTACAGTGCAACACACATGCAAAGTCGGAAAAGCAAGGAGAAATGAAAACTTTTCTCCCTTGACGCAGAGTAATGCAAAGCAGCGTTTCGCGCTGCTTTGCGCTACTTTTCCATACAAACCAAACGACAAATACCAATTTGTGTTGGTTTGTTAAGCCCCAAACAGGTTTAGCATCAGTTGTGCGCTAACCCGACGCTAAACCTTTGTGATTCTGGGCCTTAGATTTCTCCCTGTTAATTATTTTAAAATGTATTAATTAAATGCATCTGAATGTAGCCATTTATACTGTACACAATGCAACATTTTTATAGACAATAAATGTATATTTTTAAATGTTTGAAGCCAGTGCACGCTCGTGCAGAGAGATGCAACTAATGACATTAGGAAATGGGACAGCAGCTCATTCGAAGGGTCTCACTACCTGTAGGAGAACAGGTTAGCGCAAGCGGGAAAAAAGCTCAGCTGCGCTATCGGAGCAGAGTTTTCTGCACTCCGCGAGCTCTGCGGAGTGCAGAAAACTCCGCGAACGGAGCAGAGTTCACTGCCCAGGCCTACTTTAAATATGATGTCAGTCTGCTTTGCATCAGGACGTTCTGACTCCACCCCGGTCAGTAGTTCCCTGGGAGCGACATCCCTGCTGGATAATACTGCTTACTTGCAGCACATCACATTCCAGCAGACATTGTCCAGTGGCACTGCGAAATACACGGATGAATGCATGATGAATTCGAGGAGTGCAAACACAGTGAGGGTGCACAGGTGCACCACGGAGGAGTGCAGGCACACTGAGGGTGCACAGGTGCACCAGGGAGGGGTGCAGGTACTCTGTGGGCACACAGGTGCACCAGGGAGGGGTGCAAACACACTGACGGTGTACAGGTGCACCAGGGTGGAGTGCAAGAACTCTGAGGGCACACAGGTGCACCAGGGAGGGGTGCAAACACACTGACGGTGTACAGGTGCACCAGGGTGGAGTGCAAGAACTCTGAGGGCACACAGGTGCACCAGGGAGGGCTGTAAATACACTGGGGTTGTACATGTATATCACGGATGAGTGCAAACACACTGAGAGTGTACAGGTACATCAGGGAGGAGTGCAAACACTCTGGCGGTGTACAGGTGCACAAGGGAGTGGTGCAGGCACTCTGAGGACGCACAGGTGCACCAGGGAGGGGTGCATACACACTGAGGATGTACAGGTACATCGAGGAGGAGTGCAAACACACTGAGGGTGCACAGGTGCACCAGGGAGGGGTGCAGGCACACTGAGGGTGCACAGGTGCACCAGGGAGGGGTGCATACACACTAACGGTGTACAGGTGCACCAGGAAGGGGTGCAAACAGACTGACGGTGTACAGGTGCACCAGGAAGGGGTGCACGGACTCTGAGGGCGCACGGGTGCACCAGGGAGGAGTGCAAACACACAGAGGGCATGCATGTGCACCAGGGAGGGGTGCAAACACACTGAGGATGTACAGGCACATCAGGGAGGAGTGCAAACACACCTACGGTGTACAGGTGCACCAGGGAGAGGTGCAGACACACTGAGGGTGCACAGGTACATCAGGGAGGAGTGCAAACACACCTACGGTGTACAGGTGCACCAGGGAGGGGTGCAAACACACTGAGGGTGTACAGATACACCAGGGATGGGTGCAAACACACTGAGGGTGTACAGGTACACCAGGGAGGGGTGCAAACACACTGACTATGTACAGGTGCAACGGGGAGGAGTGCAAACACACTGATGGTGTACAGGTACACCAGGGATGGGTGCAAACACACTGATGGTGTGCAGGTACACCAGGGAGGGGTGCAAACACACTGACTATGTACAGGTGCAACGGGGAGGAGTGCAAACACACTGAGGGTGAACAGGTACATCAGGGAGGATAGCAGACACACTGATGGTGTGCAGGTACACCAGGGAGGAGTGCAAACACACTGACGGTGTGCAGGTGTACCGGAGAGGGGTGCAAACACACTGACAGTGTACAGGTGCACCAGGGAGGATAGCAGGCACCGGGGAGGAGTGCAAACACACTGACGGTGTGCAGGTGTACCGGAGAGGGGTGCAAACACACTGACAGTGTACAGGTGCACTAGGGAGGGGTGCAAACACACTGAGGGTGTACAGATGCACTAGGGAGGGGTGCAAACACACTGACGCTGTACAGGTGCACCAGGGAGGGGTGCAAACACACTGATGGTGTGCAGGTGCACCGGGGAGGGGTGCAAACACACTGACGGTGGATAGGTGCACTGGGGAGGGGTGCAAACACACTGAGGGTGAACAGGTACATCAGGGAGGAGTGCAGGCACACTGAGGGTGAACAGGTACATCAGGGAGGAGTGCAAACACACTGACAGTGTACAGGTGCACCAGGGAGAGGTGCAGACACACTGAGGGTGCACAGGTACATCAGGGAGGAGTGCAAACACACTGAGGGTGTACAGGTACACCAGGGATGGGTGCAAACACACTGAGGGTGTACAGGTACACCAGGGAGGGGTGCAAACACACTGACTATGTACAGGTGCAACGGGGAGGAGTGCAAACACACTGAGGGTGAACAGGTACATCAGGGAGGAGTGCAAACACTCTGACGGTGTACAGGTGCACAAGGGAGTGGTGCATACACACTGAGGATGTACAGGTACATCGAGGAGGAGTGCAAACACACTGAGGGTGCACAGGTGCACCAGGGAGGGGTGCAGACACACTAACGGTGTACAGGTACATCGAGGAGGAGTGCAAACACACTGAGGGTGCACAGGTGCACCAGGGAGGGGTGCAGGCACTCTGAGGACGCACAGGTGCACCAGGGAGGGGTGCATACACACTGAGGATGTACAGGTACATCGAGGAGGAGTGCAAACACACTGAGGGTGCACAGGTGCACCAGGGAGGGGTGCAGACACACTAACGGTGTACAGGTGCACCAGGAAGGGGTGCAAACAGACTGACGGTGTACAGGTGCACCAGGAAGGGGTGCACGGACTCTGAGGGCGCACGGGTGCACCAGGGAGGAGTGCAGACACACAGAGGGCATGCATGTGCACCAGGGAGGGGTGCAAACACACTGAGGATGTACAGGCACATCAGGGAGGAGTGCAAACACACTGAGGGTGTACAGGTACACCAGGGAGAGGTGCAGACACACTGAGGGTGCACAGGTACATCAGGGAGGAGTGCAAACACACTGAGGGTGTACAGGTACACCAGGGATGGGTGCAAACACACTGAGGGTGAACAGGTACATCAGGGAGGGGTGCAAACACACTGACTATGTACAGGTGCAACGGGGAGGAGTGCAAACACACTGAGGGTGAACAGGTACATCAGGGAGGAGTGCAAACACACTGAGGGTGTACAGGTACACCAGGGATGGGTGCAAACACACTGAGGGTGTACAGGTACACCAGGGAGGGGTGCAAACACACTGACCATGTACAGGTGCAACGGGGAGGAGTGCAAACACACTGAGGGTGAACAGGTACATCAGGGAGGATTGCAGACACACTGATGGTGTGCAGGTACACCAGGGATGGGTGCAAACACACTGAGGGTATACAGGTACACCAGGGAGGGGTGCAAACACACTGATGGTGTGCAGGTACATCAGGGAGGAGTGCAAACACACTGAGGGTGTACAGGTACACCAGGGTGGATTGCAGACACACTGATGGTGTGCAGGTACACCAGGGATGGGTGCAAACACACTGAGGGTGTACAGGTACACCAGGGAGGGGTGCAAACACACTGAGGGTGTACAGGTACACCAGGGATGGGTGCAAACACACTGATGGTGTGCAGGTACACCAGGGAGGGGTGCAAACACACTGACTATGTACAGGTGCAACGGGGAGGAGTGCAAACACACTGAGGGTGAACAGGTACATCAGGGAGGATTGCAGACACACTGATGGTGTGCAGGTGCACCGGGGAGGAGTGCAAACACACTGACGGTGTGCAGGTGTACCGGAGAGGGGTGCAAACACACTGACAGTGTACAGGTGCACTAGGGAGGGGTGCAAACACACTGAGGGTGTACAGATGCACCAGGGAGGGGTGCAAACACACTGACGCTGTACAGGTGCACCAGGGAGGGGTGCAAACACACTGATGGTGTGCAGGTGCACCGGGGAGGGGTGCAAACACACTGACGGTGGACAGGTGCACTGGGGAGGGGTGCAAACACACTGAGGGTGAACAGGTACATCAGGGAGGAGTGCAAGCACACTGAGGGTGAACAGGTACATCAGGGAGGATTGCAGACACACTGATGGTGTTTAGGTGCACCGGGGAGGAGTGCAAACACACTGATGGTGTGCAGGTGTGCCGGGAAGGGGTGCAAACACACTGATGGTGGACAGGTGCACCGGGGAGGGGTGCAAACACACTGAGGGTGAACAGGTACATCTGGGAGGAATGCAGGCACACTGAGGGTGAACAGGTACATCAGGGAGGATTGCAGACACACTGATGGTGTGCAGGTTCACCGGGGAGGAGTGCAAACACACTGACGGTGTACAGGTGCCCCAGGGAGGGGTGCAAACACACTGAGGGTGAACAGGCACATCAGGGAGGATTGCAGACACACTGATGGTGTGCAGGTGCACCGGGGAGGGGTGCAAACACACTGAGGATGAACACGCACATCAGGGAGGATTGCAGACACACTGATGGTGTGCAGGTGCACCGGGGAGTAGTTCAAGCACACTGATGGTGTGCAGGTGTACCGGGGAGGGGTGCAAACACACCAACGGTGGACAGGTGCACCGGGGAGGGTTGCAAACACACTGATGGTGATCAGGTGCACTGGGGAGGGGTGCAAACACACTGACGGTGTACAGGTACACAAGCGAGGGGTGCAGACACACTGACGGTGTACAGGTACATCAGGGAGGATTGCAGACACACCGACGGTGTGCAGGTACACCTGGGGGGATGCAAACACACTGACGGTGTGCAGGTACACCTGGGGGGATGCAAACACACTGACAGTGTACAGGTACACCGGGGAGGGGTGCAAACACACTGACGGTGTACAGGGGAACCGGGGAGGGGTGCAGACACACTGACGGTGTATGGGTACACCGGGGAGGAGTGCATACACATACACGGTGTACTGGTGCACCAACGGTGAGTGTAAACACACTGACGGGGTACAAGTACACCACGGAGGAGTGTAAACACACTGACGGTGTACAGGTGCACCAGGGAAGGGAAAGGGTTGTACCTCTGGATAGGTCTCCTATAATGTTGCACACACAAAGGATGCTGCTGCATTTTAATGCAGGCAATGGGACCTCCGTGTTCACCATGAGGCAACAGGGGTACAACAGAGTATGAGTGGGGACCAATTCACTAAGCACTAATTCACCCGGAAGCACAAGGCATTGAGGTCTCCCACAAATGATGAACATGGTGTTGGAAGTGCAACGCTAGAAGCTAATGGTGCTTCTGGAAATGCATCATGCTGCAGTGTTCAGCTTGGTGGTGGAATATTCCCGAGTTTTTTTACCAGAGTTTTTTCATAATGCGTGAACTTGACCAGAAGGTATCAGAGCGCTTTACATGAGCACCAGTTGCTTACAGACAGGCACATTCATTTTTTTTTTTGTTAGGTACAAGGAGATTAAGTGATTTTCCCAGAATCAAAGCTGACGCCGAGACTCAAACCCGGTTCCCCAACATCGAGGTCGACCACTCTGACCGTAAGGCCGCATCCTCTCACCCAATGTTACAAGGAGAAATGCATCATGCTACTGTGTGCAACTTGGCGGTGGAATGTTACAAGGAGAAATGCATCATGCTACTGCGTGCAGCTTGTGGTGGAATGTTACAAGGAGAAATGCATCATGCTACTGAGTGCAACTTGGCGGTGGAATGTTACAAGGAGAAATGCATCATGCTACTGCGTGCAGCTTGTGGTGGAATGTTACAAGGAGAAATGCATCATGCTACTGAGTGCAACTTGGCGGTGGAATGTTACAAGGAGAAATGCATCATGCTACTGAGTGCAGCTTGGGGGAGGAATGCTACAAGGAGAAATGCATGATGCTAAGGTGTGCAGCTTGGGGGAGAAATGTTACAAGGAGAAATGGATCATGCTACTGTGTTCAGCTTGGCGGTGGAATGTTACAAGGGGAAATGCATCATGCTACTGTGTGCAGCTTGGGGGAGGAATGTTACAAGGAGAAATGCATCATGCTACTGCGTGCAGCTTGGGGGAGGAATGTTACAAGGAGAAATGCATCATGCTACTGCGTGCAGCTTGGGGGAGGAATGTTACAAGGAGAAATGCATCATGCTACTGCGTGCAGCTTGGGGGAGGAATGTTACAAGGAGAAATGCATCATGCTACTGCGTGCAGCTTGTGGTGGAATGTTACAAGGAGAAATGCATCATGCTACTGTGTGCAGCTAGGCAGTGGAATGTTACAAGGAGAAATGCATCATGCTACTGAGTGCAACTTGGCGGTGGAATGTTACAAGGAGAAATGCATCATGCTACTGCGTGCAGCTTGGCAGTGGAATGTTATTTATTTTATTTATTTATTTATTTGGAGTTTTATATAGCGCTGGCAAGACCCGAGGGTATCAGAGCGCTTTACAACATGTAACAAAGAAGCAATCAAACAAAAGAAGTGACCATAGTAGAGCATAGTGATTCGTGACGAGTAAAGTTCAAACACACAGAGTAGCAAATCAGACGTAATGATCCGTGACGTGCACAGTTCAAACATAAAGAGTAACCGATAGACTCCATGATTCGAGACAACTCCAGATCGGTGAGGGGGAGCCCCGGAGCGAGACGAGAGGTGAGAGAGGTATCGGTCCTCTAAACAGAGTGAATGTATACTGCAGTGTGCGGGATTCGATGTGGAGCATCAGCTATCCATTCGGAAGAGTTCGGTTGAGGAAAAGGTCTTTGAGCTGGCTTTTGAATTTTGGAAAGGAGGGGTTAGTCCTGATATGAACTGGGATGGCGTTCCACATTTTGGGCGCATTTCCAGAGAAGGAGCGTGATGAGGCTTTATGTTTGTGAGTTTTTGGCGGGATGAGAAGTAGAGTGTTAGTACTCCTTAGGTTCCTTGACTGACCGGCTTTGTTTAGTTTGGCGGCCAGGTATGCGGGTTTGCCGGTATGCAGGGCTTTGTGAGTGAGACAGGCTGTTCTGAAGCTGGCGCGCATTTCGGTTGGTATCCATTTTAGCTCTCTGAGAGCAGGAGTGATGTGTTCATATTTTTTTACTCCAGTGACCATCCTGGCTGCTGCATTTAGAGTTGTTCTGAGGGGGGCAAGGTGGGATTTTGCTATGCCTGTGAGGGTTGCGTTTCCGTAGTCCAATCTGGACAGAACCAAGGATTGGGTGGCTTGTTTGAGGTCATTGGGGGGGATGAATGGCTTTATTTTGTTGAGCAGTTTTAGGTTGATGAACGCGCTCTTGGCAGTATTTTTGATGTGTTTGACCATGTCTAAATTAGGGTCCAGAGTGATTCTCAGTGATTTTACAGAGTCTGCTGGGATGAGGCTGCAGTTTAGAGCATCAATGGTTTTTAGCCATTCTGTGACTTGGGGGGTTTGTGCTTTGTTGGCTATGATGAGTATTTCCGTTTTGTCCTGGTTTAGTTTCAGGTGGTTTAGGGATAACCAGTGTTGGATTTCTTTCAGGGTGAGGTTTAGTCTTTGTATGTCTTCAATAGAGGAAGTTTCAAGGTAGATCTGGGTATCGTCTGCATATAGGTGGAAGGGGATGTTGGCTTTGTTGAGTATCTTGGTGAGTGGCTCCATGTAGATATTGAATAGTGCCGGGGAAAGAACTGATCCTTGCGGAACCCCCCTGTTTACGGGGAGTAAGTCTGACGTATTGTTTTTAATTTTTATTCTTTGGGTACGGTTCTGCAGGAAGGAGGAGAACCACTGTATTACCATCTCGTCTGCTCCGACCCATTCCCGTAGTACATTAATGAGCAGTTTGTGATCAACCGTGTCGAAGGCTGCCGATAAGTCCAGGAGGATGAGTAGGCAGCATCGATCATTGTCAAGTGACTTGTGAATGTCATCTATGACATTCAGGATCGCTGTCTCAGTGCTGCTACCTTTTCTGAAGCCTGATTGGTGAGGATCTAGGAAGTTGTTGCTTTCGATGTGTTGTGTTAATTGCAGGAGGACACATCTTTCTAAGATTTTTGCTAGAAAAGGGAGATTAGATACAGGCCTGAAATTGTTGAGATCATTGGGATCGGAGCCTGGTTTTTTTAAAAGTGGTGTGACTTGACACATTTCGAGACAGTCTGGCATGACTCCGGTTCTTAGAGAGCTGTTTATAATCTTGGTCCACAGCGGGGCTGGGGTGAGATTGAGTTTCTTAGCTAGTTGCGCAGGGATAGGGTCCGAGAAGTGAGACGAGGGTTTGGAGCTGGTAATCAATTTAGAGATCTCTGCTTCTGAGATGGGGGTGAAGGATTTCCAGTTGTTGGGGGGGTGGCTGGGTGGGTTGAGGTCTTCTTTACAGGGTGGAGGGCTTACGTTGGGTGCTTGGAGGTTGTTGTCCAAGGAGAGCTCAATCTTGTTGATCTTCTCATTGAAGAAGGTGGCAAAGTTGTTGCATTGTTCTGTGGAGGCCGTCACTGTGGAAGAGGGGGGCTTGGAGGTTTGTTGTCTGATGATATTAAAGAGTTCTTTGGGTCGATTTTTGGCATTGTTTAGTGCATCACAGAAGAAAGAGGTTTTCTCATTCTTGATGTGTTTTTTATATTCCCTGCGTTCGGATTTGAGTAGGTCTAGGTGGGTTATTGACGGGTTGTTTCTCCAGAGTCTTTCTGCAGCTCTTAGTTGTCTTCTTTCCAAGTTTAGAACTGTGTTGAACCAGGATCTTGAAGGAATGGTCCTGATTTCTTTTAGTTTCAAGGGGGTATCTGGTCGAGAATGGAGGTCATTGTTGAGTTGTAATGCGAGGTGAGGTCTGTTGTCAAAGGTTCGTCTGCGGTGATGGGAAGGAGTGAGCTTACCCTTTCTTCCAGGTCGGTGTAGGGGATTTGTCTAAGATTTCTCACCCAGTGGAAGGATTCCTGTGTACGGGGTAGGCGTTGGCATGATTGATTGATGTGGAATAGGATAATATGATGATCTGACCAGTCGACAGGGAGGATGTTGTCTATCGTAATTGTGTCTTCGTGGGCAATGATGGCATCGAGAATTGCACCCCTGTTATGGGTACGTTCGGTGCAGTGTTGGGTAAGATTGTAGTTGAGAAGAAGTTCGTTCAGGGATTGGGTCAGAGGGTTGTTTTTATCGTTCCAATGTAGGTTGAGGTCACCTAGTATTATGTTGTTGGAGTCTTGGAGAGAGCAGTGGGTTATCAGGTCTGAAAGGTGTTCTCCGAATGTAGGGGCGTAGCCAGGAGGATGGTAGAGGAGATGGCAGACTAGTGTTTTGTTGTCACTCGTCTTAATGGTGGCGATTAGGTGTTCAAATGAATTATATTTAAGGGAGTCTAATTCCGTTATAGAAATGTTGTTCTTGTGGATGATTGCAATGCCCCCACCTCGGAGTTTCGTTCTATCTTTATTGATGATTGAGAACCCCGGGGGGGATGAGCATGTCCATGATTGCGGAGGAGGACTCATTTAGCCAGGTTTCTGTAATGAATGAGATGTCTATGTCGATGGTGAGGATGGTTTCTGCCAGTTCGGTGGCATGTTTGTTGGCTGATCTACAATTAATGAGCATGCATTTGGTTGGCTCCTTGATGTTGAGTATCTTCGTTGTGGGAGTCCTGGGGACATTGGTGAGGACGGCTGGAGGCCTCAGTGTTTTGAGCGGGGGGCGTTCTCTTCCAAATCCCGTGATAACCTTGATTTTGGAACATGGGTTGACCGTTGAAGCGTCATAGGAGTTAGCAAGATCAATTGCCTCACTCATGGACATTGCTGCAGTTGTTCTTTTGGTTTTTAGATGTTTGTTCAGGGAGGGGGTTGTGGGCCAACTGTTCCATTGATCCTTGGGTGATCTTGTGAGTTTAGTGGTGGCAATTGTGGGAGTAAGGTGAGGGCGTAGGGAAGGCTCCAGACGTGCAGAGAGGTATGTTACAAGGAGAAATGCATCATGCTACTAAGTGCAACTTGGCGGTGGAATGTTACAATTCCGGCCGCAGCGAAGCGGTTAAGGCACTGCACAGGATGGGGCCCATACCGCTGCAGTCTAAGTTCAGCTGGTATACTCCCACCCGCAGCCTCCGTTCCTCTTCAGCCAACCTGGTGAATATACCCAAGATTAAGAGAGCTAAATCAGGCGGAAGAGCTTTCAGCTATGCGGCAGCACGCCTTTGGAATGCTCTCCCAGCTGAACTGAGACAGTCGCAGGATCTGCTGAAGTTCAGGGGGAAAGCCAAAACATGGCTTTTCCCCAGAGTACAGGCTTAGCTTAGCAACAGGCTGATTCTGGAACTATGGTGACAGTGCATATGTACCGCAGCGCCAGGATGCCCGTAGGGTTACAGTGCGCTTTATAAGTTTGAATACAATACAATACAAATGCATCATGCTACTGAGTGCAGCTTGGCGGTGGAATGTTACAAGGAGAAATGCATCCTGCTACTGCGTGCAGCTTTGTGGAGGAATGTTACAAGGAGAACTGCATCCTGCTACTGAGTGCAACTTGGCGGTGGAATGTTACAAGGAGAAATGCATCATGCTCCTGCCTGCAGCTTGGGGGGAGGAATGTTACAAGGAAAAATGCATCCTGCTACTGAGTGCAACTTGGCGGTGGAATGTTACAAGGGGAAATGCATCATGCTCCTGCCTGCAGCTTGGTGGTGGAATGTTACAAGGAGAAATTCATCATGCTACTGAGTGCAACTTGGTGGTGGAATGTTACAAGGAGAAATGCATCATGCTACTGCGTGCAGCTTGGTGGAGGAATGTTGCAAGGGGAAATGCATCATGCTACTGTGGGCAGCTTGGTGGTGGAATGTTACAAGGAGAAATGCATCATGCTACTGCATGCAGCTTGGGGGAGGAATGTTGCAAGGGGAAATGCATCATGCTACTGTGGGCAGCTTGGGGGAGGAATGTTACAAGGAGAAATGCATCATGCTACTGTGTGCAGCTTGGGAGAGGAATGTTACAAGGAGAAATGCATCATGCTACTGAGTGCAACTTGGTGGTGGAATGTTACAAGGAGAAATGCATCATGCTACTGTGGGCAGCTTGGTGGTGGAATGTTACAAGGAGAAATGCATCATGCTACTGTATGCAGCTTGGGGGAGGAATGTTGCAAGGAGAAATGCATCATGCTACTGAGTGCAACTTGGTGGTGGAATGTTACAAGGAGAAATGCATCATGCTACTGTGTGCAGCTTGGGGAAGGAATGTTGCAAGGAGAAATGCATCATGCTACTGAGTGCAACTTGGTGGTGGAATGTTACAAGGAGAAATGCATCATGCTACTGCACGCAGCTTGGGGGAGGAATGTTACAAGGAGAAATGCATCATGCTACTGTGGGCAGCTTGGTGGTGGAATGCTACAAGGAGAAATACATCATGCTACTGTGTGCAGCTTGGGGGAGGAATGTTGCAAGGGGAAATGCATCATGCTACTGTGTGCAGCTTGGGGGAGGAATGTTGCAAGGGGAAATGCATCATGCTACTGTGGGCAGCTTGGTGTTGGAATGTTACAAGGAGAAATGCATCATGCTACTGCATGCAGCTTGGCAGTGGAATGCTACAAGGAGAAATGCATAATGTTACTGTGGGCAGCTTAGCGATGGGATGCTACAAGGGGAAATGCATCATGCTACTGTGGGCAGCTTAGCGGTGGGATGCTACAAGGGAAAATGCATCATGTTACTCTGGGCAGCTTAGCGGTGGGATGCTACAAGGGGAAATGCATCATGCTACTGTGGGCAGCTTGGCGGTGGGATGCTGCAAGGGAAAATGCTACTCTGGGCAGCTTGGCGGTGGGTTGCTGCAAGGGAAAATGCATCATGCTACTGTGGGCAGCTTGGTGGTGGGATGATACAAGGGGAAATGCATCATGCTACTGTGGGCAGCTTGGTGGTGGGATGCTGCAAGGGGTCCAAGCAAGTACTGGCAAGTCTCTGTGTTCTTAGACGTGCAATGAACATCAATAATGACAGCAGAAGCTGAATGAATAATTGCAGCATTATTGGAGGCAGTCTGAAAAAATATTGGCAGCTAGGGAACTCAGTCACTGCACCACCTAAGGTAATCGCAGATTTTACATTACATAGACATTGCCCACCTCAAATGACCAGCTACCAGATGGTAATACATTAAGGGGCATATTCTCAAGGAGCCATCGCCGATTTATCGGCACTTTAGCGCCGCAAAAGTGGCGAAAGAACTATCGCCCCATTCTCAAGCTGGTGCAAACTGCCTACATCGCCAGTTTTCCAGCGATAGCTTCCGCAATTAACATCGCCACGGATGAGAGCGACAACTAGCGCTAATGACATGCAGAGTAGGCGTTCCCGCGCAAAAACACACAAAAACACCACTTTGTGGTATTCACAACGAGCAGCCAGATCTGCGATGCGACCCGAAAACAGGCGATAAGACGCGTTAGCAGCAGGGATTTAACACCTGCCTTTTACTGGTGTTAAGCAGGACGACAACCTGCAGTATGAAAGGGAGCCCAGCCCAGAGCCACATCAGAAGACCAACACATGTCATGGAGCTAATGATCATGCAGCTCGGAGACCCAAGAGGTCCACAACACCCACCGCCACCACCCCCCAGGCCCCCCCCCGCTGCACCCCTCCTGGACTACCACCGAGGTAGCGCAGAACAAGACAGCAGACCTTCCGAAAATGGCACGGCCCCTCAGCCACACAATTTCAGAATGTGGGGAGAGGTGGGAACCAAGTATGTGTGAAGGAGGCAAGTCACCCATGAATAAGAATGTACACAATGTCCCTGTGGACATATATTGCTGGTGTGTGCAGTGTTGTGGACAGTGGACGCAACCATCTTACCTCAGGCAGTGGGGAAGACCTTGGACATGTAGCTTTGTCGTCCCCCCTGTAAGCGTAAGTGGAGTGGGCTGGGCCGGCGTACATCAGTCCAGCGCAGGGGTGTGTAGAATTGGCCCGGGGCTCAGGGCGTGGTTCAGTTCTGGCCTGGACAAGGAAGTCACCAATGCGTGTGTCTCTGTTGTAGTGTCGGCGCCACCCGGCCTGCAATTGACAATGTTGCAATGTAGCATGCACCCGGAGGGTGGTCTCGCACGAACTGAGAAATGAAGGAGCGCAAGACCGCTCGGGGTCTTGGCTCATACATGCCAAGTGTTGTGTGTATCTGTATTGCCGCAGCATGAGCCAAATGCCTAGCCTTAATCGCAGCGCGAGTTCAGCCAGGCATGAACTCTACATCTGTGTCCGCACTATCCTTACCATAGGCCTACACTCACGTGGCCGCCCACCTTCAACGGCCAACATCACAGTGTCGTTGTCAGGCTTGTGGACATGCGCAGACAGGCATGACAATGGTGTGCCGTTGGAGTGCAAGTGATGCAACCGCGCAGCGTACACAAGTGAATAGGCTCGGGGAGAGGGAGGAGCAGCTGTGAGGCAACGTAACACACAGTGATGCCACTCATTTGCCACATGCAAGACATGTCAAACATGAATCCCAAAGTCGCACACATCCCACACCACACTCAACAAGCCACATCACACTTCCTGAATGCAAGCAGATGACAAACTGACATTAGGGATGAAAGCTCCTTTGTCTGAACTATCAGGCGGAAGCACATCTGCACATCCGACCTCGGAATTGCATGTGCCGGCACCCCCTGACAGAGACGATAGCAGTTGAGGACGACTCCCATACTACGCACAGCCCAACGACAGACCAAAGTATACACACCCCACACACAGAAGTCCTTGCTCGGAGTTATCTTGCATGGATTGGCCTTCACACTTACTCCCACACCATCCCAGGCGTACAACCATTGCACACTTAAACAACTCATTGATCCGGGCTGTGGCATTTCATCCACAGAACTGGCGCAGGTCAGAACAGTGTCGCCTCAACCAGGGCCACTAACGCAATGGCAGAACATCCCGACACATGCACAACCCCTGTCACGTGGAACTGTACCGTGCACGTATGCTGCATTTACTGGGGGCACTGCCATTGGTAGTGCTGCGGGTCAGTTACCGGCTAAGCTTCTGCCTTGCCAACGTCACCTGCGTTCAGCCTGTGTTGCATTGTCGATCGTGCATATTCGAGTGGTCCATGGATGTCTGCCTATCCAACAGGACGGTAGCCGAACTGGATTTCGACATGTGTGTGCGCCCCCTGTTGGCCCACAACCAGGTGTGTCACCGTGATACCCGTCTATGGGATGCCTGGATACTTGGCATACATGCTGGCAGCTGGACCTGGGAGATTGCAGAACTCCTCGTGTGCAGTGACCACATTGAGCCGCTCCCCTATTGGGCTGTAGTGCTAATTGGTGACAGGGGTGGACGCAGCACATCTGTCCGGACCTGCTAATGGATAGCCTCGCCGTCCTGTTCGATGAAGTCGACAACGACCTCATGTTGGAAATGATTGCCTACGAAGCTGCAATCGCTTTCATGGACGTGTAACTACGTACCTGCAGCCACAACAGTTTGGAACCCATTGCACATGTCCCGACACCTTGTTGCATCTTGGGGTTCTGGTCACATATCCCACGACAACAGTGGACATGGCTGCATTCGCCTGGACCCGAATACGTGAGCGGACAACCACGCGGGGTAACACACACCTGTGAAAGGTGAGGCACTCCCCCGGAGTGGACAGCGGCACTTGGCAACGTTCCTCATTCTGACATACTGCTGCATTGGTCCGCAGGTTGTGGCACTTATCTTGCCCGTACTGACACGCATATGCTAATAAAGTCTACGCACATTCACTTGTATTCAACTGTGATGTGAGTTGTTTTGAATGACGATGTGTGTCTCACTGCCTATCTGGGTCACGGCCATACATGCGCATTGATAGCATTACCCAGGGAGTACCATTTATGTGGAATCACTGTCCCTACATTCATCAATACTTTCATGCTTAATTGATCAGGGCCATGACACATCAGTGTGAATTAGAATGTTTTATTCGCATTCAGTGGGGTGTTGAAGCTGGACCAGTACAGGGCCATGCAAACCCCACTTTACATTGTCGCTCCATGGAGGGCCAGCCAGAGTCCTTTAGGGATTGACAGGTTCATCGGAAGAGGAAGACTTAAGTCCGCAGGGTGATTGCTGTGTCATTGGTAACCAATCCAAATATGGCAGTTCATGTCGAGGTTCAAGGTGAGTGTCGCTGAGTGTAACGGGGGACAGTGGAAGATGTTATTCCAGGGCATGATGCAGAGGGCAGAACCAAGCTGAAACAGGCCATATGGCGGTGATGTATGCTACCACTTCAATCTTACCACCAAGCCAGATTCATCATCATCTTCGTCCTCTGATGTGTCAGGTGTCTCACATGTGGGTGGTGGTGTTTAGTCTGCCGCACTGTGTGGCACTGACACTTCAGGGGGCGGAGATGTGGATGGAGTAGTAGCAGCAGCAGTCATCCGCGCCAGGCCGTGTGGCGGCAATGCCATGATGAGGATGTGCAGGGCATGGAAGATCCCAGCTACATCTCGTTGGTGTGCAGCCGTGGCAGCCAATCGTTCCGCATGCATCCGCTCCATGTTCTCCATGATCCTCCGCATGTGCCCCAACTCCCGGCTGACATCGCTGGAGCCACTCTGACTAGACAGTTGTTCTTGTCTCCGAGTCATGACTCCAGCGATGTCAGCCATGGATTGTTGGAGAGCATGGAGCGGACAGTGGGTGTCCGTTAGGGACTGTAAGTGGACCCTGATGGGACTTAGACACCCACGTATGGCATCTAGTTTGGCTGCCATGAGGTCGAACCCCACCCGCAGCTGATCAGCCATCTTCTCCTGGCACCCTAACGCACGGCGTTGGAATGCCATGTGTTGGTCGTGGGGGTCCTGGGAGACAGCCGTGGTGGTGGGTGCTTCCTGCTGTGTGGTCTGTGCAGGGGGTGGGGTCTCCTCGATGCAGCTGGGCTGCCCTGCTCCTGGAGGTGGGGTGCCGAAGCTGTCCATGAGCTGCTGGAGGGCGTCGGTGTCGATGTTGGGGAGGTCCTCTTCGTCATCAGTGCTGAGTTGTGTCTGGTCTGCAGGAGGTGTTGATTCTCCCTCTGCAATGTGAAGGGGAGATGCAGATTGACACTGTGTTCACATGTATGTTCATGCATTGTACAAGTTTACTAACGGACTGCATGACAATGTACATTGTGACTGTTTGTGAAAAGATGCCTATTTGATGCGGGACAGTTGACATTTCTACACCATCAGGGATGTGAGGTTGTACTTGTCCATTGTCATCTCACAGTTTCCTGCTATGCCAAATGCGAATGGCCATTTTCTACACACAAGCGGCAGCAGCTGTGTCCTCTGTTCTGTTGTGAAAGTGTTGCAGTTTGTATCACATTGTTGTCAATGTTGAGGTGCTCTGATTCTTATGTGTGTGCTGCATTGTGGGTAATTTGCCCCTTCAGCTCTGATTTGGCTGGCCCTTCTTCCTTTCAGGCAGTGTGCCTTTCACTTCTGTGCTTATACAGTGCTGAGATGTTGCAGACTTGGGTGAATTGGGCTCTTGGTCGGAGTTGTGACTCTTGGGCATGGTTTGTCCGCAGATGTGCTCTACTTAATTGTGCATGTGTGCCAGTGTGCCCATCTCCCCCCGTCCCCCAGTCCCGGTTCGTTACTCACCCTGTTGCTGTTGGCTCAGGTCATGTTGTGCAGTGTCCGGTCCCCCAAATCCTGCCACCGTCTCCGCACTGATGACTGTGGACTCCATTTCCTCCATCTCATCCAGCTCCTGGTGTGTTGCTGGACTCCCGCCTCCAGTCTGCATTGCTGCTTTCCGGTTGTTAGCGAGTTTCAGCTTGGTTTTGCGCTTGACATCATTCCAGCGCTTCTTGCAGTCGTCCACTTCCCTTCTATTCACTCCAACAGCATTCACCTTGGCCACGATGGACTGCCAAATTGTATTTTCATTTGCCAATGACACAGTGGAGGTGATGAACAGTTGGTGGTGGTGTTCTATCACCTCCGTAATGTGGATCTGGTTTCCCTGCGTACTGAAACGCCGGTTCCTCTTCTTCTTCTCCTTGCCCTTCCCTGGCCCCGAGGTCCCAGGCTGGTCCTCCGTGGGGCTTGTGGGGTTCTGGTTGTCCTCTGTACTTGCTCCGGCTTCCTCCATGGTGCTTCGCAGTTGTTTGTGTTTTGTTTGTGTTTCTTGTTGCCGCTTTTCTAGTGATTTTTCCCGCCTGACTTGTGGGACTTGCAGGCCTGGCGCAGCTTATCGCTGACTTTTTTATTGCAGTTTGGCCCATCGCCACTTTTTTCACGTTCTGCTTTAGATTTTTATCGCCGTCACGGGGATTTTATCGCGGCCATTTGACGCGTTATCGGGACACTATCGCATGTTACCGCCGTGTTGAGAATACGTTGTTGTCACGGCGTTCTTCTCCCGCGATAGACGGCGATAAGGGAAATTGCGTTAACCTATTTTGGCGATGTTTATCGCACGTTTTTGAGAATATCCCCCTAAGCATTTAGAAACACATGAAATGAGAGGCAAATGAAAAATACAAAATTTAATCCAAAATTTCTTGCTGAAGTATGCAAAGAGTCGCTTTATGCTTGATTATTCTTTTATTTCTTTTCTTTTTTCTGAAGGACAAAGCAAACATAAGCAGCCAACGCGTTTCGCCCTAACAAGGGCTCCTTCAGGGCAGTATTATTTTACTAGCAAGAGTAGTACAATGAATAAATGACAGCGTCCTACCGGAGTCTTACGTCATTCGTTTCACACTAATTGTTCAAACTTGCAATCTAGAAAAAGTCAGCAAAATAGGTTGTCCTGAAAGTCACGATTCCATCAGAGTAATCCTTGTGTCTGATATAGTTACTCGATAAAGCAGTGTACCATGTTCGGCAAAGTTGTCCGGGCCCACCGCATCTGTGTCCACGTGCAGATTAATAATATCAGAAACAAGGATTATTCTGATGGAACCGTGACTTTCATTGCTACAATTAATAGCAGGCACCTTCTTTTGTTCCAGATGAGGATCTGAGGTCACATTTGCCCTTTACACAGCCTCTGTGGTTTGTGGGTTTTACTCTTCCTACAGGCTGTGTGTGCTAATGTGATTCAGTTATTAGAGCTTAGTGTGGGATGTTTCATTGCTTCATTGTAGTGTTTTCCTGGATGATGAGTGTGGTCGTACTTATCTGTTGAACATTGCAACTTGTAGGCCTTCATTTCAAGTGGCCCTGTGTTAGGTGTAATATTTATCATACCTGATACATAGCAATAATATGGGGTATGTGATAAAAGGCACCTATTATGAGTTTTCCCCTGCAATGAGGAATAATATGCAAGTTTTGGTGCTTACTGCACTAAAATCCACATGCCCCTGAATTTACCAGGTTTTTTTCCCAATAAATATTAGCAGCTTCGACCAGTTGAAATTTCTCTAGGACTTTAATCCACTTGTAATGAGGAGCTTGGCCTCCTAGTTCCTTTAGCGAAGACTCTTCACCTTCTTTAGAGCTTGGCCGATGTGAGATGTCTGCCATATTCAGACTGTATAGGTCTTTATGCACCCACAGGGCACAAGTACATCTGCCACTCTTTGGTGGATGTCGCCACCACCAACTATTCTTGCTTGATGTGTGTGTTGATTTAACAAATTTTCAGGTCTTTGCCCCGACCTTCGACTCTCTTATTGTATTTTGTTGTAATAACATCTTTTCTCGATAAGACCTAGTTTGCTTTACTGCATTTCGAAGCTTCAGGTGTATTGGCAACATGTGAGATTGGAATTAGGAGAACAAACGAGATTTGGAGAGGTCCAGTCTGAAGGCAGAGTCCTCACCCGGATGACCTAAGGCTGACTGAATGGTAGGCAAAAGAATTTAAAAAACTCCTTCTTCAGTAGATTTAGATGGAAAGACGGAGTCAGTCACTGAAACACACACAAGAGGAAAAGATACTTTTAGACCAAGGTAAGTGTCAGCAGCATATTGGTGGAAAGAGTGGAAAGGCCTGCACCATCCACAGTACTGTAGGTGTAATGAAAGACTACAGGGACTTTGAAGGATAGATGGAAGTCACCAGTTGCCACACTGCGCATCTGTGGTCCCTCTTAGTGTGTCTTTCCTGTTTCAGCTTGGCGGTCATTCCTAAATTTGGCGGGTGGAGTAGTCTTGGCCTGGCGGACTTTAAGTCCTCCACTAGGCTGACACAGAATGTTCCGTCCACCAAAATTTAAATTGGGTCCTTTGTTACTAATATACAACATCTTTTGTATTCACACAAATATACTGATTGGTTAACACTTCACTATGGTCAGCAGGGTTAGAGATGCAGGGGTCTGCAAAGTAGATAATACGTGCACTGTGGCAAAGTTGTGCAGCATACCAAGAGAGTGTTTCAAATTCATTTAAGAGAATGTGACAGTTCACAAAATAAAAGACACAGGGGCATATTTAGAAGGGAATGGCGAAGTGTAGCGTTAAGCAAACATAGCTAACGCCACGCTCCACCATTCTGAAAATGCAGGGATGCGCCGTATATACAATGGTACAGCACATTCCTGTGTTTTCCATAGCGCTGTCCCTAAACTCAGCTGCCTAGTGCCAACGCAGGCACCCTTGCACTATAGTGCAAGGGTGCCTGCGTTGAGGGAATGATTGTTTATGTGCAGGAAGATGCCCCTTCCTGCACATAAACAATCCAGAATGGCGAATTGTAATTTCTCCCCATTATGCCATATTAAGATCAGGTTTTCCCTGGTTTTAATTTTGGCGCTGCCTCCTATTTACGCCATCCATGTAAATCGGGGGCAGCGTCATAAGCAATGGGTGTATTGGCGGAACGCCCACTGCAACATCCATTGCACGCCCCTTTCACACTAAGTGTAGCATGAAAGGGGGCCTTATTTACAAGGCGGCGTTAAGCCATGTTAAGTGGCTTAACGCCGCCTTCTAAATAAGGCGAAGGGTTTATCACCACAGGAACATCATAAAAAGTGACGTTCCTGTGGCAATAGGCGTTTGTAAATATGCCCCACAGTCGGTTGTAAGCTACATATGCTATTTGCCACCTCTGTGTTAATGTTGAAGTCATGTGATGTGCCTGTGTAATCAGGTCTTGAGGTGCACAACAATCACTGTGAGGGGATGCCATCGGTTAGCCATGCTGAATGACCTCAGAATGGGCATATTGGCTGGTGGTGTCAATGCCCAGGTGTTCTTGGACCTCTCTGAAGTATTTAACACCTTTGCTTGGTTCACTCCTCTCTTCTTTGTCGTCTCCAGTAAAGTTTGGAGGGCAGAATGACTTAGAGTGAGTCAGGTTGCTCCTGATGTGCATGGCTGAAATTTCACTGACATCTCCCTTCTCATCCTTGTCACAACAATTCTCCCGTGGTATCCAACGATGTTCCTCTTTGTCCCATAGCTTAGTCAATATCTTACTAGCAATTCTAGGCCCAACTGTGTTCAAATGACTTCAGCAATATGCACACTTGGGAAAGATCCTATTCTACACGCCCCCGCCCCCCAGCACCCTTATGTGGTGCAACACGTTGTCCACCCCAGGCCCACCCTAGCAATTCTTATAATTCAATAATACACAGTTAGAGGGTACTCCCTGGGTCACAACTATATAAGAAATATGTACATATACAGCATTATACCACTTTTTTTAGCAGCACCGTGGCCCGAGGCCGTGCGGGAAAACCCAATGTCAAACGTAATGCCCTACTGGCAAGAAATCAAAGTGTAAGGCAACACCACCGGCCAGTGTACTGAATCCCAGGTGGTCCACAGATTGTCACTCTCATAAACATACCGATATGCAGTGCAACAGATATCAGGTAGGTCCAAACCCCCTTTGACAACTTTTACATCGCATACCATTACAATGCAAGTCATTACAACGACTTGCCGTAAGGGGAGAACTGGATTTTGGAATAATATAATTTACTATTCCAACTCCAGTCTGTGCAACAGTAGGGAAGGTGTTGGATTTTAAATCCAACACCTTCTGCCCCCTACAGCAAGTTGTTGTAATGACTTGCGTTGTAATGGTATGCGATGTAACAACGCGGTCGTGGAATGACCGCATTGTAATGGCATGCGTTGTATCGCATGCGTGGTAAATTATGTTTACCCTCGAAAGGTAACCAACCTTGACAACTTTTCTCACATTAATGGTCTGGCAAATGGCACATGTGTGGTAATACTTTTGGGCACTGGGAGGGACACAAAGAGCAAACCGCTGGGTACCCGAAGTATGTTTCATGCCACCGCCTCAACTAATAGGGACAACACGGTGGTACAATCAGACTACATTTTGGAGCAGGACTCTGGAGCGACCACACTCCCCTGTTTATTCTTCCACACTCCATAGAGGTCTCTTTTACAATGATATTTCTCTCATACATAATTTTGATTGTCAGAAGGACATTCTAGGAACTCAGCAGCAAGATCCTTTACATTGGAGAGGAGGGGGATCAATAGCCTGGAGCAGAGTATCCTCAGATTTAGGGAACAAGGCTCCACTTTTGGCAGTTTATCAGCAAAAGAACCAGAAAAAGGACCCTTTTCACTGAATTCAGAGAAAAAGTAAGTTTTGCAAGTCGGCAAATGCTCCAATTAGAGGAAAGTAATTTGGTAATGGCGTTTCTAAACTAAAAGGTAGTACATAATTCAAGCAACTTCAAAGTTGCAACAATAAATGATGTGGATAATCATAAACAAGAACACACTTGAATATACAATTTCATTATTACGTAATTTTTTTATTTTTCTTAAAAAAATGAGAATGATTTAAAAACATTAATAACAAATAGAGGGTTTGAACCAATCGATGCATAAGTTATACAACAAATTTCCTTTGTTGTATAACTTATGCATCAATTTGTAAAGTGTTTTTAACATATTCGTTTTTTTTTTTATTTAAAGAAAAACACATGCTAATATATGTATTGGCTAACATTGATTCTATAGAAATGTGTCTATAAGACGTTTTTTAAGAGGTTTATATTGTGTGTATTAGAACCCGATTGGTTCAGACCCTCTAATTGTTTTTAATGTTTTTCAATCATTCTCATTTTTTTATGAAAAATAAAAATATTACGTTCAGAAACACCATTCCCAAATTACTTTCCTCTAATTGGAGCATTTGCCAACTTGCAAAACTTACTTTTTCTCTGAATTCAGTGAAAAGGGTCCTTTTCTGGTTCTTTTGTGATATACCCTGTCCCTTTTCACCATATTAGGGTAACTCCTTCGTGAGTTTGTGAGTTTTATCAGCAAAACCATTACCGCTGGACACTTCGTCCTGGGTGAACTGATGTGAATTGATGTGCAGCTCATTTGACAAATAGTAACTTTGAAGGGTACCTGAAAAGTATCAAGCAAACTTTTTATGTAAGACCCGTTATTATTAGGGGTTCCCACGGAGGGAAAGAACCTTCACTGCACCTAGAGTTGAACCAAACCACAAATGTATACTTAGAATCAGCAGAAATGGTCACAGTTTTCTCTGCTGGCAAGACTAAGGTCTACCGGGGGCCATATTATGGAAAGTGCCCTGGGGGCTCCAAGGGCATGTGCACCCGCTTTGCCCACCCTCGGGGCACTTTGGTATTATAGAAAAGGCCGCTATACAGGTAGCGCTGGCACACATATAGCACCTGCACCATCACCAGAGGGTGTTCCCTCAATTGCATGAGGGCGTGGCCCCATGCAAATAAGGGAATCCCTTTACCTCTGCACCCACTTCGTATTATTGATGGGGGCGCAGGGGCAAAGAAGCTGGCAGGAAGCGCACTGACAGTGCGCCCCCTGATGGCAGCCCTCTAGAGGGAGTAAAGGGGGTCAACCACTGCACTCGCCTGCAAAGTGCCTGCGGGTTGCCGCCTGCACAGTGAAACACAGAGCGGCTGCTTCAAAGCCACTCCTTATTTCACTTGAATGCTCTGCCCCCAGGGCAGCACAAGTTTGCTGCTGCCCTGGGGAAAGCGCATTCAATGTAATAGGGCGCACTTTCCCTATTTGTGCCAGGCGCACCTGTTTTAAGGTGCGCCGTGATGCAAACAGGGAAAGTGCGCCCTATGTGTAATAGGGCCCCAGATTGGCGATTTGAGCAGAGTGGACATGCAGTAAATACAATAACTTGGAGAGTGGACATGCAGTAAATACAATAACTTGCAGAGTGGACATGCAGTAAATGCAATAACTTGCTGAGTGGACATGCAGTAAATACAATAACTTGCAGAGTGGAAATGCAGTAAATACAATAACTTGCAGAGTGGACATGCAGTAAATGCAATAACTTGCAGAGTGGACATGCAGTAAATGCAATAACTTGCAGAGTGGACATGCAGTAAATACAATAACTTGCAGAGTGGACATGCAGTAAATGCAATAACTTGCAGAGTGGACATGCAGTAAATGCAATAACTTGCAGAGTGGACATGCAGTAAATACAACAACTTGCAGAGTGGACATGCAGTAAATGCAATAACTTGCAGAGTGGACATGCAGTAAATGCAATAACTTGCAGAGTGGACATGCAGTAAATACAATAACTTGCAGAGTGGACATGCAGTAAATGCAATAACTTGCAGAGTGGACATGCAGTAAATACAATAACTTGTAGAGTGGACATGAGTGGACATGCAGTAAATATAATAACTTGCAGAGTGGACATGCAGTAAATACAATAACTTGCAGAGTGGACATGCAGTAAATGCAATAACTTGCAGAGTGGACATGCAGTAAATGCAATAACTTGCAGAGTGGACATGCAGTAAATGCAATAACTTGCAGAGTGGACATGCAGTAAATGCAATAACTTGCAGAGTCTACATGCAGTAAATGCAATAACTTGCAGAGTGGACATGCAGTAAATACAATAACTTGCAGAGTGGACATGCAGTAAATGCAATAACTTGCAGAGTGGACATGCAGTAAATGCAATAACCTGCAGAGTGGACATGCAGTAAATACAATAACTTGCAGAGTGGACATGCAGTAAATACAATAACTTGCAGAGTGGACATGCAGTAAATGCAATAACTTGCAGAGTGGACATGCAGTAAATGCAATAACTTGCAGAGTGGACATGCAGTAAATGCAATAACTTTACAGAGTGGACATGCAGTAAATACAATAACTTGCAGAGTGGACATGCAGTAAATGCAATAACTTGGGCTATAATGCACACAGCTTAACCAGCAACCAAAATTCCTTTATCATTTCTGAGACATGAACCAGCAACTAAATATACAAGATTACAATTTAATAAATGGCCATCAGTTTGGTCAATACGAGGGCAAGTCAAGCGGTCAAAATACAATCATGTGGTTCCCCTTAGGGGGCAATGAGAAAAGAGAAGGAGGGTTCAACACCGAACATCATACCAATGTTATATGAAAGCAACAATATTTCATATCTCAACGACTACAACATGGAAAGGTTCTGAGTTTTAGTGGCCAATAACAATACAGCATCAGCATGAGGCACAGCAGCTGTGAAAGATGACCCTAGTCCTAGCCCTACTGCCAGTGCATCGACAGCAAAGGGATAATAGGCAGTAGGTTTCTTCTTGCCATAATGACCTTAAACCAGAACACCTCTCATGGCAATACAATGTCAAAGGTTTGACATAATCAGGTAATCCTACTACAGGTGCATTAGACAATGCTTGTTTCAAAGAAACAAATGCTTGTTCTGTCTCCTTGGTCCAAGTCAAAGTTTCCAGTGTGTCCTTCTTAACAAAATCTTCCAATGCTTCAACAAGGTTAACATAATCCAGAATCCTCTGCCTACAGTCCCCCGTATCCACAATTGTGGGCTTGCCTGAGAGATGGTCACTTGCACCAATTCATCAGGCTTACCATGCTCACTGTCCTTTCTTGCTTTGCCTGTGCCCCTCTGGCCAGACCATTGACGGGTGGCGCTCTGTTCCTGGACATGCCTTTTGGTGCACCCTCAGCATCTCCAGCTTGGTATATGGGAACTCAGAGCATCAAGAATGTCCACTTCCTTTTCTTCCATAGTCTCAGGAGTTCTCGGTAGTGATTTGTGGAATAATATAAGGAGAACGCAGCAAAGTAGGGGCACAAGCCCTACCGTTGTTCCTCAAGTTGCTACTTTGGTATCTCAATTTCTTGTGGCTGTTTTTTAATCCCCGCACCAAAAACTCTTGTTTTTGTTTCAAGCCTTCTTCATACGAATTCAGAAAGGCTCCCTGTTGTTCTGGCCTGGATTTATGCATCTGCTTTTCCAATTGTTTATTTATGTTAGTCAACCACAAATGTCAAGGGTACTTCCCTCTGAAATATAGGGGTGTATCCACAAGAAGTGACACATCGGCATTGATGCGTCAAATTTCTTGCGCCTGCCGCAAATGTCCTAATGATGCCATGGATGCGCTGCATTTACAATAGAGGGCTCCTTGGTGCAAGGATTCACGGATGCATCAGTAATTCTGACACATCTGTTGGCGCTAAAGTGACAGATTGCTGGAGTTGGTTGTAAGACTGACGCAACTCCAGCAATGGGTCAGACCACAGAGGCGAGTCCCATGTTAAAACCCTGCGTCAATCCTTACGCCTGGTTTGAGAAGTCATAGGGATTTTTACACAATGTGGTTGTAGAGTGATGCAGTGAAAAGTTGTAGATTTCACTGTTTCAGTTCTACATGGCTTTTAACATGGAAATGCCTACCCTGCATACATAATACCTGGCGCAGGTATAATGTGACGCAGGCCTCTACAAACTGACGCATTGGGACCAATGCGTCAGCTTGTAAATATGGAGCAGTGTGGAGCACTGATTACACCGCCGCTGCGTAAAAAAAATTACCCTGCAGTGGCGCTAGCTCCTTGTAAATATGCCCCAAATTTCTTATCCTCACCGCTTGCGCACCTAACCCAATCTTCAATATACCTGTAAGTGCTTTTTCATCCTGGTGGCACATCACATGGGTGGAAGTCCATTTTGCTGGGTCTTTATCCAGTTTCAACAGCCCCCATTTTCCTCACTGTACCGTTATTCGTACCGCGGCGCACAGTAAGGTATCCGCCAGCTTTGTGCTGCAGTTCATTCTATGGAGGGGGTTTGGTTGAAGGGTAAGAAAGGAAAGGGTGGGCGTCATCCTGTGTGTATCTTGAAGAAGGAGGTAGAAAAGTCAATTCACGCTTGTATACTGACTCCCTTGCATTTAAAATCCCCCAGTCACAGCCCATTGGGGTTTGCAGAGGTGGGGGGCTAATAAAGCGGTTCACAACTTAATTTGCTAGGGTCTGTACGGGTCTTCTGATGTGCTTACCTGTGATGTGTTTTTTTAACTAAAAAAGCTTTCTATACCTGTTCTATGTACATCTGCATTTTAGGAAGCTCCCATATTTTTCTATTAAAATTATCTTAGCTGGGTTCATTTAAAAAAAAAAAATTGTTATTGTATGCAATTCGCCAGCACGTTTAAGTGGCATATTTTTTCTTTATTTTTGTGATTGTGACATAGTCTTTCAGTAAAAATGAAAAATAATGTAACGGTTCCACCAGCATGCCAAGCCCAGATTTGCTGGATTTTCCGACGCTTGCTCCTCATTTTCTCCACAAGGAAAACATGTTTACCTTTGGAGAAACCCCATTCCAAAAAACTCCGTCCACTTTTGGAGGATGTCCCCTTAACCTTCTTACAGTTGAAAGGGAATTAGTTCTGCCCTTTACTCTTTAACTATTTCCAAAGTGGGACAAGGTAGGAACATTTTTCTGAATAACCACAAATGTGTACATTTGGTGGTGGGCACAAGCAATTGAGGACTTTCCCACCCGGGAACGCCCACTATCCCGCCCACAAACATAAAGACTTCCAGGTGAGTACATTTATTTACAAGTACAAAATGAACTTTTCTGAATTTGAAAAGGTTTTGCACTGGTAAATCAGGTTGTTTGCACTTGTAAGCCTGGTTTATGCATGCAGGTTTGTTTTTGGGATGAGCCCCCATATTTCAAGCCTCCATTGACGTAACCTTCTCAATGTCGCGCTTACTTCAGCAATTACAGACCCAAGTTGAATCAGCCTTAATATCCCATCCTCCTTCAAAGAGTCAATATTGGACCTCTGCAATCTTTTGTAGAAGTTACTAATATTTTGAGGGAAACTTTTGCACATCCAGGAGGAACGTTTACTACACTGACTATTAATGTCTTTGGGGCTGAAGCTGGCGGCGGTGGCATGTGCAAAGCCATGATTTTGTTAAATCTTTCAGCAGATGTAGCCACCATCATTCACACAATCCGCCTTGAACTACTTGAGCAAGTCAAAATCCAGGGAAAGGCTTACTTGGAATGAGTCTCTTCAGACAGATATAATTATCCCAAGCAGTATTTTAATAACAACCCCAAACTACTGTTAACGGATTACTGCATGATTTGGCCTTATTTCAGGGCTAGGACTATGCTGAGATCATTGTGGGCAGCAGCCTTACTGCACTACCACACATCACCACAAGAAGGCACCAGATTGCAACAAATGCTTCTTTCAGGGCAAAAGTAGCATCCAGAGGGCAAATTATAATTCTGCCTCAGGCCCTGAAAAGCACTAAGATAACTCTTTCACTTCTTAGGTCATATGTAAAATGTCTGTGCAGATGATACTCAAGTATCTTCAAAACTGCACAAAACTCAGGGGTGCCTCTGGGGCACCCCTGCACTGAGGGTCAGTCGCACATTCAAAGGCAGACTGGTCGTGCATGCAGCAAAACATGGAGCGTCTGTTTAAACTGGTGACTCTGCGCATGAGCTGGAGAAGGCGTATCGTTTCTGGAAAAAAGGCATGCTGTTCTGGTTTGCACCTGATGCACCTACTGAGATTACACTAGGCCTGGGCGGAATTATTAATTCCGCTGACAGAATTGGAGGAATTTGGTGATTCCGCGTTGCTCTTGTGATAAATTCCACTGCTCAGCCTGCGGAATTAATCTGCAGTGTTTGGTTTTTAAACAGGTTTGGAAGAGGGAACAATCCCTCTATGTTTAAAAAACAGTGCAGATTAAAGTTTAATCTGCAGTGACATTTAAACGCAGAGGAGCAGCTTCCTCTTCTGGCCTTGTTTAAAAAACCACTGACTGCACCGCAGTGCATGGCCCTCAGCGCCCTTATATACTCAGGGGCATATCATCAAGGCCATGCGATAATTATCGCTCAGCGCTCTTAGCGCGAGGATAATTATCGCCGGCCAACTCTGAATTTTATCGCGGAGATAGCGTGCTATCAGCAACGCTTATCTCTAAAGCGATAAGATTCAGAGCGCAAGCTGCCAATTGTGCGATTATCGCTGGAAATACAGCGATAATGGCACAAGGTTTGGCGATAGCTTGCTGATAGGGCAAGACATACTTAGCCATGATATCCATCTTACATAGGATATCATGGCTAAGTCAGTCTTGAAGCAGGCGTAGGGAAAGTAGCGATAACTGTGGTTATCGCTACTTTTCTTATCGCTCTGCTTGTCTGCGTGCAACTTGATAATTGGAGAAATGTCGGTTAGCGACATTTCTCCAGTTATTTTAACGCAGGAACGCCCACTTTGCATCTCATTAGAGATGCAAAGATGGGCGTTGGGGGAAAGGGCGATAATGCAAGGATTCACGCGATAGCGTGACCTTGCTGATTAGGAGATAAAGTTATCGCCGCTTTCCGTCAGAAAACGGACGCTAAAGCGGCGATAATTTTATCTCCGGGGCTTGATGATATGCCCCTCAGTGATTACTGCAGAGTATGTAAGGAGGCCGAGGGATATGCACATCAGTGCACAGTGCATACCCCTGGGCGCCCTTGCATACTCTGCAGTGATCACTGCAGAGTATGTAATGGTGCTGAGGGTTATGCACTGTACTGCAATGCAGTGCATACCCCTCGTCGCCCTTACATACTCTGCAGTGATCTGCAGAGTATGTAAAGGCGTCAAGGAGTGTGCACAGTAGTACATACCCCTCGCCGCCCAGGTATTTGGCAGTGTTTTTTGTTTGCCCAAAATGCATCCTCGCATCCATATTTGGACATGAAGGTACATTTTGCACTAAAAAAATAGCTCCAAATGCCCACTCCGCCCCATCGAGGAATTTTGAAGGATGTCGCGGAATTTTGAAATTTCACCAATTCTGCCCACCCCTAGATTACACACAAGCACTAAACATGGCTGTGCCCAGTTCCGTATCAAAGCACCACATTATTTAGGGCCTGAATTTGCACCATTGGCCCTGTCAAGCTGTGCTTTTAGGTCCAGTAACTGTTCTTAGCAATTCTTTTAAATACTCACAGTGCACTCCCAACGGAGTATTTCTCTCTCACATCATGCTACTTGCTGTTTGATGTATCGTCCCGCTTCATATGGTGTAGGACACTGAAAAAAGTACACACAGCATCACTCATTTGGGCCTATTCACAAAGGTAAATTTGGCTGCAAATGTAAGTTTATGACTGCATTTACCTCAGCTGCACCTACCAGGAAGTCACAAAGGGATTTCTGGCAGGCATAAGTCCATTTACGTGGGCAAAGATCTCCATCTCGAGTGCTGGAATCTTCGCACTTGTACATCCCACTCAAGGGGTGGGACTGAGGGCATTCCAAGGCCTAGTTGGTGGGGGCGGCTCCTCCAATAGGGCAGAGGAGCGTTGCCCCACTGCTTTCTCGCAGTGCGAGAAGCAGAAACTTAAAATGGTAATAACTACCATTTAAGGTTTCTGCTTCTCGCACTGCGAGAAAGCAGAAGGGTTTGGTTGAGGGCGGGCGGGTGGGCGGGGCTGTTTTGCGAGCAGGGCTGGGCAGGGGCGGAGTGGTGTGCCCACTCCTGAGGGCGCAATGACTGTTTGGTCTGCCCTCTGGGGCCACCCAAACCAGTCATGCGCACTCTGCCCTTTCTCCATGCAGGCTGCAATGCAGCCTACATGGAGAAAATGGCCTCCCCGTAAGCCCCTGGGTGGGCGGCGTCCTCACCAATCACAACGCTGCCATTGCAGTGTTGTGATTGGCTTAGGGGAGGGGAGGGAGGCTGCCTGCTTCCTGTTCCTGCCAGAGGCAGGAGAGCAGGAGCAGGAGCCGGAGCCGAGAAAATACAGGACCCGGCCGGCGGACAGGTTAGTTTGTTTTAATTAATTATTAAATTTACAATCCTACCCCCCTCCAAGCGCAACCCTCCCCATGCGACCCCCCGCCCTCCCACCCACAATTAATGCCGGCCGTGACTGCTGGTTGGTCTTGCAGATTTACGAACACCCACAAACAACTACGTTTGTGAGCATTTACAAATTCCCCATATTCCAGTTTACAGCCTAGACAGGGTTGGAAATGCCCTTCAGCCAAGTGCTGGCAGAAACACCTTTCCATGGTGGCAGGGGACATGGATCACCTCCATATTTGGTGAGGCTGTATTGGAAGGGGTTTCTCCATAAGGAAACTGTTTTGCCAGCAGATATATAAATATTTTTTAAATATGCATTTGCCCAGGGGGTTCCATTTATCAGTGTGGATATCTGGGCCACGGAGAACACCGCACAGAAGGATTCGAATTGGAAGTCATGTGCTTTTCCACAGAATCTACATGGAAATCTGCATGAGGTGCAGCCTTCCAGGTGGATTCAAATTGGAATTCATGAATTGCAGAAGGTAGTAAAACTACACTCGTATGTACGTATGACTACTTTCTTTGTGAGTAGCGCCATTAATATTTTACTCATACATGGATTTATACAGAAAGCAAACCTCTTTTGTTTTGACAGCAGCAGGGTAGAGCAATGCATCAACAGTGCATGTTTCACACACACACACAGCACACAGACAGCACAGATACACACACACAGCACACAGAGAGCACACACATACACACAACATACATAGAAAGAGGAAGTAACGAGGAGAAATAAAGATATTTCTACTCCTCCTCTGGAAAGGCTTAGCAATTTTGGCGCATTCCAGTTCCGGTTACTCTGGGAATGAGTCAAAATCCATGGGAGTTGCGTGGGAACACCACCTCGCAACGCCCTTGGAAAGCCTTCCCAGGGCAGAGTAACGCAACGCAGCGATTTCTGCTGCATTGTGTTACTCCAGATTATGAAGCCACTCAGGGCCAGGCAAAGTGGCTTTGCGTGGCTTCAGGAAGTGCATTTGGGGTTTGCGTTGTGCATGTACCATGTTGCCTGGTGCAAACGCGCTGCGAACACCCTCATTAATATGCATCTTAATCTGCACAGAGCAAACCAAGCGGATTCTCTTCTGAAGCCATTCTAGGAAGGCTCCTATTAATACCAGTGCACAAAGCCCCAAGATGGTGCCAAACTGCACTAAAGGCCGATTGTGGGGCATTGCTGCTAGCAGAAAATGGTAACCAAATGGAAGAATATAATTCAGCTTTAAATTCTGAAAATCCTTGTCATTCTACAGACCCCTTCCATTGGCAAAGCCAATCGATCTGGCTTTAACATGCTAATGAATGCAAATAGTATTTGTGCAAACCTGGACTTGCATGTGATAGCACATTAACCAAACATGTTATAAATATATTAACTTAGCCAATGCTTGTTTAATAACTCTGCCATCTACACAAACTCCAAAGGTTAAAACAAAAAATCATGCGAACAATCCTGCATAAAATAAACTTGTGCAGGACGAGAAAATCCACAAATCTTACAGTTTGTTAGAAAATGCTCCCACAAAAATGTTTTAGAGCAAAATCCCCTGTTTTGGTTTATGTGAAATTTTGCATGGAAAAAAAGTTTAATGAAGTTTGTCAACTTCACAAATCTTTGATTGAATTTTGCACATCGACATTTAAAGCACTGTGTAGTAGTCATTGGTTGGTTTATTGGAAGGTTCTCCAACTGTGGGTAGGCCAAATAATTCATTGTGCTGCTTTGCAGACCTTCGGGTCATTGGACGCTTTACTCCTTCAATTTCCAAACCCTTGAAACACTCGAATGAGCGCTATAATATCAGTGTAAACGCCCTGAGCTGAGCAATCCATGATGGCTGTCGGTAGCTCACCAAAAACCCGGCTCTTCCAGAGTAAAGCGCCTACTAACAATCACTTGTTAGCAGTGGATCCACTAGCAGCAGCGCCTAGAAGCCCCAGACATGTTGCTTGACACGGTATAAAATAACATTATCCACCAGAGCACATATCCCCCTGATGAGCAGCGAGCTGGGAACCATCCCCTGCAGCGAACCGGTGGCCTTGCTCGAGTGAAAGGCACATTTGCATGGGCGCTGGAGAGGGTTCAAAGGCGCCATCTGAGGACCCGCCGCACAATAGCAGCCTGTCAGCGTCGCGCGCCAGTCCCCGCCGCAGTCTGCCGCGAGACAGCTCTCCTCCCGGAGCTGTGAACGCCGCCTTGAAACCCGGGAGAAGGAGCCGAGGCTTCTTGGCACGGGTCGGATTATTCTGGTGAGAAGATAAAAGTCATAAAAAGAATAAAGCGCCGTGAATGAGCAAGGAAGAAAAGGATATCACGCAGTGTGCAAGGCCCGTGCCTGTGGCCCCTGCTTTCGGTGCGTGTTTGGCCCGTGCCTGTGGCCCCTGCTTTCGGCGCGTGTTTGGCCCGTGCTGTCCCTTGTTCGTGGAGGCCTTGGTCGGAGTATTTAATTTATTGTATTCTTATGCATTTTTTTTTATTAGCGAGTAAGGACTCAGCTGGACTTCAAGGCCCTGTGAAAAGTAATTTCAAAGTTTATAGTGTGAACACGGAGAGCATTCAGCAGTGGTAACATATCGGTAACATATCGGGAACGGAGGTCGGATAGTCGAATTAAAAAAAAAAAAGAGAAAAAAAAAGGAGAATCATTTTATGTGCGCGTCCCAAAAAGAGATAGTAGAAAATCTACGAGCAAGTGATTTCCAAGAAGCAGCACCCAGAATAAAAGCAAAAATGTACTCTCAACAGTGTAGTCAGTGGTGTGGGTGGTCTGTGGAGTGACGTCTTTGCAGCTGGGAGGCAGGGCCTGAGCTCCTACTGACACTGTCTCGGCAGAGAGTGACACCGCCGTCTCAGTGGCTCTTCTCACCCACAGGTCCACTCGAGATCCGAGCTGGGCAGCAGGTGTGCACTCAGACCCAGTGGCGTAGTGAACCCCCAGCTTTTACAGCTCAAGCGGGGCTGGTGTTGACGTCATTATTTACAAGCCTTGTCTGTCTGCAGCTCTGCAGACTCAGGGCCTCATTTATAATGAGGCTGCGCCACCGGAACGTCACTTTTTGCGATGCTCAGGTGGCGCAGGGATCGGCTCCATATTTACCAGGCAGCACTAAGCTACTTTGCGTGGCTTTGCGGCCTTGTAAACATCGTTCCCTTTAAACGGGCGTGCAAAGAGGGTTGCTGGGGGTGTTCCCAGCAACACCCATGGCTTTTTAATACTGCCCCAGACTTACAAGAAATCGTAACTCTGAGGTAGCACCAAAAACCTACGGAGGGGTAAGGGAGGCGCAACAAGGAGAAATACGTTTATTTCTCCTCGTTTTTCCTTTTTCTATGTATGCTGCATTCTGTAGCACACATAGAAAGCGGAAAAAGCCTCTTGTGATTATTTTTGTGCAGGAGGGTTTCCCTTCTTGCACAAAAATAATCATCCCTGCAACGCAGGTTCCCTTGCATCAAGGCACAACATGAACTGCGTTGGGGCACGGCAGCCTATTGTGTGCCAGCTCAGGGCAAAAGGACAGGAATGTGCTGTATCTGATAGATATGGTGCATTCCTGTCCTTTTCTTTTGCCTTAGGGCAGAGCAGCAGGAAGGACTGCGGCGCTGCCCTACGGCAAAATCTTGTAAATATGGCCCAGAAGCTCTGAAAAAACAATGAAGGGAAAGTGTAACAGAAATCTGGGATGCAAAGCTAACCACAGAAAAAGAGGCCCAAACGGTGAAAAGAATTTACAGAGGTGTAGCTTCCATAGGTGCAGCAGGTGCAGTGCCACCGAGGCCCAGAGACCTAAGGGGCCAACTGAACAGTGATTTTTGCTGTATTTTATCATTTAAATACCAGTTGGGGGCACATTTGTTTCCTTGCATTAAGGCCCACAATACCCTGGCTATTCTACTGAGACTGTGAGAGAGAGAGGGCTGAAAGGAAGAGTGAAATGAATGAACAAAACGGACAAGAAGGAAGGCCAATATGCATGAAAAGATGCATGCAAGAGTAAAAGGACTAATGGTTGAGACTTGAAAACAATATTTGCATGGGTGGGTGAAAGAATGGCTGGAATGATGAAGGGCTGGATCAATGAGTGGATGGACAAATGGAAGTCTGAATGGAAGGGTGAATTGATAAAAGAAAGGTGAAATGATGGATCGATGAAAAAGAATGAATGTATGAATGGGAGGATAGATGAATGACGAAGTGGAAGTGAAAGGACAGAAAAATTGATGGAAGAGAGTAATGATGAAAGGATGGATAGGCAGAATTGTACAGGAAGGATTGAAAGGTGAATGGATGGTTGGATGGAAACAAAACAATGGATAGATGGATGGATGCATGAAAGTCGTAAAGGATTGAGAGATAGATGGACGGAAGGTGGGATGAAGGGAACTCATCTAGGAGGAGCATGGCTTATTTGCTTCGCTCACCTGATGGCATTCGAGGCATGGATCAAAGTGGGGTGTATTTTAATTTTCTAGCTACTCTATTGCTCAGACCTGGAACTGTGGTGGCAATAATAGCACCTCAGTCTTGGAGGGGCTGGAGTACTCAGTCTGATGGGGGGAGGGGGTAAACTCCACACTCTAGGCCAGTCCCTGAAAAGGATTGCCTTAAGGGCTTTCATTTCCTGAAGGCTGGTACTTCTAAGAGAAGAGATTCTGGACTTCGGATCAGTGATGCTTCACCCAAGATGGTCCACTTACCTTCCTTTGCTTGGAGGTCCAGAAGGTATAAATTTGTGGGCTACATAGGCTATCTTAATTATAGTACTTGCTTCTACGAGAAGCCACTTCTGAGTGCAAATACTCGGGTTATACAACCAGATCTCCTGGTTCCTGCCATCAGAGGATTCAAGCTAACCTGGCTGATGAGGGGGTGATATCCCAAAACCAGTCCCAGGATGCTTGTTTCCGGTCTAGGGAGGACCTGGCCTGACAGTTCGGGCTGGTCTTCTGCCATGGGGCGCAGAGTCATAGACTGATTTGCATGTGGCTGGGTCCAAACTGGAATGGCATGGTGAGCAAAAAAACGATTGATTTAGGCCCAGATCTCGGTCCTGACGGTGAATGTTTGACAATGTTCAGTATTCCGTCCATCATCTTTCTGTGTTGCATCGAAGGAGCAGCCACGCCCACCTCTTGAGTGTGGTCGTTTTTAAAGCTGCTCCTTTTCAACATGAGAGGTAAGCAGGTCCAGTCCCTAGACGAGGAGGCCCAGATCCTACCTGATGTAAAAACACAGATGCAAGAGTATTCACTCTAAACAGACTATGAAAATCTCCAGCATGTTCTTGAATATCTCAATAGAAAAAGGAAAACCTGCATCTGATTCCACTATCAAGCGCGGGCCCACAAATGTGCAAGAAATGGAGTTAGAAAAGGGTATTAGCCTAGTCCTAAAACAATAGAGAAATGAACTTGGCTGAAGATAGGAATTAAATGCAGGCCAACTGTTTTTGCAGGGAGATATCTGTGCAAGGTTGAGACTTTCCCAGTCTGTGTTCTCCTAGAACATGGGTTCTCGCAAACATTTTCCCAGGGGGCCAAAATGTTTGGTTTGTGATGTGACCGAGGGCTGCACTGGTGGCGGCCAGTGGTGTGTGGGTGTGAGGGATAGGGGTACAGAGGGGAGTTGGCAGTAAGGTGGGTGTAGGGGAAGCAAAGCGTATACATCTAGTGGCTGAATTGCACAATGTGTAACCAGAAAACCTGGGATTAATCCCGGCTTCCCCACTTCACCAAATTGTGTGATCCTAGGCAATTGTTTTATTTTTCACCTCCTTTTTCTTCATTATCACGTATAAGAGGGCCTCAAAATACATGACTTCAGATTGTACACTCTAAAAAATCTTCTCCAGTGTGTGATTTAATAAACTATAATGTTCATGTATAATAGGAACCGAGCCCACCAAAAGAGTGCTCATAACAACTGACTTGTGTCTTGGTTCCCTATTGGCATTGTTGTTAGGGTGAGGGGAAGAATTAATGTTTCTAAATTCATGTTTGAAAACTATTACATTAAAAAAATTACTTTACAATGCACTGATATAATCTGATGTACTAATGTAAAATGGGTCTGCGTGTTAATGAAATACACTTTTTGGATTTTGAAGAGACTTTGTCCTATTTTACACTTTTGCTGCCAGATGTATTTAAAAACAAAGGTGTTCCTAAAGTTAAGTGGTGCATGTCTTTCTTTAACTTCAATTAACCTTTAAATAAATGCTTGTCTGTCTATTTAACATCTTTTTAACACCGTGGCTGCGGCGCGAATTCCGCCGCGGTGCTGGACATTCCATTCTTGGGCGTGGTTCGGATGGCCCCCGGCCGTCGTGCGCACACGCCCACCGTGACTCATGACGGCCGGGGACCGTCATGAGCACCGAAGGGGTTAATGTTAGTGCGGAGTCGAGTAAACAGCAGCCCAGTGCTGCTGTTGAACAGGGGGGCCGCATGTAAAGGTCAGGAGGGCCACATGCGGCCCCCGGGCCGTACTTTGAGTATCATTGTGCCAGAAGATGCCTGTGCAGTATATGTTTTTACATAGAGCCCGTGAGCACCCAGAGAAACACAATCACTGGTGGGACTGATTCACAAAGCTCTTGCCTTAATCCAGGAAATGTATAAATTTAGCCCTCCAGGATCTAGTTGTGTCCACAGGAGCTGTTAGGTGCTCGTTCCCAAATCCCCATCCAATTGATGACCGCCATCCCGAGCGTTCTCCACCCACCATTATTAGAGCTGTCCGTCCGCCCATCGAACATCTCTTACATTGACAGGAACAGCCATCACGGTGGTTCTGTCAGTGCATTGAAAGTCTGCTGAACATCTCCGTCAACATGACAGTGCCATCCGGCTCACTTTCAATATCTTTGTTTATTTCGAAAGACAAAATCCCAAGGTGGGATTTTCTCTTTGAAAATAAAAAAAATTAAAAAAACAATGACCCCCCTCACAATGGTTTTTTTCTCCCATGGCATGAGGGTCATCAATATATTTTTACATTCACTTACCACCATGTTTTGGGTGGCAGTGTATGAAAGTAAAAAACAGACCATTTGTTCGCCCATTCTAAACAGGGCAAGAAGACAAATGGGAACACCTTCGAAAACCCCCTTACTCCGACGACCCATCAGAGGTGTATGTCAGCAGCAGAGTTGGACATACTGAAGGTCCGCCCGACTCTAAATGATCCAGGCAGACCTTCAGTACAACAGAAAGGATACTCCGTCACTGTTGCGATGGAGTACACTTTCCATCGCACTGTAAGCCAGGCCCAATGTGTATTCTCCAAGGCTCTAATGACAGAGTAAAGGACATATTACATAGGTTATATATGATGCAGTCATCAGTCCTACATGTGAATTGAAGAAATTATGCTACATTCCCACCAGGTCCTGAATCACGCACTGGAAGAGTCGAAGAGCTTATCCCCTGACCTGTGGCGCACTGCCTTGCTTCAGTCTGTGCACCTGTTTTGGTGTTTCTTGCTCTTGCTTTCAGAGCATTGTCCTTAAGTGCTGATTCGTGCCCAGCCGCGGTCCGTGCAGGTAACAGCGGTGAGGCGGTGGGGCCCTGTAAGGGGGGATTCCGAGGGACTATGCCGAGGGAAATTTAAATAAATAATTAATTTTCCCTCTGCATCGTCCCTCGGAATCCCCCTTACACGGCCCCACCGCCCCACCGCTGTTACCTGCACGGACCGCGGCTGTTCGTGCCTTTTGCTATGTATTATTAGTCCTTGGCACTCTTGGCTGGAGAATGCAGCCCTAGAGTCATGTTGTGCGCTGTTTCTGTGTACTAGCTGTGACCGTTCTAAAGTCTTTTCACTCTTTGATGTTCTCTTCATGCCTGACGGTGTTGACAGCCTCCTATGGTCTCTCCACTCCTTGAGCCCTGTTTGTGTCTCTTAGCTCTTTAGGTACCTTCTCTGTCTCTTAGCTTTTCCCCTGATCTGGTCTGAGTTTACTTTGTCCCTCCATGCACTGTTCCTTCTTCTTGCAGTCGTCTGGTGCGCTGCGACTGTGACCACCAGTGCCACCGGTACAGGTTCCTGAAGAATCACTGGTTGATCATAGCAACGCTGAAAGGCTGATGGTCAGCCTGGTTCTTAAGAGGCTACTTAGATGGATGTCTGGGAACCATTCTCGGCTTTGAGGCAGGTCCCTCCTCTGAAGTCTCCTTGAGAAGAGAGACCAACCAGCAGACTGAGGGTTTTAACTCCTGGCCGCCCATGAGAACTGGTTTCTTCTCCTTGGACCCAATCCAGACCCTTCAATATTTGTGGTAGTGCTATCAAGAGGTTGCAGGATCTTTGGAAGTTCCATGACCATCCTGCTGGAATAACAGCAGCCCGGGCAAGAGTTCATGAAAGTTCTGCACAATGTTGATGGACCACTGGTGACCTCAGAGATCCCACATGAGTTGCTCACGGTCCAGTTCAATTGGCCTATGCTTGTCAAGCTCCACCAGGCCTCTGGCTTTGGGGAGAGATGCAGAAGGCATGCACCGCTGCAGTAGCTGAGCTTGTAGCATACACGATAAAGATGCACCTATTTCTCTTGTTAGACACACCTGCAAAAAAAAGTGGCTTGTGAAACAGGTGTTAAGTGGGGAAATGGCAAAGTTTGTAGTTCTGTCATTCAGAGATGTCTAATCTAGGGCCAGGAGATGGACCATCTATGGCAGATTTTCAGCCCAACCTTTGGCTATGTAATGATCTCAATAAAAATCAAATTCCATTGAAACTTATTTTATGTGCCTATCCTGAAAATCTAGCACGGCTATGACCCCCCTGAGCCTCCACCGGACACCCAAGTTACATTTATTAATGCTAGGGTTTTCGGAATTTAATTAAACTGAAAACCTGGGGGATCTGCAAGTAAGAATGAGTACAGCAGTGGCAAGGAGTATTAATGTACAAACGTCCATAAGAGTACCTAAAATGTCTTTGAGCATTGACACCAAAACATCTAAAATGGGAATAACATGGGAATATTCATATCCAATTAGTACACATAGAAAGGACTGTGCCCTCTTTTTATTTTTACTGATAGAGAGTTGGACCTGTCTGGGCCAATTCACGAAAGGTAGGTAGAAGAATACTGCAGTCAGGGCCAGCTTCAGCGATGGTGGCACCCCGGTGCGACAATCTTTTTTTGGCATTTGACCTCCTTCTCCATGGATTCCCTCACAACCACCCTCCAACAGTGCCCCTCATCTCTCCACAGCCCCTCTCTCACATACATTTTATTTGTTTTAAAGCGCTGGTTGGCTTTACTAAAAAGAATGTATTGCTACCCAAACAAACCCTTTTTAGCAACATTAGGAATAGATAATGAAAGACTGGGGAAAAAAACATAACATTCTAACTTATGCGATGCAGTTTACATGCAGCTCTTTCATGACAGTTCATAAGTCACTGTGCTAAATTATGACTGGGACTTATGAACTGTAAGTAACAAAAGAATCTTTCTAAAAAAAGCAGTAACCCACGGAGCTATCCATATAACATAGCGTTCTGTGATCTGCATGGTACACTTTCTTTGTACCAGGCATATTAACCCTCTGTGATACTTTATGATGCATCAAAAATGCCACTAGACAAAACTCTTATCTCTCTCCAGCAGGAACATTAATCACCAGAGTTATCTTGACAACATTTTTGTTGTTGCCTGAAAACTGCTGGACACACAAGGAACTCTACAGCAGGTGCTTTTAAACCCATAAGTTATTTCTCAACACAGCGCCCCTGGGCTTAGAACCAGGTGTGATTTAACCAGTCGCACCATCCGAAAGCCTGCCCTGACTACAGCAACACTCATTCCCATACTAATAAATGTTTTTGCGACTCAGCCCTTTAATCTTCTAGATAACACCATGCTCTTGGCGAAAATATAGTAGCAGATCCTATATGTGTCAAGCAAAGTATCTGCAAGCAAAATTCCCAAAATAGGGAGTGCTCAGTCAGTTTCTTCCAAATAACGGTGTTTCCACATTAAAGAAAGTTGGATGAACTGAAAACAGCGCTTGTTCCTCCTACGTCACCCGGGCTCCTTTGTGCATGTCGCGCGTGAGAAGCAAAACATGAAATGCTTGAAAAAAGACCCTATTGTTGGACCCTTCTAAGTCTGCTTACTCCCTGCAGGAAAGAGCACACGTTTTGTGACAAATACACATGGGGCGATTTACAAAGGCATTTTGGAGTGTACCAGGTAGTACTCCTGTAGTGCTCGTACAAGCCATTCTGGATTTGCCCCAAAACATCTAAAATGAGAATAAAATGGGAATATTCAGGGAATAATCATATTCAATTAGTACATATAGAAGCACTGTGCACTCTTTGTTCTCTTACAAATTGACCATTGGAAGTTTCAGTGTTGATTCACAAAGATATGTAGGAGTATGTAAAAGAGTACTCCTGCAGTATTACTGCTCATACTCATAAATAGCGTGATTCCCAAGGATATGTAAGACTATGTAAAAGAGTATCCCTGTAGTATTATTGCTCATACTCATAAAGAGCTTGATTCACAAAGATATGTAGGAATATGTAAAAGAGTACTCCTGCAGCAACTGCTCATACTCCTAAATAACGTGGTCCACAAAGATAAGAGTATGTAAAAGAGTACTCCTCTAGTATTACTGCTCTTACTCATAAATAACTTGATTCACAAAGATATGTAGGGGTATATAAAAGAATAATCCTGTAGTATTACTGCTCATACTCCTAAATAACATGATTCACAAAGATATGTAGGAGTAAATAAAAGAGTAATCCTGTAGTATTACTGCTCATACTCCTAAATAACATGATTCACAAAGATATGTAGGAGTAAATAAAAGAGTAATCCTGTAGTATTACTGCTCATACTCCTAAATAACATGATTCACAAAGATATGTAGGAGTAAATAAAAGAGTAATCCTGTAGTATTACTGCTCATACTCCTAAATAACATGATTCACAAAGATATGTAGGAGTAAATAAAAGAGTAATCCTGTAGTATTACTGCTCATACTCCTAAATAACATGATTCACAAAGATATGTAGGAGTAAATAAAAGAGTAATCCTGTAGTATTACTGCTCATACTCCTAAATAACATGATTCACAAAGATATGTAGGAGTATATAAAAGAGTAATCCTGTAGTATTACTGCTCATACTCCTAAATAGCATGATTCACAAAGATATGTCGGAGTATGTAAAAGAATGAATCACGCTATTTATGAGTATGAGTATTACTGCTCATACTCATAAATAGCGTGATTCACAAAGATAAGTAAGAGAATGTAAAAGAGCACGCCTGTAGTATTACTGCTCATACTCATAAAGAGCTTGATTCACAAAGATTTGTAGGAATATGTAAAAGAGTACTCCTGCAGCAACTGCTCATACTCATAAAGAGCTTGATTCACAAAGATATGTAGGAGTACGTAAAAGAGCACGCCTGTAGTATTACTGCTCATACTCATAAAGAGTGTGATTCACAAAGATATAAAGGAATTTGTAAAAGAGTACTCATGCAGCAACTGCTCATACTCATAATTAGAACATTGGAATGTGGAGCACTCCATTGAATACAATGGAGTGCTGCGTGCTTCTATGGGCCGGTAAAAGCCCGCACAGCAGCATTCCACGTAGTGTTTGTTCACAGCTGTTGCTGTGAACAAAGGCCTCTCGGAGCCCGAGGGGATTTAAACCCCCTCGGGCTCCGAGAGGCCTTTGTTTTATTTGTTAGAACATTCTGCCCTCTAGCGGCAGAATGTTCTCATAGCCTTATAGCCCTTCCTAGCTGGGCTATACCAGCCATTAAAGTCCCGCTCCCTTGTTAATGGCCCTCGAACGCTGGAGCGGGCCTTGGCGGGCTATAAGGCTATAATAGAGTGATTCACAAAGATAAATAAGAGTATGTAAAAGAGTACTCCTGTAGTATTACTGCTCATACCCGTAGATACAATGATTCACAGAGATATGTAGGAGTATGTAAAAGAATACTCCTGCAGTATTACTGCTCTTACTCATAAATAGCTTTAGAATCGGATCCACAGTTTTCAAAATGTGCATATTTTTACACAGCCTAGAAATCGGTTACTGCTCTTACTTTCTAAAGTATGGAGTAAAGTCCTGGCAATTAAAAATGTTATATAAAGGCCAGGCTAAAAAATTCGTTAGAATCTGTGACAGTGTACTTATCGATTATCGAGTGCAAAATCTCGAGTTACCGTAATATCGAGGCCAAAAAACGGCAACCAAAATATCAACAGGTAAGTAACTATGTATAGGTTTACCATGCTTAACTACACAGACCCTGGTAAAACAAATCCCATGGGTTCGTTGGTCATTATGTCGCTCTTTATACTTCGGATAGTTAAACAAAGCGTGTTCACGCATTGAAATCCCTAAAAATTGGAGTCGCCTCTCGCCTGCATGTGTAAATCTGTACAGATGTTGAATAGCTCAAGCCTCGTCAATGGCCTTGGCCTACGTGCAGTGATGGAATAAAGGCTTCTTGAATGCACCCAGTGCAGAAGCAAGCACCACGTGTGACGACTGACACCAAGGCACAATGGTGGTGCCTATGCTTTGCTACTCACCCATTCATTTGTTGTTCATGTATGTACAAGTAACGAGACATTCGGTCCATCATCCTAAGTCTGAGACACCTCTACCTAGAAACAGGGCTTAATTTGTGCCGGAGGTTGCAGGTGGTCTTTTTAGGGACCGGGACTTATTTTTCATCCTTGAACTTTGACACAGAGCAAGAGAGAGAAAATCTGAAAAGGAGAAAGTAGGATGAAAAGAAAGAAAAAAACATAGGGGGATACGTACAATAGAAGTGGCGGAGCGTGTCGTTAGCCTCCTGGGCTGAACGACACGCTCCGCCACTTCGGAACTGCAAGGCTGCACCATGTTTACAAGAATGTGGTGCAGCCTTGCGTTTCCCCCTGCGATGGCGCTAAGTTTGACAACTTCGCGCCAACGCAGGCACCCTTGCACCAGAGTGCAAGGGTGTCTGTGTGCAGGGGAGGATTGGTTATGTGTAGGAAGGTGTCCCTTCCTGCACACAAACAATGGTAAAATGCCATTTTGTAACTTTCATGTGTGCTGCTTCATGCAGCACACATGAAAGTTACAAAATGGCATTTTTTTAAAAAGGTTTGTTTATGTACAGGAAGGGACACCTTCCTGTACATAAACAGACCATGGCATTTTGCTTTTTCCATGTGTGCTGCACGAGGCAGCACACATGGAAAAAGCAAAAACGAGGAGAAATAATGCATTTCTCCTCATTTCGCCAACTTAAGACCAGGGTTTTCCTGGTCTTAATTTTGGCACTGCCTCCTATGTACGCCGCCCTTGTACATAGGGGGGGCAGCGTCAAATACAATGGGCGTTGCGGTGGAACGCCCACCACAACACCCACTGCACACCCCTTTCACGCTAAACATAGCATGAAAGGGTGCCTTATGTACAAGGCAGCGTTAAGCCACGTTAAGTGACTTAACGCTGCCTTGTACATAGGGTGCAGACCTTATCGCCACCACAACGTCCGTAAAAGTGACGTTCCCGTAGCGATAGGGGCTTGTACATATGCCCCATAGTGACAATTGGAGAGAGCAGGGATAAAAACCAGAACCGGCACCAGTGAGATACCAAGAGAGCCTGTGTATGGTGGTGGAAGAAAGAGGCGTGAAGAGAAAGGAACGCCAACAATAACCGGGGCGTCCGGCTGCGCTGGAAGTGGCTCCTGAGAAACAAGAAAAACTCTGGGCCCCTGAGCTTGTTTTTTAATTTTACGAATTCACCACTGACAAGACATAGGTACAAATATGCTATTATAAAGCATCATAAATGTACCCTGCATAATTTCAAGCATTATATTATTCTCATACTTTTGTAACCAAATACAGTATAAGAACTCTGCAATGTGAGGTTTTGGGCAAATATTTTGAGAAAGTAGAAAGATCCTCCGGGCCAGGCCACCGACTGGATCTATCCCCACGCGCATAAGACATGAGTTGGAACCCTTTGTATGACTGGCTAAAAGCATAGCTTTACCCCACTATGCAATGACTGTGCTTTGAGTTTCAAAGCTCCAACATATTCTTCATCCACAACCGAGGTGTAACCTAAGCGACTATAGAGAAATGACATTATTGGAGCCTCCCGCTCGCGCGTCACCCAGCGAAGCACCCGACGCTCTGGGACTCAAGACCTCAGGACATCCCCACCTCAGATACAGGATGTCAGAGAGAGACGTAAAGGGGCGAATACAAAATAACATTAACAACAACAACAATGACAACGACAACAACAATAATAACAACAATAGTAATAACAACGATAATAACAACAAAGATTATCATCATCACCATAGTTATTCTTCTTCTTCTTCTTCTTCTTATTATTATTATTATTATTATTGTTGTTGTTATTGTTATTATTATTATTATTATTATTATTATTGTTGTTGTTATTGTTATTATTATTATTATAGTTATTGTTGTTGTTGTTGTTATTGTTATTATTATTATTATTATTGTTATAGTTATTGTTATCGTCATTCTTATTATTATTATTGTTGTTGTTGTTATTGTTATTATTATTATTATTATTATTATTATTATTATCGTTATTCTTATTGTTGTTGTTATTATTATTATTATTGTTATAGTTACTGTTATCGTCAATCTTATTATTATGGTTGTTGTTGCTAAATTTATTGTTAATAATATTATATCGATGCCATTGGCCGTTTTATTGCCACCATGGCTAGTAATAACCCTATTTGAATAATAATAATAATAATAATAATAATAATAACAATAATAATAATAATAACAATAATTATTTAAAAAAGGTAATAGGAAGAAGAAAAGGAAAAATATGAAGTTAAATAATATCACTAATAAAGGGAAGTATAGCCGCGGTTAACAATAAAATTGGTATTATCAATGGTGACAATAAAAATACAAACAATGGTATTATTGATGTGATAACAACAATAACTTTAACACCAATAGCATAATAATAATGATAATAATAACAATAATGATAATAATAACATTAGTAAGAGTAATAAACCAATACCAATAAAAAGGGTTATAATAATAACAGTAAGAATAACAATAACAATAATAATACCAATTATCATTATTATCATTATTAGTATTAGTATTTTTATTAGTATTATCAGTATTATATGTGTTGTTATTGTTATTATTATAATCATAATTATTATTATTATCCTTATTATTATTAATATTATAATCATTATTATCAGTATAATTATTATTATAATAATACGAATTATTATCCTTATCATTATTATTATTATTATCATTATTATCATTATTAGTATTAATATTTTTATTAGTATTATCAGTATTATATGTGTTGTTATTGTTATTATTATAATCATAATTATTATTATTATCCTTATTATTATTAATATTATAATCATTATTATCAATATAATTATTATTATAATAATACGAATTATTATCCTTATCATTATTATTATTATTATCATTATTATCATCATCATTATTATTATTATTGTAAGAAGACGAGGCTTCTCGCGAGCACAAGCGCGGCTCCTAGCACCAAGGCCCCTCTCCCACGAGCCGCAGCGTGAACCCCAATCGAGAGGGCTCCGCGGTGCCCAACGGCTCACATCGCCGCGCCACTGGCATCTGTCGGGGAAGGGCTGCAGATTGGCAGCTCCTGCCAATTAGCCCATTGCAAGGAAAGTGTTGTGAGTTTGTAGCAGAGGACTTGGCAGAGAGTGGCCTCTAACACAAAGAGCTTCCTGGGCACAGATCCTGGCATGCAAATGTACATGGCAGAGAGATAATTGCGCCAGCTTTGCTTTTCTCTTTTTGGAATTTGCTTTCTTTTTTAGAGTGTATTTTTCTTAATTTGTCAGGGATTTTTTTTTGTAGAAGTGCTTAACACTGTGGGACTCTGGCGGGTGCAGCCCGGCTCACAATAGGGGCCCTGGTTCTTTGGCATCGCGAACAAAGACCCCAAGAGAGCATCTAAATGCTGCCCTGCTGTCCTCTTGGGCACTCCAGCCAAGGTGGTGCCATCTGAGCCAGTGCACTGAACATGAACCTGCTGCCTACTCTGAGAGCAGGATCACACATGGACACAGAACAGGCTTCAGCGTCAGGATGATCCAAAGGCTGCACTTCATGTTCTACCACTTTCTTGGAATGTTACAATAAATGTTTTTGTTGTTAAAGCTGCACAACAGGTGGCCTGCCCTCCACTAGGGTCTTGCTTGAGGAGATGATGTACTTCCTGTTTGGCAGTCTGGCTTTGTGGAAGTCGATGTAGCTCCATGCTGGTGAGTGTTTAATTAAAACAAAATAAGTTCAAGGGAACAAATCTCTTCTAAGGAGCCCACCACGGGTGCTGCTGAATGCCGGGGTTGTCAAATACCACGCCTGACTCCACAGCATGCCTCTTTCTTACACCAGCCCACACTTCTTGTCTCTTGTTCTCACTTTCAAGTACTTTGTGTTTCTGTGCTCCCTCCACAGGCTGTCTCTTTTGACCTGATACCCTCCCCCGCTCCTCGACGATCATAGCCCAGTTCAGAAGTTCTCCATCTTCCTCCACATCCACCTTCCTGTTCTACATACTAGTAGTTTATTCGTTTAGTCTACGAGTCAAGGCAGCTACAAGGTGCTCAGTTCCTTTATTTGGGCTGGTATGCACTTTATTTTTATTTTTAATCCTTTAAAGAGCTGCAATGCGTAACTGCGCATGCGCACGCTTTGGCAGCCATCATGAAATGGGATTTACTTAGTAGACAACCCATTTCACAATTGTCACCCATGCGTGTACACGCATATTGCTGCACAAGTTGGCTTAAGGGCATCCAAAGAGGATGCCACATGCCTCCAATACTCTGGCTCATTCATACACACAGGACATGTATCACACAGACCTCACACTCAACCACGTACAACACACACTTGGGATGTTAGCGCCAGATTCCTTTTGTATCTGCGGTTGCTCTACAGTGCTGTATAAACATGGAGTGCAAATTTGACTGTGTAGACGAGATGCACTCAGTCAGTGCCCAATAACTCACTTTTAGTGAGCGATGGGGCCTTTTAGCACGGTGATGTTAAAGTAGCGAGGGGAGATTATTAAATGAAACCTTTCCTAGCATTGGAGTCAGTGCACTTCTCCTTGTGCAGTAGACAGACACCGCACCAAATTGTATCTAGAAAGAGAGGCAGCCACAGTTTGGTTTGGTCAATGAGCAGCTGATCATTGAGGTGGGCAACACCTTTGCACAGTGTAACATGTGACGATTTCAGGTAGTGGCTGCTCCATCCCTGGCTGCTTCTCCGTCCTGTTCAGACCCCGGACCAAGCCTGTCCTAGACTTGGCACACAGCAGGGTCGGCTCGTCATGTTCCAATGATCTGCACATGTTTAGCAATCTGCCCTGCAGATAGAGCGCTACATAATGTTTCTTGCCACAGCTTTACACCGCCCGATTGCATGCTGTCTCAGAAAGATGCGTCTCACTGTATTCCTACACGGCTGCTTTAAACGTTGACCTTGATTGGCAGCTCGATTGATTCATCTCCGTTCTTTCTTCAGAGTGACCCGCTCCTTACCTTCCATCCTCTGCCCGCCTCCTCTGAGTTTTGCTTCCTCCCAGTCAAATGTCTGTCTGCCTTAATCTCTATTATTGTATTTCTGCAAATGACCAACACCTCACCTCGTAGATCACAGCGTCTCCTTCTTTAAACCCCTGTCGCTGCACTAACCATACCTAATCTCCGCCATCTCTTTGCATGAACGGGCATAGTCCCCAATAAATGATCACATCTAACTCCTTTTAATTTAATCTACCACAAAGAAACTGGAGTAAATGCATGGAATGTTTATTTTTTCCTGGAGAGCACATGGCCAATCCCAATAACCAACTATAACGACTGGACTAACGACTAAGCCTGGGTTCCAGAATAGTGCGCTACGCAAAGTAAAGCTCTTCAACACCTCATTAGGGGTAGTTGGTGCTGTATAAATGCAACCACAATGCAATACAATACAATAAGGTCCCCAATGAAAAAGCATTGGCAAAGCCAATAGCTTAGCCTTTTAGAGCTGTGTCCTATTGGTTTTGCCAGTGCTTGTTTACACATGTGTTTCACGTTTTAATACCAGCTTTTGGAATAGGTTCTGCAGGCAGGTATCACCAGCTAAAAATAGGTGGTAAGGTTCTTTCCAAAATACTAGTCAGCAGAAGTTGCATTCTCCTTGTGATAAAATTAGCAAAAAGGGAGGGGAAAGGAAATGTTTGTGTCTGCGCTAGCACGCGCCTGAAAGGGACCCTGGTGATGCTCAGAAATCTTCTTCCTCCCTCGTGCAAGAGAAGAGATAGCAGGTCTGTCCAAACTCCTGGCATGTTCTTAGGTTAAGTTACAAATAGGTTTGGTCCCATAAGGATGCGAACGAGCTAAACATGGCAGGACCCTGACGTCCCAACAACCGGAAAATGTGATGCCTGCTCGTCCAAGGCGGGCCTTCAGCACCTCAAACGTTGAGGTCTAATATCCCGCTTTGAACACACTCCTCAAGACGTTCCTTTGCCAAAATAAAGCTGCTTCTGTTCTTAGCGGAGCACAGGAGAATCCCAGGGGTGCAAGCTTGCCTATCAGCACAGGCGAACCCCAAGAGTGCAAGTTTGCCTGGTCAGCACAGGAGAATCCCAGGGGTGCCAGCTTGCCTGTCCGCACAGGCGAACCCCAAGAGTGCAAGTTTGCCTGGTCAGCACAGGAGAATCCTACGGGTGCCAGCTTGCCTATCATCACAGGCGAACCCCAAGAGTGCAAGTTTGCCTGGTCAGCACAAGAGAATCCCAGGGGTGCAAGCTTGCCTATCAGCACAGGCGAACCCCAAGAGTGCAAGCTTGCCTGGTCAGCACAGGAGAATCCCAGGGGTGCCAGCTTGCCTATCAGCACAGGCGAACCCCAAGAGTGCAAGCTTGCCTGGTCAGCACAGGAGAATCCCAGGGGTGCCAGCTTGCCTGTCGGCGTAGGAGAATCCCAGGGGTGCAAGAGAATCCCAGGGGTGCCAGCTTTCCTGTCGGCACAGGAGAATCCCAGGGGTGCCAGCTTGCCTGGTCAGCACAGGAGAATCCCAGGGGTGCAAGCTTGGCTGTCAGCGCGGGAGAATCCCAGGGGTGCCAGCTTGCCTGTCGGCGCAGGAGAATCCCAGGGGTGCCAGCTTGCCTATCGGTGCAGGAGAATCCCAGGGGTGCCAGCATGTCTGTAAGCGCAGGAGAATCCCAGGGGTGCCAGCGTGTCTGTAAGCGCAGGAGAATCCCAGGGGTGCCAGCGTGTCTGTAAGCACAGGAGAATCCCAGGGGTGCCAGCGTGTCTGTAAGCGCAGGAGAATCCCAAGGGTGCCAGCTTGTCGGTAAGCACAGGAGAATCCCAAGTGGTGCCAAGCTTGTCGGTAAGCACAGGAGAATCCCAGGGGTGCCAGCGTGTCTGTAAGCGCAGGAGAATCCCAAGGGTGCCAGCTTGTCGGTAAGCACAGGAGAATCCCAAGTGGTGCCAAGCTTGTCGGTAAGCACAGGAGAATCCCAAGGGTGCCAGCGTGTCTGTAAGCGCAGGAGAATCCCAGGGGTGCCAGCGTGTCTGTAAGCACAGGAGAATCCCAGGGGTGCCAGCGTGTCTGTAAGCGCAGGAGAATCCCAGGGGTGCCAGCTTGCCTGTCGGCGCAGGAGAAGCCCAGGGGTGCTAGCGTGTCTGTAAGCACAGGAGAATCCCAGGGGTGCCAGCGTGTCTGTAAGCGCAGGAGAATCCCAGGGGTGCCAGCGTGTCTGTAAGCGCAGGAGAATCCTACGGGTGCCAGCTTGCCTGTCAGCACAGGCGAACCCTAAGAGTGCAAGTTTGCCTGGTCAGCACAAGAGAATCCCAGGGGTGCAAGCTTGCCTATCAGCACAGGCGAACCCCAAGAGTGCAAGCTTGCCTGGTCAGCACAGGAGAATCCCAGGGGTGCAAGCTTGCCTGTCGGCGCAGGAGAATCCCAGGGGTGCCAGCTTGCCTGTCGGCGTAGGAGAATCCCAGGGGTGCAAGAGAATCCCAGGGGTGCCAGCTTGCCTGTCGGCACAGGAGAATCCCAGGGGTGCCAGCTTGCCTGTTGGTGCAGGAGAATCCCAGGAGTGCCAGCTTGCCTGTCGGCGCAGGAGAATCCCAGGGTTGCCAGCTTGCCTGTCGGCGCAGGAGAATCCCAGGGGTGCCAGCTTGCCTGTCGGTGCAGGAAAATCACAGGGGTGCCAGCTTGCCTGTCGGCGCAGGAGAATCACAGGGGTGCAAGAGAATCCCAGGGGTGCCAGCTTGCCTGTCGGCGCAGGAGAATCCCAGGGGTGCCAGCTTGCCTGTCGGTGCAGGAGAATCCCAGGGGTGCCAGCGTGTCTGTAAGCACAGGAGAATCCCAGGGGTGCCAGCATGTCTGTAAGCGCAGGAGAATCCCAGGGGTGCCAGCGTGTCTGTAAGCGCAGGAGAATCCCAGGGGTGCCAGCGTGTCTGTAAGCACAGGAGAATCCCAGGGGTGCCAGCGTGTCTGTAAGCGCAGGAGAATCCCAGGGGTGCCAGCTTGCCTGTCGGCGCAGGAGAATCCCAGGGGTGCCAGCTTGTCGGTAAGCACAGGAGAATCCCAGGGGTGGCAGCGTGTCTGTAAGCGCAGGAGAATCCCAGGGGTGCCAGCTTGTCGGTAAGCACAGGAGAATCCCAGGGGTGCCAGTGTGTCTGTAAGCGCAAGAGAATCCCAGGGGTACCAGCTTGCCTCTGACACCCAATGACTGTTCATTGTAAATGATATTAAAATATTCACAGATGAACATTAATTAGACTACACCACGAGTCATAGACGTTTTAAGGCATGGGCAGAGTGGGTAAATTGCACAGGGCACCCACCTTCCAAGGCTTCCCTGGTAAAGTGAGTGAGACAGTCGAAATTCCTGCCATAATAAGCTTCTTTTCCTAATTTGATATCAGAGCATGCATAACAGAAACTCAGGGCCAGGCTTACCGAGGGTTTGTCTGGGGCAAAGGCATGCAAAGTAGCATAAACTCTTGCTAGGGTATTTACTTTCCAGTAGTGAAGGTACTTTGTGCTGGGAAGGTGCCCTGTTCTAAGCGCAAATAACACTTTGCACTGCTTTGTGAAACTTAGCGTCACTTTGCGTCAACGGGAGCTTAATTGGGTATTACTTGGTCAGATTCGCACAAGCACCCATGGGTTTCTGAATCAAAGCCTGGTCTACTAAGCAAGCCAGATCAGGCTTTGTGTAAAAAGATAATGCCTCCTTAAAGCAGGCACTGTACAGCACACACAATGTGTGGAATGTTTAAGAATGTGTCTAGCCATAGGATTTTGTACTGGAAGGTATGCTTCCCGTGCAAATCCTAAGCTAGACAGCATGCACAGGCCTCTACACCATGGTGCAAAGGTTGAGCACGGCACTAGGAGGCCTGTATGTGCATCATCGCACGGGGTAGCGAGCGACAGCAGGCTATTTTTAAGACATATGGTTCTGCGCTGTTTTGTCCGCCCTGCATAGTGCAACAGCTTTGGTCACTGCACTGCACTGCACTAAAATGATAAATCTGCTCATAGTGTGCATGCCTGGCGACCCAGCCGCAGCCTCCACACTCTCAGGCGGTTGGTGGAGATTAAACTGAAAAAGAATCTTTCTGCGTCATTTCCCTCTCCCTACTTCACCTCGCCTCTTCTATGATGATCCCATCTCTTTACTTCCCTATGTACCTTCATCCCTTCTCTCTATCTCACCTTTCTCTACCTCTCCTATCTCTCAATGTACCCAATAGACATCATTAAACATCCTCTCTTTCTACATCCCTCTCATGACCTTGCCCCGCTCTCTATCACTCTCTGTGCCTATATCTATATCTATTCCTCCCGAAACCCCTTCTCTCCACATCAGCACGGTGTACCTCATCCCTCTCTGTACCTCACTGCTCTTTTTTATCTGACCTCCCTGTATCTCTCCTCCATCTAATTCACTTCTCACATGACCTCATCTCTTTCTTTACCTTACCTCTCTACTTCTCCCTCCATGTCTCTACTACCTTATCTCTCTACCTCTCTCTCTCAGCCCTTTCTCCACCTCACCTTTCCCCCTCACCTCTCTAACTAATTTCTCTCTACCTCATATCTCCCTCACTACATTACCTTTCTCTCCCATTCCGCTCTCTCTCTACTTAGCCTCTCAATTTACCTCACCATTAGTTCACTACCTCACCTCACCTCTCCACTCCTCTTATCTCATGCTATCTTTATTCCCTTTCCTTCACCTTTCTAGGTACCTGCTTTTCAATACATCTATCCTTTTTTCTCTTTCACCACATTCTCTCACAACTCTACCTCTCTATAAACCTCTCCTCTCCTTCACTGTTTCACATATGTCTCTTAACTAACTCTTTTCACTCTGCACATTTCTCATTCTAACCTTTACCGCTCTCTGGGGCATATTCACAAGGAGCTATCGCCAAATTAACGGCACTTTATCGCAGCCAAAGTCGTGATAAATTTACCCCCCATTCACAAGCCGGTGTTAACAGCCCACAGCACCAGTTAACCCGCGATAGCAGCCGCAAAAAACATCGCCACAGAGGACCCTCGCAAATATCGCTAATGAGATGCAGAGTAGGCGTTCCCGTGACAAAAGCAGTGCCAACAGCACACCTCAACATTCACAACGACCAGCCACATCCGCGATAAAAACACAAAACAGGCGATAAGGCGCGTTAGCACCAGGAAATCTACACCTGCTCTGACCTGGTGTAAAGTCGGACGGCAGCCAGCACCACAAAAGGGAGCACAGCCCAGGGCCACATCCGAAGGGCAACAGATGCCATGGAGCCACTCATCATGCAGCCCGGACACCCAAGAGAGCCACAACACCCACCGCCACCACCCGCAGGCCCGCAACACCCCCCACATCCCCGGGACCACCCCAAACCCCGGACTAAGAAATTGCACACCAACACCACGAATCCCAAAACAAACATTTTGCCTGATGTCGCACAAGCAGGAAAATAAACATACATGCGTGGCCAGAAAATGGAGAATCAGTCATACAGCAATGCAATCACCAACACAAAACACCATACAAACAAAAGCAGAAACAACCCTTAGGATGAGTCCTAGCTGCTCCTCACAGGACAATCCGTAGCACACAGCCTGGAAGACCAAATCCAAGAGAAGAAGGTGTGCCATGCGCCCAACAAAAGAAAGAGAGGGAGAGAGCGAGGGAGAGAGATGGAGTGAGATAGCACAAGCAGCGCAAGGCCGCTCGGGCACCTGGCTCCACATGCCAACATGTGTGTGTGCATCGCCAACCGTACACCATGAGCCCAAGGCCGTGTCCCAATCTCAGCGCCAAAGCCACATCACATTCCGAAAACGAAAGTAGTAGTCAGACAAACATCAGGGATGAAAGCACCATTGTCCCAATGCAGAATGCGGGAGGACACCTGCACCTCTGACCTTGGTCCAGAACGCGCCTGGAACACCCTGATAGAGATGCAATGGCAGAAGGGGACGACTCCCACACCACGCATTCCGCAAATTAACCATCCGACTCATCCACAGCCCACAGATAGAAGCCCCTGCCTGTGGTACCCCCGCATGGGATGCCCTTGACACTCACGGAAACAGCAACCCATAACCCACAATGTTGCACACACATACGAATCATTTCTCAGAGCTGTGGCATATCCTCCACACAACTGCCGCAGTCCAGAAGAGTGCTTGCTCACGAGACGCACCAACGCAATGGCAGGCCATACCGGGCACATGCACAACCCCCGTCACGTGGAACAGTACCGTGCACGTATGCTGCATTTACTGGGCGCACTGCCAATGGCAGTGCTGCGGATCAGTTACAGGCTCAGCTTCTGCATTGCCCACGTCACCTGCGTCCAGCCCTGGTTCCACTGCCGAACATGCACATTCAAGTGTCCCATGGATGTCTGCCTATCCAACACAACTGTTGATGAATTGGACTATGACTTGTGTCTGCGCCCCCTGTTGGATCACGAACAGGAGTGTAACAGAGACAGCCGTGCATGGGATGCCTTGACTTACTGTGTATGTATTGGTAGTTGTGCATGGGAGATTGCACAATTTCTCGTGTGCAGTGACCACATCGAGGCGCTCCCCTATTGGGCTGTGTTGCGGATCGGTGAGACGGCGTGGGCTGAGCACACCTGCCCGGACCACCTAATGGATTGGCTCACCCTGGTGTTCCTTGAACACGACAACGACGTACTATTGGAACACATTGCACATGAAGCTGCACGGGCATTCCTGGACGAGTAACTACGTTCCTGCAGCAACATCCGATTGCCACCCACAGCACATGGCCCAACAACTTGTTGCATCGTGGGGATTGCTCACATATCCCACCACAACAGAGGACACGTCTGCCTTCGGTCGGGCTCTGGATGCATGTGCGTGGAATAACGCGTGTGTACACACACCTGTGCAAGGCGACGCAGGTCCATGGTCGGAGCAACACAGCGTCGTCTGGCAGCGTTGCCAATTCGGACACACTGCTGGGTGAGAGCACACACATGACAATGTAGCACGACATGTGAACCTGTCGGACCCTCACACCTGATAACTGTCGGCAGAGCAGACAATCGGCGCACCCCGGAGGCAGAGCACCATGCAGACCCCCCGTGCAGTGAGTTGTGCCCCCTCACACGGGGCAATGTGCAGACGGCAAACAACACATGACTCATCCAGCAAGGCAAGGTGGGCTGTGAGGGTTGCCATCCGTGATGAATGTTGTCCATTTCAGCCCCACCATCAACTGAACCTCGACATGTACCCATGCTGCGTGTAAGTGTCTTAAGCATGTCCCTGCCTGTTGTGGCCGTTGCCTCGTCCGTACTGACACGCACATGCCAATAAAGCCCATGCCACTCCACTGGTGTCTAACTGTGAGGTGTGTTGTTTAGATTGTCCACTTGTGTGCCACAATGAGCCTCGTCACAACACAGGGAGGAACTGACTGACGCATGTGCAATGGGGGTGTGTCCCTTTGGCAAGCTCCGCCTCTGTGAGCCAGACATTGTTTTCGGATAGGTGCTGGACGACATGTGCACTTACATGACTCCAGCTATGTGTGTATGGTGTCCAACCTCTGACCATGTGGAGCAATGTCATACATCACAACAGATTGTGTCCACACAGATGTGTGTAAGTTGGTCTGCGACGTGAAGTTCTGCTGTCACAAGTGGTGTGGGATACCATTCCTGGCCTGCCACCATTTTGGTCACTCCTACACACTGCCCTATTCAACACATGGACGTGTGCCTACTTTGGGGTGTTGTGAGATTGCTGTTGATGTGCAATGGGGACACAGCTAGTACTCACCTTCCCAGTCATCCAATTGGCAATGTGTCTCAGGGATAGAAAAGCGCATAGATGTCAGTTACCAGGGTGTACCTTCATGTGCAATCATCCTCCCCACATCCAGCCATACTTCCATACATGAGTGAACATAGTGATGACACATCTGTGTGATTAACAATGTTTTATTCACATTCAGGTGATTGACGGAGCTGGAGCTGTACCTGGCCATCCAAGCCCACATCACATGGAAGCCCAGTGGTGGGCCAACCAGAGTCCTTTGGGGATTGCACAGTGATTGGGATGAGGGAGAGTGCAGTCCGCAGCAGGATTGCCGTGTGATTGGCCAGCGGTGCAGAAATGGCAGTCCGTGTCGGGGTCCGGGTGAATGTCGCAGGGTGTTCCGGAGGTCAGTAGTAGGTATTTCCCAGGGCATGATGCATAGGTCATGAACAGGCAGGGACAGGCCATATGGCGTGATGGATGCTACTGCCTCCTTCCTCACGCAGTAGTTCCCATCCCCTTCTCACTCCCCTGATACGGGTTCTGTGTCCGGTGTGTCCGGTGTGTGTGGCGGGGTGATGGCTGCATCGCTGTGTGCCCCTGACACATCAGACTGCGTAGGTGATGGGGCAGCATCACAGTGTAACACGGACACATCAGGGGTCGGAGCTGTGTGTGTCGATGTTCCCGCTGCAGTCATCTGGGAAGGGCTCAGTGGCAGCAATGGCAAGTTGGAGTACTGCAGGGCGTTGCTGTTCCCAGCCACTACTCGCTGGTGTCCAGCCGTGGCGGACATCCTTCCAGCCTGCATCTGCTCCATAGTGTCCATTGCCCTCCGCATCTGTGCTAACTCTGTGCTGTCATGGCTGGTGCCTGTCTGACCAGACAGTGCTTGTATTAGACTCATGGCACCAGCGAGGTTAGCCAAGGTCTGTGGCGGAGCATGGTGCGTACAGGGGGTGTCCGATAGGGACTGTACGTGGTCCCTGATGGGACTCAGACACCCACGTATGGCATCGAGTTTGGCTGCCACAAGCTCGAAACCCACCCGCAGCTGATGAGCCAACTCCACCTGGCAACCCAACACACGCCGTTGGAATTCCATGTATTGGTCGGGGTGGTCCTGGGAGACAGCCGTGGTGGTGTGTGTTTCCTGCTGTGTGGTCTGTGCAGGTGGTAGGGTCACCTCGAGGCAGCTGGCCTGGCCTGCTCCTGGGGGTGGGGTGCAGAGGCTGTCCAACATGCGTTGGAGGGTGTCTTGACATGTGTGCAGGTTGTCCTCTTCATCATCAATGGTGGGATGTGTGGTGTGCTCTTCGGGGGTGTTGTTTGTCCCTCTGCAATGTAAAGGGGAGATGCAGGTTAACAGAGTTTCACATGTATGGTGATGATTTGCAGATGTATACATTCAGACTGCATGCCAATGTACATTGTGACTGTTTGTGGGGTGCTGGCTATTTGATGGCAGTCAGTGTGTTTTTCGACTACATGACGGATGTGGGGTAGTGCCCGTACATTATCATCACACAGTGTCAGGCAATGCCAGATGTGGGTGGACAGTTACTATGCACGAGCGGAACCTGTTGTGAGCTCTGTCATGTGGTGCTGGTGTTGCACTTTGTACCACATTGCCTTCATTGCTGATGTTCTGTGATTGCTATGTGTGTGTGCTGCATTGTGGGTGAGTTGGCCCTGCAGCTCTGATTTCGTGTAGCCTTCTCCCTTTGAGACGGGGTGCCTTTGAATTGTGTGCTTTTCGGGGCCTGATTTCCTTTTGACTTGGGTGATGTGTGCTCGCGGACTGTTTTTGTGGCCTGGTGCATTGTTCGTCTGCTGCGTGTATTGTGAGGCATGGGTTGTGGGTGCACGTGAACACGTCGGAGTGTGACCTGCTCCTTTACGGATGTGATCCGCACTTGGCTACCTCCATGTCGCTTCGTGGGCCATGTCATTTTTTGGGGCAGCTGCCGTGCTATCGGACATGCAGTGTTACTTGCATAGTCAGTGTGGGTCACGGAGCAGCTGCTTTGCTGGATTCAGCACATGTGCACGGGTCGGTTGTGATATTGGTGATAGGGGGGCCCTCTGTGCACATTGTGGATGGGGGCCTACTTGGCGTTTCTATGTGTGCTGCAGTGTGCCAAGGCATTCAGGGACATGTTCCACGGTCATTGTGGGTGTGCTGTGTGCTGCGCGTAATTGTGCATGTGTGCCATTGTGCCCATCTCCCCCCGTCCCCCCCGGGTTGGAACCAGGTCAGATGTAGAACACGCTTTTACAATCAATTACTCTAAATGGAATTAAATTGTAAATCAATCAAGATAAATCTGAAAATCACACATGGATCTGTCCTTCCTAGACCTACATTGGAGACCCATGACCAATCTTATGTTTGATTCTGGAGAAAGTTTAATATAGTATTGCTCGGGTATGACTTAAAAAATATGAGATAACCCTCATAGCAACCTCTCTCTCTGCTCCTTCATGTCTTGTGTATTATAAGCATCCTGCTTGGAGCATTCTGTGCCTAAGAAAAGAGCTTACGCCATGACAGGCCGAGATGTGGCCTAGCGTTGAGAGCTGTCAAATTTGGAAATGAAGAACCAGCTTTGAATCCCGGCGTCAGCACAATCTTGTGATTCTAGGCAAACCCATAACCTTCTGGTAACGTTTGCTCCTCATGTAAAACTTCAGAACAACAGCAAGCATTAATTGATGTAATCTGTGGTCACAAAGGTTATCATTTTATTTTTCTTGGCTTACTTTCAGATGGTTAGCCGAGGGTGGGGTGGGGCCGTCATTCTGACAGTCGACACAGCTCAGGAAGGAGGAGAAGTGGTGGCACTGCTTCAAGTGCACATGACAGTTTGGCCGGCCGTCTTAGGTTGGCCAAACCGACATGCGCACTTAGATCTCTTCACCGAGCTGTGCTTCACAGCCGGGTGGAGAACAAGCAGAGGGTCGTCGTCCTTAGTGAGCGGCTAACTAGGGCGCTCACACCAATCACAGTGCTGCTCTTATGCTGGGTAATACCAGCATGAAAGCAGTGTCTGGATTGGCATAGGGGACCCTGCGGCATGCTGGGAGTCGAGGAGCAGAGGCCAGAATACCACCGATGCTGCAGAATGCATGTAAGCGTTATTTTTTAAATTCTATTCCCCCACTCTGCCAGTCCCGCGCTGGCGTCCCCCGCGCTGCCTCACCACTTAAATGCCACAGCAGCCGTCATTGTCTGTGGTGCTGGAGCAATTTTAAGAGAGGGGGTGCTGCCATCAATGTTATATGACTGAAGTCATAGACATTGCAAATCTAAGCATCGCACAAACAACAACTGTAGCAAATAAGCCACACCCCTTTACTGAGTGGTAAGGGTGTGGTGGGTAGCTGATGGTGCATTTTAGAGCACATTGTCTTAAAATATTACCAAAGCATGGGGTGGTAGAGCACTGTCATTTACAGACAGCACAGTATCCATTGAAATGGCCACTAAATTTGCACGCACATGCATTTTTACTGATCAAACTGTATAGCGCAAGAACAATAATGTGCGGGATGAGAGTTTCAGCGACTGGTCATAATTTTTACTTCACTTAGGGCCAGATGTAGGTGGCTAAATACCGGTCGGTAACGCCGACATTTGGAGAATTTCAGCGTTACCGACCGGTATCTGGCTGAGTGCAATGTAGGTGAGTTCATACCTACATGCAAAATAAGGAATCGCAAAATAGCGATTCCTTATTTTGCTCTTGCATTTAAGGAATCTGAAATACCGATTCCTTAAATGCAATGTACGTAGCACTAAAAATAGTGCACTTGAGCGTTAAGGAATCGCTAATTACCACCAACTTCAAGTTGGTGGTAAGTACGATTTCCTTTAAAAAGCACTTTTTTGCTTTTTAAATGTGCCATGTGGCACACATCCATGCCCTTAGGGCATGTATGTGCGCCACATGTGCACACATGCACATTTCAGGGTGCAACAGGGTGTCCTTTGGACACCCTGGCACCCTTGAAATACCTCCCGCTATTAGCGATTCGGTAATACCGAATCGCTAATTGTGAATATCTTCCCATTCATTCCTATGGGCCTCCTAGCCCATAGGAATGAATGGCTAGGTATTCCTTAATAACGAATCCCAATTACCGATTCGTTATTAAGGAATGTTAAGGAATCGCTAATATTTTAGCGATTCCTACCTACATTCCATTTAGCGAGTCCTTAATAGCGATTCGGTAAAAATCGCTATTAAGGACTCGCTAAATTGAAGTTACCTACATCTGGCCCTTAGTCAAGAGTCTTGTTTTAATCTTGTGAAAATCTTTGCTACTTTCACTCTTTCAGAATTGCAAAAAACGTGCTTCATTTGTGCTTTCCTAAATGCTGATTTATTTGTTCAGTTATTTTACAGGTATTTAAATGTTGTGTGTTAGAAAAAACACTGACATCCTGCGTCTTTTCCTTTCACACTCCCTATACCCCAGCAAGATTGTCAGGTCGTCCACATATCAAAATCCTCTAAAACTGGAATCAAAGAAAGAAAACTAAACATCAATCTCTATGTTAAAAGAATAAGCAGCCATTTTTCAGAAGATAGAGCCTGAAATCTGACTCCTGTCTTTGAACACACAGCAAATGTGACAACAGTGGTGTAGTAAGGGGGGGTGGGCGGTCTGCCCCAGGCGGCACGAGTTTTGGGGGTGGCGGCTCTTACCCCTGCCTCCTCAGGGTGGCATTCGCCAGCACCTCCCCCGCACTTCAATGCGGCCGCCGCAGGTCAGACGGAGGTATCTTGCCAGGACACCACTCTCCCCCGCTCTTCATTGCGGCCACCACGGGACGGCATACGCAGGGACCAGTGCTTTAAATGGGCCGGTACTCACCGGTACTGAGTACCGACACTTCTTTTTTTCCCCCCCAAGAGTACCGGCACTTCTCCCTTACCAAATAGAGTACCGGTACTCACTGTCACACATAGTCATGTGAGCATGCATCGCATTTCTACACTGCGGCACATGCTCACATATTGGTGATTTCACAAGGAGGGCAGTGACGCCATGGCGCCACGGCAGAGCAATGTGTGACGTCACCGCCAGGAAGCTGTGCGGCGGGAAGAAAGGGAAGCTCTTTAAAAAGCACAATTTGCTCTGGCTTTCCCTTTCTTCTTTGCCAGCACAGCAGGAAGGGAAACAGCCATAAAATTCGACCGACGAGCAAGAAGCAGGTTTCCTGCCAGTGCCAGTCCAATTGTGGACCCAGTGACAAGGAATCTTCTGCCACTCCGTAGGTGAGTGCCCTGTGCGCAGCCCCAATCTCTTTGTGCCTAAAAAAATTAATGTGTCCGTGTGCACTAAGCGGCTGCAGCGCTTCACCGCGGTGCCCTACCTTCCAGGCTTCCACTCGAAGCGGGATGCTGAAGCTGGGGCCGGGCGGAGAGAAAAGCAGGTGGCTGGCTGCCTGGCGTCCTTTGCTTGATGAGGTGTTTTTAATTAAAAAGTGCTACTCACTAATTGTGTTTACTTTCACTGCAGCTACTTCCATGCAGTCCAGAAAGAAGCTGTGTATCTGGTCTGTGCAAATCGAAATGCTGAACTGTGTGCAAGTTCCCTGGGTTATGTTTCAATATGAGGCATATGACAAGTACATTTATCTTAAGAAGGGAGATAGTGATCCTTTTAGAAATGCATTTTCACTTCCTTTCTGATTAGCAAGACGGTTGAAGCAATTTGGTACATGTTGTTCCAGATCGTGGATGTGGAGATTGAGAGTGTTTTCCTTCTTGCTGTTCTCCATCGCTGGTCTGCCAGGGTCCTGACTCCTGATCTTATGTTATGATATCAGGGGAATTTATAGAGTGCACGTTCACCATAAGGTCTCTTGGCACTAAGGTAGAGGAAGTGGGGCTGTCCACCTGAAGTGGATTGTTTCTTGGCCTGGCATGTAAGTGTTCTGTTCCTGATGACTACGTAGGTGATGCAGATGGTCATGAAGATGACTTGAGCCTTGGTGGTGAGCCAGCATAGTTTCTACCTTCAGTGTGGGTGGATTCGGCCAACTTCTACAAGCCCATGATGGGAAGTGTTACAGTGGTTAAAGTGCTTTCATGGGTGTCTGAATATTGTTAAGGAGGCTAATGGGCAGAGAGTTGCCTCCATTCAGGTGGGTGAGGACCAGGGATTCGACTGACACGGACATCTGGAAGGAAGGATGTCTGGAGGCAGAGCTCTTACCATACTGGGACAGGCCCATATCCAGTTACCTGCCACAGATGCAGAAAGGACCAGATTCCCCAAACAGTGAATGTTACTGACATCCTACAATAATCACAAACAGGGAAGTTCAGTTTTATTTCTGCATGTCAAAGACTGTCTGCCTTGGGGAAGGGACACTTACAGCCAGCCCTTCACCTCCTTTTATAGCAAATTGATGCAAATTCACGTAACTTTCTGGGGAAAATAACTGCAGTTTTCAGCTAAAAAAGTAAAACCATCTATTTTAGGTGTGGTTGATCTTTCATTTGCTGCCATCTTCTGGATGCACACCAAACACTCCAGCTTGGGAGTTCTGCACCCACAGAGTGCCACTACTGTGTGATGACAAAAGCATAATATGAAAATGGATTTTCATCCATGTAAAATTAGTGAATTGGCAAAGTGGTACACAGACTACTGTAAATATTGTCCCAAGAATGTAGTTGTCATTTCAGATGTGGCCAGAGGGCTAGACCCCTCAGGCCAGGCAGGGAGCTTAAGAACCACCCACACCACTACAGGCCAGGACACATATCCCCGCACTGGAAGGAGGGAGCAGGCAGAGAAGTCAAAAGAAGGAAGGATCATGGTTAGTCGGGGAATCGCAGGCATGTCTTTCCTGCTACAATGCTGTGGAGGCATCCATAAGTGTGCGGCTGTGAGCAGTACAGAGATATGAACGAGAAGTGCCAAATGTCTGCCCCTCCCAATTTCCACTACAGCAGCTTAGAAATCTGTAGGGTTCCACTGCACTATGAGGTGCACCAGACTGGTCATCACCAGTTGACACAATAGCTGGCTGTATCTGGTATTCATGAAAAAAGTGAGCCACACAGTAGGAGTGGGAGCACCAGGGAACCCAAAGCACCCAAGGGAGGAAGCCAAGCCTTGGACTTGAGGGGAAGGAGCAGGCCTAAGGGAAGCTTTGAGCATCAAACACATGTGGGTACAGGGTGCCTCCCATATCAGAAACAGTGGCTACAGCAGGCCTGCTGACCACCATCATCAGTGACACCGTGCTCATATGTACATGGTTATATGTGCCTCCATCCCTTCACTAGCCCCTCAGAATTTTGGACTAGGTTTTGCTGGGTGGCACAGTATCTGAAAGTGAATGAAAGGGTGAAATATTATTGCTCTGTTGTGAGACCCCAGATAACTTTCTTCTCCCAGGATCACTAGCATGACAACGGATGGCTTCCTTCCACCCGATGCGGGTCAGAGTTGCATTTTAGGATGTAGTCTTTTTTCCTTTAATTAATTTTCAGTAAAACAAGTCTCTGCACCTTTTAATGTTTTGTTTAATATGCAGGTGCCTCTGACAAAAAGGGAAACCTGATAGTTACCTTTCAACAGTCTGTCAACTAGCACAACTTAATACATGCAAGGGCATCAACAATAAATTGCAGAGTGAAGCAATTTGTCATCATTTGCAACCAAAAGAAATTCTTGAGCCCTTCAAATGTTTTTCATTAGACCCACCCTTAGTCCCGCCTCTAGCCCCGCCTCCTTGCCATGCCCCCTAGCTCGATCTGATGAGTACCTGCACTTTTTTTCCCCCATTTAAAGCACTGGCAGGGACTGCTACGAGCGGTCAAAGGGCGAGCTACGCCACTGTGTGACAAGATAAAAAACACAGGGGAAGATTTACAAGCCCCTTGCGCCACTTTTGCGTCACTTTTAACATGGGAAAAGTGACGCAAAAGTGGCGCAAGGGGCTTGTAAATCTGCCCCACAGTATTTAAAGTCATATTTGTTGCTCATTCGCCTTCTAAACTCCAGGATGGGTATTGTGGTGGTGCTGCAAATGCTTACAAAAACATCGATCGATCAAGAGGATCTGAAGGCAGAGAAGGTGTACATGTCCGGCTGTAGCCATAATGAAAACAAATAAGCAGCTTTTCTTCTGGCAAAGGCTCAAGGCCATTTTGTCACTGCTGCTTATTTTTTCCCCAAACCTGGCACGGAATCCTGGTACAGTCTATGAAGGCCAGGGTTGATCGATGGCCCCAAGGAAAGGTGGGTGAGACCAATTCATCTGTCGGGTGTGGACTGTGGGGCAGATTTATCAATAATTCACACAGCGCAGCAAGACAGCTTGCTGCGCTGCATGAAAGGGAAAGGGCAGGAATGCATCGCATTTAACAACTATGGCACTTTCCTGCCCTTTCCATGCACTGGCGCACTTTTGGCCGCCTAGCGCCAATGCAGGTACCCTTGCATCATGTTGCAAGGGGGACTGCGTTGCAGACAGGATTGTTTTTCTACAGGAAGGGCTACCTTCCTGCACAAAAATAATCCTAAGAGGTGTTTTTCTCTTTCTGTGTGTGCTGCAGACTGCATCACACACAGAAAGAGGAAAAAACGAGGAAAAATAAAGACATTTCTCTTCGTTAAGCCTCACCTGGGGAGGCGTAGCATTTTGACGCATTCCCAGGTCTACCAGTAATGGTAAATCTGGGAGTGCCCCAAAATCCATGGGTGGATGCGTGGGAACACCCGCGCTCCACCCATGGAACGCCTCCCTGGGGCAGAGTAACGCAAGGCAGCGGTTTGTGCTGCGTTGCGCTGTTCTAGATTCATCAAGCCAAGCAGGGCCACACAAGGTGGCCTTGCGTGGCTTGATAAATCTGGCTTAGTAGTTGCGTTGCCCTTGTGCCCCCTGGTGTCGCGCAAGGGCGACGCAGCTCATTGATAACTCTGCCCCTGTATCGCTTGCAGTGCTTTAACAGCCATGGAGGGGGGCCAGCGCAGCAGGAGGCCCCCAAGGCACAATGCAGACTAAGCATTCACGAACAATGCTTCGTAGGCTAAGCACCTTTCAAAGCATTGCTTCAAAACATGATTTTTTTTAAAATTACAAGTCAGGTACCATGCTTTTGAGTTACCTGAGGCCCGCAGGTGGCACGGCTGTGTCATGTGCTCAGGCCGGGGGCGGCTGCTGGATTTCAAAAGTGGTGGGCAGAAAGTTTAGACCCAAGTACAATGCACGAGCGAGCTCAAAGTGGTAGGGACTATTTTGAAAAACTGGGTGGAAATATTCTTCCTACAAATGTTTGGAACAAAGAGGGCGGTCGATGCATGTTAGGGCACAAATGGAAAAAAGAGCCATACACACCTGCCTTGGTTATTCCTTACCCCTCCACTCCCTTTGCTTCACAGTCACCTCTCACTTTAGGAATACATCCCCCAGAAGCCTCCATTGGCTGAGACTAGACCAAGCATTGCACCCATCACTTTGTTGTTTCTTTTCAGTAAGACACCGTAAGCGCGACAGGTATCCTTAAGCAGGGGTCCTTTACTCACTGAGCCACAGGACTCACGCTACTCCTCACTGAGGACGCCCACAACAAAGCCAAAACAAGTCTGAGGATGCATGTGTTCATTCAGTGCGGCGATACAGCTCGGTGACATGGGCTGGACTGTCCTCAATGGGGTAGGGCCAAGAGTGAGTTCCCATTGGGGCAGGATCAAGAGTGAGTTCCCATTGGGTCACGGTCAAAAGAGAGTTCCCATTGGGGCACGGCCAAGAGTGATTTCTCAGTGGGGCAGGGCCAAGAGTGATTGCATTAGGTTGATCCCTGCCTGAAGAGGTACAGTGAGCAAAACAAAGGCGGAATGGAATGCAGTCCAGAGTGATGACCAGTAGCTGCAATAAATGACAGCATTTCCCAAATCCCTTTTTTGTAACAGTTCACTAAATGAACTTGCAAAACGAGAATTATATGAGGTGGTAACATCTGTAATTCATACAACCTCACCCAAAAATAAAGACACTGGGGCAGATTTACATGCCCCTTGTGACGCAGCGGCGACGTAAACCATGCGCCACGTTGCGCCTTATTTACAACGTAACGCATCTAGGGAGATGCGTCACGTTGTAAAGCCCTGCGCCACATGAAACCTGCGTCAGGTCTCATGTGGGCGTTCCGTCGCAGGGTGGGCGTTCCGTCGCAGGAAAGCCTCGTAAAAGTGACGCAGTGAAATCTACAAGATTTCACTGAGTCACGTTTCCGACGCCGCTGCGACAAATCCTTACGCCTGCTTCAAGCAGGCGTAAGGAGTGACGCACCACGTTAAAGATGGGCGGCCCACGAGCATTGCTGGAGCTGCGTCGCACTTGCGACACGACTCCAGCAATGCGCCACCCTTCCGACGGGAGATGCGACACGCATCTGTTTATCTTTGCGCCACGGTGCACCGCATAGTAAATGCGGCGCACATGTGGTGGCGCAAGGGTAAACTTGCGTGACGCATCTTTCCTGGCGCATCTCTGCTGATTTGCAGGGATGCGCCAGGCATTGTAAATCTGCCCCACTGATTCCTGTGTGGTGGTGACGTACGTGAAGGGATAATGTGGGTCTTTTGTAAAAAGTATGAACAGTATAGCTGTAGTGGGAGTAGATGGTTCCTCTGTCACACCTCTAAGTGATTCCCCACTGGCCTCTTAGCTACAGGACGAGAAGGGGCTGCAGGAGCACGAGGGCTCCCTTGATCATGTTTCATTGTAGTGTAACTCAGGGGCGGAGCTAGGGCCTAGTAGTATCCATCGCCTGCCAGACAGTTCCAGCGGCCTCTATCCCCCATGACACTCTGTAGAAAAGGAAACCTGCCCCTTCCAAGATCTTCAAAGGCGTCCACTGCAAGTGGTCACTGTGCTTCTTACATGGTCAGTTTCACATTCCCATGACTAGTGCTTGGATGCCTGCTACTGGGCATAAGCACTATACCAATACAAATATAGGGAGATGGTAAGGCCCATTCCTTGTCAAACAATTAATTTACATCTTGACTCTCCTAAGGACCCTGGTGCAATTCGTTTTAAGGAGGTAATGGAGGTCTTTGGCCTGCAACTACTCTCGCTGTCTGCCACACACAACGCAGGCCATATTTTGGACTGCATTTGCTCTAATTTAAATACCCTTAAAGTGAAGCCCCCTGTTACGCAAACCTGGTCCGATCATAAATTAATCCCCTATGAATTTTTGATAAAGGATAAGGCCTCAGTCAAGAAAAATATGAATATCCAACAACAGGACAACAGGACAAAGTTAGCTGGAAGGCACTTATGGGGCGTCCAGACCTCGTCCCTAAAGCCATCATGGGTAGACCCAATTTGGTTGGCGACCCTATAACTGACACCCAGCTCTATGGGAACTGGATGCTCGAACTAAAAGATCAGTTGACACCTACTATTACACCACATAGGCCATCAAAAAAGAAATCTTCCGCACCATGGTTTTCGCTATCCCTGAAAGAACTGCAAGCTCAAGTTAGAGTACTAGAACGTAGATGGCGCCGGTATTATGATAGGAGTGATCTCAATACTTATAAAATTGCACGCAGAAAATATCATGCCTTGATCAAAGCTTAAAAAAAAACCTTCTATACTGAGGCTGTTAAAAACTCCAAAAACAAACAGAAGGAGATCTTCAAAATAGTTAATCTGTTCACAAATCCGAATAGTCTACTTCAAGAGATCCCTCCCTCACAGAGTCTTTGCAATAATATAGCAGATTATTTCGAAGAAAAAGTCCTGACACTGTTAAAAGACTTCTCTCCCCCTACTTCAGTCATCATAAATAAGAGAACCTCTGTAGATACAGATATCGCCTGTATGAAAACCTTTCAACCTATTACAATGGAGGAATCACAGCTGGCCATCTTATCCACCAAATCAGGTTCCCCTTTCGACCCTTGCCCCCCCACTCTGTTACACGCCCTCATTGATGTTGTAAACCCTATTATCAACAATATTATAAACTCTTCGTTTCTTACAGCTAAGATTCCAACAGAATGGAAACTTGCGGCGGTAAAACCCCTTCAGAAAAAGCAACTGGCTGATCCCACGACCCTTTCCAACTTACGACCCATCTCGCTTTTACCCACCTTGTGTAAGTTAACTGAAAAATTTGTTAATAAACAACTTACCACGTTTTTAGAGGAAACAAATGTATGGCATGTCAACCAGTCAGGTTTTAGAGCCCAACACTCGACTGAATCTGCCCTTTTGTACACTGCAGAAACCTTACGAGCTGCCCTGGATCAGGGAAAGAAAGCAGTCTTGGTGCTGCTCGACTTGTCCGCGGCTTTTGATATGGTCTCACATACCATTCTGTTAGACCGTCTTGCATCATATGGCGTATCCGGGAATGTCCTAGAGTGGATTGAGAACTTTTTGCAAGACCGGCGTCAAGTTATCACGCTAGGACAATATAACTCAGAAGAAAAAGCACTTATATCAGGTGTTCCTCAAGGATCGAGTCTGAGCCCAACCCTTTTCAATGTATATATGTCCCCTTTGATGAAACTAATATCGTCCTTCAAGATCAATACCATCTCATATGCGGACGATACTCAGCTTATCCTGGTCCTGGATAATGACAATACTAAGGCGGAAGAAAATCTTAGGAAATGTCTTTCAGCAACCTTTAAATGGATGAGTGACAACCATCTAAGGTGTAACTCGGAAAAAACAGAGATTCTGCCATTTGGCAAACAAAATCCCTTTGTGCCTAAACTTTGGTGGCCAGAAGAGGCCACCCCCCCTCCTAATACAATAAATGCAGCCAGAAATCTAGGAATACAATTTGACACCACATTATCTTTCAAACAACAATCTCTGGCAGTTGCGGGCATATGTTTTCATCTTATAAAAAGTCTAAAAAAATTCTTTGACTTGCTCCCCTTCTCAGCCAGGCAAACCGTTGCTGTGGCACTCATTACATCTAGACTGGACTACTGTAACAGTCTTTATGCAGGAACAAATAAATCAGTCTTGCACAAGCTTCAGATGGTCCAGCACGCTGCTGCCCGGCTGGTATTGAAGTGGCCTAGGAAATCATCTGCCTCTGCTGCACTAGACATCTTACATTGGTTGCCAGTTCACAAACGAATTCTGTTTAAGGTCCTTATTATTACCTTTAGGGCCTTTCATTCACGTGGCCCACAATATCTTCAAACTAGCTTCAAACGCTACGTTCCCTCCCGTAGCCTAAGATCATCCAATGCAAATCTACTGACCATTCCATCTTTTAGATTGGTGTCAAAGGGAGGAAAATCACTTGTAGTCATAGGCTCAAAGGCTTGGAATCAACTTCCATCTCAGCTCCGTCAGATTGTTTCCGAGTCTGTCTTTAGGAAGGCACTTAAAACTTGGATCTACAGTGCACCTGATACATTATGCAAAACTCTGATTTAAACACCTATCTCCCCTCTGGCATGAGTATTATACCAGTTTTTTCCATCTCTGGTGTTCCGTCCCAGCGCCAAGATGCTCCTTGGAGTGATAGTAGCGCTATACAAGTTTCCATTTACATTACATTACATTACATTACATTACAATCCCAGCGTCCTCTATTACCCATGACACTCTGTAGCAGAGGAATCCTGCCCCTTCCAAGGTCTTCTAAGGAGTCCACTGCATGTGCTCACTGTGGTTCTCATATGGCCGGTTTCACATTTCCCCTTCTGATGGCTTGTGCTTGGATCAAGAGTGTGGTGACATCCTAAGACGAGCATTGCCTGGTAGAGTAGGACTGTCCGCTGAGATGTGGAACTACCAAAGGATTTGCAGGGGTGCCTGATCAGAGTGCGTGCCATCCTATTAGCTAAGGGGTGTGGGGGGAGGGGCATACAAACGAGAAATAAGAGGAGGCAAGTGGGTGGGCAAATTTGGAGTGAAAGGAAATCATTTCATGTTGCCTGAACGATCAGACAACTGATGCAGGGTGGCCAAGATCACAATATGTCATAATGGGCGAGCTGAGACTGGAGCCCAGAGTTAAGCAAAACATCTCCACTCCAGCATCGGTTTCACCCACCTTCCTACTTTTGTGGTGGGCAAGGACTTACAGAGTACTTTCCTTTCAGGATGCTGACATATACAATTCCTACACCCCTGAAATCAAATACCTGAGGATTCCCACACTAAATTAGAAACAATATCCTTGCTTACCCTGAGCACACAGAAACTGCATGGTCTCCGGACTCTAGGGGGGGGACATATGTCTCTTCAGTGCACAACACATGGTCCAGGTTGGATTATTGGCTAGTCTCGAGGGATATTAGTACATGGACGGTGGTAGTGACGCACCTAGCCAAGAAGTTATCTGATCATGCCCCTGTCTTGCTAGAACTGATATGCCTATTAGCCCACCGTTTCAATGGAGGCTCCAGCCCACCTCATTGCTAGACCGGATATCTAAGGAATGCATAGGCACAGCGATTACATATTTCTTCCAGGAGAATGAGGGATCTGTAGAAGGGGCGGGGATGCTGAGGGAGGCCTTTAAGGTCACCATACGAGGCGAGTGCATAGGAGTACAAGCAGGCATACTGAGAGCTTGCTGTAAAAAACTGCATGACCTAGAGAGCACCCTAACAGCACTAGAGAGAAGCTACAAATGATTCCCCTCCCTAACCACGCCGGCCCATATAATACGCTGATGCAGAAGAGCAGGAAGTGAGGCATAAGTCCAAAGGATGGAAAGCGAGATCATATGGGGAGGGTGGTAGACCTGGGCACACTCTAGCCTCAAAAATAGCAGAACCTAAAACACAGGCACACATCGTAGAGATCGTAGATCAGCATAGCATTAAACGATACACTGCAGAGGACATTCTCCCAGCATTTATGGACTTTTATGCAGACCTTTTTGGGCCGCAACACACTGCCTCTGTAACTGAAATAGCTCAATACCTGGACAATGTGGCCTTGGGCTGGCTATCTAAGGACCAGAGAGAATGCTTGACACAGCCAATCACATTAGAAGATGTGAAAGCGGCCGTAGGTGCTCTGCCTTATGGCCTAATGGCAAGGCGGCACGGGGGATGGCTCCCCAGTGATTTTACAAAACCTATGCAGATCGCCTGGCTCCACACATACTTGCCATGTACGCAGAGGCTTATGAGAGGAACATCCTACCCCCCACCCTCCACAAGGCCCTCATAATTACACTTCTAAATCCAGATAAGGACCCAAACAAGTGTGAGTCATACAGACCATTATCACTTATAAATATAGACACCAAAATCCTGGTGAAAATAATTGCTACTAGATTGCAGCCTCTCATGCCCACCCTGGTCCTGCCAGATCAATCGGGGTTCGTATCGGAGCGTTCAACATCACATAACCTGCGAACACTGTTTGCAGTACTGCATCAACTAGACCCGGAGATGAGGGCTGCAGTGGTGTTGTTGGACGCCACCAAAGCCTTCGACTCTATTCAATGGGGTCATATGTTCAGGGTATTACATCGAATGGGTATGCTGCAGGCATTTCTGAGGTGGATTAGAATATTGTATAGTGACCAAATAGCAAGGATACAAATCAATACATTAATCTCTGATCCAGTCCGGGTTTGTAAGGGCACTAGGCAAGGCTGCCCATTATCTCCGATGCTGTTCTCCCTTGCTTTGGGGCCACTGGCATGTATAATCCGGCAGAGACATGGAGTAACTGCACTGAGGTTTAGGCAGCGTCCGCTGGCCATATCCCTCTATGCGGACAATATGCTGTTATATATGTGGGGACCCTGAGATATATTTGGCGCCACTTATACAGGATTATGTGCGCTTCAAAAGATAGTCAGGTCTAAGCATAAACTGGAATAAGTCCACTATATTTCCACTTACGCCAAATACCACCAAACATGCAATGGAATTCCCACTATCATGGGATACTGAACCCATCAAATATCTGGGCATATGGATACATAGGAACTCGGAGGTAGTGGCTCGCATGAACTATGGTAACGCAAACTGACGGACAAGGTCACTTGGTGGATACGGCTACCGTTGTCACTGGCTGACCGTATAGTGATAATGAAAATGTCTGTCTTGCCCAATGTTTTTATATATGTTTGTGAATATACCTATAGTATTGAACAGTGCAATTTTTAAGACCCTTAAAGCATGTATGATAAGACTGGCATGGGCGGGCAAACAGCCAAGATGCAACTGGGATATACTGACACAACCATACAAGAGAGGAGGGTTTGGCGCCCCGGATATGGAGTTATACTACCTATGTGCACAAGCACAATTTGCACATTACTGGTACTTCCCAAAGCGTTACTTACCGCACGTAGCGGTAGAGGCTGATGATGAACACCCCATTCCACTCACAGCCATCTTGCTACACACCAGGTCTGAGATCACTCAGCTAGAAATCAATACTATACCCAGTGCCTCAAGGGCCTGGCATGGGTTACGTGCTAGAGCTGGCAGACCCTATATATATGCACCGGCTATGCCAAATATATCCGTAACACACGAATCCAGGGCAATGGAAATATTGAAGACGGCAGGGGTGACCACATTAGGAGACTTATAGACGATGGACAGTTTTTGACGCTGGAAGCACTCTCCGCTACGCAGCCTTCCACTGCACTACTGGAGTTTGTGTACACTAGACTCGGAGCGGCAGTAAGGTCATTATACCCCAGGTTTCCAGAAGAGTCAGTCATGTTCAAAGCGCTGCAGGCGCTCCTTACGGGTAGGTCACGCAAAGGTCTCATAACCTGATTGTACAATGCATCCCTTAGGGAAAACCTAGTAGACAGAACAGCGGGCCTAGATAGCTGGAACGTGACACTAGATGCGCCGAAGACATGGGAGCACTGGGAGACATGCTGTGCACTTACAGGGCTCCTCACAGCCAACTGCAACCTTAGGATAATACATTTCAAGTACCTACAAATATAGTATACTCCTCTCCAACTGCACAGATATGGGCTCAGAGACAGCTCCCGGTGTGGGAGATGCAGTGGGGCCGATGCTGACTTTCTACACCTTGCCTGGGGATGTCGCCTTGTTTATAAATTTTGGACTCAGGTGACACAAATTTTGTCAACAATGGTGATGGAGAGGGTGGAGTGCACTCCGCAGTTTTGCTTGCTGGGGCTGGTTGCATCACTACAGCCATGTAACCGCAAATTGGTGGCAATCACCACGCTGCTAGCCAAACGACTGGTGGCAAAACACTCGGGAGGGAACACAGTTCCTACGATGGATCATTGGTTAAAAGATGTTGTCAACTGTAGAGACCAATTCAATCAATCAATAAGGGGTTTTTGAAGAACGCTACTCACCCGTGTGGGTCTCAAGGCGCTGGGGGGAGGAGGGGGAGGTGCAGCTCCGGATCAGTCGAAGAGCCAGGTCTTGAGGCTTTTCCTGAAGGTGTGCAGAGTGGGGGAGCGTCTGATGTTGATTGGGAGCTCGTTCCAGGTCTTTGCTGCGACGTAGGAGAAGGCTCTTCCGCCTGCAATTAGATACCCATGCAGAAGAATTACCAGTTGCATCTAGACCTAAGGATATATGGGCACCGGTGACAGCATATTTATTAGAACATCCTGTTTTGGCATATTCGATGTAAAACGGAAGGCCATCCAATAAAGATGTGCGGGATTGACAATGTGCCGCAGTGAAGGGAAGTCTGTAGGCAGCGGTCTCTGCTTAATGGATAATTATGATATTGTCTAAGATATGCACTAGAATGTACTGCACTGGTTGTTTTTCTTTTTCTTTTATTTCTTTACATCAATCGCTGCAAGTGATGTAAAGTATGGCATAGAATTCAATAAATGAATAATAAAAAAATAAAAAATCTACTCGCCCGCTTTGGCAAGAGAGGCCAGACTACCTAAACTATGCTGTTTATAGCTGCGCGGTTGCAGCTCACTTAATTGATGACCTGCAAAAAGAAATGGCCAGGCTTCAGGGCAGGCAAAGAGCAGATCTTGTGATTGGCTGACTGCTGAAAGCGAATTAGATAGGGATGGTATTTGCACCATGCTAACTTGGTGCAAACATGGAACTCCGCTCAGTCCGCCGGGAAGGATCTTTATCTCAAACTGAGGCTGAAATCACAAATACATTAACAGAGAAGCAGATTTGGCCCCACAATAACGACAGAGAGGAATAGGTTGCAAATCTATAAAGGTTTATTAACAAATTAGTAAAGTTACAATCTCCAATAAAATCAATTAAACAGAAATAGATATTCACCTGAATAGAGCATACATTAATATAATCCAAGAAGTTCAATTAGTGATGCAGATATTGCATTATGAAAGGTAACATACGTAAATCAAGGCAACAATTTGTTTCCACAAAGGAAATTCCCTAATCCTAAACTGTGGCAGTGGGCAAGGTTCAGGGAAATTCAGAAGCAGCGGGTGTCAGCAGATATAGCATCGAAAGAAGAACCAGATAAGGTTCCAATTAGAATAAGAAGGAAGGTACTTGCTCTCAAGTGTATCTCGATAAGCAGAAAAATAAGGAGCATTGGTCTCAAGAGAAGAGAAAGGACGTCCGTCTGCAAAGGTGGACAGGGGCAAGTGATCTAGCTAGCAAGCTTCACACAGTTAAAACATTTGTCGTCCAAATGATACAGTCTTCAGGTTCCCACCGAGCAGGAACCAATCAAAACCCAGTGTTCTCTCCGTACTTGGCGTTGGACTCCTTCTCTTCGATACAACAATGTCAACTTTAGTTCCTCCCACTGCGACCTTCACAATATCTCACAAAGGAGTATTCACCTTTTCATTTACTGCAAGTGTTGAAATCACTGTCCAAGCCAATTAATTGCTACTCAACGACCTTCAAAATGTAAGCTAACAAAGAATAACATTTTAATGCGCACACAGTGACTCTGGTATCTGAAACAGAAAAGGGTTATGCACAGCAAGCGAAATACAACCTTTATTTCCAAATGGAGCGAGGCACCTAGCCCACTCATGTCAGCTTTAAATTGCACGTTAGCTAACTAAAGTTAATCAAAATATATGGTTCATTCTGCTAAACTTAAATATAAAACAATATGGAAAAAATATGCTAAAGTCATATGCGGAAATAATTAATAAATCATGTGTAAATCACGTAAGCTAGGTTTATGCAAGCCACAGATTAGCATTTTATATAAGCACAAATAAATGATGATCACACTGCGTCATCACTGCAGCGAGGAGATTTGGTAGTCACTTTCCATACTCTGATTACACTGCAAGCATGGATATTTACAGTTGCATGGTGTATGTTAGACAGGTAATGCTAACACCAATAATTCTCAGGTGGAAGCAAATCTGCAATCAATGTTGTGCTGAGGTCAGAACCAACGGCCAACCATGGAGCCAGTTATTGCAGCTAGGTTCCCCATAGTAACTCCTAAAGTCTGTGTTTGGCATCCCACCATTTTCCCATAAGGGTTTAAGGACCTGATTTAAGGTATGGCAGGGTGGCAGAAATCATTACATCCATTACCCTGGCCTGTCTCCGGCCTGCAGTGATGTCTGTACCTTCCCAAGAGCCACTGCAGCTACTGTGAAAGCACTGAAAGTTTGGTGAGCGTCCGCCATGTTTCATGCGGCCAATTACCAAACTTATTTGGTTTTCAAAAACGAACTCCCAAAGAAGGAGCTTGTTTTTAAGCAGCAAAATACTATTGACACTAACACCCTGGGTGGTTTTCATCCAGGGTATGGGGGTTATTTATTTATTTTTCTGCCCGAGACCACCAGGTTTTCCCAAACAGACAAACCATCAGACCATCTGCTCTAAATGTAGTTATTTTATGTTGTGTTGTGTTATGTTGTTTTGTTATGTTGTTATGTTATGTTGTTATGTTATTTTATGTTATGTAGATTTGTACAGCCCACATATCACCTGTAAGTGTATCCAGGCACTAAAGCAGATGTGTAAGCCGATCAGGAGCTCAGCGGGGTACTGTGGGGAAGAAGGAGATCTAGCTAAAAAGCCAGGTCTTTAGTTTCTTGCGGAAGTTGGATAGGAAAGGAGAGGTTCTGATGTGTTGTGGAAGGTCGCTCCAGATTTTGCTTCTGCGGATGCGTGGGATCTGTGCAAGGGAGAGTGTGGCTGAGTGCAGTTCTCTTGCTGGATGGTAGAAGGGTAGGTGGTGGTTGAGGTAGGCAGCTTTGTAAGTGTGGATGAGCAGCTTGAATTGGCAGCGTTTCTGGATGGGGAGCCAGTGAAGATCTGAGAGGTGAGGCATGATGTGGGTGCTGTGGGGGATGTTTAGGTCATCCAGTGGCATTCTGGGTGGTCTGGAGTCTCTGTATGAGGTGGGCTGGGATACTGGCATAGTGTGCGTTGCTGTAGTCCAGTCTGCTGGTAATGAGGGCTTGGGTGATGGTGCATCTGGCGTTTTGGGGAAGCTATTTGAAGATCTTGTGGAGCATACGTAAGAAGTGGAAAAAGTAGGAGGTTACGAAGTTCACTTGTTGGGTCCTTGTAAGTTTGTTGTCCAGTATGAGTCCGAGGTTTCTTCCATAGTCTGCAGCAGTGGGTGTGGGTCCCAGTTCAGCTGGCATCAGGAGGAGTACCACAGAGAGCTATTTCTCCTGAACATCAGAACTTCCATTTTATTGGTGTTGCGCTCTAGGCAGTTCTGTCACATTCAGTTTGTCACACTGGAAACACAGGTGGTGAGGTTGGTCCTGGTGGTGCTGGCATTATCTGTGAGGGAGAGGATGAGCTCTGTGTTGTCAGCGTATGAGATAATGTTGATTCCGTGGGATCTTATGACGTGGTGCCATGTATATGTTAAAGAGGTTGAGCGATGTTCCTCGTGGGACTACGTAGATGAGGTTCTTGGATTCGGAGGTGTGCGGTGGGAGTCTGACTCGTTGAGTTCTGTCGGAGACTAATCAGGCATTTCATCTCAGGGCACCATTCTGGTGTGGTTTTAAAATGAGCGTGCCATGGGAGATGGTGTCAAAAGCTGTGGAGAGTTCAAGTAGGATGAGTGCTGTGGTCTCCCCACTGTCCATGTTGGTCCGGATGGATCACTGACAGAATATCGACAACAACAATATCGTGTTACACAAATATCGGGACATAAATATCGTTGTCAATAATATCGACTTCCTATCTTCATAATGGTAAGTACAAAAATATCGAAAAAAAATATCGTTGTCAAAAATATCGATGTACAAAATATCGTTTTTTTATATGCATAAAAAATAATGTAAAATAAATTAAATAATAAATTTAACTTAAAATAATTATTTAGATTTATTTGTAAATGTTAACAATTATAATAAATAAATTTAATTTAAAAAAATTAAACATACATATATTAAATGTAATACATATATATTTACTTAAAACCAATTAATAAATAATAATTTTAATTAATTTTAAAATGTTATAAATATATTAAAAATTGTAAATAAATATATATATATACATACACCTGTAACATAAAAATTAATAAATAAGAAATATATAAATTAAAATATTAAACTCTTTAATATTTTTTAAACCTACATTTTGCACTACATTGAGTGCAACAGTAGAGAAAGTGTTGGAGAGCGGAGGGGTAAAAATTACTATTCCCACTCCAGCGAATGCAACAGTAGGGAAAGTGTTGGATAGTGAAGAAGTAAACATTACTATTTCCACTCCAGCAAATGCAACAGTAGGGAAAGTGTTGGATAGCGGATAGGTAAAAAATACTATTCCCACTCCAGGAAATGCAACAGTAGGGAAAGTGTTGGATAGCGGATAGGTAAAAATTACTATTCCCACTCCAGCGGGTGCAACAGTAGGGAAAGTGTTGGATAGCGAAGGGTTAAAATTTACTATTCCAACTCCAGCGAGTGCAACAGTAGGGAAAGATTTGGATAGCGGAGAGGTAAAAATTTGTATTCCCACTCCAGTGAATGCAATAGTAGGGAAAGTATTGGATAGCGGAGGGGAATAATTTACTATTCCCACTCCAATGAGTGCAACAGTAGGGAAAATGTTGGATAGCGGAGGGAATAAAATTACTATTCCCACTCCAGCGAGTGCAACAGTAGGGAAAGTGTTGGATAGCGGAGGGGATAAAATTACTATTCCCACTCCAACGAGTGCAACAGTAGGGAATGTGTTGGATAGCGGAGGAGTACAAATTACTATTCCCACTCCAGCTAGTGCAACAGTAGGGAAAGTGTTAGATTGCGGAGGGGATAAAATTACTATTCCCACTTCAGCGAGTGCAACAGTTGGGAAAGTGTTGGATAGTGGAGGGGAAAAAATTACTATTCCCACTCCTGCAAGAGCACCAGTAGAGAAAGTGTTGGATAGCGGAGGGGTAAAAATTACTATTCCCACTCAAACAAGTGCAACAGTAGTGAATATGTTGGATAGCGGAGGAGTAAAAATTACTATTCCCACTCCAGCTAGTGCAACAGTAGGGAAAGTGTTGGATAGCGTAGGAGATAAAATTACTATTCCCACTCCAGCGAGTGCAACAGTATGGAAAGTGTTGGATAGCGGAGGGGATAAAATTACTATTCCCACTCCAGCGAGTGCAACAGTAGAGAAAGTGTTGGATAGCAGAGGGGATAAAATTACTATTCCCACTCGAGCAAGTGCAACAGTAGGGAAAGTGTTGGATAGGTTAGGGGATACAATTACTATTCCCACTCCAGCGAGTGCAACAGTAGGGAAAGTGTTGGATAGCGGAGGGGAAAAAATTACTATTCCCACTCCAGCGAGTGCAACAGAATGGAAAGTGTTGGATAGCGGAGGGGTACAAATTGCTATTCCCACCAAAGAAAAATGAAATAAAAAATATATATATATATCAACTACAATACAAAAAATAATAAAAAACAAAAAAAAACATATAAAAATATAAAAAATTACAAAATATAGAAACATATTTTAATGTTAAAAAAATCTAAAAATTACATACAAAAATTAATTTATAAAAATAAAAAAATAATTTATAAACAAATACATTTTTTGTAATAGAAATTATTTATAATAAAAAACATTAATTATTACATAAGTGTAATATTTCTTTTCCGAACCTATAACACAACACAATTTACAACACACATCTAAATTTTAAAAAACATGTACCTCCTTAATTAACACAATTAATTATCAATTAAACAAATATTATTAATTAAAAAACACATTGAAACAGATAAAAATTAATATACTAACCAAACGTTACCCCTATAGAACCAAAATCCACAACCAAATTAAAAATAAACAATTACCAAAAATATTTATCAAATAATAAATGAATATTAATGATCAAGTAATGATTATTTAATTTAAACTAAATTACTTTCCACTCTCTACCCCAATACACACAACACACACCTAAAAATAATTACACAATTTCCATAACTAATTTTACATTATTAAATTAATATCAATTAACCACAAATCATTAATTAATAAAAAAATTACTTCCCACCATTTACCACTATAAACCCCACAACCCACACATCAAATTAATTACACAATTGCCATATTTAGATTTTTAATTAACAAATAATTAATTAATTATAAATAAATTACCTCCCACCCTATTCCCCTATGAATCCCAACACCCATTTCTAAAAACATGACACAATTAACATAATTAGCAATTAATTAATAATAATTACCAACCAATTAATAAATAATTGATAATAAATTAATTCCCACAATGAACAGTATAAAATATTAAATAAATAAATATTAATTTAAAATTAATAATAATAATTTAATTATAATAAATTACTTCCCACCCTATTCCCCTATAAACCAACAACCCGCTTCTAAAAAAATAACACAATTAACATATTTACCAATTAATTAATAATAATTAACAACCAATTAATAAATAATTAAGAGTAAATTAATTCCCACAATTAACAATATAAAATATTAAATAAAAAAATATTAATAAAAAAACAAATTCATAATTTAATTATAATTAAATTACTTCCCACCCTATTCCCCTATAAACCCACAACCTGCTACGGGACTAAAACACAAAATTTAATTAAAATAAAATGTAATAAATACTAATAAATAAAAATTAATATTTAATTTATTATAATTAAATTACTTCCCACCCTATTCCCCTATAAACCCACAACCTGCTACGGAACTAAAACGCAAAATTTAATTAAAATAAAATTAATAACTACTAAAAATGTAATGCATATATTAAAAAACAAAAGCAATACTTACACAAAAAAATAGAGCACATACATTTAAAATACATACTAAAATACATAACACTAACTAAAAAAACGATATTTTTAACAACTATATTTTTGCAAACGATATTAATGACTTCGATATTTAAAAAAAAGGGTATTTCTTACCTTAAACTCGATATTCTTGACCACGATATTCTTGCTGTCGATATTTCTGTGTCTCGATATTTCCAACTCGATATTACGGCAAGTCGACATTCTGACTGTACACCGGTCCGGATGCAATGAGGATGGATTCAGTGCTGTGGTTGCTTTGAAATCCTGACTGAGTACTGTCCAGGAGATGGTAATGCTCTAGATTGTTGGAAATTTGTCTGTTGATGGCTTTCTCTATGACTTTGGCTTGAATGGGTAGAAGCAAGATGGGTTGGTAGTTGCTGAGTTCCTCAGGATCTGCCGAAGGTTTTTTCAGGAGAGCTTTGACCTCTGTGTTTTTCCAGTTGTCTGGGAGTGTCACGCTTTGATGGAGGCTTTGATGATAGTGGTGATCTATGAGTTGATATGGGTTCCTCCTATGTTGTAGATATGGTGGGGGTAGGGGTTGGTGGGTGTCCCTGAGATGACTGAATTCATGATTTTGGCAGTGTCCTCTGTTGTGAATAGGGCACCAGTCAATCCGGTGATGGTCCTCTTTAGTGGTGGTAGGCAGTTGGCCGATCATATCTTCGGGATTGTGCTGTGGGTCGAAGTTGTATATCTTCAAGAATTTGTAGTGAAGAAAGTTGGAGAGGTTTCTGCAGAGTTCCTGTGATTGAGTGATGGTGTTGGGGTGGCTGTGGGTTTGGAAAATTCTTTGACAATAGTGAAGAGTTCTTTACAGTTGTCGGAGCTGGTTTCTAATCTCAGTACTAGGGCTGCTTTCCTGGCTTCTTTGATTCGGGTGTGGTATCTTCTGAGCACAGCTTTGTAGGTGCTTCTTGCATTGGCATTCCGGCTGGTTCTCCATTTTCTCTCCAGCTTTTTGCAGTAGCATTTGGAGTCTCTTAGATCCTGAGTGTACCAGCTGGCTTGTGTGTTGATTCTTCTCCATCTGACCTCCTTCAGGGGGGCTAAAGTGTTAGTGCAGCCTGTGATCCAATCATTGAAGGCCCTTATGTCGTTCAGTAGGACTCCAGTGAGGTCTGGTTGGTGGATCCGAAGGTGTTATGACACCCCGCCTCACATATCTTGTTCCAGCTGCGTCTGGTGTTGCTGGCTGACTTTGGTGTGATGGGTTGGGGTACGCTGATGTAGAAGTGTACAATGAAGTGGTCTGTCCATGTGAGCGGGGTGAAGTGACTGAATCTGAGCCAGTTGCTGGCTGTACCAATAGGGTTGAGGGTGTGTCCTGCGGTTTGAGTAGGGCTTTGAATGAGCTGGGTGAGTCCAATGTTATTGATGCTTTCAAGTAGGGCAGTGGAGTTGGGGTTAATGGGGTAATTGAGATGAAAGTTGCCAAGTAGAATGAAGTTATTTGAGCTAATAGCGATGGGAGCGATGAAGTCAGTGAGGAGGTTACTGAAGGAGGTGCATGATCTGGAGGGGTCACTATGCGAGGGTTCCTTTGATGGTGGTTTTGTCGCCTGATTGTAGTCTGAAGTGAATGTGCTCCATGAACGGCGTGTCTCCATCAGTAGAGGTGATGTAGGTGATGGTGTCCTTGTGAATGATGACCAGGCCTCCTCCTGGTTTGTGGGGCCTGTCCTGGTGTGTGATCCTGTAGCCCAATGCGATGGCCATGGCAATGGCAGGATTGGAAGCTCAGTGAAGCCAGGTTTTGGTGAGAAATAGAAATTCAGATGAGGGTATGTTGATGATGTCCCAGACCTCAGTGGCATGTCTGCCTAGAGATCTGGTCTGGTGTTTAGGAGCATGCATGTTAGGCAGGGTGAGGTGTGTGTGGAGTTTGGAGGAGGGGTGATTGTACAAGTGAAATGGCAGTGTGCGCATGAGAACAATCCTACCATTGTGTGATGCGTGGCATAGAAACAGCAGTCGTGGTGGTATCCAGTGCTGAGTGTGTACAGGTCGATGGAGGAGTAGCAGTGATGCTCGGTTGGGCCAGGGTTTGTGGCACTGGGCGCAATTCAGAAGCGGAGGGGCGCAGACAGGTATGCCTTTGGCACACCTTCAGCACGCCAGCGGCACGCCCACTGCTCACACCCACTGTGTCATTAAGTAAGTCCCGGGTGGGGGGAAGGACGAGGGGGTCGGTGGACGTGGCTAGGGAGTAGTGGGAAGAAGACATAGGAAAGAGGATGTGGCAAAGAAGATGGACGAGAGCAGGTAAGAGCGGGGAAGGCGAAAGGAGGAAAAATGCGCGTGGAGAGAGGGGAGTCCCAGAGAGAATGAGGCAAAGAGTGAATTAAGGTACAAAGAAAGTGGAAAAATAAGTGAAAGAAAGGCACAAGAAAAGTGGAAAATAAGTGAGAAAAAGGCACATGGAAAGTGGAAACATGAGTTAGAAAAAGGCTCAGGAAAGTGGAAAAACAAGTGAGAGAAGGCACAAAAAAAATGGAAAACGAGTGAGAAAAGACACAAGAAAAGTGGAAAAGGAGTGAGGGAAAGGCACAAGAAAGGTGGAAGAATGAGTGAAGGAAAAGCACAGAAAAGGTGGAAGAATAAGTGAGGAGAAAAAAAACAGGAGCAGGTGGGAATAAGAGGCACCAGGAGTGCCGAGAGCAGAGAGAAAGAGAGGAGTAGAAGGGTGTGCAGAGAAGGCCCAGGAAGGATACGAAGTGGGATAGCGAGGCAGGGCCGTGAGGCACAAGGCCGGGTAGAAGAGGGCCTTAGACTGCTCAGACGTTCAGTCCAGGTAAGTGGGAAGGGGAGCTGGGGCCTAGACACTTGCTCAATGGGGTCGCGCAGAAGGCACCATTAAGTAGATACTGGGCGGAGGAGCGCGGAGGCGGTGGGCTGGGCTAGGGAGGTGTGGGATGAAGATGCAGGAAAGAGGATGCAGGAAGAAGACATGGGGTTTTATAATGTGTGACAGCTGCTCTAACCAGAGCATCCCAGTGCTAGGTTGAAGAAAAAAAAGAGAAGGCAAGAAGACTGAAAATCCCTGTCAGATCAGTGGGGCCTCAGGGAAGAATGGCAAACCAGAGTCACATCTATTTGAAGAGGTGTGTTTTCAAGAGAGCCTTAAAGGCAGACTAAGATGAGATACTCCAGAAGTGTTTGGGAAGAGAATTCCACAGCTTGGGGGCTAGAAAATAGAAGGAGTGGGCATCAGCTCTTTATTTGTGAACCCTTGGGATGCACAGCAAATTTTGGTTTGCCAGTCGTAGTGTTCTAAGGGATTGGTACTTTTTGATCTTATCTTGAATGTAGGCCATGCCCATCTGTTGTACCACCCTGTGAGTGAGCATAAGGCTTTAAATGTTATTTGTTGGCTAATGGGTAGCCAATGGATAAATTTCAGTCCATTCCAAATCAAGTTTCGTTTTGGAATATTCAAATCCATTTGGGCTGCTGCATTCTGTACCCACTGTAATCTGTTGCTCAGCTCTTGAGGAGACCCAAGAAAAAGGGCATTTGCGTAGTCCAGCTTTGATGTAATTAGGGCATGTACGATGTCCTTCTGAGTGTTCTCTGGCAGAAATGTAAGAGTTTTTTTCAGTTATTTCAGTAATGAGAAACAGACTCCGGCAGTAGACTTGACTTGGGGCTTGTATGAAAGGGCTGTGTCTATTTTTACCCCCAGTTTCCTTGCAACAGCTGTGCGGGTCGGAGGTTTTCCCAACTTAGGGGTCGATTCCGATCTCGGCCGGAAGCGCACGAATACAATTCGTCCGGAAAAAATACGAGCCGAACGCGTTTTTCCCGAACGATTCGAACAGTTGTCCGAGCGAGCAAGTACGATGCGCATTACTGCTAAAATTCCGAGCGAGCCGTACGTACCCATTCCAGTTCCCCGACCGAGCTGGATCCGGAAACACCGAATCGAGTCGCACAGAAGTAAATACACAGCACCTTCCGGCCGAACAAGTACGATGCGCACTCCGTACGCGCCGAACTGGTCGCTACGTCCGGCACGTCAGAGCATCCGGGAGAGCTGCACATAAGCTCCGATTCGCGCCACAAGACGATCCACGGCTACGAGACGAACAAGCCAGCTACGAGTACGAGTCGAAGCCACGAGAAACCCGAACGAGACGAACCAACAATGAATCCCATCGTGCAGGTCCTACCAATACTGTACATCTATTACCGGAACCGGTACGGACGCGTACGGCGCAGACGGTAAGTCAAACACCCACTACACAAACAAACGACACGTACCCGACATATGTCACACACACATAGGGATGAAGAAATGACGCACACTAGCAACAGCAGAACCATAGGGGCGGGATGGCTATCACCAATGCCATACACACCCATAGGAGCCTGATGGCTACCACTACCACCACCCCTACTCATGGGGGGATGGATGCCTAGCACTACTACCATCCCCACTCATAGGGGGATGGATGCCTACAACTACCACCACCCCTACTCAGGGGGGGCTGGATGCCTGTCACTACCACCATCCCCACTCATAGGGGAATTGATGCCTACCACTACCACCACCCCTACTCATGGGGGCCTGGATGCCTACCACTACCACCACCCCTACTCAGGGGGGGCTGGATGCCTGTCACTACCACCCCCCTACTCATGGGGCCTGGATGCCTACCACTACCACCACCCCTACTCATGGGGGCATGGATGCCTACCACTACCACCCCCTACTCATGGGGGCCTGGATGCCTACCACTACCACCACCCCTACTCATGGGGGCCTGGATGCCTACCACTACCACCACCCCTACTCAGGGGGCTGGATGCCTGTCACTACCACCATCCCCACTCATAGGGGAATTGATGCCTACCACTACCACCACCCTTACTCATGGGGGCCTGGATGCCTAGCACTACTACCATCCCCACTCATAGGGGGATGGATGCCTACCACTACCACCACCCCTACTCAGGGGGGGCTGGATGCCTGTCACTACCACCATCCCCACTCATAGGGAATTGATGCCTACCACTACCACCACCCCTACTCATGGGGGCCTGGATGCCTACCACTACCACCACCCCTACTCAGGGGGGCTGGATGCCTACCACTACCACCACCCCTACTCATGGGGGCCTGGATGCCTACCACTACCACCACCCCTACTCAGGGGGGCTGGATGCCTGTCACTACCACCACCCCTACTCAGGGGGGCTGGATGCCTGTTACTACCACCACCCCTACTCATGGGGGCCTGGATGCCTACCACTACCACCACCCCTACTCAGGGGGGCTGGATGCCTGTCACTACCACCACCCCCACTCATGGGGGCCTGGATGCCTACCACTACCACCACCCCTACTCAAGGGGGGCTGGATGCCTACCACTACCACCACCCCTACTCATGGGGGCCTGGATGGCTACCACTACCACCACCCCTACTCAGGGGGGGCTGGATGCCTGTCACTACCACCATCCCCACTCATAGGGGAATTAATGCCTACCACTACCACCACCCCTACTCAGGGGGGGCTGGATGCCTGTCACTACTACCATCCCCACTCATAGGACGGGTAATGCATCACACAACCAGCATACTCCAACATAAGGAATGTCAGCAAAAGACATCCCCCAACATCATGACAAGAGTGTGTAGTCTGTGTCAAATGCCTACAACACTGAACATGACATTGAACATACAATGTGACCCCTATCACATGTGTCACACAAAACTGTGTGTGGCCTTCACAATGCAAGCAGGCCATGACCACTGTGGGAATGGGGTCTAAACCCCCATCATCACAGTGACCAAAAGGTAAGTGTGGGGTCCATAGCTGAAGCACATTTTGAACATTGTGGCAATGGGGTCCAAACCCCCATCATCACAGTGACCAAAAGGTAAGTGTTGTCATGGAAAAAGCTGCAACTGCCAAACAGCATGGATGATTCCTGGTCACAGAACAACAAACACATCAGTGGCAAAGTAGTGGTTGTGTCCCATAGCAACATAGATTGGGTGAGGCAAACAGTGCAGTGCAAATAAAACATACCTTTGGCCATGTGCAGACAAACATCACCCATGGGGACTGACATCGTCTCCATTTATCAATTACACAATGCCAGAAGTGACCATCATAATGCAGACCCACATATCTGCAATAATGGACACACAAAATGTAGATATCCTGTGGAGACTGTAGATGTGAGGTGAACAAATACCATACCATGGCAGCAATGGGACATACGAACCATGATTATTGTGCTGACTGATGACCTAGGAGTCCCAGGGACAGCATGGGAAATCCTCCAAACAACATACAGGCAATGGCACACTAAAGATATGCCAATGCAGTGGTGCAGATGCACAAACACAAACAGGCAGCCTCACACTGCATATCAAACACAACAGGTGATGGGGGGGGGGGTGTGCCAGTGTCCCCAGGCAACCACACAACACATGGGGAGGCCTGAATTCCAATTACACAGATGTGTATACAGTGCCATACAAAAGTAACTCATGGATCGGATTCCCCTATGCGGGCAATCAGGCATTGTTAGATGAGAGGGAGCCCAAATTACACATGTCACACAAGCTTGTAGGAACAGCAACTAACACAGCAAGAGACCGGCCTCCAAACGAACATGCCGAAAACTGGAGAAGATCTGGCTCCACGAACGGACAGCGGACAGCTACGCCGCCCACAAGAGCGCCACCCGCAGTCACCATCACCTCATCAGATCCGCCAAAAGGGCCTCACTCAAAGACCGCCTAGACAACAACGCACACAACAGCAAAGAGCTCTTCAACATCGTGAAGGAACTCTCCAACCCCAGCTCCAACACCAACGACATCCAGCCGTCGCGAGACCTGTGCGACTCACTGGCCACCTTCTTCCACCGCAAAATCGCCGACATCCACGACAGCTTCAACACCACGACCGCCCCGGCAACCACCGAGACCACTGCCCCCACAACCACCAACCGCCTGCTCTCCTGGACCAACATCAACGACGAGGACACCAGCGAGATCATGAACACCATCCACTCCGGTTCACCGCTAGACCCGTGCCCTCACCACATCTTCAACAAAGCCAGTACAGTCATCGCGCCCCATCTCCGGAAAATAATCAACATCTCCTTCGAGACAGCAACCTTCCCGGAAAGCTGGAAGCACGCCGAGATCACCGCCTTACTCAAGAAACCCAAGGCAGACCCCAAGGACCTCAAGAACTTCCGACCCATCTCTCTGCTCCCGTTCCCCGCGAAGGTCACCGAGAAAATCGTCAACAAACAACTGACCCGCTACCTCGAGGAGAACAACATCCTGGACCCTTCCCAGTCCGGCTTCCACAGCAACCACAGCACCGAAACCGCCCTCATCGCCGCCACCGATGACATCAGGACCCTGGTAGACAACGGAGAAACAGCAGCCCTCATCCTCCTGGACCAATCAGCCGCCTTCGACACGGTCTGCCACCACACACTACGAACACGCCTTCACGACGCCGGGATCCAAGAGAAGGCCCTGGACTGGACCACATCCTTCCTTTCCGGCAGAACACAAAGCGTCCGCCTCGCCCCCTTCCGATCCAAGGCCACCAAGATCATCTGCGGCGTACCCCAAGGCTCCTCCCTCAGCCCAACGCTGTTCAACATCTACATGGCACCCCTCGCCCACGTCACCCGACAGCACAACCTCAACATCATCTCCTACGCCGACGACACCCAGCTGATCCTCTCCCTCACCAAAGACCCTCACACCGCCAAAGCCCACCTCCACGAAGGAATGAAGGCCGTCGCCGAATGGATGAGGACCAGCCGCCTGAAGCTGAACTCGGACAAGACGGAGGTCCTCATCCTTGGTTCCAACCCTTCAGCCTGGGACGACTCCTGGTGGCCAACATCACTGGGAACAGCCCCGCCACCCACCGACCACGTACGCAACCTAGGGGTCATCCTCGACCCCACCCTCTCCATGACTAAGCAGGTCAACGCCGTTTCCTCATCCTGCTTCAACATCCTCCGAATGCTCCGCAGGATCTTCAAGTGGATCCCCACCGAAACAAGAAAAACAGTCACCCAGGCCCTCGTCACCAGCAGGCTGGACTACGGAAACGCCCTCTACGCAGAAATGACGGCTAAGCTCCTGAGACGGCTGCAACGCATCCAGAACGCCTCTGCACGTCTTATCCTCGACATCCCCCGACGCAGCCACATCACACCCCACCTGAGAGACCTGCACTGGCTCCCTGTCAACAAGAGGATAACCTTCAAGCTCCTCACCCACGCACACAAAGCACTCCACAACTCCGGACCAGCCTACCTCAACAGACGACTCAGCTTCTACACCCCCACCCGCCAGCTCCGCTCGACCAGCCTCGCCCTCGCCACAGTCCCCCGCATCCGGAAAACGACCGCCGGCGGCAGATCCTTCTCCCACCTCGCCGCCAAGACCTGGAACACCCTCCCCACCAACCTCCGACAGACCCAAGACCTACTGGCCTTCAGAAGACTCCTCAAGACCTGGCTCTTCGATCAGTAGCAGCACCACCCCCCTCTTCCCCCAGCGCCTTGAGACCCTCGCGGGTATGTAGTGCGCTTTATAAGTGACGTGATTGATTGATTGATTGATTGAGACAGACCCACCACAGCACTACCCCCAGGGACCCCACATTGTGGTGACACTAGCCTGCATGATAATCCCACTGTGATGACAAAGCTAGATGTTGTTCACACTGTGAACCACAGCCATGTGTCCTGAGCAACAAACTACCATCACACCTACACAAGCACAAATCAATCAGCACGGCCTGTCAGCCAAGGCCAATATGGAAGTAGGGGTCTAGCCGTGCAACAACTCACATTTGCACACACTCAACACCACACACCTGAATCTCCACCAATGTGCAGCAGTGAAGCTCACATGGACAGGTGACATTGCACATGCACCCATGACAATCCCAGGGGTGGTTGTGGGAACTAAGGTGCAGAAACCCATCACACCTGGCCAGTCAACAAGACTCGTGAATGTCTGACACACTGCACAGTACGCCGTACATGGGCATGACGTGAAATCCACCCCAATCAATGGGATCCCGGCCACAGTCACACACCAATGAAGAAGCCAAGGTCACCCACAAAGAACACACGTAGACAACTTCCAACATTGCAGCTCTGACCCTGAGGAGTGGCAGCAGTCACACACACAACGTGTCACAATCACTGAAAGCTACCACAAACTGTAAATTACGTGACTCGTGTAACCAACAAGTGCCAAGGGGAATCCTGACTGTGTCTCATCTGCGTTTGCCCACATCCCCAGCCCTGACAACAAAGACAACTAGGGATGACAACCTGATGAGCATTAGTTTGCCATGCACCCACATCACGGAGAAACCAGGTACAAGATGCTGGATGAACACAGGACAACTCAGCAAGCATCACAAACAGGAACATCCGTAGGGACACAGCCGGTGTAGGAAAAGGGAAGGGAACACACACAGACATGCTTACACAACACACAACACGGGCCCAGGCAATGTCACGGGATTACACACTGCCATGAGGGCACTCCACTCCTGTGGAAGGTCCGCTGTGCCAAACCTTGTCTGTGCACGACTCAAACATGTCAGCAGAACACTCGGTCAGTGAGTCAACAATTACAACACACTGAAGGCTCTGCTCACATCAGCCTGGGTACGGGAGTGTCACTTCAGTCATCTGCATATACCCAAAACACGTGTCAAGCAAGTTGCACTGTATACACAGATGAGTCCTTCAACATTGATGTGCTAAACTGCATGTCCAGTGGAGATGGGCACACAGTCAGGGAAATAGAAACATTGAACAGTGGTAAGCCCACCAGATGTGCATCAGTGTAAGCCACAGATGTTAATTTACAAATGCAAAACGTACATCCCTGTGTCAAATGCTGAACATTACACCCTCAGACTGCAGCAAAGGATGCTATGGATCCAGACTAGATTAGGACACATATCCCATGGACCACATGGAGTCCATCACAGCAACACTTCATTTTCCTGATCTGAACACTATTACAACAGCAAATGCATGATGATACTCATCTACATCATGTACATCAAAAGAAAAACCACTAGTAAACAAAAAGAGGCTTTATTCAGCAAATGTGAAAGAACAATTTGAAGTCCAAAAGAAACTAAGGCCAATGGCCAGTCCACATACACAGTCCGAACAGGGTGATATGTGACAACTTGTCACCCATTGCTTGCCTGCACTGGTACGGACAGGGGACATCCCCCTCGGAGGGGCATACAAGGGGCAGGCCAGGCACCGCAGGGACAGGATCAGGGGATGCCAGAAGGAGGCAGTGAAGGGGTGGTGGGTGCAGGAGTGTCACCGGCAACTGCAGTGGAGGTGTCTGACTCAGTGGGGGCCGGCACCACTGTAGGGCACAAGTCAGATGGTGTGGGTGCTGGCACCACTGCAGTGGGCCGGTCAGATGGAGTGGACTGGGTCCCCACTGCAGTGCCCAAGTCAGACGGGGTGATTGTGGACTCCACTGCAGTGCATAACTCCAAGGGAGTGGAAGGGGGGCAGATGAGGTGGGCAGGACAGAGGGGGGACCCGGTCTCCACACCAGTGGCACAAACAGGCCGAGCGTCTGGGTTGGGGGTGGAAGAGCAAGTGGTAGGGGGAGGGCCTAAGCAGTTTGGGGATGCGGTATGGGTGTGTGGGGGAACCTGGGGCAGGGTGTGGCGGGGGAACTGGTGGAGTGGTGGCCTGGGGGATGGAGGAGAGAGACTGTGTGGTGGAGCTGCGTGGTGGTGGTGGTGGGGTCTTGCCCTTCCTGGTCCGGGGGACTTCCTAATGGGGTCCTCAGTCTGCCTGTGCCTGGGGGAGGGTGTCTGGGTGTGAGGGGCACTCCCCTCTGTGTGTGGTGGTCGCCTCTTCCGCCTGTGCGTTGGGTCAGATGGATCTGTGGGGAAGAGGCCAAGCTCACAGAGGAAGAGCTTCTGGGAGGGGGGTTGCAGGTGAGGCAAGGGAAGGGGTTTTGGAGGGAGAGGTATCTGAGGACTGCGGAGTGCTCGTGGATGCGTGTGTGTGTGCCTGGGCCCCATCCCCTGTGAGTGAGGTATCAGTCCCCTGACTGTGCATGCGTGTGCATCTGGATTTTGGCGTGTGTGTCTGTGTGCTGCTTGTGTCTGTGCTGGTGGGTGCCTGTGCCGGTGTGTGTGTGCTTGGGACAGATAGGGTGCTGGGGATTGTGGATGGGGCAGAGGTAGGAGGGGTGAGGGACTGTTGCAGGAGGGACACTGCTGCCGTCAGTGAGGAGGCCATGGACTGATTTGTCCGATGTAGGGCAGACATGCCAGATGACATGCCCTCCATGAATGACACCAGTTGTGTCAACAGACCCGTGTGTGCATGGAGGACACTCAGCACTGATGTCTGCCCTACATGGATCTGTTTCAGCAAGTCCACAGACTCCACACTCAGGGCAGCAGGGGAGACAGAGGCAGGGGGTGCGGTGCCTGGCATGAAGGAGACACGCTCCCCTACACGGGAGCCTCCATGGACATGTGGGATGGGAGCAGATGGGAGGGTGGAAATGGTGGTGGTGGCGGGGACAGACTTGCTTGATTTTGTCTCTGGTCTGCTGACACCCGCCTCCACAAGGGAGTCCTCACTGGAAGTGCTGTGGTCCTCAGTCGAGGTGGTCGTAGCTGAGGTCTCCTCAGTGTGGCTCCCCTCACCCTCCGTGCCACTGGGTCCCTCGGTCTCCCCTGCAGTGGACCCAGTCTGGCTCTGCCGCTCCTCTTGGTCCATGGAGCTGTCTCCTCCTGTGGCCGTGGATGTATCTGCAAACAATCAGGATAAACAGAGCAACATTAGTCACCTGTACTGACCACACACACCACAGTAAGTACAGCACATCACAGAGCATGCCCTGCCATCATTCGCTAGACACTGCAATAAGTGCTGACACTGATTTGAAGAAGCCCATTGTCTGCCTGACAGTCATTCATGCCACACATATCCTACCTGTCCATGCACCCATCTGTCTGGTGCCTTTTGTATGCGACTAATCATATGTGCACACATGCACCACATACACAGTTGTTGGACATCCAAGAGAACATATGGAAATGTGTCACTCCAAACACATGCCATCTCCTGCCACTGACTCAATACATGTGTCAGGAAAAGTGACGGGCAGAGTCTCTGTCGATATGCGGGTTTTGCTTCCATCACCAGACACAATGATGTCCTCATGTACTGATACACAATGCGACAATGGTGTGCATGCAGGACATATCACACTACTGCTGGATCACCCTTTGCGAGTTGAATGTCATGGCACAGGCCTGTCTGGCAAGTCAGTCATAACTGTCTCCTGTCACAGGGGCAGTGCATACACACAACACCAGTCTACACTGTGTCACAATCATGTAAGTATTGGGAATGCAAGCCCTGTAGCTGACAGGTGCACATGTGCACCCCTGGCCACCCACATCATGAGGACTAAGATGATCCCACGTCAATCAAATGAGACATTTGAGTGACTGCAAATACAAATCCATACACATGAGCACTTCACCGTCTGATGAGAATGAACCAAAGCTGCCTGCACCTCAATGTTTCATACACCATTGTGCACAGTCAAGGGATTAGAGACCTATGCATTAACCAATGTGCAGATCCTATAGTCACAACTCAGATGGCTGGCCACCCCAAATTGTTAAACACTCCAGGAGTCCAAAAAGCAAGGCCACACCACGGTGACACAGAGGCAGACACCTGAGTGCACTCTTCACAATGCCCAATATGTATGCTGACACACGGGAGTGGGAGAACAGAGTGCCTTCGATGTACGGAGTAGGCATTACAGTCCTGGTCCATGTGCAACATGGTATTACCCTGAACACTAGGCAGGTGGCTATGCATGTGTCACACACATGATGTACATACTTCTGAGGCTCCAACCTTGGTCTCTGCTGCAGCATGGGTGTGTGGCACATACCCCAGACATGTGGTGAGTCAGAGCAGCAATTGGAACACATATTAAAGCCATACCCAGAGTACATATCAGATCACAGGCATTGTGTGAGCAATTGTACCACCCATGCAGCCCACAACAAAGTTCCTGTAACTGATGCTGTCCCCAACTTGAACCACAGGTAACTGCAAGTACACAGTACCCAAGTGACCTAAGTCACAGACTGTAAGGGCCACACCTGTGTATCAGATGAGGAGGGGGCATGACACAAGTGAGGGACATGAGTCCAGGACGACAAGACAGTTGTACTGTGGAAGTGGAACCAGGCTAAAGGAGTGCATAGAGCATGTTAGTCATAGTACCCAGAAAAGGCTAGCACTTACCCCCTCCTTGCTGCTGTTTGGCCTTCAGCTGCCCATTTAGGTCAGGGAAGACCACCGCCAGAATCCGGAGCATGTGGGGTGTCAGGGTCCGGTGTCCGCCCCTCCTGCGAGGAGGCGACAGCTTCAGCTGGACCCTTGCGATCCTCCGGGTCCAGCCACAAAGGTCCTGCCACCTCTTCTGGCAGTTGCGGATCCTGCGCCTGTAGACCCCCACAGATCGTACTGCCCGGGCGATGGTCAGCCAGATCTCCTGCTTCTGGTGGGCATCAACCTGTGAGGATGACAAAGTGAAAAGGCCATTACTGCACATGCAACATATCCGTGCATCACACAGTTGGATATACATGTCTCAATCACAGGGGCATATGATGTACACAGGTAGTGCAACTATGGCTATGAACAGTTGTCCAGCAGTTACTAAATGGTATCATTGCCTGGGAAGTAAAACCTTGTTGGAATGCACTGTTACTGCACTATACCTGTTCAGTGCATGTAACTACACACTTTGGGGGCTGACAACTACTCAGAGATCATGCTAGCCACTGGTGTACACACTGTAAGTCTTGCTAGTCAGACAACATGCACAATTAGTAAGGCAGTGGACAGCACACTCACCTGCTCCCCTGGTTTCCCATACAGCTTGCTGTACTGTGGAAGGAGGCTGTCCAGCAGGGCCTGGTTCTCCTCAGTGCTGAAGGCTGGGGCTCTCTCCACAGTACGTGCCATTGCAGTAGCCAGAGGATGCAGAGACAGCAGCAGTGGTGGTGGCAGATGTCGTCCTGGAGCATGTAGTGCAGGCAAGTGAGCTCTCAGGGGAACAGCCAGCATTATATGTGTGCTGCAGAGGCAGCTACTGTCCCATGTGTCCAAAGTGATAGGTCCAAGTCATTTGCATCTTCTGAATCTGGCCAATCCATGGAATTGCACCACTTATACACGCCCACAGCATCCTTCAAAAGTTCAACTTCATGACACCCATGAATTTGCAACATTGTTGTGGGTGGCCAACTGAATTCACTGCATCCGACTCGCAAAAGCTTCGAAAACGCGTCCGTTACCATGTCAGTCCATAGCCAATGCGTGCGCACCGATCGGACCATTGCTGTACGACGCGTATTACGTCACACAACACTCATCCGTCAACATCATATGCAATGCGTGCGCACCGATCGGTCCATTACTGTACAACGCGTATTTTGAAACACAACACGCATCCGTCCACATCATATGCAATGGCCAATGCGTGCGCACCGATCGGTCCATTGCTGTACAACGCGTATTACGGAGCACAACACGCATCCGTCCACATCATATGCAATGGCCAATGCGTGCGCACCGATCGGTCCATTGCTGTACAACGCGTATTTCGGAGCACAACACGCATCCGTCCACATCATATGCAATGGCCAATGCGTGCGCACCGATCGGTCCATTGCTGTACAACGCGTATTTCGGAGCACAACACGCATCCGTCCACATCATATGCAATGGCCAATGCGTGCGCACCGATCGGTCCATTGCTGTACAACGCATATTACGGAGCACAACACGCATCCGTCCACATCATATGCAATGGCCAATGCGTGCGCACCGATCGGTCCATTGCTGTACAATGCATATTTCGGAGCACAACACGCATCCGTCCACATCATATGCAATGGCCAATGCGTGCGCACCGATCGGTTCATTGCTGTACAACGCGTATTTCGGAGCACAACACGCATCAGTCCACATCATATGCAATGGCCAATGCGTGCACACGGATCGGTCCATTGCTGTACAACGCGTCCCTGTACAAGTCACTCGCATATGTCACCATGGTTGTCACTGGTGAACGTATGCCAGCCACAATTACTTGCCAGGGACTCAGGGGCACACCTACAACACCACAGCCTGTCCACACTGTATCCTAAGGCATGTAAGGCTGCATTACCTGTGTGTGTATGGGGGTCAACATGTGGTTTGTTGGGTGGCACTTGGGGGCAGCCACTCCCAGGCTGTGCACGTGTTCATGGGGACAGAATCCTTTGTGTGTTGTGCACATGACCACTGTGATGTGCAACTGTTCAGTTCAGAGCATGTGGCATGGTCACATTTCCAGGTTGTGTATGTGTATGTTATGTCACATACACCCTGAGTCCCATGTGGGATGGTATGTATGTCACAGGGTGACCCATTGCCACAATTGTGATGGCCCTCCACAGTCTGTGTGCATGTTGTGTTTCAGATGTCTCTGATTCCATGTGCACAATGGGAGACAGTCTCCACATTCACGTTGTTTGTGCATCGACTTTGATGTTGTGCGTGTGTGTGTCACAGACGTCCATGTCTGTCCTGCAGAGGCAACAGGGGCCACTACCTGTGGGAGTCATGGTTGTTTTGCTGACGTGTACATGATACGCCATGTCATGCCAGTGTCCATGTGGCAATACAGGGTCCCTGGGAATCTACCTGTCAAAGAGCTGCGATGCCAGGGGCACATCTGTCCTCACTTGTCACTGTGGTGTGTGTTTGGAATGTGACAGCAGTACATGGGTACTGTGACACAGCCTAATGATTTCCCATAGCACAACCTGGAACTTGTTGTCAACACATGTTGAACTGAGATGTTAGATGTTGGCCATGTAGGTGCCATATATGTCCATACAGAACGGCACACACATCAAGTACTTGTGTCTCGTAATGATGTATCATGTGATATTGAGTATGGTCAATGCCACATATGTGGGGTGACTGACAATCTTTCTTTGTTCACCTATGCACTGCAGGGCACCAGCTGTCCATAGACCATTCCCTGACCTTGCAACCATGGTTGAACGTGACTGCATCCAACGGTACTGCTTCAACAGGCCGCTGATTGAGGAATTGGCGGTGCGGTTGGCCCCACATTTGCAACCTGGCTGGCCATACCCTGCAGCGCTGACCCCCAAGGTGAAGGTGATGGCAGCCCTACACTTCTTTGCCACCGGTACCTTTCAACACACTGTGGCGTCTGCTGGTGGGATGTCACAGACCATGTTCAGCCGTGTGCTACGCGATGTTTTGGAGGCGATGTTGAGATACTTGAACCAGTACATCTATTTCCCTAAACGTCAACAACTCACTGACGTCAAGAGTGACTTCTATGCCCTGGGGAGGATGCCACATGTCATCGGCTCCATTGATGGGACACATGTGGCTTTGGTACCACCACAGGCACATGAGCAGGCATACAGGAACAGGAAACATTACCATTCTATCAATGCCCTGGTGGTATGTCTTGCAGATATGAGCATCTCATATGTGTGTGCACGTTTCCCCGGTTCTGCACACGATGCCTACGTAATGAGGAGTAGTCGCATCCCGAGGATGATGTCACAGATGCAGAACCAGCGTGCCTGGCTTGTTGGTGTGTACTGACTTTGTACCATTGTGTGTGTTCTGCAATGTTGTATTCCACCCTCTTTTCCAACTCAGCTAATGTGCAATTGTCTGTATGTAGGTGACTCCGGATACCCCAACATGCCGTGGTTGCTGACACCCCTCAGGAACCCTGTGACACCAGCCCAGATGCGCTACAATGAGGCACATGGTCGGACCAGGAGAGTGATCGAGCGGACATTTGGTCTCCTGAAGAGCCGCTTTCGCTGCCTGGACAAGACAGGAGGGGCCCTCCCATATGCCCCTGCAAAGGTGTGCAAGATTGTCATCGTCTGCTGCATGCTGGCAGTGCGGAAGTGCGGCAGTGCTGGCAGTGCGGAAGGAGTTGCCTCTCATCCTGGATGACGATGACCAACATCCGCCACCTGTGGAGGATCCTGGCCTGGGCCACGATGCCAGTGATGATGATGATGATGATGATGAGGGTGATGTCCGCACACAGCTCATCACCAACTTCTTCAGCTGAATGTGAGTATACAGAGTTGGTATGTCAATGATTTGAGTTTGCATGATATGTGTTGGTGGTGCTCTGTTGCTGTTTGAGTGTGGCCATGTGCTACTTGACTGGATGCGTGCAGCGATGTGTCCGTACAGGTAGTCTGTACTCCCCAACAGTGTTGACATGCTAACTTTGTTTTGTGTAGGTATCTTGTGACATGTATTGGGCATGAGTATTGCAGTTCTGTCCTGTTCTTCAGTGCTTTTGACTGTGTGTCATGTCTGTCCTTCACAGGGTACTTTCAGAGTTGTTTGGTCAACTCGGATCCCCCGACACCATGATTCAACTTCCAGGGTGGGAGCAGTCGTTTCACTACAGGTGATGTGCCACACACCCCAGGACTTTATTTCTTCTACACTTGGTGACTGTGTGGCCACTGCCACGTGGGATTACCTTGCATCTGTAGTGGAAAGAACATGTTGCAAATGTGTAATAAACCTGTGCTTCACTTTGGGATGTGCGTTGTCTGTGGTCACACATCTGACTGACATTTGCTTACTGCACCTGTGGGCTAGTTGACACATACTCTGAATAGGTGTGGTGTCTGTGCATTCCACTATATTTCCTGGCAACATCAGTGTAGGCGATGAGTCAGATGGCCCTGGTGTGTATGTGTTGGGTAGCCCTAGTGGTGTGTCTCCCTCATATGTGTCACGTCGCCATGACTCACATGACGGTGTTGAACTTGCTGTAGCAGTTAGCATGCACAGTGTCATTTAGCAGATCATCATCTCCATGACAAAAACAACGTTGGAATCACAACATAGGCAAGTTTGGTGTATTAGTGAGTTTATTTACATACATGTGTGAGGATAGTGCACAGGATGGTGGGTGCTGTACATTGGGATTGGAATCCAAAGTTCACAGATGAGTTGGAAGTGTTGGTAGCAGAAATGTCCTGAGTAAAGTCCACAGTCATCTGATACATTAGTCCAACTTAAACTCCCCATGTCATGTGGGAGAGTTGGGTTGCATTCGACAGGGTGAACAGTTTGCACACAGAGGAGAATTTCCAGAACAGGTGTTGGGTTCCTGGGGGATGTACATGGCCATCGGCCTCTCAGTTTTCCTTCCTCGGACGACCCCTCTTCTTTCTGGGGGGATCCTCACGTGCAGGCCGCTGCGGTGCAGAGGACTCTCCACCAGAGTCATCCTCCCTCCCTGTGGCAGTTGCAGTTGTTGCGGCACCAGATGTTGTGGGCACACAGGGAGGTGTGGACATGTTGGTGCTAATCTGGTGGAGGCATGTCAATATGTCCCTCTGCACCGCTGTCAGTTCTTCCAATGTGTCCAACTTGGACTCCATGCCAGACATGTGTGTCTCCACACGGGACATGTGGGAGTCCATGCGGGCATGATGGGCAGCCTGCTGCTGTTGAATGTCCTTGAGGATCCCCACTACCTGGCTGACCTCTCCGGTGCTATTCTGGTACGCATCAGCAATGCGTACCAGTTGTGGGTCATCATGCAGTCCAGACCCCTCTGCAAACAGCGACCTCTGCCTACCACCCCTCCCACCACCCCTGGCCACACGTGTGGGACCTGCGGTGGCACGCACAGGTGAGCCTAGGCCCCCTTGGGGGTTGGTACTGGGGTTGTTGTCCGTTGCTTCACGGTGGGCCGGGGTCCCTGTGCTGTTGTCATTCAGTGTCCTTGGTCTGTCCGTGTCGGCGGGGGTGGTCTGTGTGTTGGCAGATGTTGGAGGAGTGGGTGCAGGGGGTGCAGATGGTGGTCCTGCTGGTGCTGCATGATGACTCACACCGGAGGTGCCAGGTAGGTCTTCGCCATCCGAGGAGGGCAGAGGCTGTTCCACACCAGAGAGCTCAGGGGCCACCGGAGCCTGGGACAGGGACTCCTCATCATCTGCTGCTGTGTCCCCATCATCACCTGTTTTTGGAAGAGACACACAATGTATGTTATGTTTCTACAGGCATCAATGGTTCAAAGACCTGACAGTTGTGACTGTACCTCTGGATGCGGGCCTGTACATTGCATTGTCCTAAGTTGTCACAGTCAGAGGTTGATATTGGTGTAGCACATTGTCCTGCCAACCTGAAGCATTTCAATGTGAATGTTGAGGTGTGTGCATGACCAGCTCATGTATTGATTGGCTGTACATGGCCATTGCTACTCAAGGGCCATCACGTGCCTGACACAGGTGTGTCATCCTTGTCCACATTTGTCCTTTAACAGGGACATACATGCAATTCCACTTAGGATATCTTTCAAGATTGGGACATGTGTGGTTGCCTTCTTTGCCAGTCTTTGTGCGTCACATTGGTGTGTCTGGACAACATGGTCACAGTCCGGTATGCCTGGGATCTCTTGGGAGTATCTGTGTTGTTATCTGGGTTCCTAGTTCACGTCTCATTTCATACAAGTGATGTTGTTAACGTAGCTAATGATGTTGTTGCTGAGTTTTGTACGTGCAAACGTGATTAATCTTGTCAATGTCCTCCATAGTGATGAGGATTGGGCACGGCAGCTCTCTGGCTTTTCCATTGTCATGACAGTGATGGCCAGTGGTGTGTGTTGCAGTTCTGCTGCTGTGAGTAGCATGTCTCCTCAAATGCAGTCCAGGTTGGTGCTTGTGTCTACAGTGTCTATGACAGTGAGTGGTGTGTTGTGTGAAGGATGCATATGTTGCCGAACGATGTGGGAGTGGAATGCAGGTCACAACCACAACTTGTGTGACTGACACCATGGTACAGTGTCCGGTATATTGGTGTGTCCATTGCATTCACTGTCAGGTGTCCCCTGTCAATGATGTCTCTGTGACTTCCTGTGTGTTTTGTGCTATGTAGTATGTCTGATTCTCCACAGTTGTCATCTGCAAGACACACCTTCACAGCCAGGCCAGGGGGCACCCATGGACACTGCATCCCCTGACAGTGTGTGTTAACATAGAGTTGCAATGGCTGTGAGTGTGTACGTGTTTGGGTTGGCCAGTGCATGGGTGTGGATTGCAGGCACATAATTTCTCATGCCCATGTGTCAGCCATCTTGCCCGGGCTTTTACTTTGGGAGTGACTGGTCCCACGTGTTCAATGTGTTTTTGCAGAGTAGGTGTGTATGGCCAGCATTGGTGGTATTTGGTTGACATCCGGCCCTCCTTCTCCCCCAGCCCAGTTATCCCACCATGAAGCATGCCACCCTTGCAGTGGGTGCAGGTTAACTCTCAGGATGTCAGTCAGTGGTGTCCTGCTGTTGGTTGGTGCCCAGTTCCCAGCAGGGCCTTGTGCTCCCCACAACAGAGCACCATTGTCAGACATCTTTGATGTGGCTTTTTACTCCCTGTGAGGTGTGCATGCTTCAGTGTGAGCTTGCTGGGCCATGTGGGTGGGGGATGTTGAGCTGTGACTACCACTCCCATCATGCTATTGCCTACACCCCCCTTCCCAGCATGCCCATACTTCCTTCCTTTCGACTCTGCTTCCCTATGGGGTAGTGTGCCTGTGCTGACAGGATGGCTGACAGTGTTCCTGGCGTTTGTTTGGCTACAAGTCACAAAAGTGTCCCTGTGCTTCACACAGCATAACCCAGTGTGGTTGTTCTTTGTGGGATATTTAATTAGAGTGTGAGGCAATGCATTCTCCCAGGTGAGTTGTGTGGAGTTTGTGTTAAGGGGTGTGTGAGAAAAGCTGCTGGTAACTATGGTCAGAGCTGTCAGTCCTCCTTCCCACCCAGTCAGATATCCCACCATGGAACGTGCTTCCATTGCAGGGAGTGCAAGTTGGCTTTCAGGATGTTAGGCAGTGGTGTCCTGCTGTTGGTTGGTGCACAGTTCCCAGCAGGACCTGGTACTCCCCACAACAGAGCACCATTGTCAGACATCTTAGAAGTGACTTTTCACTCCCTGTGAGGTGTGCATGCTTCAGTGTGAGCTTGCTGGGCCATGTGGGTGGGGGATGTTGAGCTGTGACTACCACTCCCATCATGCTATTGCCTACACCCCCATTCCCAGCATGCCCATACTTCCTTCCTTTTGAGTCGACTTCACTGTGTGTGAGTGTGACAGCAATGGCAAGATGGCTGACAGTGTGGTCCTGTTGTTTGTTGGTGCACAGTTCACAGCAGGGCCTTGTGCTCCCCACAGCTGAGGCCAGTGTCAGACATCTTTGAAGTGGCTTTTCACTCCCTGTGAGGTGTGCATGCTTCAGTGTGAGCTTGCTGGGCCATGTGGGTGGGGGATGTTGAGCTGTGACTACCACTCCCATCATGCTATTGTCTACACCCCCTTCCCAGCATGCCCATACTTCCTTCCTTTTGACTCTGCTTCCCTGTGGGGTAGTGTGCCTGTGCTGACAGGATGGCTGACAGTGTTGTCCTGGCGTTTCTTTGGCTACAAGTCACAAAAGTGTCCCTGTGCTTCACACAGCATAACCCAGTGTGGTTGTTCTTTGTGGGATATTTAATTAGAGTGTGAGGCAATGCATTCTCCCAGGTGAGTTGTGTGGAGTTTGTGTTAAGGGTGTGTATGAGAAAAGCTGCTGGTAACTATGGTCAGAGCTGTCAGTCCTCCTTCCCACCCAGCCAGATATCCCACCATGGAACGTGCTTCCATTGTAGGGAGTGCAAGTTGGCTTTCAGGATGTTGGGCAGTGGTGTCCTGCTGTTGGTTGGTGCACAGTTCCCAGCAGGGCCTTGTGCTCCCCACAGCAGTACCCAGTGTCAGCCATCTTGTCAGTTCTTTTCCACTCCCTGTGATGTGAGCATGGTTCAGAGTGGTGTTGATGGGCCAATTGTGAGGGTGACCAATATCTGTGACTACAACTCCCATCATGCTATTGGCTACACTCACTTCACCAGCATACACACAATTCCTTCCTTTCAGTGAGCTTCCCTGTGAGGTGGTGTTCTAGTGCTGGCAAAATGTCTGACAGTGTTTGTTGGTTAGATTTGTGCCACTGCCTTGCTCTATTTGTTGTTAGGTTTGTACATGTCATGACACAGTTACATATCACTATGAGATGGCAGGTATTGTGTTTGTCTAACTAACATACACATCTTGGGATGATTATCTTTTGGTTACTGTGGCTTTGCTAACGGTGCATGGTTTCACTATCCCCTTGACAGTGATGTGTGTGTATTGTCACACAATATTGGGTATATTGGTTGTATACTCACCAGGCTCTGGGATGTTTGATAGTCCATGTACGCTCTCTGGTGGTAGGATGGCCCGCACCTTCTCCTCCCAGGGCCTGAGGTATACTGGTTTGGCAGGAGGGCCACTGCCGGTGCGATGACTCAAGGCGTAATCCTTCTTTAGTAGGTCCTTGACCCTCCTGCGCACATCATACCACCTGTTCTGGATGTCTTCCTTTGTGCGCAAACATGGTGATTGTGCGATCACCCTGTCGACGATCCTCTCCCACATCTTGGTTTTCTGCGACATGGGGGTCTGTTGGACCAATGTACCAAACAACTGTGGCTCTACCCTGAGGATTTCATCTACCAGGACTTCCAATTCACTGTCTAGGAACTTTGGATTCTTCTTTGGGGGCATGGTGATGGGTGGTGGTGGGGATTGATGTGTGTGTGAGTGTGCAAGTGAGGGTGGGTGAGTGTAGGTTTTGCTGGGTGTATGTGAGGGTGCTATTTGGGAGGTGCTAATGGTGTGTGGCTTGTGTGATGGATGAGTTGTCAGTGTGTCTGTGGTTGCTGTCTGATGGTGTTCTGTGCTGGCAGGTCAGTTGAATTTGCAAAGGATCATGGTAGGGATTTGTGGCCTTTATATGGGTGGAGTTGTGGGTGTGTCTTTGTTCCATGTTTTTTTCACCCTGTATTTATTGACTTTGTCATTGCTTGTTTGGCCCTTTTTAAAAAAAAAATTCCTTTGTAGTTTTTAGGCATGTAGGAGACGTTCTTCTGACCGAGTAGGACACTGCAGTTGGCTCGTGCGAGCTTCTCCGAGTCTTTCAAGCTGTGTTTCTGCTGGGTTTCATGTGCGGCGTACGCGTCGGTCGCGGAGTATTGGGTTGCTTCGGCTCCCTGTTTTCTATGCGTGTCGGTCGTACGGCTTGGGCTCCGTGCGACTCGGTCTGGTTTTAAACGCATTGCATCGTACTGCGCGGGTCGGAGTTCGCGGGTACGTTTCTGTCGGGTTCATTCCTGGTGCGTGTCGGTCGGTTCGATTCGCGTAGTTTTCCGGCCGGATAGCTGGTTTCCGTGCGGTTCGGTCGTTTGGCTTGTGTTCCGTACGAGTCGGTCGTAATACACATGCATTGCGTCGTACTACGCGGATCGGACAGCGCCGGTACGTGTCGGTCGGACTACATTCCCGTACCGAGTCGGTCGGTATGTTTTCCGGCCAGAATCGGAATCGGCCCCTTAGTAGGCCAGATTCTAGTCATGTCAATTGTGGAAGAAGTTCCAAATGCAGGTGGGAGGAGAAAAAGCACAGGGGGTATAGAGGAAGTCCCAGAGAGAATGAGGCAAAGAGTGAATGAAGGCACAAGGAACGTGGAAAATTGAGTGAGACAAAGGCTTAAGAAAAGTGGAAAAACAAGTGAAAAAAAGACACAAGAAAAGTGAAAAAATGAGTTGTCATGTGGCTGGGTTAGGCTTGGGAAGAAACACCATAATTTACATGCACACGTTTCTTAAGTTGCCTTCTTTTCTTACACAACGACTTTTGACATACATTTGCTTATGTGACTGTGCAGTATTCGTTTCTCTGAAACCATATTGCTTACATTTCAACTTTGTGGGCACTCTATCATGACACCTTGAACATTTAGTACAAGGCCTAAACGTACATTGTGCAAAAGTTGTTGTTTGTTGATCGTAAGGCGACACAGCTATCACAAGAGGATGAACAATGTCAGCTCAGCTGAGGCTTAGGCACAGAAGCATGGGTGCTGTTTATTATAAATAAACAAATATTTCCGGGTTTCGAGAGAGGAGCACTGTGCTGTCACTGCAAGGCCCCTGCTTGTCAGAAAATCATCTCAGCTGGTTCCTGTTTTCCCTCTGCGAGGAGGGATGTCCAACTTGTGACCAAGATGGGGACCTGCATATACTTACACTCAGGTAATTGGAAGTTATATCATCAAGTAAGGGATTTGGCAGAACAACCGGCCTAGGCAACTAGGGTAGGGAGCACATTATAGGAGTACACCATACCCAGTACTTATTTGCCAGCATATATACACTGCTTTAGCATAATGATGGAATTGTTTATCCTTTTCACTGTTCTCGTAATGCTCATTATTTTCATCTGCTTCTGTCTATTAATCATTGCAGCACGTCTTCTATTTAAGAATCACAATGATTCAATAAATATCAAAACACCTTGTTGCGCATTTCTTGTGTATCTTTCTGGGTATGCACGAGTGACTGAGTGAAAGGGTTCCAGATCTGTTACCATGATTCCTGGGGGAGTCAGGGTTTTCATGTTCTGAGGTTGCATAATCCATTTGTTACCCTCCTCGGGCTACTTATAGGTACACTGTGAGCTAGCAGGACTTTAAGCCAACATCTCCTGAGGTTGTGCATGGAATCAGTCTGGCACAATCTTGATGTTTATGTGGTCCAACAAATGCACAGTTTTACCGGTGAGGTCAAGCCGTAAGATATGGCTCCGCCAACGTTGGTAGATTGGGTTCTTATTTAATGGATCACCTGAATAGTTCTCTTGTATATACCCAAAGACCCATACTCACCTCTTAACTGGAGAAGTCTGTGGTGTTAGGGAGATATCCTCCTCACCTGAGTAGGTAACCCCTATGTATTGGCTGTAAGCTTTCAAAGGATCATCCCATTGTGTTACCCTCTCTGAATTCCATACAGAATTATGTCTGAAACAGAGGAAATTAACATTGCTGAGAACTGCAGACATGCGGTTACTCAGAAATTATGACAACATGGTTTCACACTTATGGGTGGGTATGTTACTTTCGTGGTTGAGGCTCACGAAGCATATAGGACAGAGGATTTGTACTCATGAGTTACATTCCCAGAAGCAGGCGACACCACAAGGCTGTTTCACAACTATACAGCAGCTGAAGATCCAGATAACTACACAGCATAGGAAGAATCAGAGATACCATTAACATACCAAGAACATAGAAATTGGTTTGATCGTGCCCACCAAACACACCAAATGAAGTTAGGCTAAGTCCCCTTAGCAATAAGGTAGCAACATGGCCAGTCGTAGTCGGTTACACACCACCTCCTGATGTCGATAATTTGACATACATAGATTCTAGAAACATTTTTTAACAATATATAGGTTACTGACACAGTTTGTTATGCAAACAATAATAATAAATCCTGCAAGGACTGTTCAAGCTGCACAACCACAATTGGCTACACCGGGCATAGGACCACAAACAGTGAATGCAGTCATGGGTAAGGTTCCCATCAGGCGGGAGGAGATTCCGGTCTGGATTGCACAAAAGACAAGTCAGCTTGAAGAGGTGTTTCCCCATATGGGACCCCAGGAAAAACACAGGAGTCTAACAATATGCTTGCCAATGGGGATTGCTCCCCCTGTAGAAGACTGCACCACTTGGTGTACAGTCTTTGCAGCTGTTTATACCAGAACTCATGGTACCCCTTCATTAGCTGTTCTGCCAGAAGTGCTGAAACAGATTCAGAATTAATACGGGACAACACCTGTCCTGGATTTGGGGATGAAACTGATGGGCAATTTTGCCACAGTATCTGCCATTATGTTAAGTAACATCAAAGGGGAAGCAGCAGCATTGGCTATATGCCAACGACTAAGGGGTTTGGCTCCAGGACAACAGGAGCGTGAATTACCTAAAATTATTGAAGAAACCTATGCCACACTGGGTCGAGATTATTTGGGAGCCAAACCTGGTAAACCACAAATAAAGAGTAATTCTGAAAAGGATAGCTAAAAGCAAGCACCCGAATCTTCTACAAAGAAGAAGTGTGATAATAAGAAAAATAAAGATAAAAATAAATTTTGAGATGCGTCTTCTCAACAGGAAGCCACTGAGAAGCACTATAACCTGCGTAACCATGATAACATTAAACCACCTGAGAGGTATCAGGATACTGATACACGTTCCTCTCGTTCCTTTCAGGAGTCATCCGTAAAATGCTTAGAGAGAGGTGGACGGTCAGAGGGCAGATCGGAGGAGTACATGAAGCTGAATAAGGACTCACAACGCTCATCTGATTACATAATAAAACAGGAAGAAAAACCTAAATCAACAAAACCTCAATTGAAAAAGAAGAAGGTAGCTGGACTCAAGGTCAAGCATGCCGCGGACATTGAGGACTCTGCGTCTGAAGGGGGAGTGGTCTCTGGCCATGCTGTGCAGAGCTGCAGAAGTCACAATAGTTTGCCGGAACCTGATGGATTGTCTGGCAGCAGTATTGCTGAGTGAGTACACCCAGATGGAAACACCGTATAAACGGGTGAGTGTTTCGCATCGCCTATGGGAGATGCAACTCCAGTTGGAGGGAGACATACAAAGACCCATAAAAGTTCTATTTTGAGAGAACTTGTCATTCAGCTATGACATTCTCTGGGCCAAACAGGATTGGCCACCAGAATTTGTCTTGGACTGCCCAAACGGAGCAACAGTAATTTTGCCTGCCTTCTCTGACCTCATTCTAGAATAAGTAAAACATTTATATGCCAAGGAGTGGGCATTAACGCAAGCTCCGGCATTATACCGCAACCATGTGGGGTGAAATGGCTGTTCCCCTTATCATGTAATAGCCATGAGGTCAACCCCACAACCTCAAAGACAATACCCCATTAAAAATTAGGCTAAAATACAATTTAGGGAAATTCTTCATTAACATGAATACCAAGGTGCAATCAGTTTGCACCGCTCCTATGAATAATCCCTTGTTTCCAGTAATGAAACCAGACCATTAATATTGTCTAGTCTTAGATTACGGGCATTTAAAGGCAGCTAGTCGCACATTTGCAGTCCAAAATGCCCATAGCGCAGCACTAATGAATAACATAGCGCACAAAAATTTCAAAACCACACTCGACATTTTGAATGGATTTTTCTGCCAAAATAAGGCACCTGAAAGCAGGTATATGACCGCATTTAGCTTGCTGGGTTCTCAAAAGCAGTTCTGTCGATTGCCCCAGGGGTATAAGAATAGCCCCAGGCTGTTCTCAGCACAGGTAACAGAACTTTTACAAAATTTTGATGACCAGGCATTGTCCTATGTCGATGACATATATTTGAGCGAAGATGACCTTTCAATATGCTTGACAAGAGTAGATCACATGGTTTTGGGATTTGCTTACATGGACCACAAATTAAATTAAAAAAAATCAAAGATTGCCAACCTCAATGTGGTGTTTTTGGGATATGAGTTGTCAAGTGAAGGCAAAAGCCTGGTGCCACACTTCTAAGGGAAGTGTGCACTTCTACAACCTCCAAAAATGTTAGAGATTGCAATCCATTTTAGGATTCTTGAATTTTTGCAGAACTTACATTCCAGATTACGCAGAAAAGGTTAAACCGTTCTACAAACTAATTTGTCCAGATTTTTCAAGCACATACTTGACAGCAGAACACACAAACATTTTGCATTCAGTACAAGCCGACATGCGAGCTTCAAAACACTTACACACACTTGTAAACACCACCAACCTGGTGATCATCGTAATTGCGGTGGCATCAGGGTATACCTACATTGCATTCAATGAAGATGACACTGTACCAATTGCATATAAATCGCACTTATACACAAATGCCGAAATGCATTTTACACTGACAGAAAAAATACTAACTGTGGTACAGACTGCTGTGGTGAGGGAGAGAACACTGGCTCAGGGAAAAAAATAATCATCATGACCCCGGTGCTGACCTTAGAGGCTGTTACAAAAGCAAGCGTTCTGATCGCAAAAGCATTAGATCCACAATGGATACAATTGGCTAACTCACTCACCGCAAAAGATGTAGATTACAGATTTGACTCTACATTACAAACGCAAGCTTCTCTGCAATAGGAACACGAATATCCTCTGCCCAGTGATGTCATGCCTTTAGATCAGTATGATTACATCATCTAAACGGATGGTTCTGCCCAGCCTGCGGTAGGGACAAAGCACCAATATTCAGTGATGTGCACTGATGTGAAGGGTGGCATGCAGTATGGAGAATTTCACCCTGAGAAAACCTACATGCAGTCACTCGGTGACTGCACTGCTCAGTTGGCTGAACTGAGAGCTCAAATTCTGGCACTTGAGAATAGGGATCCCGGATTCCCCACACTAGTAGCATGTGATTTGTATTATTGTGTCCAATCTTACAATGAATAATTACACTACTGCAGCCAAAATGGATTCAGAGATTCTAAGGGTTGCACAATTAAGCACAAGATGCTTTAGGAACAAGTGGGTAAGCTGAAAGAGTGCTTGCCACGGACTCATTTAATACACACATTGAGTCACCAACGTGTTGGCATACACGTTGCAGGGAATTCCATGGCTAATGATGCCACAAAAGCAACAATGCAAACAGCTGCAGTTGCTGCAACTACATGTTCAAGTACGAGGATAGACAGAGACATTATGACAGCTGTCAACACTGCACGCGATGGCACCCACCTGCCAAAGGGCTTTCCACTCAGGTTCTCCTACTAGTTAGATTTTCAAAACATACAGTTTTCTCATATTCCCGGAGTGCAGATAGAGTAAAACCAAATTCAGACTGCAGACTAGGTTTAATTCTAGCTGCACACAAGGGTCTCACATCTGCACACGGTGGGGTGGCGGCTATAATTTCACTATTCCAGGGCCTTTACAAACAGACCAAGAACTTTATCCTCAAATTCAACATCTGCCAGCAGATGAAGGATTTCACCATGGCACGTCCACCACAGATATCTCTACTCGTTTCAAACAAGCCTCTGGCTTATGTTTACCTGGACCATTGTGGCCCCTTGTACGCAGATGGGGCTTACAAGTACATCTTGGTTACAGTGAATTCCGGCTCTCGATTCCTAGGGGTCTGGCCACAGTGGTCAGCTGATGCTCAAATTGTTATAAAGGATCAGTGAGTCTTTATCGGGACATACACTGTTGGCACATTCCATTCGGACCAGGATCCAGCGTTCACCATGAGAAGTTTGGGTGTGACCCTGCGGTATTCCACCCCGTACCATCCCGGGGAAAATTTGGTCATGGAGAGAAAAAAACAGGACTTAAAGCAGTCTTTAACAGCTAGGGTATTAGGCTCAGGTCGCAGTTGGGTCTATCACCTATATGGGGTCTAAAGGGCTTTAAACAATCTGCCTAGAAAATCCCTGAGTGGTCAGACTCCCAAAGAGATCCTGTTTGGGGTTAAGATGTGGGTCCCAGACTTTGACCGTCCCAGCGCAGTGGCAGCTGAAACACCATTTGACATCAATGAACGTTTGGCTGTTTGACAGGAACTGACAAGCTTCCGGGACAAACAAAGCAACATCCAAGTAAAACGCACCACCACTAAAGCAGTGAAGGAAGTGCCAGCAACTCCCGGGTGGATCCCAAAGGTTGGGGACCTAGTCAGGGAGAAAATTGAGGACAAAAAGAATTGGAGCCATCCTACAAAATGTCTGTACCTGTCCTGGCTGTTGAAGGTACCAGAATTGTATTTCTTCAGCCTCTTGCTGGCTGCAGAAAGAAGAGATTTATCTCTATTGATCTGATCAAACCAAATTATGTGGCCGATTCTAAACAGTAGGCCATGAGGGCTCTGGATAGTTACCTGCCTCCTCTCAATACCATACAGGAAGTTCCTATGGAAGCTTTAATCACTGATGAAGCCTCCTCTCCCCGGCTGGAGATAGCAGTAACCAACCATGATGTATCCCTTCAACCTGGTACTTCAACAACTACTATAAAATAAACTTGTACAGAAACAAAGATTTCAATTCAGAATCCTGACATGAAAGCTGTTTACAACAATCTACCACGGATCGGGTAATCTCCCAGTTTTACACAACAAACAGAGCTGCCAAAAATAGATCAAACTGCATCTGGGTACTTCATCAATTTTGATGGCTTCTCTTCAGATTCATCTGATCCACCTGAACTTCCTCCGCTACCATTCCGGATAAGACCACATGGCTTCTATCTTTGGCTGAAAAAGACATATTTTGTTACTCCTTGGCAATACCGTTGGATTACAATTTCGTTACTTTTCCTGGTCCTTTGAATTGTTTTTTTGGCAGTCTTTTTCTTGCTCCTGAATGTACACTATCTCCCTGAATGCTGTGCTGTGCAACTGGTGAACTTGGTTCTAACACCATATTCTTCATCACACAAAGTGCAAAGAGACCTGTCCCTGGTGAACATTTCAGCTGTTCCAGTTCCTGATGAGATTTTTTAGGATAGGGTATCATATGATGTATTTGGACCTACAGAACTTTTACAGATACCATATGTATTTCGTATTTCTCTGAATGACATTATCACCCCTAGTACTGTCTCTGATGATTGGGATATTGATACAGTGCATGAAATCCTAGAAGATCTTAAGCATTCTACTGTTTTTCTTATGATGAACTGTACGAAGGTACAACTAACTATGATGAAATGTTCTGTTTTTAGGATTCTGGTAATTATTTCTTGCATAAAGCAAGTACTCCACGTGCAGTATTTAATTACACACAATGTGAACACTGCTCTACACCACCACCGGGTAGTTATAAGACGTATGCACAGGCGTTTGCTTATTTTTCTGGTTATGACACATCAGAACACACAAGATAATGGACGGAATGCTGCACATTGGCAAACATTCACCCCCAGTCACAGATCTGGGTTTAATCCATCGTTATTTTGCTTCACCACGCCACCCCAGTTCAGACATAGCCATATGCAAATCAGTCTTGACCCTGTGCCTCATGGGAACAGTCCAGACCGAACTGCCAAGCCATGTCTTCCCTGGACCGGAATCAAGCATCCTAGGACCGGTTTCAGGCTATCAGCCTTCATCAGCCAGGATAGCTTGACTCCAGTGGCGTAGTGAGCACGGGACCCACGTCTGGGCATACCCTTCCCACTTAGGGCGAAATGCAAAACACACAAGATGATGGATGGAATGCTGCACATTGGCAAACATTCACCCCCAGTCACAGATCTGGGTTTAATCCATCGTTATTTTGCTTCACCACGCCACCCCAGTTCAGACATAGCCATATGCAAATCAGTCTTGACCCTGTGCCTCATGGGAACAGTCCAGACCGAACTGCCAAGCCATGTCTTCCCTGGACCGGAATCAAGCATCCTAGGACCGGTTTCAGGCTATCAGCCTTCATCAGCCAGGATAGCTTGACTCCAGTGGCGTAGTGAGCACGGGACCCACGTCTGGGCATACCCTTCCCACTTAGGGCGAAATGCAAAACACACAAGATGATGGACGGAATGCTGCACATTGGCAAACATTCACCCCCAGTCACAGATCTGGGTTTAATCCATCGTTATTTTGCTTCACCACGCCACCCCAGTTCAGACATAGCCATATGCAAATCAGTCTTGACCCTGTGCCTCATGGGAACAGTCCAGACCGAACTGCCAAGCCATGTCTTCCCTGGACCGGAATCAAGCATCCTAGGACCGGTTTCAGGCTATCAGCCTTCATCAGCCAGGATAGCTTGACTCCAGTGGCGTAGTGAGCACGGGACCCACGTCTGGGCATACCCTTCCCACTTAGGGCGAAATGCAAAACACACAAGATGATGGACGGAATGCTGCACATTGGCAAACATTCACCCCCAGTCACAGATCTGGGTTTAATCCATTGTTATTTTGCTTCACCACGCCACCCCAGTTCAGACATAGCCATATGCAAATCAGTCTTGACCCTGTGCCTCATGGGAACAGTCCAGACCGAACTGCCAAGCCATGTCTTCCCTGGACCGGAATCAAGCATCCTAGGACCGGTTTCAGGCTATCAGCCTTCATCAGCCAGGATAGCTTGACTCCAGTGGCGTAGTGAGCACGGGACCCACGTCTGGGCATACCCTTCCCACTTAGGGCGAAATGCAAAACACACAAGATGATGGACGGAATGCTGCACATTGGCAAACATTCACCCCCGTCACAGATCTGGGTTTAATCCATCGTTATTTTGCTTCACCACGCCACCCCAGTTCAGACATAGCCATATGCAAATCAGTCTTGACCCTGTGCCTCATGGGAACAGTCCAGACCGAACTGCCAAGCCATGTCTTCCCTGGACCGGAATCAAGCATCCTAGGACCGGTTTCAGGCTATCAGCCTTCATCAGCCAGGATAGCTTGACTCCAGTGGCGTAGTGAGCATGGGACCCACGTCTGGGCATACCCTTCCCACTTAGGGTGAAATGCAAAACACACAAGATGATGGACGGAATGCTGCACATTGGCAAACATTCACCCCCAGTCACAGATCTGGGTTTAATCCATCGTTATTTTGCTTCACCACGCCACCCCAGTTCAGACATAGCCATATGCAAATCAGTCTTGACCCTGTGCCTCATGGGAACAGTCCAGACCGAACTGCCAAGCCATGTCTTCCCTGGACCGGAATCAAGCATCCTAGGACCGGTTTCAGGCTATCAGCCTTCATCAGCCAGGATAGCTTGACTCCAGTGGCGTAGTGAGCACGGGACCCACGTCTGGGCATACCCTTCCCACTTAGGGCGAAATGCAAAACACACAAGATGATGGACGGAATGCTGCACATTGGCAAACATTCACCCCCAGTCACAGATCTGGGTTTAATCCATCGTTATTTTGCTTCACCACGCCACCCCAGTTCAGACATAGCCATATGCAAATCAGTCTTGACCCTGTGCCTCATGGGAACAGTCCAGACCGAACTGCCAAGCCATGTCTTCCCTGGACCGGAATCAAGCATCCTAGGACCGGTTTCAGGCCATCAGCCTTCATCAGCCAGGATAGCTTGACTCCAGTGGCGTAGTGAGCACGGGACCCACGTCTGGGCATACCCTTCCCACTTAGGGCGAAATGCAAAACACACAAGATGATGGACGGAATGCTGCACATTGGCAAACATTCACCCCCGTCACAGGTCTGGGTTTAATCCATCGTTATTTTGCTTCACCACGCCACCCCAGTTCAGACATAGCCATATGCAAATCAGTCTTGACCCTGTGCCTCATGGGAACAGTCCAGACCGAACTGCCAAGCCATGTCTTCCCTGGACCGTAATCAAGCATCCTAGGACCGGTTTCAGGCTATCAGCCTTCATCAGCCAGGATAGCTTGACTCCAGTGGCGTAGTGAGCACGGGACCCACGTCTGGGCATACCCTTCCCACTTAGGGCGAAATGCAAAACACACAAGATGATGGACGGAATGCTGCACATTGGCAAACATTCACCCCCAGTCACAGATCTGGGTTTAATCCATCGTTATTTTGCTTCACCCGCCACCCCAGTTCAGACATAGCCATATGCAAATCAGTCTTGACCCTGTGCCTCATGGGAACAGTCCAGACCGAACTGCCAAGCCATGTCTTCCCTGGACCGGAATCAAGCACCCTAGGACCGGTTTCAGGCTATCAGCCTTCATCAGCCAGGATAGCTTGACTCCAGTGGCGTAGTGAGCACGGGACCCACGTCTGGGCATACCCTTCCCACTTAGGGCAAAATGCAAAACACACAAGATGATGGACGGAATGCTGCACATTGGCAAACATTCACCCCCAGTCACAGATCTGGGTTTAATCCATCATTATTTTGCTTCACCACGCCACCCAGGACCGGTTTCAGGCTATCAGCCTTCATCAGCCAGGATATCTTGACTCCAGTGGCGTAGTGAGCACGGGACCAACGTCTGGGCATACCCTTCCCACTTAGGGCGAAATGCAAAACACACAAGATGATGGACGGAATCCTGCACATTGGCAAACATTCACCCCCAGTCACAGATCTGGGTTTAATCCATCGTTATTTTGCTTCACGACGCCACCCCAGTTCAGACATAGCCATATGCAAATCAGTCTTGACCCAGTGCCTCATGGGAACAGTCCAGACCGAACTGCCAAGCCATGTCTTCCCTGGACCGGATCTCTGTACTGGGGTGAATGTATGACATTGTTCTCCATTCTGTCCATCAACTGTTGTTTTTGCATATGACACATCAGACCCAGCGTATTATTATTATAAGCTTAAACCATCACCTTCAAGGAAAAATATGTTGACAAACAACAGGCTGATATATTCTGCTTCTTTTCTTTCCCAGATGTCCACACAAGGGTTTGTCTTTTGGAGGGACACTGAAGCTGTAAAATCAGTTTGAGGAACAAAGGGTTTGCAGGATCAGGGAAACAAGGCTTTGTTTAGAGTATGCCTTATACCACATCAAATGATTTTCCGGAACAAAACTGTGCAGCAAACATCGTGCCTTGGTTTAGCTAAGATCAAAGATTTAAACACACCAAGCATTGGTTTGCATGGTTTGCAAAGTGGTGACAGTTTACAAAATACACGTAGGAAAGATTAGATATCATGCTACACAATGGTTCGTACATTTCATCAAACACCAATTAGAGGGGATGGTTAGTGTGACCGTTAAACACTGACGGTTGTAGGCACGGTTCTTAGGTAACACCAAAGGGTTTAGGATCAGCAGGCCTGACCTGCACTACATGCAGACAGACTACTCGGGGGTGTTAACAACTTACAGTGCTGGGAAGTTGTGCCTTGACTGGCTAAAAACCTCAACATTATCCCAGGTGAAACAACACTTGCCCCTTCTTTCTTTTTTTTTTTCTTTTTTTTTTTCCCCTCATTCGCCTCCAACCCCACACAACTAGGAAACTGGGAAGCCGCCACTGCTACTCAGTTATGAGACGTAGGCCAACGAGGTACAAACCCCGCATCTCTGTCGCATGCCTACCAGTGGCAGACAAACCCCCTTCCTGTTGCTGACCTCTCGTTGTCGAGGAGAGGGTGGTCGTGCTCTCTTCTGATTACTTAAAACCGGCGACTGTTGCTGTGAGCCCTTTCAAAATCGAACCTGGGGGCCAAAAAGAAGCAGCACAGCCCAACACAGTCTGAGAGCTTCCCGTGAGGCTTAATCATAGGATCAAAGATTATGTAGATGATCTCATCAACACAAGACAAGTAGTTGCTGTTTAACCAGGAGCCCAATTTATCAGGCAATCCCAAATGGCTTTCTTCCTACTATTTCCCAATCTGACCAAATCAATTCTAGCAGTTTTATACAAGGAGGACAGCCATTCTGAATGCGTGGGAGGTATGGCCTCAGCCCATCTCTTACATATTTCTCGTCTAGCCAGCAGAATGGCATAGAATAAAAAGCCTCTGCTCGAGCCTGTAGTTTCACTTAATATGCCAAAGATGATGAGTCTGAGGGAAATACGTACTGGGCACCCTAGAATATCCGTAAGAGTGTTCCCTACTCTCTCCCAAAATTCAGCATTAGCTGGGCAGTCCCAAAACATATGTGTATCTGGGACATTTTCCATATGGCATTTTTTGCAGCTGACAGGGGGCCCTTGGTCATTTTGGAAAGTCTCGCCGGGGATAAATAGGCCCTATGTGTTGTAAAATAATGGTTTCTTCTAAACCAGGCTGGTTTCACAACTGTAAACAAAGTATTAAAAGAGGTTTGCCACAGTTCTACCCAGTCTATATCTGGAATAGAATCTCCCCATAATTCTTCGGCTAATCTGAAATCTCCATCTATGGTCTCTTCAATAGACCAATAGAAGAACGATACTTCTTTCTTTCCTACAGACTTCCGTAGCAAGTGTTCTTCCAAAATGTTCCCCATACCTATAGGTTTTTTAAGGCTCTGGGACCAACTCTTTAGTTGTAGATATTTAAATCTAGACATGCCCCCCTCCAATTTGTCGTCAAATGATGCCCAAGGCAAGAGTGATCCCTCAGTGACCAGATCTCCCCATACCAGGAACCCAGCTGTTTTAAGAGGGGCTGCCAATTTATCCTTTAGACAACTTGGTGCCCCCGGGCTATCCCACAATGGAGCCAGACTTCAATAATACTCTAGGCCAGTTGATTTTTTAATTCTGGCCCATATTCGAGCAGCGCACAATAATACCTTCAGCCTTACTTTCTTGAAGAACTTCTGGTCTCCATATTTAAAAAGAAAGCCCTCATGAGATAAACCTACTTGATCTAACATAGCTAAAAACATTTTCCCCCTTTCTGATGAATCCGGGGATTTTAGCAACATTCTTGAATATGTTAACTGAAAGGCCCAAGCGTAATACTGTATATCTGGGAGTGCAAGACCACCTTTTTCTCTCCTGCGTCTCAGTTTTTTCCACGCTATCCTTGTCGCTTTATAGGCCCACACAAATGAGTTAATAGATTGCTGAAATTTATCTATTAGCTGCTTCTCAAAGTGTAAAGGGATGGTATTGAAAAGAAAGGTGACTTTTGGTAAAATTACCATCTTAATCAGATTGGTTCTCCCTAAGATGGTCAAAGGAAGATGGGCCCAGGACTTCATAAGTTTTTGACACTCTCTTAAGATGTTCAAGAGATTGGTCTCCGCAATCTTATCAATGTCCTGGACAATCTTCACTCCCAGATATCGCATCTCATTCTTAACTTGATGTCGACACCCCAGTAGATTCCATGTCATAATTTCAGTTTTGTCTGCATTGATTTCGTACCCCGAGACCCGACCAAAATCCTGCGCTGACATAAGGAAAAGATGATTCCAGATCCGTTGATAAAATTAATATATCATCCGCATACAGGGCTACCTTCCTCTCCCATACTCCACTTTTAAATGGTGTAATATCTGTCTCCTCCCTGAGACGTTGAGCAAATGGTTCTATATACATGTCGAATAGGAGAGGGGAGAGGGGGCAGCCCTGTCTGGTTCCTCTTTTGATTTTAAAGGGTCTGGTTAATTTTCCATTGACCACGAGCCTCGCTGAGGGGTCACTATATATAAGACTAATAGTGCGGCAGAATTTTGGCCCAAAATTAAACTTCTCAAGTACGGCCGTTAGATAGTTCCAGTTGACCCTATCGAATGCCTTAGTGGCATCCAGTGTCATTGCTGCCAAGGAGTGAAAAAGTAGAGGCAAAGTCAATGGCACCTATAAAATCATGGGTAAGGTCATAAAGATTCCTGCCTCTCAAGAAACCCTTTTGATCTGCATGTAACAAACCTCCCGCTACCGCACCCAACCTGTCTGCCAATATTCTAGAAAAGATCTTATAATCGTTGTTTAAAAGTGAAATGGGTCTGTATGACCCGCATTTAGTTGAAGATTTACCTGGTTTTAAAATCAGTGTTATATTGGCTTCACCCCATGAGGTGGGGGTCTAACTCCTTCAACCAAAATTTTGTTGAACAGAGTTGTCATGAATGGAATTATCACCTCTCCTAGACTTCTATATAATTCCATAGGAAGGCCATCCGGCCCAGCAGCCTTACCTGTCTTACAGGCTAAAAAGCCTTCCTGACCTCCTGTTGTGAAATCTCAAGCTCTAAGTTCTCTCGCTGAGTGGCATCTAAGGGGGTGAGAATGATCTGGTTTAGCCATTCGCGTGCACATGTGCTATCTATATCATTATCTTCATTATATAGATCTTTAAAAAAAGTAAAAAAGGCTTCTCCTATCTCTTCATCATTAGTTACTGACGAATTAGTATGCACATCATCAATTTGTTTAATAAGGTTACGAACCCTATCGGTTTTAGCCTTCCATGCCAATAATTTACCGGCCCCCTCACCATATTCAAAATGGGCAAGCTTACTGGCTTCCCATCGTTTAGAAATCCTGGCCTGAATAGTATTTTCTAGCAGTTCTTTTAGAGTTTTCAATTTCTCCTCTAGTGCTTGGCGAATAGTTTGGTCGACTTCGTTGTTAAGCTTCCTTTCCACCTCCTTCATTTCCCACTCGATAGATGCCATTTCCTCCCTATACTGCCTGTTCTTATAGGAGGTCCTATTTATTACTAAGCCTCTCAGGTAAGACTTCAAGGCATCCCATACCACTGAAGACTCTGCCGAACCTATATTTATGTTTAGGAAAAACTCTGTCTCCTGAGATAAGTACCCGGTCTCAACCTCATCTAGGAGGAGTGTGCGGTCAAATGTCCACACCCTCCGTTGTTCTTTATCTAATAAATTTAAATCCATCCATACAGCCGCGTGGTCCGAGAGGTGAGGGGTCAAATAGCCTATATCTTCAACTTTACCCCTTAGATCATTACTGATCAATATGTAGTCGATCCTTGATTTATGTCTGTATTTTTTGTTGTAGAAAGACACACCTAGTTGAGCACCTGATCTTTCTCTCCAGATGTCAGATAAGGCATTCTGCCTCATCATCATCTTTAGGTATGTCCTAGATTTAGACAAGACATTTGCCCTACTACTAGGGGTTTTATCCCTTTGAGGATCCAAAACTATATTAAAATCTTGCCCCTTCTTTCTGATGACATGAGATTACAGGACTTTTTATTGGGTCTTCAAAAACCACATCAAAAGCGCTTCTTGTATGCAATATACAATGAGGTATGGAAAGTCTCACAGCAGGAGGCTGCTGAGAGATTGCGCAAAATTGACGGGACTAATTTAGAAATGGTGCTGGCAGTGGTTGATAATGGTATGACTACCTTGTCTTCCAGGATATACACTCTGGGTAACATTGTGTCATCAGCAATAGACATTATACAACAATAGACATTATACAACACGACATGTCCGCATTCCAACATGGGCAGTCACAGTCATGCTGCTAAGTTAGACACTTCAGACACTTTGTTCTGGTCGCGTACCATGGGGACTTATTAACGCCACCAGCCTGTTTTCTCCATACAATCTTACGAAACAGCAAATGCTCATGGCATGCAAGGATGCAACATACACCAAGTTACACATAGAGAAGTTAGAGAAATTACTTTTCACTGTTGCTGTAACACCTTCAGTGGATTGGATAATCCACGAAGTCATCACTCTGCTGATTTCGACATTTCATTTCCAATACTGCTTACAACATCATCAGCTAGGCAGATATGAAGCACTAGGAGAGGGGTATGTACATGAGTCATGGGTTTTGCCTTTTATATTCTGTTGTTGGAATAGGGACACTAAAGTTTTTCTTAGTGGGGCTGACTGTGGGAACACTTTGAATCATTCCTTAGTATGCAAGGAAGTTTTGCTTCACGGGGCATGTAATGCATCCATGGTAAACTTATCATGCATCTTAAAAGGCTCCCCAGCGGCCGTAATCCGCCTGGCTTTAAGATTGCGCTCTAATAGGAGCTATTTGATGTTGACCGATTAAGGTTGTTGCGGCATGACATGGGGAATATCATATCTTGTGACGCTCTCTGCCGTTGTGACTTGTTGTGCAGAAGTACTGTTTCCATCTGCCTGCACAGTTAGGGAGGTGACGCTTGGCCTTCGATAAAGTTTTCGAACGTGCACTTTGTCGCCCTGGGCAGAATGAAAGCCTTATTATTCCAGAAGGATGTGGTCTTAACATCTGCAAAGGGGACTTTTGATCTTCAAGTTGCAAGGACTTCTTCTGAGATACAGTCGCTACTTCGCACTAATTTCCCATTCTATTTTGGAAAACTGATGCACCGGATTTTAATATGTTTAATGCTGCGGGGTTGCACACTTTTTTAATAGCCTAGGCTCTGGTTTGGTTAGTACCTTCCAGACAGTCTTTGGAATAATCCCATCATTCATTCACTCTGTGTTATAAACCATTTTTGGTGGCCTTCCCTTGGGCCTGCTTCTGATTGTCGGGACTGTGCTCTTATTTTTTCTGCTCCACAATGAATGTCCCATTTTGAGATTAAATGGAACTGGCACTATCACATTTGCTCCTGTGCCATGAACGCATGGTACAATGCTTTGGCGCACCCTTGCTTCAGGAACTGATTGAGCACTGGTTCTTGTCCTTTCTGTCTGGCTGGCTATACTGTGTGCAGCACATATTCTGCTATCTATTGTGCAGTTTCGAGTGTGCCTTGGACATATGCTTGTGAACACAACAGGTTCAACCTCTGGACATGGACGTACTGGTGGGCCTTCTTAGGCCCATTCATATTGGCATCCCCCTGCGTTTGCTGTTGCTCCTAAACGCACTCTACAAGCCCTCCTGGGAAGCGTCTGCTCCTGGTGATCTGGATCCTGGCTCTGGTTCTGCAGATTTTGCACTGGCTGTGATTCCTCCTTCAGCAGCTGCTGTAGGGAATGGATGGGACCATGTGTGCTTCATAAAGCTGCTCCAAGGTGTGCCTGCGAGAACATCGTCTGCAGTAGATGGGAACAGCAATGTTTCATCTACCTCTCGGAATACATAAACAATCTGGTAGTTTCGAGTGGTGGGAACTTTTAATTCGGACTTGTTTTTTTTAACATCCTAAATTGTTTTTAAATTATATTCTTTTTAACGTTTGATTTTATTAACTTTTAAATTTTTAAATTGTGGCTTTCTGGATGCTTTGGTTTCAAACAGCGCGATTGCACTATTATCATTTTTTGCGTCTTTTATGTGAACATATATTTTGATAGCATTTGCTTTGTATTGTTCTAGTAGTCTTGGAGAGCTTTAGTCGACTCACATCCGAGGAGTGGGCATCATGTGGCTGGGTTAGGCCTGGGAAGAAACGCCATCATTTATATGCACATGTTTCTTAAGTTGCCTTCTTTTCTTACACAAGTACTTTTGACATACATTTGTTTGCGTGACTGTGCAGGATTATTTTCTCTGAAACCATATTGCTTACATTTCAACTACGTCAGCATACTATCACAACATCTTGAACATTTAGTACAAGGCCTAAACGTACATTGTGGAAATGTTGTTTATTGATTGTCCGAAAGGCGACACAGCTATCACAAGAGGATAAACAATGTCAGCTCGGCTGAGGATTCGGCACGGAAGCATGGGTGCTGTTAATTATAAATACACAAACACTTCTGGGTTTCGAGAGGGAAGCACTGTGCTGTCACTGCGAGGTCGCTGCTTGTCGGGAATCTCAGCTCAGCTGATTCCTGTTTTCCCTCTCCATGGAAGGATGTCCACCTTGTGACCACGACGGGGACCAGCATATACTTACCCTCAGGTAATGGGAAATTAGATCATCAAGTAAGGGATTTGGCAGAACACCCGCCCTAGTCAACTAGGTTAGGGAGCGCATAGTAGGAGTACACTATATCCAATACTTATATGCCATCATATATATACTGCTTAAGCATGATGGTGGAATTGTTTATCCTTTTCACTGTTCTCTTATTGCTAATTACTTTCATCTGCTCTTGTCTATTAATCATTGCAGCACATGTCTTCTATACAAGATTCACAATGGTTCAATAAATATTGAAACGCCTCGTTGAGCATTTCTTGTGTATCTCTCTGGGTATGCACGAGTGACTGAGCGAAAGGGTTCTAGGTCTGTTTCCACGGTTCCTGGAGAAGTTAGGGTTGTCATGTTCTGAGGTTGCATAATCCATTTGTTACCCTCCTCTGGGTACTAATGGTTGCATTGTGAGCTAGTAGGAATATAGGCCAACATATCCTGAGGGTGTGCATGGAATCAGTCTGGCACAATCCTGACGTTTATGTTGTCCAACAAATGCACAGTTTTACCGGTGTGGTACAAGCATACAAAAGAGTGAGAGAAAGGCACAAGAAACATTGAAAAACAAGTGAGAAAAGGCACAAGAAAAGTGAAAAAATGAGTGAGAAAAGGCACAAGAAAAGTGGAAAATCAAGTGAGGAAAGGCACAAGAAAAATGCAAAAGGAGTGAGGGAAAGGCACAAGAAAGGTAGACGAACAAGTGATGAGAAAAAGACAGGAGCAGTGGGATAAGAAGCACCAGGAGTGCCAAGAGCGGACAAAGAGAAAGAAGAGGAGTGTGTGACGAGAAGGCCCAGGCAGAAAGAGAAAGAGCGGGAGAGCGAGACAGGCCTCGAGGCGCAAGGTCGGGTCTGAGAGGGCCTTAGACTGATCGGAGGACCAGTCCAGGTAAGTGGGGAGGGGAGCTGGGGCCCAGGGCATGTGATATGATTTTCTTGCACTGATGGCTCCAGCTTTAGTAGGATGTTGGTGTAATGTTTCCGTTGAAGGAGCCAGCGGGGGCACCGCTGTTGAAGACATGACAGTCTGCCCGACGCACAATAGGGTGGGCGGGCTGCCAATTTGACAGACAGGGTACCCCACCACCATTGTGGTAGAGTACCCTGTCTGCCAAATTCAAAATCTGGCCCTATGTATTGATGAGAATGTATATGTGCCATGATCATCTCCAAATCAACCAGCAGCGAGTAGAACGCTTAAAAAGTGATAGGGGAGTCTCCTTTGACAAACGCTGCCAAATATATAGTCATCTAAAAATCATATTCATCTTGGGCAGCTCTATCTTGCCCATTTAAGCCAATGGGAAAGTCAACCAAAATGCAATTGGATTCATAGTACATGAATAGGTGACATTGCATTGCATTATGGTAAGCAATACAAAATCCTGTCACAACAAGAATTCCTGGATATAGCAATATATGCGACCGTCAATTTAGAAGCCGAAGCAGCCAACTAGAGCCTATAATGAGGAAGGAGGACTTAGTAACCAATATAGATGTCAGGATTCATGCGAGACGTCAGAACCACAGTGGTCGGAGGTGCTGCAACTATGGATGCTGAGGAAGTAACACTAGACTGCTATTAGTGACTCTCACTCTCACTTGATTCATTCAGCATTCCGTCCATCATTTGTTGCCGCAGCACATTAGTGACTCTCATGCACACACTTCCTGGGTTGCGGTCAATTCCGGGTCATGGGAGGTAGAGCTCTATTTAGTTATCTTAGGAACTCAGTCCTCTGCCTGGTAATGTGTTGCGTAGTTGCATTGGCTTTCTGATACTCGCTTTAGTATGCATCCTTTTTGGTGTCCCTGCACTGTTTGTTGTTTTTCCCTTTACAGTTCCCTCGGTTCCCTGAGTCCCATCCTGCCTTGTATTGTTGATTGGGCTGTCTCCAGTCTCATTTTTCTTAGAGTCTTACCTGTGTGTGTTCAGCAGCGTCAAGGGGCTTGAACCACATTCCAGGCCGTCTCCCGGCTCGTCATAGCACCATCGGCTGCTTCAGTTTTTATTTGTTCTTGCTGTCCAGCTGCTATATTATACTTACCATATGCCCTCTGGCTCCTAGCTGGTCAGATCTGCTACTTATTGTAACATCCAGTCAGAGTGCTGCCATCCCTTGAAACAGAAACATTTACATTAATATTGAACATAAAACTATTTGTAATATTTATTTTAGAATTAAATAATTTAAAAACAATATTCATATACTTTGTGATGCAGAGATCTCTGACCCTACTGTGAAGTCTTTCTTTGATAAAGTATAGAGAAGTTTTTTTTTATTGAACTCGCAAATTAAATATTAAAATATTTGTATGTTTAATGTGAATGTAAATTAATTTATGTATTTACTTTAAATGTAATACAAAATAGAAACAAAAATGCTACAGCACTATTAAATTAATTTTGAATTAAAACATTAGTTAGTGTAAATATAGTAAAATATATAAACATTACTTTTCTGAAGTTCAAATTAAAAATAAATTCCCAGCTGCATAAAAACTATATTTTTAATGTCCATTAAAAGTCATTAACAGTGATGTATAAAATTAATTTAAATAATGTAATTATTTTTAATTAAATGTAGTGTTACATTATATTTTAAATTAAAAATAGGTTATTAATAATTTATAATTAATTAAATAAGACATAAGTACTATTTTATATATTTGTTAAAATTATTTTTTATTCATTTATATTTGTAACTGTTTTAAATAATCTAATTTAATTCAACATTATTTCCTACGGGGTTTTCCTTTAACACCCTACCTTCATTATTTTCAATGTTAAGGTGTTGGCAGTCTGTAATACGTGGAAGTTGTTACAAAATTATAAGACTCTACAAAAGTGCAGTTTGTGAATACCTAAATGTAGTAAACTTACTCAAAAGTGTAATTTACATTTGTAAATCAGGCCAACAGCTTTTCACTCTCCAGCAGCCTTCTCTGGCTCATGGTTGCCCTGCCTTTTCTATAGCTCTATTAGGCCGTCACGGGTGTAGATATGCTTTACAAATAAAAAAACATAACACAACTACAAGCCCCAGGAGCATATTTATTCAGAAAGCAAGTACCCTGAGACTAGGGGCCAGATGTACGACGCTTGCATTTTGCGACTCGCAAATTGGGAGTCGCAAAATGCAATGTACAATAGTGTCACAGACACTGTTAGCGATTACCAATGGGGTCGCAAATTGCATGCCTCATCAATAATCATGAGGCAAGCGCAATTTGCGACTCCATTGGGAATGGCTAGCGCTCCCAGGGATGGTGGCCTGCTGGAGTGAGCAGACCACCATGTCTGGGACTGCTTTTTACATAAAGCAGTTTTTTTTTTTTTTAAATGCATCCCGTTTTCCTTAAAGGAAAACGGGCTGCAATTAAAAAAGAAAAATGAAACTTTTCAGTTTCATTTTTTAAGGGCAGGCAGTGGTCCCGGTGACCACTGCCTGCTCTTAAAAAATATTATCGCACCCATTCACAAAGGGGAAGGGGTCCCCTGGGGACCCCTTCCCGTTTGCGAATGGTTTAATGCGGTCGCAAAACAATGGTACATACCATTTGGACTCGCTATTAGGAAGGGACGCCCTTGGCATGCTCCTTCCTAATAGCGAGTCGCAAACGCTATTTTGCGAGTCTGTGACTCGCAAAATAGCTTTGGTACATACCACCGCCGTTTTTTGCAGTCGCAAAAAGGTTGAATACCCTTTTGCGACTGCAAAAAACAGTCGTACATCTGACCCTAGGTGAGCAGATGGAGCTGATGAAGAGGGACAAGGAGACAGAGTGTGCTTGAACTCCTGAACTTCTGTGAAAGCTGCCTGCATGCTTGAGGGGGCAGTGAGACTCTCGATGCAAGGATGCCTTTCACACTAAAATATTGCTGATAATGCCAAATTTGCATTTTTCATTACTTTGCACAATTTTTTCAATATTTTGTGCAATTACCCAAAAGGAAATTACGCAAATTTCATTCACCCCTCACAGTTACATTGCTTGGACCCTGACAGTGCTGGACAGCATCTACTCTTACCAGAGTTCATCAAGCCTGGCAGTGGCTGGACAAGATGAAGTCAATTATTGGTGTGGATTGTCAAATAAATAAATGGATAAATAGATAGATAGATAGATAGATAGATAGATAGATAGATAGATAGATAGATAGATAGATAGATAGATAGATTGACAGACAGACAGACACAGGCCTGATACACCACCTCCATGCACACGAATCCCACAGAGTGGTAAGATGCACCTCCAGTCCCGGCTTCTCGCAGCAAAGTTCATCTCAGCCTGGGCAGCACTGCGTCTCTAGGGTATGGCCAAATAGGGACCTACCCCAGGTCCATTTGTTTTGGCACTTCCGTAGGTCCATCCATCACAGCTGTTGATAATTGCCCCTTATATACATTTATAACTGCCGAAATTCAGTGTATTGTTTAGTTTTCAAACGGTAGTGCTTTTTCAGTGAATAGCTAAGATTTTATAAACATAAGTAATCTTACTACTTTGCCCATGTATAACCACCTTATCCTTTGTTTTTTCAGTGAATTTCGATTTTTTCTTTACATCAAGTAATACCTTATTATGATACATTTGCAGCCAACCCCCTGTGGCATGGGCTTTGGCTGTGACCAGGACTGGCACCCAAGTTCCCACGACTGGCCAACCCCTCATAACACATCCGTTGGCCATGCGCAGCTTGGGGGAGGTGTCCGGAGGGCCTGGCTTGTGTCTAGGCCCTGCACCCAACCCATAGAAGCGGCCAACCGACCACAGACCCCCACCCTTTTCTTTTCTTTTTTTCGGGTTCACACAGAACCCCCCGCGGGCTACCAACAGACCCCATCAGCTGCCAACCAGCCACAGACCTCCCACACCATTTTGTTTCGTTTGTATTTATTTTTGGGTCCACAGAACTCCAGCGGGCTCCCACGGGGTGGGGGACGGTGGAATTCTGGCTCCTGTTAAACCACGATAAGGCCAAAAAAATGAATTTTCCATTTTGGTTTCTGCGATCCAGGGCTAAGGGCTCAGGGTATCCCTTCAATATGCTTTTGTAAATATTTTCAGGACTCAGGGACAGTCTTCAAGTCCTGTACTGGCAACCAAAACTTTTTTCTTCATGTTGCAGGCACCAATCACATCACTCAATCCCACGTGACTCTTGCAGGCTCCACCAATCAGAATTCTTTTTTCCCCCATTTTTCCCAATGGGAGTCTTGCAGCATTAGATATTGCTATTTTTTAAACCTTTATTTCTCTAAAATGGCTCAACAGAATTACATCTAATCACAATAAGTGCACATTCTAGATAAATATCTAACTCTCTGCCAAATTTAGTGTAATTCTGTTCAGCTGTTTTTTGTGTATTGCTGTTCAATTTTCCCTATGAAAACTGCATGGAGAAAAAAGTGTTTAGGACCTCCCCCCCCCTCCGCGCCCCCCATTTTTCTCAGTTTCCACTTGGTTAGATTACCCCGAAACTTTCCAGGAAGGAGCTGAGATGGATGGTTTTTTTTCCAAGGTTTTGTGAGGATTTGTCTAACGGCGCCAAAATTATTTGCAAAATAAACAAGCATTGGCCATGCGGATAGGTCTGGCTTATGAAGGAAAGTGCCTCTTGTGTCACTGATGGGTTTAGGCACTCAGTAGATTATCATACATGTACTCTGTCACTCATCTGTGCACCCCTTCATCCATTTATCCATTCACTGACTCATTCTTGTATTCAACCTCTGACACAATCTCAATAAAACAAACACACATCCAACAACACATTCAAAATAAATTAAAAGAACACAAGTAGAAACAAGCATTGGCAATACCAATAGGTATAGGATTAAAGGAATGTGTGGAAGCAAAGAACAGTAGAATAACATTGTCGTATGTTAAAAGGTCAGGTGGCAGTTGTACTGTCAAGCCAGACTTAAAACTCCATACAGGTTAATGATAGCCCTCCTCCCATCTGTGATGCTGCCAGAGAAAAACACCATATCTAAGACACTTTAATAGCATTATAATGACACGTGTGTGCCCCTGAAAATTCAAGCTTAGGCAGCTGGATAAATAAAAAAAATGATCACAGCTATGTGAAGGGCAAGCACTTTTTTGTAGAGGCACACAACCTCCGCCCAATCAAAATATGTAATTGTGGCTCCCAACATGTGAGTGGAATCAAAGCTCCTCTCCTGGTGATTCTCACATAATTGTCTGGCGACAGCTTCGCTATCAGGCCAGACCATAAAAAGAAAACCTGCTGCTGTCTAAACACAGTGGGCATATGCTATCCATAATGAATCTAAACATAACAGCAGGTGTCTGTTTTGTACAGGTACTGTAAATAGTAATCATTTTGTTAAGTTCCAGCATGGCCACCACATTTAGAACCAACCTTTTGCCCATCATGAAGTCTTAAAACAATGATACCCTGTGGACAACATCATTTCATCATGGTTTCCAGCTTTAGTGGAAGAGGCCGCGTGGGATGTGGCGCACTGCAAATTAAATGAGCGGTAAGCAAGTGGCCCGTTAGCACTGCCTGGAGAACTGTAGTATCATCTTAACAAATATTAGAACATTGGAATGTTGGGAGCTCCATTGTAGACAATGGAGTGCTCCCTGCTTCTACGGGCTGGTAAAGGCCCGCAGAGCAACATTCCAATGTTTTACAAAGGCCTCTCGGAGCTCGAGGGGATTTAAATCCCCTCGAGCTTCGAGAGGCCTTTGTTTTATTTGTTAGAACATTCTGCCCTCTAGTGGCAGAATGTTCTAATAGCCTTCGGCTCGGGCCTTTAACGCGGGAGCGGGCCTTTAATAGCCGGTATAGCCCGCTACGGCGGGCTATAAGGCTGTATTAAAATAAAATGAGAAGACATAGAAATTAAGGGAGAACTATAAAGGGAGAAAATTGGAAACTAAGGAATTTCCAGCCAGCCCTGACACTGAAGCACATTAGTTTTCAGGTGGATGTACACACTTGATCAGAAAATGCTGTCATTCAAAGTACAAGAGAGCCAATGACTGATGTGCAGTACGCTGTCATGGATGGAAGCAGAGTGTAAATGAGCAGACCTGATCCAAAGGCCTTCTATGTACCTACATGGATATATATTTATATATGATGTATGCATTATTTAATTATTTTCTTTGTTACAAGATCCAGACAGACAGCTAAGAAGAGATTCTAGCAAAACTATTACAGTGCAAATCTTCTCCCTCGGGGTTTGTTAGAGGCGGTAACTAACACCAAAATCCTTCCCTAAAAGGGTAATTTGTGACGTTTCATTTACCAAAATACCTATCTGTAGGCTTTAATAGAGAGAAGTAACAATCCACCCTTAAACACCTATGGACTAACATATGCGTTTCACAATCAATATGTCAGACCTACTGCGTCTAACAACACTTTATATAATAAACAGATTAGATCTATGGCATCGTAAATATGTTTTCTTAGTGAACCAATCAAGCCTTCTAGCTGTTACCATTGGCCTGTCACCATAACCATCTTAGACCTCGGGTATAAGTCTTCCCACAAGGCAACTGTTAGGTACACCACAATAAAATTACAAATATGTACAAAATGCAGTTGTCAAAACAATATAAGGATTACCGGAGTGCAAATTCTCTGTTCCCATGGTTTGTTCAAATGGGTCATCAGCACCAAAACCCTTGTGTACTCCGGTAACCTGTGCAAATCCATGTAACAAAATAGCCGACTCCAGGCTTTAGCACGGCGTGGTAACAATTCAGTCTTAAAAGTCTATTGCCTTTAACTCAAGTTCTTCACAATAAGTAGGTAAGGCCTACTTGCTTTATCATAACTTTTCCTTATAAACAGATTACACCTAAAGAATCTGACATAACTTTTTCCAGTGAACCGATAAGGCCTCCACCCTTTACTAAAGGCTTGACATTATAGACAACACAGGCCTACTGAAGAGAGCATAAACTTGCAACCATCATGCATACAATTGTAAAATTACAAATATGTACAAAAGTACAGTTGACAAAATAATATACAACCCCTCGCAATAGGACCTAACAACAATCAGCACAGTGAATTCCTGCTTCCTAGGTTTGCCATAGTGGGTTACCTACAACAAACCCCTTGCCTAATATGGCAATCTATGAGATTATATGTAACCAAATATATTTCTACGAATTGTAACATAATGTGACAACAATCTACTGGTAGAGGTCTATTGGATTTGTCATATGCTTTTCACAATAAACAAGCTAGGCCTACTGCCTTTGTAATAACTTTTCATTATACACAGGCCAGACCTATGCCATCAGGCATAACATTTCCCTGCTTACCAATTAAGCCTATTCTTTTTATCATTGACTTTTTGCCATAACAAACTCAGGCCTACTGTACTGAGCGAAACTTTCCCGCAAGGTAGCAATCAGGCATACAAACATAAAACTGTAAAATCACAGTTGGGAAAGCGAAATACTAGCTCTCCTAACAGGGTTAAAGAATGATTCTCACAGTGCAAATATTCCATAACCGTGATTTGCCAGAGAAGGTAACCAACACCAAAACCTTTGCCTAATAAGGTAATCTGTGAGATTCCATGTAACCAGGGCCGGACTGGCCGTAGTGGGCACCGGGCGTTTTCCCGGTGGACCGAAAGGATGGGGGGGCATTTTTTGATCAGTGGGGGCTGGTTTTGTTACCCGGGGCCGGTCGACTGGAATTGGCAGGGCTGGTTTTTCTGTTCTAAGTCCGGCTGTGCATGAAACAAAAAACCTGTAGGCTTTAATTCATAGCAATAACAATGCCTATTCACTTTAACATATGCTTTTCACAATCAGCAGGCCAGGCCCGCTGTCTTTGCCATAACTTTTCATAATAAACAATCAGGCCGATAGCCTTTGCCATTGACCGGTCACCATAACCAACTGAAGTCTAGTGTACTGAGCATAAGCTTTCTACAAGGCAACCATCCGGTATACAGTCGTAAAAGTTAAAATGCACACAAAGGTACAATTGACAAAGCAATATACTCCAAAGAGATAGTGCATATCTTCTATTCCCACGGTTTGTTCGGGTGAATCCCCAACACCAAAACCCTTGTCTAGTCTAGTAATCTGTGAAATTCCACGTAACAAAAAACAGCCTCCTATAAGCTTTATCACAGTGTAATAAGAATTCATCTTTAAAAGCCATGGTTTGTCAGAGTGGGAGGCCAAACCCCATGACTGCTATGATAGTCTGTGAGGTTACATGTAACAAAATACTTGTCTATAGCCTGTCACACAATGTGATAACAAACAACTGTTAAAGGCTTTAACAAATATTTTCTACAATAACCTAGACCAACTGTCTTTGTCATCATGGTTCTAAGTAAGCAGACCCGATCTATGGCATCGGACATCACCCAGTGCACCGATCACGCCTATAACTTGTCACCATCACCAACTCAGGCCTATAGTTGGAGCGTAGGTTTTTCCACAAGGCTACCATAAGACACACGTTATAAAATTGTAAAGGAATACAAAATTACAGTTGGCTAAGAAAAATGCTTCATCCTAAAACAGACTAACAAGGATGTGCATAGACCAAACATTCTATACCCATGGTTTGTCAAATGGGCTAACCAACACCAAAGCCTTTGCTTACTATGGTAATCCGTGAGATTTCATGTAACAAAATACCTATCAGTAGGCTTTAATATAGAGCAATAACAGTCAACACTTAAATGCCCATTGACTTTACCATATTCTTTTACAATAAACATGTCAGGCCTACTGCCTTTGTGAACTGAATGCGAAATCCCCATCCTACTGCCTTTATCATAACATTACATAAACAGATCAGGCCTATAACCATGATAATCGGCTTGCCACCATAACCACCTCAGTCCTGTATCGAGTATACACTGTACCACAAGCCAAAAAGCAATCGTTTTAGTGAAAGCACACAAATCGACCCAATCAAATCCTAGTACTCTGAAAGTTCTTTTTTGTTCATCACATAAATTCAGGAGACTGTTGCACTGTCAAGCCAGGCCTACAAATCCATGTAGATTAGATTAGCCTTGAGAATCCCATATTGCTCTCAAGCACAAATATGCCCTTTAAAGTTAAAGGTAATAACAGAAGGGCCGGATGCGGAGACTGCAGTAAATTCCTCATGGCTGCCCTCCTCCCATCTGAGTTGCTGCCAGAGAAAGACAAACACCATAAAATATCTAATTATCTAAGACACTTTTACACCATCTGTGTGCCCCTCAAAGTTCAGGCTCTGTCTGCTGGATAAAGAAACAAAATGGTAACAACTGGACAAGCACATTTTTGTGGAAGCACACACCTTCTGCCCAATCAAAACATGTACTCCTGGCTCCCAACATTTGGGCGGAGCCAAAGATCCTCTCTAGTGATGCTCACATAATTGTCTAGTTACAGCTGCGCTGTCAAGCCAGACCCCAAAAACACCCTTCATATGGAAACTCTGACTCGCATATAACTACACAGTGGCTACGACCACTGTGTTATACATATACACACACACACACATACAAAATCATATGTGAACATTTTAAACAAATATTTATATATGTGTGTGTATATATATAGAAATATAGATAGATATATATACATATATATTCACTGAAAGAACCAAAGGTTACAGGGAGGTTATAGTTAGAAAATAGAATTTAAAAAACCTTAGAAATTTACTGAAAAAAACAAAGGTTACAGGGACGTTATAGTTAGGCTGACATTTCACTTGTACAAAACCAGAGAACTTCAGCAGTTACAGTTAGCTGAGCTAACTATAACTTATGCACCCGCAAAGTGCTGCTTATGACCTCACATATTACATCACTCATGACATGGTCAGTGACATATATATATATATATACATATACATATATATATACACATATATATATATATACACATACTGAAAAAACACTGTGAAAAGACACACAATGTGAGGCCCAGTACCTTGGATTTGGCTTTATTTCAAAAGTCTAAAAGAGCGCCTGTTTCCTTTGGTCCAACGTTTCGGCTGGATGCCTTGCTCACGGACAGGAATGCAAGCGCCCAGGTGCGCTCGGTCATGATTTGTAGAGTAAATCACGTGACTGCATCGCCAATACTACCGGTCCCATAATGCACTGTGCATGTTGGTTAAATACATGTTGGCAGTCCATAGCTGTTTTTTGCCTCGATGGCAATGGTTGTTTTGCACAGTCACTGTTGTTGTCAAGGACTCGTTTCTTAGGGTCAGGTGAGTTATTTCGACCTTGCAAGTATTGTTAAATTGTGACTCGAGAAAGGCAGCTTCTTCCAGGCATGATCAAAGCGGGAGGTTATCCCCTCTGAATCCCTTCCACGCGCCGTTCTTTTTGCTAAAGTAGCTCTCCCTCGTGGGTCGGGGGCGCGTGTGGGCTAGGTCCTCAATGAATATCCACAAGAAGTAAAGCGCTTCGTCTCGAGCTTCAGCCTTCAGGGTGCCTCACTACATGGGCACGGAACAGCTCACAACATCACTCTGAAAAAACACTGTGAAAGACACACATGTGAGGCCCAGTACCTTGGATTTGGCTTATTTCAAAAGTCTAAAGAGCGCCTGCCTTTGTCCAACGTCGGCTGGATGCCTTGCTCACGGATAGGAATGCAAGCGCTCAGGTGCGCCGGTCATGATTTGCAGAGTAAATCACGTGACTGCATCGCCAATACACCGGTCCCATAATGCACTGTGCATGTTGGTTAAATACATGTTGGCAGTCCATAGCTGTTTTGCTCGATGGCAATGGTTGTTTTGCACAGTCACTGTTGTTGTCAAGGACTCGTCTTAGGGTCAGGTGAGTCATTTCGACCTTGCAGTATTGTTGAACTGAGACTCGAGGCAGCTTCTTCCAGGCATGATCAGCTGGAGGTTATCCCTCTGAATCCTTCCACGCGCCGTCCTTTGCTAGTAGCTCTCCTCGTGGGTCGGGGCGCGTGGGCTAGGCTCTCAATGAATATCCACAAGAAGCAAAGCGCTTCCCGCTTCGGAGCCTCAAGCCTTCAGGGTGGCTCACTACATGGGCACGGAACAGCCCACAACATCACCTGAAAAACACTGTGAAAAGACACACAATGAGAGGCCTAGCACCTTGGATTTGGCTTTATTTCAAAGTCTAAAAGAGCGCCTGTCCGTGGAGCAAGGCATCCAGCCGAAACGTTGGACCAAAGGAAACAGGCGCTCTTTAGACTTTGAAATAAAGCCAAATCCAAGGTACTGGGCCTCACATTGTGTGTCTTTTCACAGTGTTTTTCAGAGTGATGTTGTGGGCTGTTCCGTGCCCATGTAGTGAGGCCACCCTGAAGGGCTTGGGGCTCCGGAAACGGGGAAACGCTTTTGCTTCTGTGGATATTCACTGAGGAGCCTAGCCCACACGCGCCCGACCCACGAGGGAGAGCTACTTTAGCAAAAAGGAACGGCGCGTGGAAGGATTCAGAGGGGATAACCTCCCGCTTTGATCATGCCTGGAAGAAGCTGCCTTCTCGAGTCACAATTTAACAATACTTGCAAGGTCGAAATAACTCACCTGACCCTAAGAAACGAGTCCTTGACAACAACAGTGACTGTGCAAAACAACCATTGCCATCGAGGCAAAAACAGCTATGGACTGCCAACATGTATTTAACCAACATGCACAGTGCATTATGGGACCGGTAGTATTGGCGATGCAGTCACGTGATTTACTCTACAAATCATGACCGAGCGCACCTGGGCGCTTGCATTCCTGTCCGTGAGCAAGGCATCCAGCCGAAACGTTGGACCAAAGGAAACAGGCGCTCTTTAGACTTTTGAAATAAAGCCAAATCCAAGGTACTGGGCCTCACATTGTGTGTCTTTTCACAGTGTTTTTTCAGAGTGATGTTGTGGGCTGTTCCGTGCCCATGTAGTGAGGCCACCCTGAAGGGCTTGGGGCTCCGGAAACGGGGAAACGCTTTTGCTTCTTGTGGATATATACACATATATATATATATATACCCACACCCACATGTGTATGCAATGCACGTGTATACACATATCTTCATAACAAATGCATTTTTCCATTGTTCATGTACCTCTTGCATATATCTCCTTAAAGCGCATCGAAGTGGTTAAAAAATGTTGCACTGCACTTTACAACAAAAATATGCAAATTTAAAAAAAGACAGGTATGTAGTGTTTTTGCGACATTCAAGTTTTGCTCTCCAGGCATAGCTGCTGGCACTTCCAGTGCGGATGTCATGTCCCCAGGATGCTCAAATAGAAAACCGGGGCGTGGAGAAACACGACAGTGCCAGCCACAAAGAAAGACAGTCGAGGAGCATGATTTTCATACTCCGTCGGAGTTCCGTTCAACTCTATTGTATCCCTCAGTCTAAAGCTAGCGTGCAACTGTTTGATGTGTTAACCATTGTGTGTTCCTACACCTATCTGCATTCAGATCCTTACTACTTTACAAGGTGAAGGACTGAAATTAGCTCCTAGGGTCTGCAGAATCTCCTCACTGCTCTCTCTGTCTTTTCTGCAAGACTTTTAACATTAAAAATCTCAAGTGGTGGTGTGTATGTATATTTAGGCAATGGGGCCATTCATTGTTTGGAATCGCAAAAGGATGCAGATTGCATGCAGCATCCTTTTAAACCACAGGGTGGCAGGCTTACCTAATATTATACAGAAGGCTGTGGAAAACATTCAAGGAGAGAACGTCGGTGTTGTGAAACAAGGGTTGTTCTAGCTTCTAACAGCAAGCCTCGCAGAGTGCCCTTTCCGCCAACATAAATCGGCCCCAGAATGATTATAATCTTTGTTGACAGCAAAATCCAGATTTTAAACCTGTCAATGTGAAAATATCACTTGTCACTTTCACACACACAACCTAGTAATATTTATAAATAGGTATTGAACCACAATCAAGATACAAGGGGTTAAATCCATAAACTGAGAACTAAAACTACAGATAAAATGCAAAGCAATAAATGCATATTAAAGCACTTGTATGAGACCATATATTTTAATTTCAGAAAACAGCTGATATTAAGAAAGGGAGAAGCACACTCCATTTAAGAGTATAGTCCTCTACAAGATAACACTATACATTGTTCAAAACTTTCCTCACGTTGTAAACAAAACCTTTTTATAAATATTGTTTTAAACAAAAAAAATGGCAACCTTCATTAGCAATTGATAAATCGGGGGGGGGGGGAGGGGGGGGAGTTAGCACAGTAACCAAAAGTTCTATAAAATGTATTTCATCATCCCTAAAAATTAAGCAGGCTACTAGATTGACTATATGAAAATAATATTGTAAAAAAATGATAGCAAAAACATAGTAACATGAAGCAGTGATGTAACGTGTGAAGCAATCAGTGATGTCATCATTGGTATAAATGATGTCGACACTCATGTCATGTATGGTATCATAGGCAGCTGAGGGGTGGCACTAGTTACTGTTCAACCAGTCATGTCAATGGTGATGTCATAATTGACTCAATCAAGGTTGACACCTATGATGTCTTCAATGATGTTGTGAGTGATGACATTCGCAACACGAGGACAGTGATAGATAAATGGTGAATTTTAGTGTTTAACAAATTTGAGTCAGAACCGTAAGTCAGTCTTTAATTGCTTTTTCAGTAAATTTCAGTCTTTTTAAAGAGATTTGGGTTCAGTATATATGAAATGTCATTTTTCGCTTGTGATAACGTACTTTTCAAACTCAGCAGTTTCTTACCTAAATGATAATAAATTTACCTTTCATCTTTTAGTAAACAACCGTCAAAATTTAACTGTACCGGCTATTTGGAAAAAACATACTCAGGGGCCGCTCCTCCATTAGGGCGGAGGAGCGTCGCCCCACTGCTTTCTCGCAGTGCGAGAAGCAGAAACATAAAATGGTATTTTAAATACCATTTTATGTTTCTGCTTCTCGCACTGCGAGAAAGCAGAAGGCAGGGTATGCCTGGTTGGGGGCGGGCGGGAGGGTATGCCTGGTTGTGGCGGGCGGGTGGGCGGGTTGGGGAGGAGTGGCTTGCCCACTGTTGTGGGCCCTGACTGTTTGGTCGGCCCAGAGGCCGACCAAACCAGTCATGCGCATTCTACATTTTCTATATGTAGGCTGCATGCAGCCTACATAGAGAAAATGGCCTCCCTACAGGCGCCCGGCTGGGCGTTGTCCGGACCAATCACAACGCTGCCATTGCAGCGTTGTGATTGGCTTACGGGAGGGGAGGGAGCATGCCTGTACCTCTTCCTGTTCAAGAGCAGGAAAACGCCAAACGCGGGACCCGGCCCAGGAGCAGAGGCGGCGCAAGACCCGGTCAGGTACGTTTTTTCTTAATTTTTCTTATAACGCCCTCCACCCGGGCGCACCTCCGCGCGACACCTCCCCATCTGCGAGTATTGCGAGCCGCGACTGAACATACTTTTAGTAATCAGAAATTTCTTATCCGATTAATAATAAATGTATCTTTTTTTTTTAGCATTCACTGTGAATACTCCTGACTGTGAGGTTCAGCTTGCATTTTTGGCTCTTTGCTAGATAGCAAATAGTTAACAGTACCAATCCCTCCTTCAGAGTGCTAGCTTTCTAGACAGTAACACTGAGTGTATCCGTGCAAGTGTTTGAGTCCTTGGACATGTGTTGGACACACACCGTTCTCGCTGTTCCTTTCCCTCCTTCGTTGTCCTCAAATCTCTGTGATTAGTTCAATCCCTCACTGCACATTGTGTACTTTTGCTGCCATTGGAGAGCTCCCTCAAGTGCCTGATTGTAGTCCTGAGTGCTGATATGGGTGAGTGGGGCTTGTGCGCAAACCAGGACCTGCGTTGGACACCGTCCACCTCACTCTATTGTGACTGCCATTGGAGCACTCTTTCAAATCCCTGAATGTGTCCCTGAGTGCTTCAAGCCAATCACATTGTGTAACAAATGCAAAATGTGATTGAAGCGAGTTTTAAAGAGTATATGCAAATGTGTTAACCATTTAAATCCCACGTGGTACCTTTTTCACACGCAAATATCTCAAAAACTACTGGACGGGTTTATACCAAATTCAACAAAGCCTTATACCTTCCGAGTAAAGTTCTAAATTCATGACGAGTTTGGTATAAATCCGTTCAGTGGTTTTTACTCTATCTTCCAGCAAAATTTCCTATGGGAAATGATACACTTTCATTCCCCCTTATACTTTTTTCCCCGTGGACGAATCTTCATGAAATTTGCCATGCCGGGACTGACCATGCTGACTTGGTTGATAGACTGCTAAGTTCCACGTAAAGTGAGCCAAAAGATATAAGCAAATCACAAAATGCTGCTCAAATGGAAAGTGAGGCTGAACCATAACTACACTGGGTGCTATCTCTCGTAGGTACTACACCCACCCGCCACCTCTCCATCGCCTCCCAGGACTCTCTCCAGGGACTGGGTCCTCGTTGCTCTTGGATCTAAACCTACCCATGGTCCAAATGTGACAGCACTGCTTAAGGAATACTGATCACTGAGCTATGGACCACACCTCTTGCAGCTGGGATGGTGAGTATCCACACCATCGCAGCTGAGCCTTTGACCACCCTGATCGGATCTGGTACACTAACCTCAAGAAAACTTGCAACGTGGAATCAAGGAGAGTTTGGAAAAGTTCAAATGTATTAAAAAGAAGTCTTAAGCAGGTAAGAGCCAATGACATAGAATCACTTCACCTGATGGAAAATGTAAGCTTTCAGGGCCCGATGTATTAAGAGACAAGTGACAAAAAGTGGTCACAAATTGCGCACCAACATTTTGAGACTTATCTCTTTCGTGATGCAATCTAATAGGCTGCATCACAAACCTTCCAGTCACACAGGATCGCAGAAAAACCTGCCTAATGAATATTAATTAACCAGGTTGCTATTTGTGACACCCCGTGATTGGTTGCAAATATAGAGATGGTGGCATGCAAGGAACCGCAGACCACCATCCATGTGTTTGCAATCCCAAATGGGAAACTGTTTTTCAAAGTAGCCCATATTCCTTAAAGGAACTGGTGCTGCCACATCTAACTCCTGGAGTATTGCAGACACTTTCTTCTACTCTAGACCCTTCTCTTTGTCTCTGCTGACATCCCCCTACTGGCTGCAACGTGCACTCACATAGTGTTGGCTGACTGCTCACACTTGAAATGCAATCCTACTTGGTTGCTACTCTTTTCACCAAAATCCTCTTCAATCCTGATCCAGTAGGGGTGGAATTGGATCACCAGTGTCTTGAGTTGCACCATAAAAATTGTTAATACTCTAAGGGTCTGATTGATTCTTTGGTTGACAGATTAGAGATCATCAGAGTGGTGGGGGGCAATAACTCCACCGACCAGATCTTCCATCCTCCAAAGTTAGAGATGACCACTAGCTCAGCAGTCATCTCTGTAGGTTGAAAGGAACCACTGTCACGGCGGTTCCCATCAAGGTGCAAACATCTGATGAACAGCCGCTCTTGCTTTTGATGGCTGTCTATTAGTTTTAACATTTTTTGTTTTTCAAGAACAAATTCCCAAATGGGAGTGTTTTGGGGAGTTTTTTTAAAAAAAAGACTAATGACCCCCGCAGGCTGGGAGTTTTTTCCAAAGGTGTGGGGGGTCATTATTTTTTTCTGTCCATCACCGCCACATTTTTCCAGGTGGTGACGGACATCACACTGTTCATGCTAAATAGAGCTGACAGTGTAATTACCTTCTCCAATAGCCCTAACTCCATCAGGACTTTGGAGGAAGCTTTCCATCGACGGAGTCGACGGGCTTCCTTCGACAGAAAACTTAAGGTCTGTCCATCTCTAAATGAGGTGAACCAAACAAGAGTTTGGCTGACAGGGTCCTCCATCACATTTGGACCAGATTCACATGTCCACCAGTCTCTAAATCAGGCCATAGATCTCTTGAATTCATCTTTGACAATTGACTCAACCTCAACAAACCCATTGGCACCATAGCAAGAAATGCTAATCACCAGCTCAGACTCCTGAAGGAGATCAAACTTTTTGTACCTAAACAGGACCTTAAAGACATAGTCCAATCCCGTGTACCTTCTAGATTAGACTATGGAAATACCATTCTTTCAGGCATACCCAAAGTACACCTCACTCTTCTTAAGGCCTCATTGCATGCTGCTGCATGCCTGGTTTGTAGAATAGGCTGTTATGAACACATCACTGCTCTGTCACTCTTTTTAACTGGCTTCCAATTGAGGGCAGCGCCACACACAAACCTGAATAACTAGTCCAGATACTCATACTTTCACACCACTCTCGCTATCTGGCTAAGAAACGAAAGATTTCAGGAGCTGCCCTACTACTTTGTATCTTCAACACTCTGCTTCTTGAAACCCCGGTCTTCAAGAAAATGAGCACGCTGGCCCCATCCTTCTGAGGCTGTGCACTCAAAGCATCCAACCCCTTCTGCCTGCCATCTGCACCAACCCTTCCCTTCCTCCATTCAAAGATGAGCTAAAACTTTCCTTCTGAGCCTTCACTGCTGCCCCTCCTCTCCTTTGATTATAGGCTCCAGGGATTGTATTATATCCAGGGTGCACTGCTGTGGTCTGTGCCTGGGACACCATTAAATTGGTGCGCTAGGCATAGAAATGGTCAGTGTGCCCTATAACAGAAACTTCGCTGCCCCCAAGGCAGCTGCAAACAAGCTTCTGCCCAGTGGGAAGTTCATTAGTGAAAGGCAGCTTGGCTGTTTGAATCTCCTTCCTTCACACAGCAGGGGACACCCAGCCTGCTTTACAAAGGGGAACAGCAAGCCCCCTGCAGGCGAGTGCAGTGAGTGACTGCACCCACCTACGTGGGGACATGTGCGGGTCCATGGGACTCCTTTCTCCTTTCAGGGTACACTCTTGGGGGGCTTTGCGTCACTTCTACGAAGCTCACAGTTATAGCACCTCCTGACAGTCTCTTTGCCCTTGCACCCGTGTCCATTATACAGCACAGCAGCAAAATGTTTAACCTCATTTACTGCACACCTATGAAAATGAGGGACCCACCCCCTCAGGATTGTGCTGGGGCTATATGTGCACAGGCGTGATCTGTAGCATAGAAAGGGCCACACAAGCTTCTGAAGCCCTTTCTGTCATACGAAACTGACTCTGCAGCACAGAAAGTGTGCACTTCATGGATTACAGCCCCAGGTGTCTTTTAGTGATAGGTCCTGATCTTTGTAATTTACGTTTGACTGATGTGCACCACTATGCATAATTATGCATTATTACCGCCGATGCATGGCCTATTGTATCAATCAAGGTGTACTTATGCTACTGTTTGCATTGTTTATTATGTACATTATCTATGTAAAGCAATCTGATGCCCTAGGGCGTTGCATGAACTATAAAAAAAACAGCAAATGAAACAATATGGACTTAAATATGTTGTTAGGTTGATATTCCCCCTGTGGAGGGCCGGCGACAAGGCCCTAGTTAAAACCGAGTATTGTGTTTTAAGGCCTCCCTGCAGGCAGAATGAGTAGAAAAGGATGGTGTTAGCTAAGAAACTGGTTGTATGTGATTTTGATGAAAATCAAGCATGAACAAAATGTCTCTGACTAATTTATTTCGTGGAATTATTGATGACGAATTTTTCTTCACAATGCCTTTCACCACATTGATGAACTCAACCTGCTGGAAGCCGTTCTTGAAGAAACGTTTGTTTCTTCATGTTTGATGTTGGTTTTGTGCCTTTTAAGGCTACACATTCTCTATATTCAAGCCCCTCTTCCCTGCCTTCCAATTGCCTTGTCATACTCCCCTCTAACTTTACTCCAGTTTTTGTTACATACCTCCTAATCCCCTTTCTACTTTACTCCCTCTTTGGTTTTTTTTTACAAAACCCTTACCCCCACTCCAGCTTTACTTTTTTCAAATCTCGTACTCCCACTTAAATCCTTTGTCAAAACCTTTACTGCCCATCCAGTTTTACTCCCTTATACCAAACCCGCACACCCTCTTTTTTTTGCAAATCCTTTACCCCCTCCGACTTTAGTTCATTTTTTCAAACCACTTACTCCCCTTCTTCCAATTGTGCAAACTTCTTATTCCCCTCCGCTTTACTCACTTTTTACAAACTCCTTATTGCAACTTCTGCTTTACTTTCTTTTTCCAAACCTTGTACTCCCCTCCTCTTTTACTCCCATCTTTTACAGCCCCTTTACATCCACTTTACTCTTTTTTTCAAACCACTTACTCCCTCTCCAGGTTTACTCCCTTTTTTACAAACTATTTACTCTTTTTTCATAAATCCCTTCCTTCCATTCGTGCTTTGCCCTTATTTTAAAATCCTTACTCCCCCAGCTTTACTCCTGTTTTCTACAAACCCCTAACTCGCATACCAACTTTAGTCAATTTGTTTTAATACCCTTACTCCCCCTCCAGCTTTACTCCTGTTTTTTATGAACCCTTACTACCACTCCCGCTTTGCTCAATTTTTTTCAAACCCCTTACTCTCCTTCCTGCCTTACTCTCTTTTTTTCCAAACCCTTTATTCCCCCTACAACCTAACTTTCCCTCTCATTTTACTCCCTTTTTTTTTTACAAACCTCCTGCTTTACTCCATTTTTTCAAATCCCTTACTCCTTTTCCCATTTTAATTCCATTGTAATCCATTTTTTCTTATTTCCTCTCCTCCTTTACTCCATTTTTAGCAAAGTCTTCACTATTTGCCCTTCTCCATCCATGCCGCCCTCCATCCCTGTAGCCCCACCCCGTTTTCCCTTCATACCGATTTATCTTTCCGTCCTTCAAAATAAACATTTACATTTTCTTTGGAAAAATTTATATTTTCCTGCAAAAGGTATCTGTCATGTTAACTTATCGTTAAAATGAAGCTATGTCAGGCTGTTTTCTCCAGGCTGACTTTCTTCGGTTTGGAAATGTATCAAAATGACAAATTCCCAATAAAATAAGGATGTGAGAGCCAGATGTGAGGCACACCCTGACACCAAACTGAGTCAGCAGCAAGGGAGGTTTCTACAGAAACAGAAGGACAGGAGGCTTGAGGAATCACCATGAATCAAAAAAGCAGATTATATACTCAGGATCAAAATTATAAGAAGAAATAGGCATTTTTACGAATTAGATGAAAATGAGCCTTTTTAAATGGGAGTGGGCTTAGAACACGGATAATGGAGACAGTAATAGAAGCATCACAGTTAATTGTCCTTAAATGAAATAAATAGGGATAGAGAAGCCATTTTAAATCATGGCTCAAGTAAGAAAAACCAGTACTAAATTTGTAAAATAAGTGAGTGCAGGGGTCCAATGTTTTTTAGGTCTCGCCTACGCAGCGCACATGCGCTGCATAGGAAAAAAGACCTTTTTCCATCGCTTCGGCTTTTCAGCCAAAACGTGCACGCGTTCCATTGCCTTCAATGGCAACGCGTGCACGCTTGGCATTCACTTGCGGGAGCGAGCAGCTGGCGCCTTATGGTAGCAATTATCGCTCCTGGCGCCGCTCGCTCTCGCAAGTGAATCGCGCAGGCTCCCTCCTACCCCCCCCCCCTGCTGCCGTGCGAGGCGCGCACGCGCTTGTTGTGAATAGTTTCCGGACAGAGCCACTGTCCAAATGAGTTACAGGCTCACCCCCAAAGGGGCATTTACACTAAGCACAGCGTCATCCTACAAAGAAACTATATCACCCAAAGAGAGGCCACCGTTGACTCTTATGAAGGGTTAACATTCCTTAAGAGGGTCTGGTCTGCCTCCCCAAAGAGCAAGTGCCATAAGGGACCTTTTGAGGTATGTAGGGGGCATCAGCGAGGCTTGAGGTGCGAAGGAAGTCTGCCATTCCTATGCAACAGCGCCCCTCCTCCTCCACTATTAACACCGGCTGGAAGGAGCGCATTGTCTCAGTAGCTGCTGTGTTTACCTCGGCGTCCCCGTGAGGTGGGAGACGTCCTCCCCCCCTCCCCTCTCTTGTCACTTTGTCCACTCTGCATTTCAAGGGGCCTGCTCTGAGTGGATTACGGGGTGCGAGAGCCGCCTTTCCTGCCTCTCATCAGCTTCACTGGAGGTTATTAGCACCCAGGCCAGACATCTCTAAGCCCATCCTCCCCTCGCAGGTAACAAAGGCGAGGCGGTCTCTTAGCACCTGCCTCACCAGGGCAGGCTGCGCCAGACATACCTTAGCCTTGCTAATGACGTCCCACCCTTCCATTGATGCTCTGCCAATTACTTCATTTAAAACCCATGAATGGTGACCATGTCTTATGGGCTTCTGTAAGAGGTGTGAGGTGTTAAGCGTGAAGAATAGCTCCCCCAAACTGAAGACTTCTAGGGAAAAACGCAGAGACTCATATTGACTCATATATGACGAACTGGCGGGAAGAGTTGAGGGTGCCTCAAAGCATCCCTCTATATGGCGCCAAACAAGATTCTTTTAAACCGCCATTGGAATTGAAAGCTGTGGAGTGAACATATGTTTTGGGTACAGAGAAACACCATGACAAGGGTCATTAATTTATGTGTTCATAGATAATTAAAACCATACAATAAAAGTTGATAAATCCTTCAAATAAAGAAATTGTCCATTAAAGCATACTAAGAGAACGCACAACATACAGGGTACTCCGTGTATTCAAAACGTTTGTTAAGTATTTCACAAAGTTGTAATACATGGCACGGTGGCAAGGCAGTTTGTGAGGGGGCAGGCGGCATTATGCAGTAAAAGGTCTCATTTTTTTCATTCCCCATGTAGTGCTCTGTTATCATTTTGGAGAATTGTGAAGCAGTTAAAAAGCACAGCAATTGTGACAAAACGTTACCATGGAAATCTCCAGCGTCTCAGTGTCACAGGTTGTCTCTTTTACATACACTAAGTGGCAGATTTATCAACACTTTGCGCCAGTGCAAAGTCAACAAAGATGATGCAAACTGGCTCAAAGAGTTCATTTTCGATTTACTTTTTTCACATTGGAAAGTTTTCTAAAAGTACAGCAAAGTAGCTTCTACGTGGTGCTTTGCATCAAGTGGGCGACCCATGGGTGTTACATGGGCATTTCTATGCAACACCCATGGTTTTTTAGGTCTCAGGGCCTTTAGCCGTCACTCTGCTAATTTTCAAGCACACACTCGTGCTTGTGGCGGCATCCACCTTGCGGGAGTGAGCAGGGGCGCGCCACAAGCACGAGTGCAGTGCTTGAAAATGAGCAGACTGCGTGTGCACGCACGCACCACTCCCGGGCTCACCTCCTGCTCCCCCTCTCTCTCGCGCGCGCAGCTCTTGCTACCGCCTGGTCGCCTACTGCCTTTTGTTCTGGTCTGCAAGTCACATCCCGTTATCAGCTTGACTTTCAAAAGGGAATAATTTGGGTTCCAAATGATAAAAGTTACTGTCAGTCCGGGATCTCTTTGTGTGGCTTCTCGTTATCTTGCACTTTTTTTGCTCTTCCGTTCACGCTTTTATTCTTTCTTCTCTCTATTTCTCTTTCTTTTACCACTGTAATTAATATACCTTTCAGTAAAAATGAAGTACAGAAGTTACCACACCTGATTTACATCACCTCTCTCTACACCTCTCTCTACACCTCTCTACACCTCTACCTCTCTACACCTCTACCTCTCTACACCTCTACCTCTCTACACCTCTACACCTCTCTACACCTCTACCTCTCTACCTCTACCTCTCTCTCTACCTCTACCTCTCTCTCTACCTCTACCTCTCTCTCTCTCTCTCTACCTCTACCTCTCTCTACCTCTCTCTCTCTCTCTCTCTCTACCTCTACACCTCTCTACCTCTCTACCTCTCTACACCTCTACACCTCTCTACACCTCTACCTCTCTACCTCTACCTCTCTCTCTACCTCTACCTCTCTCTCTCTCTCTACCTCTACCTCTCTCTCTACCTCTACCTCTCTCTCTACCTCTACCTCTCTCTCTCTCTACCTCTCTCTACCTCTACCTCTCTCTCTCTCTCTCTCTCTCTCTACCTCTACACCTCTCTACCTCTCTACCTCTCTATCTCTCCCCACCTCCCTACCTCTCCCTACCTCTCCCTACCTCTCTCCCTACCTCTCTCTCTACCTCTCTCTCTACCCCTCTCTCTACCTCTCTCTACCTCTCTCTCTACCTCTCTCTCTACCTCTCTCTCTACCTCTCTCTCTACCTCTCTCTCTCCACCTCTCTCTCCACCTCTCTCTCCCTCTACCTCTCTACCTCCCTCTACCTCTCTACCTCCCTCTACCTCTCTACCTCCCTCTACCTCTCTACCTCTCTATACACCTCTCTCCACACCTCTCTCCACACCTCTCTCTCTACCTCTCTCTCTACCTCTCTCTCTCTACCTCTCTCTACCTACCTCTCTCTCTACCTACCTCTCTCTACCTATCTCTCTCTCCACACCCCTCTCTCCACACCCCTCTCTCCACACCCCTCTCTCCACACCTCTCTCTCCACACCTCTCTCTCCACACCTCGCTCCACACCTCGCTCCACACCTCGCTCCACACCTCTCTCTCCACACCTCTCTCTCCACACCTCTCTCCACACCTCTCTCTTTACCGCTCTACCTCTCTTTACCGCTCTACCTCTCTTTACCGCTCTACCTCTCTTTACCTCTCTACCTCTCTTTACCTCTCTACCTCTCTACCTCTCTCTCTACCTCTCTCTCCACACCTCTCTCCACACCTCTCTCCACACCTCTCTCCACACCTCTCTACCTCTCAACCAGTTGAATTCCGGGAAGCTCAAACCATCAGTATTTCAAATCTGCGCGTGAAACGTGGGTAGGATGAGCCGTGCAGCTCAGAAAGGGATGTTCTTTTTACATAATTTGTATTTAATAGAATTGGGAAGCAGGAGAACAGTCTCACAGTTGAGATAGGGATTCACCATTCAAAGATGGCTGCAGCGTCTACGTGGGATGCGGTGGACTAAGTGGCAGCCGGAGCCTGATAGCACTGCTTGTCCTTTTAAAAAAAAACAAGCATTGGCATAGCCAATAAGTCTCCCCTTTGGGACCTTATAAGTGTTTAGTTATCCAGTACAATATCCTTGGTGCAACAACATCAAGTGTTGCATGGCTAAACACTTATAAGGTCCCAAAGCGAGACCTATTGGCTATGCCAATGCTTGTCTTAGGTGCAGCCGAATGCCAGGATTGCCAAATAACAAGGCTGTGTAGAGGCTTTATAAGATCATGGCGCACTGAGGTGAGTTGCAGTTTTCTTTTTTATGCACATTTGTTCCTGCGGTATTCCTCATTATACATTGGTCTCCATCCTCTGCTCCTTGTACAGATATATTTTCACAGCCCATCCTTTTGTTTTGGCTCACAGCACTTTCTATTCTGAAACTTATCATTTTTCTCCCCATCATAATTATGGCCCACCTCAGACCGCTTTCTTCCATCACCAGCACTTTCTGTTCATTTATGTCACTTTTGCAAGCTCTTTTTGTCCTTTCTACTCTCTTGGTCCCTTTTTTCCTATCTTTCTTTTCCTTCTTTCTCTCTATTTTGCCTTTCTCTCTCTTGTCTGGGCCAGAGAATGATGATGACAAATAAGTCATGAGCCCCAAAAATGAGTGCCCACCACTGTCAATCGCAGTATAAATTTAAGCAATACGTAAAATTATTGTCTGCAGCACTCTTCCGCTGGCCACATCACTGCTAACAATCCTCATTGACATCCCTGGGCATGACCAATTGAGGTGGGATTCACACTGCCCCCTCTTACTCAACAGTTTCAGTATGGTGACAGTGGCTCTTGCTGCAGTGCAGTCCAGAGATGGTGAACGTGTTTGCAAGTTAAGCTGGGAGGGGGAGGGGAGTGCTCATCATGATGGCTTTGTAAATGATGCAGCTGGTTTTGAAGATGGTGTGGGCCAGCAAGCGGAGCCCAGGATGGGGGTGATGTGATCATACTTCTTCTGGACCTGGATGGCGTGCTGGGGTGTGCAGGATGCCCTACAGGGGTGCCAATGTGGAGTCTGGGAGGCCTGGAGCAGGGTGTTACCACCATCAAGATGCAGGAGTATGGAGGCTTCAACTGCAGTTCTGAAGTCGCTTTCTGAAGAAACCGTTTCTCTTTCTTTAGAATTGAGTGATGGTGCCAGGCCTTCTTTGGTTTTCGAACATGTGTTCATTGAGGGTGAGGTTGGTGTCCAAGGTAAATCAAAGTTGTTTGACATTCAGTGAAAGTTGGGGTTTAATGTTGTCAAAGTTCATCTTACTGTTTCTTGTTTATTGTTCTAGGCATATAGCAAGAATTCTGTCTTGATTCAGCTGATTTTCAGATATGCGCTGGGCATCCTGGTCTGGATGATGTACAGGCAGTAATTGAGGCACTGGGTGTCTGAAGCAGAGGAGAATTTCAAGTACATTTGTATATCATTGTAATATTGGTAAATCCTGATGCTGTTATCTATGAGTAGAGCACCAAGTGGCGTTATGTAGAAGCTGAAAATTACAGGGAAGTGTTTGGAATCCTGACACACTGACAAGAAGGTGCTCCTTATATAACTGAATGATCAGAGCCCCCCCACTTCCAGACACTGCCCTCTCACTGGGATTGGATATTTGGAGGCTTGTCTCCTCCTCTTTCTGTATTTGATTATCCTGATAGGATATCTGACGTTGGGTCACCCTTGTATATGCTGACCCAACCCTCAGCCTGGGATGTTGTTGGCTTTGAGAATGATAGGATATGGCAGCTTCCTGAACCCTTTGGAGGGATCATACCACTCACTAACTCCATCAACTTAATGTAAGTACTTGGTGTGTGGTGAAGTGTGGACCAGATTCATACCCCAACAACGCTGCTGTCCCAGCCGTGAGAGTGGGAGAGTGCGGGAACGTCCATTTAAGAAGCCTCCACCGCTTCTCGTACTGCTCCCCGAGTGGCACTGTTTCTGGGGACTTTCACCTTCCAGCACTGTTTGCTATAGGATGGCTCCCCATCATGTCTATCAGCACCATCGCCCAACCGACAGATGCTGGCAGACAGACAAACACATATTTGCCTGTAGCCTCAGCATTCGTGTTAATTCCCCTACACAGCGGAGAACTAACAGTAAAACCATGTCATTAAGTAACAGGATGACAGGGTTGACTTAGAGTTGGGTGGTAATGGAAAATCTTTGAGTTTCTGATGAAAGTATTAAACTCTCTGGAAAATTCCACTGGTGGAGTCTCCTGTGGAATTAGCCCTTCCCCCAGAGAGCTGGGGATTTCTGATTACCCCTCAACTCTAATTATTTCCTTTTAAGGGTTTCGATTATACTGTTTGATGAAGGAATGAGTGTGGAAACACAGAGAGGAGCCTGAAAAAGTTGATATAACAATCTTTGGCTGGCTTAGGCTTTAGTCTAGACAAGCAGGAGCTGGGAAGGCACCTGAGAGGCTTGCACGACCAACACCCCTGCACCTCAAGTCAAAAATAAGTCTGCTGTTGACCAGTTGGCCAACAGGTAGGAGGTTATATGCATGTTGCATGAAATATGGAAGGGGTCAGAGTTTGGAACGTATTTCATGGGTGATGGTTCAGTGAGCCACTGTGCTTCATGCCCTTAGGGCCAGGGAACACATTTTCAAACCCACTATATCCAATATTTTATGCCCGGAGAAAAAGACTGGAAAGCTGTTTCTTTTTATTGCTGCAATAGTACAAAATCAGCAGAGAAAGAGATTTTGCAAACAAAGGATGCTCCTCTGTGGCCAAAGGCCTCACCTTTTCGCCTTGGACGGCATGATGTTGTCAAAGCAAGTTCCACCATGCCTTGCACCGGAGGCGCATCTCCCTGGAGGCTGGAGTGGCTTGATTTCAAAACAGATGGGTGGAGAGGCTTTAGAAAGACTGTCAAATCGCAACCACTCACAACATTGCGTAGAACTTTAAAAACAGTAATAGAATCCGATATAATACTGAAAACTTTACAAAAACAGTTAAAGCTGTCATTTACAATGCTGAACAAGCTTTACATAAACAGTATTAGTATCTTTCATCTCAGAGAATTTACAAGAGAAGTACCAGCAGAATTTAAAATACTACTGAGAATTTACAAGAAGATACTAACATCCTTTACAAAACTGTAGATGGTTTGAGAGCAGTATGTGCAGTCTTTGACAATTCTACAGAGATTTTACGATAATAACAGCACCCTTTATAAGACTACATAGACTTTACAAGGATAGTAATATCACCCTTCTCAATACAACATAGCATTTACAACAATAACATGCTTTACTAGACTACAGACGCTTTACAGTAAGAGTAATATCATCCTTTATAATGCTGCAGAGGCTTCGTAACATAATAACATGCTTTACTAGATTGCAGAGACTTTACAGGAAGAGTAATATCATCTTTTATGATGGTACAGAGGCTTTACAACAAAAATATCATGCTTTACAAGACTACAGAGAATTTACAGTAAGAGTAATATAATCTGTTATAATGGTACAGAGGCTTTACAACAATAACATGCTTTACAAGTCTACAGATACTTTACTATAAGAGTAATATCACCCCTTATTATGATACAGAGGCTTTACAACAATAACATGCTTTACAAGACTACAGAGACTTTACTATAAGAGTAATATCACCCCTTATTATGATACAGAGGCTTTACAACAATAACATGCTTTACAAGACTACAGAGACTTTACAAGAAGGGTAATATCACCCTTCTCAATACAACATAGCATTTACAACAATAACATGCTTTACTAGACTACAGATACTTTACTATAAGAGTAATATCACCCCTTATTATGATACAGAGGCTTTACAACAATAACATGCTTTACAAGTCTACAGATACTTTACTATAAGAGTAATATCACCCCTTATTATGATACAGAGGCTTTACAACAATAACATGCTTTACAAGACTACAGAGACTTTACAAGAAGGGTAATATCACCCTTCTCAATACAACATAGCATTTACAACAATAACATGCTTTACTAGACTACAGACGCTTTACAGTAAGAGTAATATCATCCTTTATAATGCTGCAGAGGCTTCGTAACATAATAACATGCTTTACTAGATTGCAGAAACTTTACAGGAAGAGTAATATCATCCTTTATGATGGTACAGAGGCTTTACAACAATTATAACATGCTTTACAAGACTACAGAGAATTTACAGTAAGAGTAATATAATCTGTTATAATGGTACAGAGGCTTTACAACAATAACATGCTTTACAAGTCTACAGATACTTTACTATAAGAGTAATATCACCCCTTATTATGATACAGAGGCTTTACAACAATAACATGCTTTACAAGACTACAGAGACTTTACAAGAAGGGTAATATCCTCCTTATAATGGTACATAGCCTTTACAATAATAATAACATGCTTTACAAGACTATAGAGACTTTACAGTAAGAGTAATATAATCCGTTATAATGGTACAGAGATTTTACAACAATAACATGCTTTACAAGTCTACAGATACTTTACTATAAGAGTAATATCACCCCTTATTATGATACAGAGGCTTTACAACAATAACATGCTTTACAAGTCTACAGATACTTTACTATAAGAGTAATATCACCCCTTATTGTGATACAGAGGCTTTACAACAATAACATGCTTTACAAGACTACAGAGACTTTACACGAAGGGTAATATCCTCCTTATAATGGTACATAACCTTTACAATAATAATAACATGCTTTACAAGACTATAGAGACTTTATAGTAAGAGTAATATAATCCGTTATAATGGTACAGAGGCTTTACAACAATAACATGCTTTACAAGACTACAGAGACTTTACAGTAAGAGTAATATAATCCGTTATAATGGTACAGAGATTTTACAACAATAACATGCTTTACAAGTCTACAGATACTTTACTATAAGAGTAATATCACCACTTATTATGATACAGAGGCTTTACAACAATAACATGCTTTACAAGTCTACAGATACTTTACTATAAGAGTAATATCACCCCTTATTATGATACAGAGGCTTTACAACAATAACATGCTTTACAAGTCTACAGATACTTTACTATAAGAGTAATATCATCCCTTATTATGATACAGAGGCTTTACAACAATAACATGCTTTACAAGACTACAGAGACTTTACAAGAAGGGTAATATCCTCCTTATAATGGTACATAGCCTTTACAATAATAATAACATGCTTTACAAGACTATAGAGACTTTACAGTAAGAGTAATATCCGTTATAATGGTACAGAGGCTTTACAATAATAACATGCTTTACACGAAGGGTAATATCCTCCTTATAATGGTACATAACCTTTACAATAATAATAACATGCTTTACTAGACTACAGAGGCTTTACAGGAACAGTAATATCATCTTTTATGATGGTACAGAGGCTTTACAACAATAACATGCTTTACAAGACTATAGAGACTTTATAGTAAGAGTATTATCATCCTTTATGATAGTACTGAGGTTTTACAACAATATTAACATGCTTTACTAGATTACAGATGCTTTACAGGAACAGTAATATCATCTTTTATGATGGTACAGAGGCTTTACAACAATAACATGCTTTACAAGACTATAGAGACTTTATAGTAAGAGTATTATCATCCTTTATGATAGTACTGAGGTTTTACAACAATATTAACATGCTTTACTAGACTACAGAGGCTTTACAACAATAGTAACATACTTTTCTAGATTACAGATGCTTTACAGGAACAGTAATATCATCCTTTTATGATGGTACAGAGACAGAGGCTTCACAACCATAATATCATGCTTTACAAGACTACAGAGACTTCACAGTAAGAGTAATATCATCTTTATAATGGTACAGAGGCTTTCAACAATAATAACATGCTTTACTAGACTCCAGAGACTTTACAGGAAGAGTAATATCATCCTTTATGATGGTACAGAGGCTTTACAACAATTATAACATGCTTTTCTAGACTACAGAGGCTTTACAACAATTATAACGTGCTTTACTAGATTACACAGACTTTACAGTAAGAGTAATATCCTCCTTATAATGGTACAAAGCCTTTACAACAATAATAACATGCTTTACTAGACTACAGAGACTTTACAAGAAGAGTAATATCCTTTATAATGGTACAGAGGCTTTACAACAATTATAACATGCTTTACTAGACTGCAGAGACTTTACAGTAAGAGTAATATCCTCCTTATAAAGGTACAGAGGCTTTACAACAATAACAACATGCTTTACTAGACTCCAGACACTTTACAGGAAGAGTAATATCATCCTTTATGATGGTACAGAGACACAGGATTTACAACAATTATAACATGCTTTACTAGACTACAGAGGCTTTACAACAATTATAACGTGCTTTACTAGATTACACAGACTTTACAGTAAGAGTAATATCCTCCTTATAATGGTACAAAGCCTTTACAACAATAATAACATGCTTTACTAGACTACAGAGACTTTACAAGAAGAGTAATATCCTTTATAATGGTACAGAGGCTTTACAACAATTATAACATGCTTTACTAGACTGCAGAGACTTTACAGTAAGAGTAATATCCTCCTTATAAAGGTACAGAGGCTTTACAACAATAACAACATGCTTTACTAGACTCCAGAGACTTTACAGGAAGAGTAATATCATCCTTTATGATGGTACAGAGACACAGGATTTACAACAATAATAACATGCTTTACTAGACTACAGAGGCTTTACAACAATATTAACATGCTTTACTAGACTCCAGAGACTTTACAGGAAGAGTAATATCCTCCTTATAAAGGTACAGAGGCTTTACAACAATAATAACATGCTTTCCTAGACTGCAGAGGCTTTACAAGAAGAGTAATATCATCCTTTATAATGCTACAGAGGCTTTACAACAATAATAACATGCTTTACTAGACTGCAGAGGCTTTACAAGAAGAGTAATATCATCCTTTATAATGCTACAGAGGCTTTACAACAATAATAACATGCTTTACTAGACTGCAGAGGCTTTACAAGAAGAGTAATATCATCCTTTATAAGGCTACAGAGGCTTTACAACAATAATAACATGCTTTACTAGACTGCAGAGGCTTTACAACAATAACAACATGCTTTACTAGACTCCAGAGACTTTACAGGAAGAGTAATATCATCCTTTATGATGGTACAGATGCTTTACAACAATTATAACATGCTTTACTAGACTACAGAGGCTTTACAACAATAATAACATGCTTTACTAGACTCCAGAGACTTTACAGGAAGAGTAATATCATCCTTTATGATGGTACAGAGACACAGGATTTACAACAATAATAACATGCTTTACTAGACTACAGAGGCTTTACAACAATATTAACATGCTTTACTAGACTCCAGAGACTTTACAGGAAGAGTAATATCCTCCTTATAAAGGTACAGAGGCTTTACAACAATAATAACATGCTTTACTAGACTACAGAGGCTTTACAACAATTATAACATGCTTTACTAGACTACAGAGGCTTTACAACAATAATAACATGCTTTACTAGACTACAGAGGCTTTACAACAATAATAACATGCTTTACTAGACTACAGAGGCTTTACAACAATAATAACATGCTTTACTAGACTGCAGAGGCTTTACAACAATAATAACATGCTTTACTAGACTACAGAGGCTTTACAACAATAATAACATGCTTTACTAGACTGCAGAGGCTTTACAACAATAATAACATGCTTTACTAGACTACAGAGGCTTTACAAGAAGAGTAATATCATCCTTTATAATGCTACAGAGGCTTTACAACAATAATAACATGCTTTACTAGACTGCAGAGGCTTTACAACAATAATAACATGCTTTACTAGACTCCAGAGACTTTACAGGAAGAGTAATATCATCCTTTATGATGGTAGAGAGATTTTACAACAATATTAATCAATCAATCAATCAGGGAATTGTAAGCGCGCTACTCACCCATGAGGGTCTCAAGGCGCCTAACATTAACATGCCTTACTAGACTACTGAGGCTTTACAACAATAATAACATGCTTTACTAGATTACAAAGACTTTACAGTAAGAGTAATATCCTCCTTATAATGGTACAAAGCCTTTACAACAATAATAACATGCTTTACTAGACTCCAGAGACTTTACAGTAAGAGTAATATAATCTGTTATAATGGTACAGAGGCTTTACAACAATAATAACATGCTTTACTAGACTGCAGAGCCTTGACAGGAAGAGTAATATCATCCTTTATGATGGTACAGAGGCTTTACAACAATTATAACATGCTTTACTAGACTGCAGAGGCTTTACAACAATTATAACATGCTTTACTAGACTGCAGAGGCTTTACAACAATTATAACATGCTTTACTAGACTGCAGAGACTTTACAGTAAGAGTAATATCCTCCTTATAAAGGTACAGAGGCTTTACAACAATTATAACATGCTTTATAAGGGTACAGAGACTTTACAGAAAGAGTAATATCATCCTTCATGATGGTACAGAGGCTTTACAACAATAATAACCTGCTTTACTAGACTCCAGAGACTTTACAGGAAGAGTAATATCATCCTTTATGAAGGTACAGAGACACAGGATTTACAACAATTATAACATGCTTTACTAGACTACAGAGGCTTTACAACAATTATAACGTGCTTTACTAGATTACACAGACTTTACAGTAAGAGTAATATCCTCCTTATAATGGTACAAAGCCTTTACAACAATAATAACATGCTTTACTAGACTACAGAGACTTTACAGTAAGAGTAATATCCTCCTTATAAAGGTACAGAGGCTTTACAACAATTATAACATGCTTTATAAGGGTACAGAGACTTTACAGAAAGAGTAATATCATCCTTCATGATGGTACAGAGGCTTTACAACAATAATAACATGCTTTACTAGACTCCAGAGACTTTACAGGAAGAGTAATATCATCCTTTATGAAGGTACAGAGGCTTTACAACAATAATAACATGCTTTACTAGACTCCAGAGACTTTACAGGAAGAGTAATATCATCCTTCATGATGGTACAGAGGCTTTACAACAATAATAACATGCTTTACTAGACTACAGAGGCTTTGCAGGAAAAGTAATATCCTCCTTATGTAATGTAATGTAATGAGGTTACTTATAAAGCGCTGACTGCCACTCCGAAAGGAGCATCCTGGCGCTGGTTGGAGGTGAGGGGGGTCCAAGGGAAACTAGATAAGTAAAAGGCAGAATTCATCTGAAGAACTGAATATCCACGTTTTCAGTGACTTCCTAAATTGGGTTTCAGTTTTTAGCAATCTCAGATGGATTGGCAACAGGTTCCATGCCCTGGTTCCCAGGGCGGCCACTGTTTTTCCTCCCTTTGTTTTACATCTAAAGGTAGGAGGTTTGAGGAGATTGGCTGACGAGGACCTAAGGGTCCTAGATGTAATGTAGGGAGTAAATCTCTCTGAGAGGTACTTAGGTCCTAGTTTGAGCGAAGCTCTGAAAGTGATAAGAAGTATTTTGAAAAGTATTCTCTTGTGAATTGGGAGCCAATGAAGGGCTTTCAAGGCTGCCGATGCAGAGGACCTACGTGGCAACTTTAGTAGTAGTCGCACCGCAGCGTTTTGGACCACTTGGAGTCTTTTTAAAGTTAATTTTTTTGCTCCTGCCAAGAGGCTATTGCAATAATCCAGGCACGAGAGAATCAATGCCACTGCCACTGATTTCCTAGCGGGGAGTGGGATTAAATCAAAGAATTTTTTCAGAGATTTAATGAGGCTGAAGCAGGTCCCTGCTACTGCCATTGCATGTGGATGAAAGGAGAGAGCGGTATCGAACTGCACTCCTACATTTTTGGCTACCTTCACTATATCAGGCGGGGATGTAGCACCCTGTGGCCACCACTCACTAGGCTGGAATGAGACATCTTTTCCTACTGGTAAGATCTCCGTTTTGTCCGTGTTGCATTTGAGGTGATTGTCCCTCATCCACTGGATGACCTCAGATAGGCAATGTTTAAAGTTGAGTTCGGCATTTGTAGAATTGTTGTCCAGGGAAAGAATCATTTGGGTATCATCTGCGTAAGATGTAACTTCGATCCCAAAGGATGCTATCAAGGAGATGAGTGGGGCCATATAAATATTGAATAACAACGGGCTCAATGACGAGCCCTGTGGCACTCCTGTTGTGATGGGACGTTCCACAGAAAGAAATGTTCCCAGGGTCACAGCTTGTCTGCGGTTAGTGAGAAAGGACTTTATCCATTCAAAAGCAGTGCCTGAGATGCCGCAGGACTTAAGCCTTTCCAAAAGGATGCTGTGTGAAATGGTATCGAAGGCGGCCGACAAATCGAGTAAGATCAGGACCACCTTTTTGCCTTTATCAGCTATAATTTTTAGGGTATCTGTTAATTCCAGGAGTGCAGATTCTGTAGAATGCTTTGGGCGGAAATCAGATTGTTGGGGGTGGAGAATGTTGGCGTCCTCAATGAATTTGGTAAGTTCTTTGTGAACTAATTTTTCTGTGATTTTGCCCAACAGTGGGAGCAATGATATAGGGCGAAGGTTTGAAAGCACCGAAAGGTCGATGTTTTGCTTCTTTTGTAATGGTTTTACCAATGCCAACTTCCATTCATCTGGCACTGTACCTGAACTTAATGAGGAATTAACTATCTGGTTTATAATTGGGTTAACTGTGTCTATGATTTTGTGGAGAATTATGGGAGGGCAGGCATCCAAGGGAGAACCTGATTTGCATGCTGTGATAGCATCGCAAGTTTGTTCTAACAATACCGGTTCGAAGATTCGGATGGAAAGGGCAGTGGTAGCGGAGTCAAGCTTCTGGGCTACATTCTGGACTGGGGGGGTTCTAAAGTCCTTTTGAATTTTCTGTATTTTGTCTTCGAAGAAGACTGATATTTGATCACATAATTCTTGGGAGGTGGGTATCTCTTTCTGTAGTACTTTAGGATTAGTAAAGGACTTTATGACTGACAAAATGGCCTTTTGGTCTTGGTTTGCCTCCTGTATTTTGTTAGCATAGTACTCTCTTTTGGCTAGTTTAATCTGGACATGATAGAGCTTCCTACTAATTTTAAAAGCTAATCTGTCTCCTATGTCGTAAAATCTTCTCCACTTACGCTCATGTTACTTACATTGGAGATGTATTTGTGCAAGAGCGGGCGTAAACCAAGGGGTTTTATGAATCGTTGGTTTCGTATTGTTATCGGATATATCTGGTGGGATAAGTTCATTACTTATGGTAGTTAACCAAGAGTGGAAGAGAAGCGAGTCAGCTCCGGTGTTCCCTGTTAGGACGGGAAGATGAGCTTGGGCAGTGGTAACCAACCTAGGGTCGACAGCTAATTGTGCCCATTTACGCCTGGGCTGGGAATCTGTGGGTACCTTATCCTGGTGAATCAAGGGTGGGACTTTAAGTATCAGGGGGACAAAATAGTGATCTGACCATATCTGTGGAGTGGGCGTATCTGCAGAAAGCAAAGTGAAGTTGGAGCAGACCCAATCCAAAGTATGGCCTGCCCGATGAGTTGGGGCCTCGACCAATTGGTGCAATTTAAATAATTCAGTTATTTGAAAAAAATTGTCCACACCTAGCTCAGTTCTGCCTTCCAGGTGGAGATTAAAATCTCCTAACAAAGAAAAATTGGCATATCTGAGCAGGAGCTGGCTTAAGGTATCTCCTAAGGACTCTATGAAGGTAGCGCTATGACCCGGTGGGTGGTAGATCAAAGCTCCTGAGAAGGACAGGGAGGCGTTTAGGGAGATGCAGAAGCCAAGGCTTTCAGCTCCCCTAAGTGTGTCAAGATCAAAATTAATACAATGCAGAGTGTCACGAAGAATAATGGCCAGGCCCCCTCCTCTGCCATCCATTCTATCTTTCCTGTGGATAGTATAGTTGGGCGGGAGTGCAATGGCAATGTCAGGATTACACCAATCTTTCAGCCATGTTTCGGTGATGAAGAGAAAGTCTAGCTGTAGATCTGTGATGAGATCTTGGCAGTGTTTGCTTAGTGATCTGGCATTTATTAAACCTCCTTTTAATTGGGCAGCGTAGGTTTCTGCGATAGTCTTGGGGCTATTGACTGTGATGGGAAGTTCCAATCTGCAATTTAAGCAGCTAACCGCCCCTATAATAATGTCCGGCGGTATGAGACATCTGCAGGGTCCCTTAATATTAAGATGTTTTAATGCTTCAGAAGTATAAACAATAGGTGGATATATTTGGGTAAAATTTCCTGCGCTTGTCGCGGCCTTGGCGCGGCCTTGTCGCAGCCTTGGCGCCAGCGGCGCGCCCGCTGCGCGCGTCCGCTGCGCGTCCGGCCCAGCATGGGACTAAATAGCTGGCCGGGCGTGGGAATCCCCTGTGTTCTGTCTCCCCCGCCGGAAGTGAGACAGGCCAGGCAGAGGGGTGTGTCCGATTCCCTCCGAACAATCGGAGGAATGCCGCGTCGGACCGGGGAATCGGAAACCGGGCAGGCAGTAAGTGCAAAAAGATACTAAAGTGCAGGGAATGGTTTTTTGGGGTTTTTTTTCCGTTTTAAAAAAAAGTTAAAAGAGTTAAAAGCATCAAGATAAGGCTAAAATACAAAGTTCGTTTAACAAGTTTAAGAGCTACACGATAAAAATACTAATGGTGCTCAGAAAGGGCTCCTCACCCCTCACGCTCCGTGTACAGAGGCTTTACAACAATCATAACCTGCTTTACTAGACTACAGAGGCTTTACAACCATAATAACATGCTTTACTAGACTCCAGAGACTTTACAGTAAGAGTAATATCCTCCTTATAAAGGTACAGAGGCTTTACAACAATAATAACATGCTTTACTAGACTCCAGAGACTTTACAGGAAGAGTAATATCATCCTTTATAATGCTACAGAGGCTTTACAAAAATTATGACATGCTTTACTAGACTACAGAGGCTTTACAAGAAGAGTAATATCATCCTTTATAATGCTACAGAGGCTTTACAACAATTATAACATGCTTTACTAGACTACAGAGGCTTTACAAGAAGAGTAATATCATCCTTTATAATGCTACAGAGGCTTTACAACAATTATAACATGCTTTACTAGACTGCAGAGGCTTTACAACAATAATAACATGCTTTACTAGACTGCAGAGGCTTTACAAGAAGAGTAATATCATCCTTTATAATGCTACAGAGGCTTTACAACAATTATAACATGCTTTACTAGACTACAGAGGCTTTACAACAATTATAACATGCTTTACTAGACTGCAGAGGCTTTACAACAATAATAACATGCTTTACTAGACTACAGAGGCTTTACAAGAAGAGTAATATCATCCTTTATAATGCTACAGAGGCTTTACAACAATTATAACATGCTTTACTAGACTGCAGAGGCTTTACAACAATAATAACATGCTTTACTAGACTGCAGAGGCTTTGCATGAACAGTAATATCATCCTTTATGATGGTACAGAGACAGAGGCTTTACAACAACAATAACATGCTTTACAAGACTACAAAGACTTTACTGTAAAAATAATATCATCCATTATAAGGTACAGAGGCTTTACAACAATAACAACATGCTTTACTATACTCCAGAGACTATACAGTAAGAGTAATATCATCCTTTACAATATTGCAGGGACTTGACAGGAACTGTAATTATATCCTTCATAATTCTGAAAAATGTATAGCAACATTACCAGCAGTGTTTTACAATATTGCAGATACAGTATAAGAACAAAATGCTCACATACAAGACAGAAGAGACTTCACAAGTAGAGTAATAGCATATTTTACAAAACTGAAGACTTCACAAGAACAGTAATAGGACCTTTTATAATAATGCAGAAAGTTTACAAGAACAATTGTATATTTTACCTGGTCTGATAGCTTACTGGGTTAAACACTTGCTGCTTACAACTGCTCTGGACACAGTCAACTCACTCTTCCATCCTCCAAATGTTGGTCAATTAAGTACCATTTTAGTGTGTAGTGATAACACTTCCTATTTACAGCACTTCAAGTCAGTAAATCTGCAACTGGTAGCATGAGGTAGAAAATAGGTTAATACTTATCAGGCTTTTACTGGACATTGTTTAGTTTACAAGGACTACAGTTACTGTAAACTAGAGGACCTTTGGAGGACTGCACTGACTTTACACGAACAGTAACATAAATTGTATATAGGACCTCATGGTTGTTCACAAGAACAGCACAACTTCACAGGACTGCATGGAGTTTACAAGAACGGCAACAAATATCCTTTACAGAACTAAATGGAGTTTACAAGGACAGTGTCAATAGCTCTTTACAGGATGGAGCATACCTAATCAGGAAAGTAAGAACTGCATGGAATGTAAAAGAGCCATTCCCTTAATCCTTTACACATCAATATGTAGTTTACAAAAAGGGTACTATCAAACCTTTACAGGACTGCATGCACTTCACAAAAGCAGTTGTCTTAACCTTTTGCAGGGCAGTATGGAGTATTAAAGGACAGGGCATCAGTCATTTACAGAGTCATAGGGACTTTACAAGGACAGTAACAACAGTCCTTTACAGGCCACTATCTACTTTACAGGAAAGTAACCAATACTTTACAGGACTGCATGGGCATTACAAGAACAATAAAACAATATAATTAAACCCTTGCAGGACAGTAGAATCAGTCCTTTCGCAGGACAGTATAGAGTTTAAAAGGGTAGCGGCATCAGTCTATTACAAGACCGTATGAACTTTACAAGACTTTACCATATGTCTTTACAGGAAATTATGTATTTTACAGGGAAAGCAACCAATCCTTTACAGGACTACTTAGACATTATGAAAACAGTATCATTATTCCCCAGTGTGGAATTTACAAGGACAGCAGCATCAGTCCTTTACACTCATGGGACTTTACAAGACCAGTAATGTAAATAACTGCAGAAACATCACATGGGGAGGAAAGCACACCTCTCTAAATGAATGCAAATATTTACCAGTGCTGTGCCAATAGTACTCTGCAGTCAAAGTGAACTCATTTTATTTCAAATACTGCCTTGGTAATAGCAGCACAAATAACTTTAGTAATAACACTAAAGAAAAAGTAATGTTCTACTAATACTGACCATCTTAAAGTGTTTAAATCTACATTTTCACTTGGTTCTTTTGGCCGAACACTGGTACCTGCTGTTAGCTGTTGTCACAAGAAATGATTCAGCCTTCTAGCCTCCACACAGCCTGTCTGCCTGTTCCCCTCCAGGAGTCTGTAAATGGACAGATGGAGGAGTCAGGAGGATTTCTAGTCTTTTTTTGAGTGAAAAATTGATGTCATTGTCAACACTGGCAAGGAGAAAGAGGGTATTTGCTGCAGTCAGTCACGCCGCAAGGGAGGGGAGGGAGCGCCGTGAACAAACAGCTTGTCTGCAATGTCTGTCGCATGTTTGTATCCAGTGAGGAAACACTCTGTGCCCGCATAAGAGGGATGGTCGTGTATAGCATAGCTTCTAATGGCAGCTGGAACGTCACCAGATTTGAAGTGGCCTGCCTGTTAATTTGACAGTGCCATTTTGTGCCTGGCATTAAGACCTACTGATATATATATATATATTCACTGAAAAAACCATAGGTTTCAGATATGTTATAGTTACAAATTAGCATTTAAAAAACCTTTGAAATTCACTGAAAAAACCATAGGTTTTAGGGACAGTTATAGTTAGTTGGACATTTCACTCGTACAAAACCCGTGAAATTCCCCGTTATAGTTAGTTCAGCTAACTATAACTCGCGCCCCGCAATGCACTGCTGATGACGTCACATATTACATCACTCATGACATGGTCAGTGACATCACTGATGACATCACTGATGACATCTCAAATGACATCACTGATGACATCATCCAGTGACTGTGTGTTTCTGTAAAGTTTAAATATTTTTAATATATATAGGAAAAGACGTATTGAAGAATGGGTGGGTGTGTAAGTGTCTGTATGGATGATTTAGTAGGTGCGTGACTGACTCTATAAGTGAGTGATTTAACGTATCTTACTGAATGCATGGGTTAGTGACTAAACTGGGTGAATGTCTGTATCCGTCTGTCTGTTGCTGTGTAAGTGGCTGCATGGGTTTGTGAATAGCTACATGAGTGTCTATATGAGTTATTGATTGGTTGTCTGAGTATCTGTATGGGTGCCTGAGTGTTTGTGTGGGTGGGGTGTGTGCGACTCTGTGCATAGATGTGTGAGTGGGTGATTCACTGGGTGGATGGTTTCAAGAGTGCATCTGTGATAGACTGTATGGGTGGGTAAGTGTGTGTAAGAGTGTGTTAGTGAGTGAATGTATGTCCCAGTGGTACATGTGTGAGTAACTACATATGTGAAAGCCAGTATATATGTGTGTTGGAGTATATAAATAGCTATAAGCGAGAGTGAGTGATTGTGATAGTGGCTGTATGGATGAGTGTGTGCTTGTATCAGTGATTGTATAAGAGCGTAACAATGTGCTAGTATTTGTATGATTAAGTGAGCTGGTGTGTGTATAACTGTATAGGTGAGTAAATGGCAGTGTGTTTAATTATTTGCATGACTGACTAGGTGTGTGAGTACCTCTTTGGATGAGTGGCGGTGTTTGAGTGTCTATATAGGAGTAAGAGTGCATATGATAGTCCTGTACTGAGTGACCATAAGTATGAGTGACTGTACGGGTGAGTGAGTGGATGTGTGTGTGTAGACCTAAGAATCAGTGAGTGGGTATGTAGTTATTGGTGTTGGAGTGTCTATAGTTTTGCGAATGGCAGTCTGTAATTTAGATTGGGTGTATCAAAGGTTATATTAGGGTGTGAGGAGCTGCATCAGATTATCACGTGGATGATGTCATCAGTGATGTCATTTGAGATGTCATCAGTGATGTCATCAGTGATGTCACTGACCATGTCATGAGTGATGTAATATGTGACGTCATCAGCAGTGCATTGCGGGGCGCGAGTTATAGTTAGCTGAACTAACTATAACGGGGAATTTCACGGGTTTTGTACGAGTGAAATGTCCAACTAACTATAACTGTCCCTAAAACCTATGGTTTTTTCAGTGAATTTCAAAGGTTTTTTAAATGCTAATTTGTAACTATAACATATCTGAAACCTATGGTTTTTTCAGTGAATTTCAAAGGTTTTTAAATGCTAATTTGTAACTATAACTGTCCCTAAAACCTATGGTTTTTCAGTGAATTTCAAAGGTTTTTTAAATGCTAATTTCTAACTATAACGTGTCTGAAACCTATGGTTTTTTCAGTGAATTTCAAAGGTTTTTCAAATGCTAATTTGTAACTATAACGTGCCTGAAACCTACGGTTTTTTCAGTGAATTTCAAAGGTTTTTTAAATGTATTAATTTTTATATTATTTTTTTTCATACTGATTTGCTACATTTTTAGAAACAATTTCTTTTACATATTTTATTTTTAAATTACATTGTAATTACATTATACATTACATTACAAAAAATACTTTCTCAGAATGAATTACTTTAGTTTAAATACTTAGCACATAGGCAATAGACTTTTAAGTACAGTAGTTACAGTTGTTGCAATGGGCAAAACATTTTCAAACACAATGCAACATTCAGCTCAATGTGAATTTCTAGTTAAATGCAATTAGTTACTTTATGGATTACTTTTCTAACCACAGGACTGGATCCTAGATTCAGTCCTGGGACATCTCCTGTAAACAGTTGAGTAAAAGCGTTTTGGTTACAGTCGTGATTTTTAAGGAATATTATTGTATTTTAAAAGTTGACACTTAGAAACTTTTCCTCATAGAATCACCAATGTTATCCTATGGAAGGAAATTCACTTAGCAGGTAAAAACTGTTATCGTTACTTTTTCTTACTCAGTGTTGGATCCTGGATCCAGCACTGGTGCATCTCCTGTAAACAGTTGAAAAATGCGTTTAAGTCATACAGGCGATTTTTAAGGAATATTTGTAGTTTGTGAAAATCGACACTTTGAAACTTTTCTGCTGAAAACCAGACAATGGATTCCTATGGAAGAAAAGATAAGTTACTGGTAAGTACGGTTAAAATTACTTTTCAGGGTCAGTGCTGGGCTAAAAGATGCAGCACTGGGTTCTCTCCTGATAACAGGTGAGTAAATCGGAATTCGTATTTCGGCTGATTTTAGAGGAATATTTGTATGTTTCAAAAATCAACACTTAGAAACTTTTTCAGCAAAAAGCAGGCAATGATATCCTATGGAAGGAAATTCAAGTTACTGGTAAGTACGGTTAAAATTAATTTTGAGGATCAGTACTGGGCTGAAAGATGCAGCACTGAGGTCTCTCCTGATAACAGGTGAGTAAATCGGAATTCGTATTTCGGCTGATTTTAGAGGAATATTTTAAAGTTCCAAAACTCCACACTTAGAAGAATTTCCAAGTGAAACCAGTCAATGTTAGCCTATGGAAGGAAATTCAAGTTACTGGTAAGTACGGTTAAAATTACTTTTCAGGACCAGTACTGGGCTGAAAGATACAGCACTGAGGTCTCTCCTTATAACAGGTGAGTAAATCGGAATTCGTATTTCGGCTGATTTTAGAGGAATATTTGTATGTTTCAAAAATCAACACAAACTTTTTCAGCAAAAAGCAGGCAATTATATCCTATGGAAGGAAATTCAAGTTACTGGTAAGTACGGTTAAAATTACTTTTGAGGATCAGTACTGGGCTGAAAGATGCAGCACTGAGGTCTCTCCTGATAACAGGTGAGTAAATCGGAATTCGTATTTCGGCTGATTTTAGAGGAATATTTTAAAGTTCCAAAACTCCACACTTAGAAGAATTTCCAAGTGAAACCAGTCAATGTTAGCCTATGGAAGGAAATTCAAGTTACTGGTAAGTACGGTTAAAATTACTTTTCAGGACCAGTACTGGGCTGAAAGATACAGCACTGAGGTCTCTCCTGATAACAGGTGAGTAAATCGGAATTCGTATTTCGGCTGATTTTAGAGGAATATTTTAAAGTTCCAAAACTCCACACTTAGAAGAATTTCCAAGTGAAACCAGTCAATGTTAGCCTATGGAAGGAAGTTCAAGTTACTGGTAAGTACGGTTAAAATTACTTTTCAGGACCAGTACTGGGCTGAAAGATACAGCACTGAGGTCTCTCCTTATAACAGGTGAGTAAATCGGAATTCGTATTTCGGCTGATTTTAGAGGAATATTTGTATGTTTCAAAAATCAACACTTAGAAACTTTTTCAGCAAAAAGCAGGCAATTATATCCTATGGAAGGAAATTCAAGTTACTGGTAAGTACGGTTAAAATTACTTTTGAGGATCAGTACTGGGCTGAAAGATGCAGCACTGAGGTCTCTCCTGATAACAGGTGAGTAAATCGGAATTCGTATTTCGGCTGATTTTAGAGGAATATTTTAAAGTTCCAAAACTCCACACTTAGAAGAATTTCCAAGTGAAACCAGTCAATGTTAGCCTATGGAAGAAAATTCAAGTTACTGGTAAGTACGGTTAAAATTACTTTTCAGGACCAGTACTGGGCTGAAAGATACAGCACTGAGGTCTCTCCTGATAACAGGTGAGTAAATCGGAATTCGTATTTCGGCTGATTTTAGAGGAATATTTTAAAGTTCCAAAACTCCACACTTAGAAGAATTTCCAAGTGAAACCAGTCAATGTTAGCCTATGGAAGGAAATTCAAGTTACTGGTAAGTACGGTTAAAATTACTTTTCAGGACCAGTACTGGGCTGAAAGATACAGCACTGAGGTCTCTCCTTATAACAGGTGAGTAAATCGGAATTCGTATTTCGGCTGATTTTAGAGGAATATTTGTATGTTTCAAAAATCAACACTTTGAAACTTTTTCAGCAAAAAGCAGGCAATTATATCCTATGGAAGGAAATTCAAGTTACTGGTAAGTACGGTTAAAATTACTTTTGAGGATCAGTACTGGGCTGAAAGATGCAGCACTGAGGTCTCTCCTGATAACAGGTGAGTAAATCGGAATTCGTATTTCGGCTGATTTTAGAGGAATATTTTAAAGTTCCAAAACTCCACACTTAGAAGAATTTCCAAGTGAAACCAGTCAATGTTAGCCTATGGAAGGAAATTCAAGTTACTGGTAAGTACGGTTAAAATTACTTTTCAGGACCAGTACTGGGCTGAAAGATACAGCACTGAGGTCTCTCCTGATAACAGGTGAGTAAATCGGAATTCGTATTTCGGCTGATTTTAGAGGAATATTTTAAAGTTCCAAAACTCCACACTTAGAAGAATTTCCAAGTGAAACCAGTCAATGTTAGCCTATGGAAGGAAATTCAAGTTACTGGTAAGTACGGTTAAAATTACTTTTCAGGATTAGTACTGGGCTGAAAGATGCAGCACTGAGGTCTCTCCTGATAACAGGTGAGTAAATCAGAATTCGTATTTCGGCTGATTTTAGAGGAATATTTGCACAATGGTGAAGGGAGGGGCGGGGCCTGAGGTGACATCTGTGCAAACGCGCCCCGTGGCGCGTTTTAAGTAGGGGATTAAGTCCCCTTGAATCATGAGGGTCCCTACGGGCCAACTAGCCCACCAGGAACCTCCAGTATGCGCCAGGGGCTGCGTTGCAGAGACATGTACAGAGGCCACACCCCTTTTACACCTCTCTGCAACGCAGCTCTGTGGCGCTTTCTGGACGTACCTGTTGGGCTAGTTGGCCCCAGGGTCCCTCAGGATTGAAGGGGATTTAATTCCCCATCTTAAAACGCGCCACGGGGCCTGTTTGCACACATGTCACCTGAAGCCCCGCCCTCCCCTTCACCACTGTGCAAACGCGCCCGTGGCGAGTTTTAAGTCGGGGGATTAACTCCCTTGAATCCTGAGGGTCCCTGGGGTGCAACTAGCCCACCATATACCTCCAAAAGCGCCACAGAGCTGCGTTGCAGAGAGGTGTAAAATGGGGCGTGGCCTCTGTACACCTCTCTGCAAGGCAGCCCCCTGGCGCATACTGGAGGTTCCTGGTGGGCTATTTGGCCCCCAGGGACCCCCAGTATTCAAGGGGAATTCGTTCCCCCTCTGCAAACGCGCCAGGGGGCGCGTTTGCAGAGTGGTGAAGGAAGGGGGCGGGGCCTGCGGGCCAATCGTATTTTTTTTTTTTTTTGTCCCCTGAAGGGGGGCTGTGTGGCTCCCCTTCCTTTTTTCTGTTTTTGGGCCCTGGGGACCCCATCCCCCAGGGCCTTACCCCTTTTTTTTATTACAAATTTAAAAAAAAACGGGAAGGGGGCCGCGTGGCCCCCCTTCCCTGGGCCTGTATTTGCCCCGGGGACCCCATCCCCCGGGGCATGGCCTCGATTTTTTTTTTTTTTCAATGGAGGGGGGCTGCGTGGCCCCCCTCCTCAAGCCATTTAAGGCCCCGGGGCGGCCTTTCCTTTTTTTTTTTCTTCATTTTTTAACTTTGGGGAGGGGGGCTGCGTGGCCCCCCTCCCGGGCCACTTATGGCCCCGGGGACCCCATCCCCGTGGCCTGGCCTCACGTTGGAGACTGTGGGGGGGTCCCCAATCCCCCACAGTCCCGCCGGCTCCCGGTGTCCTACGGGAGCCGGCATTGCTTTACACATGGGGAGCAGCTAACATGCTGCTCCCCATGTGGAAAGCAATCAGCTTTGGATATTGGAAGAGAGAGCAGGTTTCCTGCTCTCTCTTCCAATATCCAAAGCAGTTTGCAATGACAGGACGGGAGCCGCGAGGCTCCCGTCCTGTCATTGCAAACAGCAGTGTCCCGGGGGTAGGCACCCCGGGACACTGCAGGAGCCGGCCCTGGGGGTGGCGGTCCCCAGGGCCACCACAGGCTCCAGGAGGGGGGCCGCGCGGCCCCCTCCTTACATTTTGAAAGCCCCGGGGAGGTGGTGGCCCCCGGGGCTTGGGGGTCCAAAATGGACCCCCATTGTAATTTTTCTTAGTGCCCCGGGAGGTGGTGGTCCCGGGGCGTGTGGGGCTGGAGCCCCCACACAGGTTTTTCATAAATAAAAAAGAAGCCCCGGGAGGTGGCGGTCCCGGGGCTGCGGGAGGGCTCAGAGCCCTCCCGCACCATTCTACATAAAGCCCCGGGGGTGGTGGTCCCCAGGGCTTGGGGGGCCCTTAGAGGCCCCCCACACATAAAATTAACCCCCCCCCAGCATGCCCCCGGTACTTGTCAATGTTAGCCTATGGAAGGAAATTCAAGTTACTGGTAAGTACGGTTAGAATTACTTTTCAAGGTCAGTGCTGGGCTAAAAGATGCAGCACTGGGTTCTCTCCTGATAACAGGTGAGTAAATCGGAATTCGTCTTTCGGCTGATTTTAGAGGAATATTTGCACAATGGTGAAGGGAGGGGGCGGGCCTGAGGTGACATCTGTGCAAACGCGCCCCGTGGTGCGTTGTAAGTTGGGGGATTAAGTCCCCTTGAATCATGAGGGTCCCTGGGGTCCAAGTAGCCCACCCTGTACCTCCAGTATGCGCCAGGGAGCTGCGTTGCAGAGAGGTGTTCAGAGGCCATGCCCCTTTTTGCACCTCTCTGCAATGCAGCTCTGTGGCGCTTTCTGGACGTACCTGGTGGGCTAGTTGGCCCCCAGGGACCCTCAGGATTGAAGGGGATTTAATTCCCCATCTTAAAACGCGCCACAGGGCCTGTTTGCACACATGTCACCTGAAGCCCCGCCTCCTCCCTTCACCACTGTGCAAACGCGCCCCATGGCGCGTTTTAAGTTGGGGGATTAAGTCCCCTTGAATCCTGAGGGTCCCTGGAGTCCAACTAGCCCACCATCTACCTCCAAAAAGCGCCACAGAGCTGCGTTGCAGAGAGGTGTAAAAGGGGCATGGCCTCTGTACACCTCTCTGCAACGCAGCCCTGGCGCATACTGGAGGTTCCTGGTGGGCTAGTTGGCCCCCAGGGACCCCCAGTATTCAAGGGGAATTCGTTCCCCATCTGCAAACGCGCCAGGGCGCGTTTGCAGAGTGCTCCAAGGAGGCGTGGCCTCCGGCGCGATGCCGGTATTTTTGTTTATTTGTTTTTAAGAAGGGGGGCTGTGTGGCCCCCTTCTTTTCTAATTCTTGGCCCTGGGGACCCCATCCCCCAGGGCCTGCCCCCTAATATTTTTTTTTTTAAATTGGGAGGGGGCCGCGTGGCCCCCTCCCCAGGCCTTAATCGGCCCCGGGGACCCCATCCCCGGGGCATGGCCTTCTTTTAAAAAAAAATAAAACTTATGGAGGGGGGCTGCGTTGCCCCCCTCCTCAAGCCACTTATGGCCCCGGGGACCCCATCCCCCGGGGCCGGCCTTTGTTTTTTTTTTTTAAATAACATTTGGGGGGGGGGGCCGCGTGGCCCCCCTCCCGGGCCACTACTTGCCCCGGGGACCCCATCCCCCGGGGCTGGCCCTATCCTTTGGGGTCCGTGGGGGGACCCGAACTCCCCCACGGACCCGGGAGCCGGCATTGCTTTTCCACATGGGGAGCTGCTAACATGCAGCTCCCCGTGTGGAAAAGCAATGTGCTTTGAATTTTGGAAGAGAGAGCAGGTTTCCTCTTCCAAAATTCAAAGCAGTTTGGAATGACAGGACGGGAGCCGCGAGGCTCCCGTCCTGTCATTGCAAATTACAGTGTCCCGGGGGTAGGCACCCCAGGATACTGCAGGAGCCATGGAGGGCTCCAGGAGGGGGGCTGCGCGGCCCCCCTCCCACCATCTGCAAAGCCCCGGGGACCCCCATATTTATTTTCTAAGTGCCCCGGGGAGGTGGCGGTCCCTGGGGCGTGTGGGGGGGCTGGAGCCCCCCCACACATGTTATTAAAAATAAAAAAAAGAAGCCCCGGGGGGTGGCGGTCCCCGGGTCTGCGGGAGGGCAGAGTGCCCTCCCGCACCATTTGTATTTAAAGCCCCGGGGGGTGGCGGTCCCCGGGGCTTGGGGGGGCCTTAGAGGCCCCCCCATAAAATCTAAACCCACCCCCGCATGCCCCCGGGACTTGGGCCACCCGGGGGCAAATAAATGTTTTTCGGCGGGATCCATGCACCCTAAGCACATCCCGCCGATTTTTTTTTTTTTTAAATGCTTTTTTCTGCCCAGGGGGTCCTTGTGGGACCCCCTGAGCAGACCTAGGGGGTCAGGGTGTTTCTACCCTGCCCCCTTTGTGCATTTTGCGCACTTGTTTCTTTTTTTTAATCAGCGGGATCCGCGCACCCTAAGCGCATCCCGCCGATTTTTTAAAATAAAAATGCTTTTTTCTGCCCAGGGGGTCCTTGTGGGACCCCCTGAGCAGACCTAGGGGGTCAGGGTGTTTCTACCCTGCCCCCTTTTTGCGCTTTGCGCACATGTTTCTGTCCCTCGGTTCTACCGAGGGACAAAATGGCTGCCAACACTTCCTGATTTGGAGTGTTGACAGCCAATTAGCATGCAGCTCGTGATCGGGAGGGTACGCGGACCCTACTCGGCCATAGATATATATGTGATTTTATTTGTGATTTTCTCAGAAACTACTGAACGGATTTACACCATTTAAGCAAAAGGCATGACACTGAACCAAGGGCTACCTCTTTGCCAAATTTGGTGTAATTCCGTTCAGCAGTTCGGGCTGTAGCTGCGACTAAAGGTTCCTATGGAAAAATGAATGGGGAAAACGCGTTTTGGGACCCCCCTTTTTTCTCGGACCCCCGCTTGACGAATCACCCCGAGACTTTCAGGATAGGAGCGGACCGGAGCGCCCCAACAAGTTGGAAACTTTCGCAAAGATTCGTCAACCGGCGCCAACGTTATTTCAAATAGAATGTTGCGGATTTCCTATGGAAAATAGGTCCTAACTATAACTATCTACTGGCGACCGCCAGTAGATAATACGCACACATATATATATATATGGTTGTGTGATGGAACCACGATTGTGATTGCCACACATGCCAGTTCCACGCGGTCTTAACCACGCAAGTCTTAACATTGCATATGCCTTTATCATGCATGCCTTTACAACAAGATATGCGTTGTTAAGTCAAGTATAGCACAGACATGTGTGGTTAAGACTTATCAGGGAAGTGTAACCCCCCAACCCCTGTCCCCCGCCCTGAGACCTAAACCTAACCCCTCCCTCCTGAAAACCAACCCCTCCCCAAGCCATAAAAACGTCCCTGCCCCCCCAAGCCCTAAACACAACCCTGCTCTCCCCTAAGCCCTCAAAACTACCCCGCACCCCCTGAGCCCTAAAAACTACCCCCCACCCGAGCCCTAAAAACTTCCCGACCCCCCAGCCCTGAAAACTACCCCCAACCCTTAGAAACTACCCCAAACCCCTCCCCAAAACCCAGCACCACTTACCTCACTGCGTCCTCTCCCGATCCTTCCTGCTTCCGCCCATTCCAGCAGCTAGACTGAACTTGCATGATGTGTGCTGGACTGGTTTTGTGGCTGTGCGTTGGTCATTTTTGTTCCTCTAGGTGGCAACAAGTGCCACTCCCTTGCACAGATTAGTGTCGCCTGGGCCAGGGGCATGGAGCAATGCCGTCACTTCAGGGGAAGTTGGGTGCAGATTTATGTAACTTAAATCAGATGAAATGCTGTCACCTGCACTGGTGCTGCTCATCCTTTCCCACCAAGCCTCTGATCCCACAACATGCTCCAAGGTTCCAGTCAACACCCACTGCCCAGACCACAAGGATTGGCAAATGGCAGGTTTTGGATGTGCAGGCCAATGGGGAAAGAGGCTACTGTGACTTGGCCAATGTAATATGGAGGTGCACGTTGAAGGAGAGGGGTAGAGAGTAATGGGTACAGTGTTACCTGGCAGGTTCATTGACGAGACTGGCCAGGGTTCATATGAACTGCATTAGATGGTGGAACCCACAACACTGAGTAATTCGATGAGTCACAGGTCTCTCACAATCCTAGGCATCGCACGTGGGGTCAGGCTGATTATAACTCAAGGGCTCAAATGTTACTGTGACAAGTGAGTCAGGTTCGAGTATGGTGCAAGTGCTGAAAGAACAAAGACTTCACAAAGCGCATACCAGATATGAATAGTGATATCCCCCCATCTAAACCCGCCTCCATGAAGTTATACTTTTTAAGTCTTGCCTTAGAAAGCACGTGTTGTCTCTTGTGAGACCTTTTGTTAACTAAAAGGGACTTGGATCCCACCAATTGCTTACCATTTGTTGGCTTTGTTGTAAGGCTTATTTGCTGGCTCCTGATTGGTCAACACATGCCAATTTCACTTTTTCTTCATTCGTTTATTCCTTCCGTGGAGCATGGACCAAGTACTAATTGCTTCTTTTTGATTAGTGTCCTTCTGCTGCTCGTGCTGGGATTAAGGTACTTTTTTTTTCTTCTTTTTTTCTGTCATTGTTTTTGTTGGTTGTTCCTCTTTCCACCTTCCAGTGTCATTGCTTGCCCGTTGTTGTTTGCTCCAAAGAGCTATTTGGCTTTACCATTGTGTTTTTAGCCATGTTGTACAGCAGCACAGCTGCTGAGAAGCATGGTTGAAAGTAAAAACAAAATCATATCACTTTTGTTTTTACTTTAAGCCATGCTGCACAGCAAACACACTGCGGTACAACATGGCAAAGAAGGGGAAAACCATCGACAAAGCTAATACAGCTTGCTTAGGAGAGACCTATTGGCTATGCCAATGCTTGCTTTAAATGAATTTACATAAAGGGCCAACGGTCAAAAGACGGTCAGAAGAAGACTGCATTGGTTAGCCTGGACCACCCACCATGTGCGTTCTTACTTTTAAATGAGGCTGTGACTTACAAGTCGTTGTAGAAGAGGTAACCTGAACACTATCATGTCTACTCCTGGCCAATAGGAATCCATCTCTTGCACTCATACAGTCTGAGGTGCAGTCTTTGGAGGGGTCATGTTAGGCTCACTGTAGTCTATGAGTGTTCGAAATTGTTCCATCTATTGGGAGGAGGAAAGCAAGATGTCAACTGGGAAGTATGGCTGCCTGAGCCCCTCGCCCAATTCTCCTAAGAAGTCTCTCACCCTCCCTCCCTTCCCTACTCTGTTGACCCCACAGTCACTTAAAACACAGATGCTCTTTGTGACTCAAGGAGGTTCTGCATAAATGAGATTTCTAGTGCACAAGCAGTCTTCACCGCTAGCACCCTGATACAGTGATTCAGTGTTCGTGGGTTGTGTCAACAGAGAAGGTTTCAGGGAGTCCAGGGCTCACTCGAGAAATACAGTGATGCTGATGGGCTCACGGTCACTGTGCCTCTGGAGGTTGACTTCACCTATCAAGCAGAGTGCAAGAGTAAATGAAGACAAGGCTGCAAGGTTCATCTGATATCAATCTGAGGGTTTAGTCCCAGAACCCACCAAAAATGTTGTCCAAGCAGTGGGCGAAAGCAGCTGGAAAAAGAATCTGTTAATGGAAAAGTCAACAAAAATATACGGGATGGGAGACGTGGCATAAGAAGAAGTGTAAAACATGTGACTCATCACTTCTCAGGCACAATAATTAAGATAGAACTGGACCTGAAGACACTAAATAGCAAAGAACTATGTGTTAAGAGCAATTTAATACTACTTTGACATGGTGCCGATCGCAATGCCCATGGAACGCCGCCCTCGTGCAGAGGAAGGCGGCACAGCGATTTGCACTGCATTGCCTTACTCAAAATTTATGAAGCAACTCAAAGCCACGCAAGGTGGCTTATTCTATTTATGCGATTCAATCACTACTGAAAGACTTCCAATCTCTTGCAGAGCTGATGGATAAGGGGAAAGACATATCTCCTATTCTGGCTGTGGTGGAGCAGCAAAAGGTCACACTGTTGTAAGGTATTTCTTTTGACTCCCTAGGTGTGGGAGCATCTACTTCAGGGTCTTCCATAGCGGCTAGGTGCCAGATGTGGTTGAGGTCATGGAAAGCTGATGCAGCTAAAAAGTATTACTGATGAAAATTCCTTTTTCTGGGGTGAAATTATTCGGATCTCCTTTGGAGGACATGATAAAAAGAATCAGCGGAAGATCGCAAGCTGCTGGCTCCTGAAAAGACAGCAGGTCCTAAATTCTGTGGGAACAAGAGAGCCTTTGGTCCAGGCCATCAGGGTAAATCGAATCAGCCCTTTCGTGGTAGGGGGCGTGGCCAGGGTGCCCCTTCCCATGAGAAATCCCAGATTCAGCAGCCAGATTCCTCCTCAACAGCCACGCCTAAACCCTGACTAAATGACAGTGCTAAAAGATCAGGTGGGGAGGGGTTGCATCTCTCTATTTTCCAAAATCTGGGAGAAAACTCTGACAGACCAATGGGTGCTTCAGGTGGTTCAAGAGGGGTTTAGGATTGGTTTTGCGGAAAACCTGCCAGATGTTTTTCGCGTTAGTCCTTGTCCGCTGGTTGGGATGAAATGTCAAGCTCTCATAGACGGAGTTCAGAACCTCCTAAAAAAGGGAGCCATTATTACGGTGCCTTATTTGCGGGAAGGGCAAGGCGTTTATTCTTTTCTCTTTCTGGTGGAAAAGCATTCAGTCGGTCTCAGGCCTGTACTGGATCTGAAACGGCTGAATAAGTTCATCCCCAATGTCAAGTTCAAAAGGATGATTCTTCAACTGATTCTGCCCTTCGTCAATCAGGGGGACTTCTTGGCGTCCCTAGACTTACAGGATGCGTATTTGCATGTGCCAGTCCATCTGACATCAAAGAGTTTTCTCCGGTTTTATGTTCTGGGTCGCCATTACCAGTTCAAGGTATTGCCTTTTGGTCTGTGTTCTTCACAAAGGGTGTTTACTGAGGTTTTGGCTCCCCTGATTGGTGTTATGCATGGTATGGGGATTAGAATGTTCCCATATTTAGATGATTTGCTGATATCTGCTTGTTCTTTTTCCAAGGCGGAACAGCATGTCATGGATGTCTGCATGGTGTTGCAGGATCATGGATTTTTGGTGAATCACAGAAATTGTGACTGACCCCGACACAGGATCTGACTTACATTGGGGCCCAGTTCAAGACTCTGGTGGGAAAGGTTTTCCTGCCTGGAAGGTGACTTTGGTAATGGAAATTCAGGGGTTGCTATCACAGGGTTGTCCCCCGGTGAGCCATTGGTTGAGGCTTCATTATGTCTACTTCTCTGATGGTGTTGTGTTGGGCTCGTTTGCATATGTATCCAGTGATCAATCACAAGTTGTCCCACTGGTTAGGGAGTTGCCAGAATTGCCAACTGGGGGTACCAGTAACTCCATATGTCCAGAAGGTTTTGAGCTGGTGGTTGAATGATGTGAATCTGTCCCAGGGACGTTGTTTTCATCTGGTGCCTACCAGAATTGTGACCACGGATGCCAGCTTATTGGGCTGGGGAGCAACCTTGGAGGGTTTTCTGTTCAAGGGAAATGGTCGAAGATTCAGGCAGCTTGTTCTTCCAACTACTGGGAGTTGAATGCTGTTCATCTTAGCATTTGCTCCACATTTGGCGATGCATCATGTGCAGGTTCGGACGGACAATAAGGTTTTTATGGGGTATCTGAATCACGAGGGGGGTTGCAGAGTGAAAACCCTCAGCTGTATAAGTCAGGTGATTTGCAGCTGGGCGGACCAGTCGCTGGAATTCCTGTCGGCGATTTATTTGTCTGACAAGGAGAATGTGGTGGCGGGCAGGCTGAGCCGGGTGGTTCCATCCACGAGTTCAGTCTCTCTGACATGGAATGTGTTCCTGAGTTTGCAGAGGAGGTTTGGCTCTCCGATAATAGATTTGTTTGCCTCCCTGGAGGATGCCAAACTCCCTTGTTTCTGCATGATTATTCCCTGCCAAGAGGCATGGAGGGTGGACGTGATGTCCTTCCCGTGGCCTTGGTATGCATTTCCACCTGTTCTCTTGATTCCTATGGTGTTGAGGTAGATCAGGTTGGACAAGGCTTTGGTGATTCTGGTGGTACCAGGGTGGCGGAGGCATCTGTGGTTTCCCCTCTTGTTGGAATTGGCCATTCAGTCGAGCTGGGTGATTCTGTGTCATCCCTACCTGTTGAGGGGTCCCCAGCTCCCTCTCAAGACGCTACAATTGGTGCACCTTCAGGCTTGCTTATTGAACGGAGAAGTCTGATGAGTAGGGGCTGTTCCCTGGTGGTGGCCGATTTGATTCAGCAATCTCAGCGCCGGTCTACTTTGCATTCTTATGCCAAGCATTGGTCTACTTTTTCTGCTTGATGTTTGTGAAAGGGTTTTTGTAGAGATGACATTGAGCCCATTAGGGTCCTGGATTTTTTATCCAATGACTTTGGTTGGGTTTGGCCCATTCTATGCTATGGGCTCAATGGGCTGCCCTTAAGGTCTTTAAAAGTCCTCTTTTTGATCTAGTGGAGCCTTGGGTGTCTAGGTTGCTGAAGTCCTTGGCACTGAAGCAGCCAAAACTGATGTTGTCTGCTCCTCCGGGGGACCTCCCCTTGGTTTTAGGGGCCTTGCAGGGGAGTCCATTTGAGTCTCTTGAGTTCAGCGGAATTGCAATTCCTGACGTTCAAGGTAGTGTTTTTGGTGGCCATTGCTTCAGCTAGGCGGATTGGTGAATTGGGGTCTTTCTTTAGATCGGCACCTTTTTTAAGGTTCCTAGATGATACGGTGATTATGAGGGCTCACCCTACTTTTGTTCCTAAAGTTGCTTTGTATTTCCACAAGTCTGCGGAAGTGGTGCTACCTGTTTTGTTTCCTGATCCTCAGGCTGGGGAAGAGTCCCTGTTGCATCTCTTGGATGTGAAGAGGGCATTGTTGATTTACTCGGCCAGGACTGAGCCTTTCTGTAAGGTGGACAGTCTCTCACATTTGGGCTAGTCCAGAATGGTTTTAAGCCTTCAAATTCTACCCTTAGTCACTGGATCAAGCTGACAATTTTGTTGGCCTATGAGTCTCAGGGCAGGGAGTTGGAGAACCATGTTCAGGGTCGTTCTATGAGATCTGTTGCTGCTTCTTGGGCTTCTTTTAAGGCAGTATCCATGGAGGATATTTGCAGGGCAAACACATGCCTTTAGGAAACATTACAGGCTAGAGGTTGGGGGTAGTGCATCTGTTTCTTTTGCTACTTCTGTACTGAATTCCAGGGTGGATCAGTATACATGTATGGGTACATATGTTCTTGTTTTTATTAAACAGGGTGTTGCAATTTTATACTTTCTTGTATGTATTGTTTGCATGTTTTCATGAAGCCGACGTTTGCTTTGGTATCAGCTCATCATGTTATTACTGTGGCAAGGAAGACGGACGAGGAGGTAATGTCCCGGTTACTTACCGGTAATATCCATTACTCTGAGTCCCAGTCTTCTACGCCATAGTATATTTTCCCAACCCTCCCTACCCTATTGTGTATGGCTTCATCCTGTTGTTTGCTTTGTTTACAGGTGGAGCTCTGGGTGCACTTCCTTCTTCTAGTGTATGGAGGAGGAGGAAGTCGGCCATAGTGAAGGGATGTGAACTAATGTGCTAACTTTTTATTAGATGTTTCTGTAGGCAGACTGAAGCTCATGATGTTATTACTGTGGTAAGGAAGACTAGGACTCAGAGCAATGAAGATTACATTTTGTGTGCAGAGTTCTGATTTTCAGCACCTGATTAATTGCATTCTCTTGGCTCTCTCCCTGTGCCTGTGCTCCTCCCCATAGCTGCTAGCTATACCTTCAATCTGAGCCCAGCGCACAGTGACCTCGTATATGTCTTGCTGCTGAGGGTACATGAACCTTGCAGCTGTACTTCTGGGCCTCTTAGCTCCTTTCTGCTTGTTTATCCTGTTTCTTGATGTCCTAGATTCTGTCTTGATGTTACCTATCAGGTTGCAGCACCAACCTTGTGTGCAAAATATTATATGTAACTGTAATTGTAAATGGGGATACACTAGCAATATTTCTGCATAACTCTCCATACATCAATAAGCACATGGGAATTTGTGAAAGCTAAACATAAGGAAACATAAATATCTTTAAAAATGCATGTGCACTCACACATGTGCCTATATTTAGACTATCTAACTCACAATTAGTCTCTACATGCTCCTTGTGGAAGATGAGTATAGTTTCTACTTGACTTCTCTAGGATGCAAAAATAAGGGACACCATTAACAACCTGTGCTTCCCTTCTCTAAGCAATATAGACACAGGCTGAAAATCTAATACCTTGCACACGCTGTTCAAAAATGTATACATTCATCGGTAATGTCCTGTTCCGTGACAGGGACTTTAAGCAGAACACACAACCACAGACTTAGACTGAAGATAGCTGTAACCCAATCTTTAGAGTTTAAAATAAATGTGCCAGGAATAGTTCAAAGTTTGCTTTCAATCACACATGACTTCAGGATGCTTCTCTGTAATCACAAATGTCCATAGAACAATGCGTTAAGAAGCCATAGTTCTTGACACATAAAATCTAGCATCCATGTTGCAAGGTGATGGCTGCAGCAATATTGTAGCACTGTTGCCTAGCATAGATGCTGTGGTCACTGTCTCTCTACATATACAAGAGTATGTGTGGCCTGCTGGGAACTGTAGTTAATTGACAGTGCTCTGACATACAGTGCATCCTCCATCCGCTTGAAGCCTGAATCCAGCCAGCCCCAGCACTCTGCAATGACCGCCAGTCTTTCTTTTGCTGAAAGGCACTCAGGGTGGATAACTTCAAAGTACTGCTTACACACACTCAGACCATACTTAACGCTAAGCAGTACTCCCAGCCCACTTCCTGACAATACCTCCATCCTCTTCATGTTCTCTTATGCTGTAGAACCCTTGTTTTGTACTCTATGGTTGCTTGTTCTATTTTGCATATTACCTATCCTTGCTTTTTGTATCCACCTTTCCTAGTCTCCTCTATATGCCTAGTTTTCCAAGGTAGTTAGGTTGCTTTCTCTCCTCTTTCTGTATTCTGGCATGCTTTCCCTGTTCCTTGCAATCCAGTCGTGCTTTTCATGAGCCCTGTTTTTGTATTGCTCATCTCCCCCGATTCACAGTTTCTCAAAATACAGTCCCGCTTCTCCAATGCCCTCTTTCTGACTTCTGTTTCTCTTGCTCTGTTGCATTTGTCCTCTCTTGTGTTTGTCTTTGTTGTTACCAGCGGGTGCCATTGAGTTCTGGGGCTTGGTGGTGCATGCACATTGACTCACTTAGCACTCTCATTCATTAGGAGCTGCTGGGTGCCTACACAACTCTGTGAGATGAATGCTGTTTGCCTTTATTGTGAACTTTGAAGTTACAGACAGATCATTTCCCATGGAGCATGCAAACCATCACTTATGGTAGTTATTCTGTTGTTTTTCTGTGTTGTACTTCCCTGTTGCCATTAAACTTGTTTATTGTACAGCACATTTGTTGTCATTCTAGTTGTCTCTCCGACAGGTATTACAGAGCTTCTGTCCAGTATTCGGATACCAGCCCACAGCAACCTCATCCAGTCGTCAGCTTCTATGTTTCTTCTTATGCAGACGATATAGCTATCTACCCCATAAATACAAGTTTAGCAAGAGAGACTATTCAGAGCTTGACAGGGAAATTGGTCAAGGGTTGGGTCAAAATAGTTGTGCTACAATATTATGGTTAATTGTCTCAAGGGACAACTACTCCAGTAGAGTATTTAGAAGTAACCATTACTGCTGATGTTACAAGAATTGTTAAACATAATAATGACACTCTGCTTAAAAAACGTGTCACAATGATGAAAGGATGGGCCCGCCTAATGATCTGGTAGGGCATTTGGCACTGTTACATGATTAAAATGATTGTTATACCTAATTTTCAATACCTTTTTCCACAAAATCCCACTATATATATATCCCTACTAAGGGGAACACTGCATTAAAATCAGCTCCCCTTAATTAGAGAGGTTGTGTTCTCTTAGAGTTCATGTTCTTTTACTGGGCTGCTCTTGGCATCTGAAGGATGCGATTAATGAGTAGCAATTTGTTTGGACAAAGTATTTAGTATCTGATGTTTGATGTGCACCACGCCTGATTACTTAAAGGTTGATACTATTATATGTTACAATAAAATCAAAATGAAGACACAACAATGTTGTATAAGGTCTGTTGGTACATGAGGCAAACCTTTGGTTCTCCGAAGTTTATCCTTTATACTCCACAGTAGGATAACTCTACTATTCCTGATGTTAGGAATCAGGTTAGGCGACAGACACTTAGAGGCTGGAAGCACTGGAGGAGTTTAGACAGGCAGGGGCTCTAGACCGCTAACATCCTGAGGATGCATGTTTACTCACTTCCTGGGTTAAGGTCATTTCCAGGTCAGGAGAGGTAGAGCCCTATTTACACTTCCTGAGGCCTTAGCTCAGAGCCGGGAAACAAGTTGCATTGTTGCATTGTTTTTTTCTATTCTTGTTGTAGTTCATACCTATTTTGCCATCACCTACTGTTGTTTTTCCTTTTGGTTCCCTTAGTTCCATCGTTAGTGCCTCTTTAGTTTTGACCTCTTGGTTGTCTGTCTGTTATCCTCTTCTATTGTGTCCTGGAACCTTCGCCGGATTCCGGGTCAGCTACAAGCTTCTCATAGCATCACCCACTGTTATAACCACTAACACTTGTTTTAGTTTTAACCTGTATGTTGCTTTTCTGCTGGTATCTACACTGCCCCTCTGCCCTGTGTCTTACAGCTGGTCAGATCCACCCAAGATCCATATCATCACGGCAGAGTGGGTCATCCCTTGAAACGGACGAAGTCTCGGAGAGTGAGCATCCGTCCTGGATTTATCTCTTCCCCCTTATGGCTGTTTCTCCTCCGGTTGCTGTGTCTGGTGATACTTAACACTATTATTCAGCTAAAGGGATAGCGGGGGCTTTCAGCGGGCCCCTGACTCCAAATTCTGGCACCTGATATATTTCAAGAAGCAAGTTCAAGATGCTGGAAATGTGTGGGTACCACACAATCTCCACAGTTATGTGATGGGTAGACTCTGAAAGCATTACTGTCTACCAAATGATGGAGCAGGGGAAACAAAATATTTTTTGTACCCCTTGGAAGTTAATGACCCATAACGATTAATGATACTAACCGTTTGAAACGCATGAACTAATCAACAAATGCACCTTTTATTAAACATTACACTATCTAATTTATTTACAAATGTGAAGCAAAATAACATAAATATTGTGATTTGAGTAGTAAATAGAGTAAATTGTATGATTTGTGTTGCGTAGTAAAATTGCACAGTGGCAAAGAATGCAGATGGTAAGTAAAATGGCTTTAAGTGTCGCTTCTGCTAGGCAATACCTAACACGGGTCTTTAGAATGGCAGGTGTTAAACAGATAGGCTTATTTTCCATGTTTTAATTTCTGTTGTGTTTGTTCTTATATTAGTTTCGTTCGGGCCTGCTAGGCCGTGCTTCGAAAATGGCCGCTGGAAAGGACGAGATTGCGTGCGCTGAATAAAATGGCCCTCGCGCATGAGCAGAGTGAATGCTCCAGTCACGTGTATGTGGCCTGTGCCCGGAGTGAGAGATGTCAAGGCCAGTCTGACCTGCAACGAGGATCGTGCCAAGAGTTCAGCATATATGCATGGGAACGGATGAGAGAATCGAGCCACAGAGGATGAACTAATATGTGACCATCGGAGTTTGTTACAAAATAGATTAACAAATTGAATTACCTTTGGACATTGTTGATCACGAGAATTAATGTATGCGTTATTGTCCCCAAACCAGTTCGAACAAGGAGGGCGGTGAGGTGACCATCACCACCCCTCCAATGGACCAATTAGCGTAATTTCTGCCCCTAAAGATTGCAACTTTAAGTGTAGCGAGTCAGAGAATAGGGTATAAGAGAGTCTGCTCTTACGTTGTGCGGGGTTCAGTTCGCTTCTTCTATCCTGATGCTGCGAGAGACTCTGTCATTTTTGGACTTCGAACTTTGACTTTGGAAGGAACGAGACCGTTGCAGGAGTTGCCCGGGAGGAGATTGCGTCCGGGAGGAGGTTAGCGGGACAGTCAGTCAGTTTTGGTAGTCCCATCCTGTGACCTGCGGTTCATCTTTCTTTCCTGGTGAACCATTCTTGTCATCGCCCTATGGCCAAGGGTAATGAGTATTTTCCGTCTCTATTCTTAATCTCTTACTTAAATGCTTACTGATATAATAAATGTATTTGCCTAATTATAAACTTTAATTATTTGCTTAAAGAATTTAGATAAAATTATATGCTAACTCTAAATGAGTCTGTGGTTCTTTAAAATAAAATTGTGATTGATAAATGTTAAAGGTTTTAATTGTGATTGAGCTGGACTTAATCGCCATCAACTGATTCTACTAGTTGGTCCATCAACCGAATAGCGGAATACCTTGATGTTTAGAACCGACAGGATTCTAAGTTAATGTATATAATGTGTAGGTTATAATTCTGTCATTTTAATAAGGTATCCCGTTTGTCCAGCAACTCATTTTCCTTAGCGTTTGATCCAGAAAATTGAATGAATGTATGTATGCGGTGTTATGGGCCCCACCAACATAAGTTTCAAGTGATCAAGGTTGTGTAGGTGTTTTTTTTCTGGATTAGTGTCATAAGGAAAAATTGATATTAGCCGTGCTGGATCAGATTTCTTGGTAGCAGAGTTATGGTTACTATAGATTAGTTTGGTGATTATTGATTATCGATTTTTTTTTCATGTCTAACACTCTATGTTGAGTTTGTATTACGTTATGTGTTGTCAAAATTTTGAAGCTTCCGGGAAGTAGGAAGTGGACACGTGTGGCAAAAGAAGTCACATGGAATTGTACATCGTCTGATTTCAAATTTGGTGATAACACAAGACTGTGTTATGTTAGGGAAATTTCATGTATGAATTGCATTTGAGTGAAATAGCAACAGGTTTTCTTGCGAAACTTTGGCCTTAATTCTCAGGAGCAGTGTAGTCTCCACATGTGTTTTATCCCCAGAGAAACGGGTTTACCTCTTGCTTGAGAGAAGGGTAAGGTAGAGAGAAGTGCTACACTTATCGAACGAAACAGTATTCTTGTAAGTGGGAATAAACTATCTCTTTTGATTAGAGAAACAGACAATGGTAATGTGTTTTACGTTGTAACTAATCGATTTAGTTGAAAAGAAAAGTTAAGAAAAGTGCCGATAATTTTTGTAAAGGAGGGGTCAGTAGAAGCAGGAGTAGAGCTGATGTCAACAAGAACCGCGCTGGTATTGGCCAGTTGTGGAAGAACGAAGAGTTTCCTGATTGGTGCGTTAGTGTGAGACGCGCTGGAATAGGTTAGTGTGAGAGTGACGTAAAGCTTTCTGACTGGTGCGTTGGTGAGAGACGCGCTGGGATAGGTCAGAATAGCCAAGCGGTAGAAAGAACCGATTGGTGCAGAATTGTGTGACTTAGCTTCGGCAAAACAACAGTGAAATATGGCTTATTACAATGAACGTGATAGAGAGAAACCGTCATGGTTTGCAAAGCTTAAAAATCTTTTTAAGAAAGATAAAAAGGTTGTGACTAGGGAAGGAGAAGTACTTCCTCTGCCGAAAACACCAGCATCTTATATGATGGTGAAATATGGCTATCATACTTGTATTTGCTTGGAAAATTGGGCGAAATATACCAAAGACGATGGAGTATTGGCGTTTCCGGAAAATGGTTCGTTTAGCACAGCTGTACTTCAAAATTTGAGAGAAAAAATGATGAGACTTGAACCGAGACCTAGACCGACACAGTTTGAAGCCTTAGGTGAATGGGAAGATGAGATGTATGAAAGGGAAAGATACAGAGGTGCAAAGAATTATAATTTTATTCATGGAAGAGTATGGGGTTTGAGACATGAAGACAGGATGAGACGATGGCGGTATGCTAATATGACGGATGGTATGTTTCCTACCAGAACAGTTGAAGAATTTACAGGGAAAAAGTGTACGGAGAAAAAGAAGCATGCAGTACCAGAGAGATATGGGTATGGAGTTAGCGACACAGAGGATGAGTTGCTGGAGGACATTTTAAATAAAAGACCCCTCCATATCAACAGGATTCTGTGGTGGTGACACCAAATGCACCGCCAATGGGAACTGTAATAAATCAAAGCCCTGAACAAATTTCTGAAATAAATAGTCCATTTAATAGACTAGAAACACCACAGAATGTGAAACATGATAATGGTAATACGGCCGAACTAGCCAGAACCACAAGAGAGTTGACTGAAAAGATAAGAGAACTGACAAAGAATATGGAAGCTGTGACTGTGCCAGTAACTATAGGGCCAGTAATCCCAGTATTTGAAAATCAAAAGATAGACGAACATTCCTTAATAATTCCATTAAATTCTAATATGCAAAAAGTAAGAGAAGGGATAATTCCAGAAAATAGAGAGACAAAAGATTCTGTTGGTCCATTTAGGTCAAGTCCACTTGTAAATTTGACAATTAATGAGAGTCCGATAAATAAGCTTCCTATAAGAGCCGAGTCAGCAACTGAAACCCCGGAGAGAAGTGTAAACAGGGTAGAATTAACTAAATCCCCTGTGGGTCCGACTGCAGAGGAATTAAATGATTGGGTGAGGAGCTTGCAGAAAAAAGATGCCGAACCACAACCTTTGGATGTGGTCAGATTAAAGATAGATATGGAGGAATTGATTCTAGGGACTATTGGTACAGATCGATTGAAGTCCTATCAAGATGATGAATTAATGTTTATGTGTAAAAGCATCACTTGGAGAGCTAGGAACTTGCATGAAAAATTGGAAGAAACAGCGAACGAACTAGGAGTAGATTTTGCAAAAATTAGGGGATTGCAGAAACCGTACAGGGTAGATTTTAGTGAAAAGGACATAGAAAATCTGAACACTTCAGGACGACTAACACAGATAAAAGAACTAATTGTTTTACTGAGAAAATGGGGAGATGTAGACAAGTGGAGAAGTAGGTGGATAAGGAGAAAAGAGGGAACACCTGATAAAGCATCATTGGCTTTTCCAGTAAAAGAAAAAGAACCAATGGTAGTAGAATGTCCAATGAGAGAAATTCCAGGAGGAGGTTATGTACACGTCCCATGGTCCAGACAAGATATATTGTCATTTACAAATGATTTTCCAAGATTGAGAGAAAAGCCTGTAGAATGGTATAGACAGGTAGAAAGATTTGTAAAGGTTTCAAAAGTATTGTGGGAAGATCTGGATGGATTGTTTGAGATTGTTGTTCCTGCGGATTTATGGACAGAGTGTAAAATTACAATTGACTGGCCGAAGGAAGAATATCCTAGGGATGCAAAAACAGGAGCCCCAAGTTCAGAAGTAATGAGAAAATATGAACAGCCAATTACATTCCTGAAAAATAAGATTCCATCAAAAGAAACGGACTGGGTAAAGATTGATAGAACAACTCAGGAGAATAAGGAATCTGTACATGCTTATTATGAAAGGTTGCTCTTGGTTTTTAAACAGTATAGTGGATATGAGAATTTGAGTGAAAAAGACATGAGTCATTTTGTGTATCGATTTATGTATGGTTTGAGACCTGAGATAAGTGAAATGATTAAGCAGCATATGTTATGTTGGCAGACTAGCACAGTAGATGAGGTACTACGGTATGCAAAATATTGCAGTGATGATATTGAGTCCAGACAGCGTAAACTCAAGGAAAAGGCAATGTGGGCACAAGTAAAGGTTGCAGAACAGCAAGAAGCTCAGATGAATAATCAGTCTAGTGGCGCAGGACAGACCAAGTTCAAACCGAATATTGGTAAGGGAAAAGGTCAGATGAGTATAGAAGAAGCTAAAAAGAAATGGCCATGTCATAATTGCGGAAAATTAGGGCACTGGAGAAACGAGTGTAAATTACCTCCGAGAGTTAATACCGAGAATCAACCATTAAATCCACAGGTGCAGAATGAGGTGAGTTACCAACAGCCGCAAAAGCCGCAGGTAGTTACTCAACAGTGTCAGGTGCCGCAACCACCTCTTCCAAAGAGTGTAAATCCTCAAAGATACAGTACAGAGGCAGGATTCTACGGAGGAGAGCAGGTAACAAAATTGCCGCGCGCAGCTGCTGTTTCACAATATTGGTTACGGCAAGATGGAGATGAATCGGATGAAAGCTTATGACGGTGCCTAGGAGAGGAAGAGGAGTGTGTGCTTGGTGCAACTCTAGAGGTAGATCAGTCAGGTCCATTTGTGGATGGAAAAGTGAATGGTGTAAATGTTACTTTCCTTGTGGACACTGGCGCTACCCGTTCTACTGTTAGATCAGTGGAAATTCCAAACCTTCCTCTCTCAGGAGAATACATCCAAGTTGTAGGTGTTTCAAACAGGCAAATTAAAACCCCTCTTACAAAACCAGTAGAGGTGGAAATTGATCCATTCAAAGATATGCACCGCTTTGTGGTGTGTGATTGAAGTCCTGTAAATTTATTAGGACGCGATCTGCTTTGCAAAATGAATTGTACCATCTACTGTACTCCAGATGGTATTGCTTTCCAGACACCAGATGATGATGTTCTGTATAAAATGACAATGGCAGAACTAGAACCAGGAATGTATGATATGTTTCCTGTGTTCGATGCAGAGAAAATCCCTACTGAATTGAAAGGAACAGTAAGGTCTGATGTATGGGATTTCACAGGTGAAGATATTGGACTAATGAGAGAAGTTAATCCTATAAAAATTACTGTAAAGAAGGAACGAATTACCCAAACACCCCGCAGTACAAACTGACGCCAGAAATTATTGAAGGAATAACACCTGTAATTAATAAGATGATTGAACAAGGAATTTTGAGAGAAATAATGAGCAGTCCATGTAATTCTCCTATAATGGGATTGAAAAAGCCAAATGGAACATATAGAATAGTACAGGATTTGAGAAAAGTGAACAAAATTGTTATTCCTTGTTGCCCAATTGTGCCAAATCCTGCTGTAATACTGTATCAAATCCCTCATGATGCAGAATGGTACACAGTTATTGATTTGTGCCGTGCATTTTTCTCTATTCCATTGCAGCCTGATAGCCAGCCATTATTTGCGTTTCGGTTTGGAGAACGTATTTTGGCATGGTGTCGAATTCCTCAAGGGTATACTGAAAGTCCTTCTATTTTTAATCAAATTCTGAAGAAATCCTTAGAAAGTTTGAAAATGCCTGAAAAATCTGTGATGGTCCAATATATTGATGACCTACTGGTGGTATCAAAGACTAGAGAAGCATGTCTTACGGACACAATTGCTTTACTGAATCATTTGGCAGAAGGAGGACACAAGGTGTCCCCATCAAAACTGCAATTTTGTCAACAGGAAGTACAGTACTTAGGTCATAAGATTGAGAAAGGGATAAGGAAAGTGACAACAGAAAGAATAAGGATTATTAAAGGAATGAGAGCCCCAATGACACAAAGAGAGGTGAGAATGTTCCTTGGAATGGTTGGTTATTGCCGACAGTGGATAAGTGGATTTTCATTGATTGCAAAACCTTTACAGCGATTGACAAAGAGTGATGTCAAAGATCCGATTGCGCTGGATGAGGAAGAAATGAAGGCTTTCGAGGAACTGAGAACAAGTTTGTGTGAAGCACCAGCATTGGGAATGCCTGATTATGAGAAAGAATTTGAGCTGTATTGTAGTGAGAGAGACGGATGTGCACTTTCAGTATTAGTGCTGAGGCATGGAAGAATGAAACGACCAATAGCTTATTTTTCAGCTGTTTTAGATCCGGTAGCAAAAGCGTTGCCTGGATGTCTGAAAGCAGTAGCTGCTACTTGTGTGAGTCTGGAACAGAGTGAAGGCATTGTGATGGGATATCCTTTGAGAGTATATGTCCCACATTCAGTTGAAATCCTTCTGACCAGAACAAAACACAATTCATGACACATAGTCGGCTGACTAGGTATGAAAAGGTGATCTTGGGTGCAGACAATGTAACCATTGTAAGATGCACGAGTGTGAATCCTTCCACCTTACTGCCAGATGCAGTAAATGCAGAAGTCAAAGATGAGATTGATCATAACTGTTTGGATGTGCTTGAATTTTGCACAAAGCCCCGCCCTGATATCAGAGATGAACCTTTAAAAGAGTCAGATTATGTGATGTTTGTGGACGGATCATGCCTGAGGACAAATGAAGAAGTCTTAAGTGCTGCGTATGCTGTATGTACGGTGGCAACCATAATGGAAGTGTTAGACCTGTCAGCCCTAGGGTGGTCTTGCCCTGTTTTTTTTCCCTTTTGCGCCTCATTTTTGCCACCGTATTTTTACTGGACCTAGGTCTCCGGGCGCCTTGCCACTGCTAACCAGTGCTGAGGTGCAGGTGCTCTCTCACTCAAGATGGCTGCCACAGGCCCCTGCTACTGCAGAGGGGCCTTGCACACATACACACTAGTAGCCAGGGTCAGGCTGGGACATAGGGATACAGTATCCATTCCGTCCCTGCCTCTGGGCCACATAGCCAGACATGTAGAAGGTTCCAGAACCTTCCAGGCTGTGGGAGGAGTTATGTTTTGCCGCCTTTAGGAGGGTCACCTGACCTAGGGGTATAAGAGGCTTGGAGGGAAATCTTTTAGTCAGTTGGGGCACCACTGATCCTGGGAGAACCTCTGCCGGAGTACAGGCTTTAGGGCCTAGGGGGGAGACCTACACTACTGCTGCTGACAAGGCTTAGGCCCTGCTGTAGTAAGTTAGCTGAGGAACGCCCACCACCCACTGACCTTGCCCAGCATGAGGGGACCCAGGGAACCACCTTCAGCGTGCTGGGAAGTAACATCAAGCACTCCCAGAACCACCAACTCATTCCCCCTCATAAGAAGAAACTTCTGACAAGAAACGTTTGACAAGAAACTCATAATAAGAAACTTCTGACAAGAAACTTCTGACAAGAAACTCCTAAGAAGCAACCAATCTGAAACAGCCGCAAGAAACCTTAATTTGGGAGGCCTGACCGTCCAGCAAGGCCTGAAACCTGAACTGCCAAACTGGGGATCACCAGGTAAAGCGCAGTGCCCTGAAGCGCTAGACCTTCACCCCCTATCAACTCTTGCCTGCTGCTGGGCTGCCCCCAAGAACCTTTCCAGTCAGCCCTGCCCACAGGCTGCTGGTGCGCCCGCGTTCTGTCTCCACGAGGGAGAAACTGCCCCCCTCAGGTCACTGACCTCGTGAAGGAATCACCGCCGCGGCCGCCGCCGCGTGAGGAGAAGTGCTGCTGTGAGGGAAGCCCTCCTCGAGGCCGTGTGGTGAGGTGCGCCGTCTGCGCCCTCACCGAAGGAAGCGCTGTGGTGAGGGAGGCCCCTCGAGTGAGTGTGGTGAGGTGCGCCGTCCGCGCCCTCACCGAAGCCTCCAAATTGCCCCCAAGACATCACCGCCGGGCCCCGGGCCCCACCGCCGAGTCGCGGCCGAAGAAATCACCGCCGCAGCCCAAGGGGGCCGCGTGAAGAAGCCGCGGCCTAGCGCGATCCGCGAGGCCTCCAGGCCCCGCCGACGCCATTGCTGGGCAACCGGGGACGCCGGCCGCGCCCCCGGGAATGTCGCGCAGCGATTGGGCGCCGGCTCCCGCCACGCCCCCCAGCGCCGACGGAGGCCGAGGAAGAGCTCCGGCCGTGCAGAGGGAGACGGGGAGCCGGCCGGAGAGGACTGCCGGCTCCGGCTCCCCTTCCCGCAATCCCGTAAGCCCGCAAAGCCACTTACTTGATCCCGGGGGCCGGAGGAGGGTGATACCGGCCCCCGCAACGACCCGTAATTCCGGCCAGAAGGCCGAGGCACCCCGACCGGGCCCCGCCCTTCAGAACACGGGCCGGGCCTGGAGATCGCCAGTCGCAAGGAAGCGCGACCAACGACCGACACATCAGGTGAGCCCAGGAGGCCCCTAGGGCCCGCAGAGACGCCACTGGGGGCTGGGGGCCACCATTAACCCTTGAATTAACCTGTGTAACTTTCCCCATGAGGCGAGGCCCCGGAGAGGAGTGGGCCTGGCCTGAAATTAACCCCTGAGGGACACAGAAGCCCCAGAATACAGGACATGTTGATGGGTTCCCCTCATTGTTTATTAATTTAATGATGACGCCTAATGTAATTACTGCCTAGGCCTATGCTTATAACTGCAAAGTCTTTACCTAAGGGGGAAAGTGATTAATTGAAATGAGCTGAAGTGTACACCGCCAAGAGTTGAAGTGTTCTATGTTACAGGTGTACTGGAGTTGCGACGCCCACTGTACTGAATGTGGGTGCGCCTAGATTAATGCAGGCCTATTGAAATGTAACGTGAAAAACCTTCTTTTAAGTAATTGAATATTCCTGAAGTGAACTGCATGTTTAGGCCCATGTTTTATTAATGCACCTTGTGATCATTATTGGTGCTACGTTTAGGAGATGATTCCTGCGGCCTTTTAGTGGCCTACAATGTTGATGAGCTATGATGCTTTAATAAGAATGTGCACCAGTTGAGTAATGCAATGATTTTAAATGTAGATCTGAATTAATCTGCCTCATCTGATGCTACCTTGATTTATATAAAAGATCTTGATTTTAAATACACAAGCCTGGTGTGGTGTCATGTTATTGCGTTCGCATTTCTGAGTCAAAGTAAGAGTGTGCTGCACAACTACCTTACACATTGCCTTCGCGTGCTTTCCCGCCTCGCGCCATGCTACCGTGGCGGACTCGGTAACCCCGGTTCCAACAGGAAGCATCCTGTTTGAGAGGAATACGATCAGCCCAAGTTGCTGAGCTGATTGCTCTGATTCGAGCATGCAAACTGGGAAGGAATTTCCGAATTACTGTGATCACGGATAGCCAGTATGGCTTCGGAGTGGTCCATGAATTCGGACAGATCTGGTCCCAGAGGGGATTCCTGACTTCCTCAGGGTCTCGTATTAGGAATGGTGAGTTTGTGAAGAAGTTGCTTGAGGCGATACAGCTGCCTAAACAGATTGCGGTGGTAAAATGCACTGCTCACAAAAATGGAATTGCAGTAGGTAACAATTTTGCTGATGAATTAGCTCAATATTGTGCCAGAAATATGACCTCAATGAATCGGAGAAGGGAAAAAGAAAATGTTTCATGTCCCTTGCTGTTTACTAACCCAGTTGAATCATGGGAAGAGGTAAAACAATTGCAGGAAGAGGCAAGTGATGAGGAAAAAGACGTTTGGATAAAATCAGGTTGCAGACGGAGAGAGGAAGATGAAGTCTGGGTTTACAGGGATGAAAGACCAGTTATGCCTGATAGCATGATCTCTAACATGCCACGGATGTACCAAGGACAGGCACACATAGGTAGAGATGCCATGATCAGACTTTTCAAACAGACCTGGTACAACCCAAAATTTAGGGCTATAGCTGAAAGCCTTTGCCAAGATGCCTTATATGCCAACAGATAAATCCTGGAAGGAAGACAGTAGTGAGTTTGGGGACAATAGGACGTGAAGGAGGTCCTTTTACCAGAATGCAATTGGATTTTATTGAAATGCCCCCGAGTAACAGATTGAGGTATGTCCTGGTGGTCGTCTGTTTGTTTTCTCGTTGGGTGGAGGCCTATCCGACAAGAAGGAATGATAGAGTTACTGTAGCTAAGCTCCTACTGAGAGAATTCATTCCTAGATATGGCTTTCCAGTAACGATAGAAACAGATAGAGGAACGCATTTCCAGAATGAAATTATCCAACTAATATGTGAAGCACTAGACATTCAACAAAAGCTGCATTGTGCCTACAGACCAGAGGCTTCTGGAGTGGTAGAGCAAGTAAATGGCACAATAAAGAATAGGTTAGGGAAAATGTGTCAAGCCACAGGACTCAAATGGCCAGATGCGTTACCATTGGTGTTGATGAGCATAAGAAGCATACCTGACAGAAAAACATGTCTGAGTCCTCATGAGATAATAATGGGACGAGCAATGAGACAAGCATACGTACCTGTCAACAAACTGCTGACTATAACTGATGATCTCATACTAGACTATTGCAAAGGATTGGCTGATGTGGTGCATTCTGTGTTTCATCAGGTTGGGCCGGATGCGACCACTCTTGAGAGAAAACCAGCTCATGATCTGAGTCCAGAAGACTGGATCCGCATAAAAGTTCACAGAAGAAGAAATTGCTTGGTTCCACGCTGGGACAAGCCACGTCAAGTGATTCTGGTGACAACAACTGCAGTAAAGTGTGCAGGTGTGAAAAATTGGATTCATGCCAGCCATACAATCAGAGTTCCAGATCCTGAAGCTCGACCTGTAAGTCGACATCTGGAAATATCAGGTACCAGTTCGGCATCTGAAGAAGAAACTGAAACAATCAGAGTTCCAGATCCTGAAGATCGACCTGTAAGTCGATATCTGGAAATATCAGATACCAGTTCGGCATCTGAAGCAGACCAACCTGAATCCAGTGAAAGACAAACAGAAGAATCCGAAAAACAAAGAACTGATATTGAAACAGGAGAAACTGAACCAATAGAAAGTGACGGTGAACAGCCAAGTACAAGCTTTGGGGAAATTCCTCCAGAAATTATAGAAATAAATCAAGAAAGTTCAGATTCAGGCAAAGAGACAGAGATCATAAAGTTCAAAGTTAAAGAAAGTGAAGTGAGATCTGAGACAGAATCTGAAGAAAGTGAAGAAGAAATAAGACAAAGAATAGGACCAAGAAAGAGAACTTGGAGAGCGGAACGAGGAGAAAACGAAAGTGAACTGAAAAGGCCAAGAAAAGGAGACAATTGGCCCAACGAAATTAAAAGACTGAGATATAAGCTAATAAATTTGAACAAAGACAATGCAGAACAAGTAAATGAAATAACAAGTCAGAAAAGACAAAGAAAAACAGATAAAAGACAGTTGCAGAGACCAAAAAGAGTGAAAAGACCTAACCTGAAATACAAGTCACCTGAATGGGTATACATAGCACTGCCTGATATTAAAGAAGTGGATAGCAGTCACGAAAACCCAGACAAAGACTGTGAACAAGTGGGTGAGAGTGAACTGTGCCCATCCTGAAGAGGAGAAAAGAAAACCGGACTAGACACACAAACTGATAAAGTCAAAGAAAAATTTCTGAAAGACCGAAAAGTGCGCCAAAAGCAATTGGCTCCAGTCAGCACTTAAAGAAAGGGTAAAACGGCAAAAAGTCATTTTGAGGTGTGGAAACACATTTTCTGTACATATATTTAGATTATATTTTAACATGGTAGACACTGAGAATAGAAGATCTGGATGTGAGTTTTTCCGTAGATGGTGTTAAATGTGTTTCTATTGTACAGGTTTACTAATGCTTATTTGGTTCATTTTAGCAATAATAATTCCACTTAGATTAATTGGAGAAAATACATCTGCAATCATAAATGACACGAATAGTGACAAGAAATCTAACATAAAGAACACTGCAACACTGATAGATAGTACTGAATTTCATAGGGATAAGTCAATAACTGATTTCTCCAAGAATGTCTTCACAAAACTCTTGTATGAATATGTAGAAACAATGGATGTTAGAGATTGTTATGTATGTATGCAGTTACCTGCGTCTGTAACAGAAGGTGTGACGTATCATCACCTTCCTTTCACGTATGGAATAACCTGTAGTGTTTTAGCTAGTTTATTTTACAAAACAGGTAAATTAGAGTATTACTACACTGACACAGATGCTGTTTTTGCTAAAGTTCCCGTAGTCCCTGAACTAAATAAGGTGAAATTTGCAAAGATTTTTGGAGAATTTTTCTTAGAAACGAAAGAATTAACATTAGAATATGCATTTAGACATAATCTTACTTGTAGGTTAAGAAAGGAAGAAAAGGTTTTTTTAGACATGGTAGAAGACAGAAGGGTTAAGTTTCAAAGAAAAGCAACGGGAGAAAAGACAAAAACCCCACCTTGGGCGTTTGAAGAGGGAAGTTATGACAAAGGCGAAACGAATGCAGCTATGGTTTTAGATTGGCCCCAACAGGGAAAATTGTGTATTAGTAGAGATAACACTATGTATGATAACTATTTCGTGGGTTCTAGTGAGTGCCGAGATACATACAAAATTTTAGGGGGATGGGGATTCAAAGGAGGAAAAGATCCAGTATTCCAAGGAATCTATTATATTTGCGGAAACCGAGCCTATTATAGGTTGCCGGACCATTGGTACGGAACATGTTATCTAGGCCTGGTCTTTCCAAGGATTTTTCACGTGGAAAGAGGAACGAAAGGAATTCACGAGATAGGTAAACCATTAACCCGTAGGAGAAGGGAAAGCTTCTCAGAGATAATAGGTGACATTTTTGGAGCATTGATACCAGCAGTGGGTATATCTTTGAATGCATACAAGATTCGGAAATTGTCCACAGTAGTAGATCGTTTATCAACGAATACTGCTGGAGGGTTCTTGATGGTAAATACCAAAATGGTTGCCATGAGAGCTATGGTAATGCAAAATCGACTTGCCCTTGACATTCTTTTGGCGAAAGAGGGTGGAGTCTGTGGAATGCTGAAAGTACAACATTGTTGCACTTACATTCCAGACAAAAGTCAGAATATACAGAAGTATATAAAGAACATTACTGATTTACATAAAGAAATTGCCCCACTGGAGGTTGAAGGTGCTTGGGAGAAACTTGGTAAGGGTTTTTCCTCAATAAGGAAATGGTTCACCGAAATAGGTAGTTCTGCTAATTGGGAAAATACTAATTCCAGTGACCTTAGTAGTAGTGATAATATTGATATTGAGATTAGCATATGTGTGTATTAAAAGGAGAAAAAGACAAAATAAAGCAAAAAGAGAAAATGAGAAAAATAAGGAGAGAGAAACAAGAGAACGGGAGATGGGAGAGATCGAATTGGAAGAGTTTAAAGAGAACATGTACAAAAGGTCTAAAAGACAAGATGAAAAGAACACAATTGTCTAAAAATAACAAATGCAAGTGGACAAGAAACATTTTTCTGATAAATTTTGTAGGGATAGGTTTTAGTGGTGATGTTAAAAATCACCAAAGGGGGAACTGATGGAGCAGGGAAACAAAATATTTTTGTACCCCTTGGAAGTTAATGACCCCATAACGATTAATGATACTAACTGTTTGAAACGCATGAACTAATCAACAAATGCACCTTTTATAGTAGGCAACTTGCTGGCATTTGAAAATCTAATTTATTTACAAATGTGAAGCAAAATAACATAAATATTGTGATTTGAGTAAATAGAGTAAATTGCATGATTTGTGTTGCGTAGTAAAATTGCACACTGGCAAAGAATGCAGATGGTAAGTAAAATGGCTTTAAATGTCGCTTCTGCTAGGTAATACCTAACACGGGTCTTTAGAATGGCAGGTGGTAAACAGAAAGGCTTATTTTCCATGTTTTAATTTCTGTTGTGTTTGTTCTTATATTAGTTTCGTTCGGGCCTGCTAGGCCGTGCTTCGAAAATGGCCACTGGAAAGGACGATATTGCGTGCGCTGAATAAAATGGCCCTCGCGCATGAGCAGAGTGAATGCTCCAGTCACGTGTATGTGGCCTGTGCCCGGAGTGAGAGATGTCAAGGCCAGTCTGACCTGCAACGAGGATCGTGCCAAGAGTTCAGCATATTTGCATGGGAACGGATGAGAGAATCGAGCGACAGAGGATGAACTAATATGTGACCATCGGAGTTTGTTACAAAATAGATTAACAAATTGAATTACCTTTGGACATTGTTGATCACGAGAATTAATGTATGTGTTATTGTCCCCAAACCAGTTCGAACAAGGAGGGCGATGAGGTGACCATCACCACACCTCCAATGGACCAATTAGCGTGATTTCTGCCCCTAAAGATTGCAACTTTAAGTGCAGCGAGTCACAGAATAGGGTATAAGAGAGTCTGCTCTTACGTTGTGCGGGGTTCAGTTTGCTTCTTCTATCCTGATGCTGCGAGAGACTCTGTCATTTTTGGACTTCGAACTTTGACTGGGGAAGGAACAAGACCGTTGCGGGAGTTGCCCGGGAGGAGATTGCGTCCGAGGAGGTTAGCGGGACAGTCAGTCAGTTTTGGGAGACCCATCCTGTGACCTGCGGTTCATCTTTCTTTCCTGGTGAACCATTCTTGTCATCGCCCTATGGCCAAGGGTAATGAGTATTTTCCGTCTCTATTCTTAATCTTTTACTTAAATGCTTACTGATATAATAAATGTATTTGCCTAATTATAAACTTTACTTATTTGCTTAAAGAATTTAGATAAAATTATATGCTAACTCTAAATGAGTCTGTGGTTCTTTAAAATAAAATTGTGATTGATAAATGTTAAAGGTTTTAATTGTGATTGAGCTGGACTTAATCGCCATCAACTGATTCTACTAGTTGGTCCATCGACCGAATAGCGGAATACCTTGATGTTTAGAACCGACAGGATTCTAAGTTAATGTATATAATGTGTAGGTTATAATTCTGTCATTTTAATAAGGTATCCCGTTTGTCCAGCAACTCATTTTCCTTAGCGTTTGATCCAGAAAATTGAATGAATGTATGTATGCGGTGTTATGGGCCCCACCGACATAAGTTTCAAGTGATCAAGGTTGTGTAGGTGTTTTTTTTTTCTGGATTAGTGTCATAAGGAAAAATTTATATTAGCCGCGCTGGATCACAAGCTAAATTTGGCTTATCTAAATCAGAGTTTTTTAAAATGATGATAGCAAAGCCGGTTGGGACAAGCAATCCAATCAGGCAGACGGTGGTAGTTTACATGAGACACCTCCTTTTCCACCTCCTTTTCCCCGTAATAGCACAGCGCCTTGTTGGAGTTGCCTGGTCTTAGGAATTATACACCCCATAGGAACCAGATTGTGTAACTGGTTCTTGCCCCTTCCAAAACATTTCTCGAGGATGTTACCATGTGAAGCATATTACGGGCGTAGGATGAAGGGTTTTTCTGTTGGTATAAGGTTCCTTTTCTACCCTCTTTCACTCTAAGCTCTGGGACACTAACAGAACAAACAAGTTACTCACATTGGCAATGTCCTCTTACTAGTAACTGTCTTTGGATTTCTAGAAAAGGCCTACCACTCTTCTGAAACACCACATAACACCTGGGGGATATTTACAATAAAATTGCACAGTGCGGCACCGCAAGCAATTTTGCTGCGCTGAGCTGCATCATTTCAGAAACGCAGGGATGCGCCGCATTTACAGGAATACGACGCACCCCTTTGCTCTCCCCTGCGCCACCGCTAAAACAGCAGCTGTGCGCTAACGCAGGCACCCTTGCACCATGGTGCAAGGGTGCCTGCGTTGCACGGATGATTGCATTGGTGCAGGAAGGGACACCTTCCTGCACTTTGTGTGGTATGGAATCCAGAAAGCTTAGTTGTAGGTTTTCAACATAAGTTTATTCTCACAGCACAGCAACACAACCGGACAGCAAGGTAGTCCAGTGCAACTGAACTCCCTCAGCTCCAAACCCCCACAGTTCCAGAATAGAATAAGAACCCACACTGAAAGTAAACATGGTAGCGTGGCACCAGATAGAGTGCTGGGTGCAGTCGCATACCAGGGAGCATTCGAGAATATTACATGTGGCCTTGTAAATATGGACCAGCACACAGCGCCAGCAGAACGTCAAAAGAAGTTCATCTCCAGTGGCACTAGGGGATTGTAAAGATGGGGGTGACATACAAGTTTGCTATCAGTTTGTGTTCTGAAGAATGCCTCCATTTTCATGCTAGTGTCACCTTGCTCTTAGACAGTGCTGACTTTGCACTTGTGGCAAAAGGAGAATGCTGTATCTATTGCAATGAAATGTCTGTGACTTCAACATGAAAAGAAGAATCAGGGAAAGATGTCACCCTACAAATGCTATATTCAGCTACTCCCACTTCCTCTGGCGATGCTTTTTCAGGAAGTGGGAGGAAGCTGGTTTTCATTTTAGCAATCTAATCTCCACGCTGTCAACCACAGAGACAAGGTTTAAATGTTTCGAAGTGGAGGTGTTGTGACAGTAATCAGTCCTCAGTGCTAAGAAAGTAACTACACCGATTTGGTCAAAAAGGATATCCTTGAAGGAAGTTGATCTTAATCCAAGTTGGGACTGGCCAAACTGAGTAGAGACTACTGGCAAAGCCCTCTCTTCATTTGGGCTTATTACTTTGTATTTCCTATTTCCTACATCACACTGAGTAATCATTCCTCTCGAGAAGCCCCCAACCACGCCCATAATGGAAAACTACCGGCTTGGGCCGATCATGAACAAAGAGGCACAGTAGGATGAGCTAACACCTGCCAGATGGGTACATTTTATCAGGAATCCAAGGCCACAGTGCTGGGTCTCAGCATCTCCTAACGTGGGAGCAGAAACTACACATTCGGATAAGTATGCGAGGGCAGAACGGCCTATTCATTAGTAAGTCGAGAAACAGCCTTGAACAGAAAGAAAAAATAATAACGAAATACAGTGTTCTGCTGAGGCAAGCAATACAAGCAATGAGGCCTAACTCAGGCACAGTCTAAGCAGCCTAATAAGGATTCCGAAATGCAAGAGGGAGTCACACTCGCTAACTGAAGCATGCGCATTACGGGGACAACTCAGTGGGTTGCATAACGTGAATACAAATGGCATCTATTTAGCCACACATTGCTAACCTAATATAACGTGAGATGAGTTCGTTGCAGGGATGGGAATTTGAAACCTAACAAGTTGAATCTCGTTACCTCACTGGCCATCCCATTGAGTTTTCTTTTCCGTCCCAGACAATTCTGCTTTACGTGGAAAAAATATCCCCACCTCTAGCCACAGCTCATCTAACTGGTTAAACACAACCTAGAGTTTAGGAACCTTCTTCTTGACCATGATCTTAATATAGACTTTATTACTGAGACATGGTTGAACGAGGGCTCTCTCTTGTAGTTCCCTCTAGCTATTATATAAAACAACTTATTTGCTCTTCTCATCTTGGAGGAAGGGTCATAGTAATCTTTAAAGCTTGGTATCTAGTCGTGTGTTTCATCCCATGAAAGGCTCCAAATCGTTATCCATGACCATTACTATCAATCATAAATTATCCCTAAAGACTCCATACATTTACAGACCCCCCACCCGCCCTGTCAAATGTTTCACAACTTCATAGCTTGAAGCCATTTTTACTATCAGTCTGGACACTGATCAGCTAATAGTCTATTAAGATTTCAATTTACAAGTTAAAGATGCCTCTGAAAAGGTGGCCTTTTATCTTAATCAAACAGTTGTCGAGTCCATTCACGTAGCCGACTATATTATTGACGGTAGCTTTGCCCACAAGGAGCTCCTCAACCTCCAGTAGGCTCACCTGGTCTAACCACAAAGGCCACATTCGTTTATATTCTCTGTCCTACTGCCTTGCGAACCAACTCTATTACTCAAACTTCTTTACCATATGGGCCCTGGTCCAAACTTAACATCTCTGATCTTGCTTCTACTCTTGACAGCACAGTCTCCAATCTTTCTACAGACATAACTTCTCTCTCTGACTGCTGCAACAACTGGGTTGCAAAAGCACTTGACACTTTTATTCCATATACAATTTGATTTTCCCATTTAACATGCCCTTCAGCTGCTTGGAAGAACTCTTGACAGCTAAGGGATGCTGCAAGAAATTGGAAAGGCAGTGGAGATCAACCGATAATCCTGCTGACAAAGCCCTCTACAAAGGGAGCTCTGCACTTATAGAAGACTGGTTCGGGTTTTCGAGACAAGTATTACAATGAGTGCATTGCTTATGCAAAATATCCTTCTAAAGAGATATTTTCAATATATCGCACTCTTGTTGAACTTGGTGCGGTTTCTTCTCTGTTATTCCTACCCAACACTTGTGCTCAGATCTCTCAGACTTCTTCCAAGACAACATTATGAAGCTACTTAGCTTCTTTCCCTCTGGTAGGACATATATTCCTGCATCTTTTCCTTATACCACTTCTTTTCGCATACTTCAGCTTCTGTCAGGTCATCTTTTGATGCTGTAACTACAGATGAAATTCTATCCAAACTTCTTACCATATTATCAGGCTCCCCGTTAGATCCTTTCCCTGCCAAGGTTGCCAAAGCAGTTGCCTCGTTTATTGCTCCATATGTGAGCTTGCTTTTTATTACCTCATTAAACTCCGACATAATACCTGATGATTAGAAAAAGACCCTCATCATCCCCCTTTAGAAGGCTTTGCTTGATCTCTCTCTTCTGTCCAATTATCAGCCCATCACCTTGCTTCCTCAGACCACTAAGATCTCTCAATTTCCTAAGTATGTTGGCGCTCATGCTTTGTTTAACACCTTTCAACCTTGTTTCCATTTCACTTTTAGCACTGAGACTGGATTACGTGCAGCAGTCAACAGCATCTGATTACTTAAAATGTTGATACTATTATATGTTACAATAAAGTCAAAATAAAGACACAACAATGTTGTATAAGATCGGTCGGTACATGAGGCAAACCTTTGGTTCTCCGAAGTTTATCCTTTATACTCCACAGTAGGATAACTCTACTATTCCTGATGTTAGGCATCAGGTTAGGCGACAGACACCTAGAGGCTGGAAGCACTTGAGAAGTTTAGACAGGCAGGGGCTAAAGACCGCTAACATCCTGAGGATGCAGGATTACTCACTTCCTGGATTAAGGATATTTCCAGGTCAGGAGAGGTAGAGCCCTGTTTACACTTCCTGAGGCCTTAGCTCAGTGCCGGGAAACAAGTTGCATGGTTGCATTTTTTTTTTCTATTCTTGTTGTAGTTCATACCTATTTTGCCATCACCTACTGTTGTTTTTCCTTTTGGTTCCCTCAGTTCTATCGTTAGTGCCTCCTTGGTTTTGACCTCTTTGTTGTCTGTCTGTTATCCTCTTTTATTGTAGAATCTCACCTGTGTGTCCAGCAGCATCCTGGAGCCTTCGCTGGATTCCTAGTCAGCTACGGGCTTCTCATAGCATCACCCACTGCTGGAACCAGTAACACTTGTTTTAGTTGTAACCTGCATGTTACTTTTCTGCTGGTATCTATACTGCCCCACTGGTGGTCAGATCCACCCAAGATCCATATCATCAGGCCAGAGTGGGTCATCCCTTGAAACAGACGAAGTCTCGGAGAGTGAGCATCCGCCCTGGATTCATCTCTTCCCCCTTATGGCTGTTTCTCCTCCGGTTGCTGTGTCTGGTGATACTTAACACTATTATTCAGCTAAAGGGATAGCGGGGGCTTTCAGCGGGCCCCTGACTCCAAATTCTGGCACCTGATATATTTCAAGAAGCAAGTTCAAGATGCTGGAAAAGTGTGTGTACCACACAATCTCCACAGTTATGTGATGGAGAGACTCTGAAACCATTACTGTGTACCAAGCTAAATTTGGCTTATCTAAATCAGAGGTTTTTTCAAATGATGATAGAAAAGCCGGTTGGGACAAGCAATCCAATCAGGCTGACGGTGGTAGTTTAAATGAGGCACCTCCTTTTCCCCGTAATAGCACAGCACCTTGCTGGAGTTGCCTGGTCTTAGGAATTATACACCCCAGAGGAACCAGATTGTGTAACTGGCTCTTGCCCCTTCCAAAACAGTTCTCGAGGATGTTACCATGTTAAGCATTTTAGAGGCGCAGGACGAAGGGTTTTTGTGTTGATATATATTTTTTGAGTATAAGGTTCCTTTTCTTCCTCTTTCACTCTAAGCTCCTTGTTTTAAAGTAGTCCTATGAGTAGTACACAGGGCTCTGGGACACTAACGGAACAAGCAAGTTACTCACATTGGCAATGTCCTCTTACTAGTAAATGTCCTTGGATTTTTAGAAAAGGCCTGCCACTCTTCTGAAACACTACATAACACCTGGAGGATTTTTACAATGAAATGGCGCAGTGGGACGCTGCAAGCAATTTTGCTGCGCTGAGCTGGATCATTTAAAAAATGCAGGGATGCGCCGTATTTACAGGAATACGGCACACCCCTGTACTCTCCCCTGTCCCGGCGCTAAAATAGCAGCCACGCAGCAACGCAGGCACCCTTGCACTATGGTGCAAGGGTGCCTGTGTTGCAGGGATGATTGCATTTGTGCAGGAAGGGACACCTTCCTTCACAAAAACAATCATTAATGGCGAGGAGAAATATAGTATTTCTCCTCGTTGTGCCACTTTAACACCTTCCCTTGAAAGGCGTTAGTTTTTGGCGCTGCCTCAGATTTACCAATCTTTGAAAATCTGGGGCAGTGTCAAAAAGCCATGGGTGTTGCGTAGGAACACCCACAGCAACACCCATGACATGCCCCTTTAACGCAGAATACTGCGTGAAAGAGGGTCTGTTAGACTTGGCATCTTTTGGCGTGTTTCCCCCGAGTTTTTGCTTTCTGCCCTCCCGGTTTTGACTCTGTTTTTGCTGATGTAACGTTTCTGCGCACTTTTGGCACTGCTGATCAGTGGTAAAGTGCTGGTGCTCCTGTGGTAAATTGTGTTATGATTGGATGTTTGACTTACTTGTCAGTCCCCAGTAAAGGGCACTGCGGGTGCCGGGGCTTGTGAGTCAACCGCTACTCGTGGGCCTGCAGCACGGATTGTGCCACCCACGTACATAGCCCGAAAAAGGTATAAGTGAGTGAAGTTTGGTATGCCTGAACTCAGCGTCTAAAGACGCAGCCTTTAGCGAGGGTGCCCTTTTCATTCTGAGTTCATAAAGGCAACTTTTAGAAAGTGGGTATTATTTTGCTCGATCAGCCCGTGTGCCTCTGCTGGAATGTGGATTGCCTGTCTGGGTTTTGGACGACAGATGTCTAGGAAGCAGGGTGGCTCCCGATAATCTAGGTAGGTCAGGAAAGGGCTAAATAGACCTGGGCTGCGATGGGGACGAGGGAGGAGATTTCCTCGCACCTCAAAGGGCCTGGTCTGCCTCTCACAAAGCCGTCTCCACCTCCTGCCAGGAATTCACACCAGAGAAGGCCGAACTGGTTCTGGCCGGGCACAGACACCCTCTGCCTGGAAGATCAAAGGATTTTTGTGTATAAATACTGGGGCCCAGACCCCTGAACTTTAGAACTCATCTGGATCAAGAAGCTGCAAGAAGGAACGACTGCTTTGCTGGGCCAACCTGCAGTGGCTGCTTCTGTCTTGGGCAGTGAAAGGCCTGGACTGGACTTTCTGCAACCGCATTGGTGAGACTCTCCAAGGGCTTGAAGTAGAGCTTGCCCCCTGTTCACGGAGTCTCAGGAACATCAAAGACTCCAGGTTCTTTGACCTGCAGCACTGGGGACTGTGTGTTTCGTACTGCAACCCGAAGAACACCACCACCACGACGCCTACGACGACCCTGCCGACCCCGTGTCCTGAAGGCACTGCAGAGGGCACCGCCGCAACGCCGCACTGCGACCCTGGTCTCACCGACGACGACGCTGATGCCATCACTGAGCCGCTGCTCGCACCGTGACCTGTGGGCACCGCACTCTGCACCGCCTTGCTTCACGCTGAAGCTTTGGCACCGCAGAGGGCACCGCCGCAATGCCGCACCGCGACCCTGGTCTCACCGACGATGCCTGCTGACGCCATCACCAAGCCGCTGCTCGCACCGCGACCTGTGGGCACCGCACTCTGCACCGCCTCGCTACACGGCGACGCTGTGGCCTTCCTGACGACGCCACTTCCCGCCGAGATCGACGCCGCTGCTTGCACCGTGGTTCGGGGGCACCGCTCGTAAGTTACACGACGCACCGCCCTCATCCCACACCGCAGCCTTGGCCCACTGACGCCGGTGCCATCGACTCCCGCTCATCAACCGACGACAGTGCTTCAGTACCGACGACACCGCTGCTTGCACCGTGACCTGCTAGCACCGTGACGAGCACCGCCTCCATCTCGCACCGCGACCCTGGTCTCACCGACGACGCCATCTGACACCGCCACCGAGCCGCTGCTCGCACCGCCACCTGGGGGCACCACACGCTGCACCGCTGCCCTTCGCCCCGCAGCACCCGACGCCTGTTGGCGCCAGCGCTCCTGATCCCATCAGAAAGGAGCTCGACCTGCAATGCGAGTGACTTCAAGGGCCCCATCGCCCTGCATCTCTGAAAGGTACTGTTTGCGGGTCTTCCCGACACCGTAGCTGGCCTGCGACCCCGCGATCAGCCAGAACTGTTTTTGGATTGGTGTGTTCACGATGCCGTGGTAGCCCGAACGGAGCTATCCACACAAGGAACTCTTTTTAATCAGTGTATTTTTGAACTGTGAACTTTTAAGTATAGTATTGTGGCTTTTTATTGTTTTTGGTCTTGTTTTAATTATATAAAAATATTGGATATTTTTTTCTAAACTGGTGTGGTGTCCTTTTGTAGTGCGTACACTGTATTACTGTTGGTTATGTGCAAATGCTTTACACACTGCCTCTAAGATAAGCCTGGCTGCTCGTGCCAAGCTACCAAGGGGGTGAGCAGGGGTTATTTTAGACGTGTAACTCCCTTATCCTGACTAGAGTGGTGGTTTTTGCCTGACTTTGGCCCGTGCCCTAGCCTACTAAAAATCCCATTTCTAACATTGGTTGTCAGCGGTGAGGATAGGACTTGCGTTTGCACTTGACTTACAGTGATTGGTGTGCACTACTACCAAATCGCAGACCATTACGTGCCACATACTAACCCGTTTTCTTTTTGGCCGATTTTTGTGATCTTGCCAGGTGAACTTTCTGCTTCATCTTGCCGGAATCAATAGCATCATCCGTTGCATCCATGGACATTGCCTTTGAGGAGGGTAGGTTGGAGCTCTACACTGTTCGGGAATTGAAATCCGTTTGCAAAAACCTAAAAGTCCAAATCAGAGGCCTCACTAGAAAGGACGAGCTACAAAGGCGCTGAGGGCCTGGGTAGCAGCCAGAGACGCAAGTGGGCAATCTGGTGACCTTAGTGGAGAGGCGGGGAGCCTAGTCCTAGGATGGATGTGCTTTTGGGAGGGGTGGAACCCTTCCGACCAGGCAGCAGTGGCCTGTCCCCAGAGGAGCTGGAAGACAGGCGGGAAGCAAGGAGAGCCGCCACGGAGCTAGAAAAGATTAGATTGGCCATGGAGGAGAAGAGAATACTATTGGAGCATGAACGAGGTCTTATAGAGCTGGAGCTGAGGGGTAGGCCCGGCTCGGATGGTGGCAGCAACTCGTCAAGGCAGACAGACCGAATCGTACACATCCCTAAGAATGTGGGCAGAGAGTTCAAGAAGGGGGATGACATACAGAGGTGGTTTCAGGGTTATGAGGCAGCGATACACATGAATGGGGTCCCTGAGGAGAATTGGGGAGCAGGATTGTGGTCTCTGTTTCCAGAGGAAGCCAGGGATACTTTGACAGCTTTGTGTAATGGGCCTAACCTCACCTATGCTGATGTGAAGGAAGCCCTCCTCACTAGGTATGGCCTCACTCCTGAAAAGTACAGGGATCAGTTTAGGTCCTGGAAGAAATCTGATGCCAACACGTGGCTGGAATGTGTGGATGGGTTTTGTCGATCGTTGGATGGCTGGGTGAAGGGCAGTAATGTGACAGATTTTAAGGGGCTCTACAATTTGATTGCGTGGGAGCACCTGTCCAGTCTATGTTTTGCAGATCTGCGCCAGCACCTAGTAGATAGTAAGCTGACTGACCCCAGGAAGCTTGCTATGGAGGCGGACCGCTGGGTGAGTACCAGGGTCCACAAGAAAGCGTTTGGGGAGACTCAGCCAAAGGTGGGCAGGGTCCCCAGCCAAAAGTGGGGGGACAAGGGTAAAATACAGGAGTTCTCGAAAGGGCCCCAAAATAACACCCAGGGTAAAGGTTCCCATCCCCCCGGAGATAAGAAGCCAGGGGTCTCGACAGGAAAGCCTGCCGAGACCGGCCCCCGCAAGTGTTTTGCATGTGATCAGGTGGGGCACATAAAGGGAGACCCCAGGTGCCCAAAGGGGACACAGCCACCCACCGGTGGACCGTCCAAAGTATTGGCTAGCGTAGCGCTTGGGGAGGAGGAGGAGTCCCAACAGGAGGGTGGGGACCCCGCAGAAATGACCCTCGTCTCACTAGGGGACAGTGAGATGGTCCCAGGAGCCCAGGTGCCCCCTAACACAAAGAAATACAGCACCTGGGTGACCATTAACGGGAAAAGGGTAGAGGCTCTCAGGGATACGGGAGCCAGTGTGACCTCAGTTCGGTGTCACCTGGTCCCTGAGACGCAGGTAGTCCCCGGGGCATTCCACCAGGTGATTGCAGTCGACAATTCAGAGCACCAGTGTCTGGTGGCACAGGTTCCCTTCGAGTGGGGGGGTCTCAGGTCCTTTAAGGGTAGTTGTGAGCCCTTCCATGCCTGTCGATTGTCTGCTCGGTAACAACCTGGCGCAGTCCTTATGGAAGGATGTTGAGCTCAGGTCCCACTTGGAAATGCTGGGGTTGCCAGAGTGGGCCTGCGTGTCCACTCGGTCGATGGCGGCCAAAGAGGGTGATCAGAGGGACCCGGAGCCTGAAACAGTGGCCCAGGTCCCTGCCAAGAGAAAGGGCAAGGGGCGCGGGAAACCAGCCCCTGAAGTTTCCACGGCCCGAGAGGAGGCGGACCTCGAGGGGGACGCCCCGGTGCCTACAGGGGAGCAGGTAGCCGAACTGGGGGACATCTCTGAGCTGACCCATTGGCAGCAAGAAGGGGGTCCCACCAGGGAGGAGTTCTGCCGGGAGCAGAAAGAGTGCCCTTCTCTGGAGGGTCTGTGGCAGCAGGCCGCAGCCCAGGCGACTGGTGATCAGTCCGGATCACATTGGATGTATTGGGAGAATGATCTCCTGTACAGCGAGCCTAATGTCGCGGAACCTGCGTCAGCCCGTGTGCTGGTGGTACCCCAGCGCTTCCGGACCTTCCTACTGGGTCTGGCTCATGACGTGCCTTTGGCAGGACATTTGGGGCAGGACAAGACCTTTGACCGGCTTGTCACCCACTTCTTCTGGCCTCAAATACGAAGGCAGTCGGATGTGCATTGTCGGTCTTGCCAAACTTGCCAGGCCAGTGGCAAGAGTGGGAGGAAGGTCAAAGCTCCTCTCCAACCGTTCCCCGTGGTGGGGACACCCTTTGAAAGGGTAGGGATGGACATCGTGGGGCCCCTGGACCCCAAGACAGCCATGGGCAACAAGTACATCCTGGTCTTGGTGGACCATGCCACCCGGTACCCGGAGGCAATCCCTCTCAGGACAACGACGGCGCCAGTGGTGGGCCGGGCGTTTATGGGGATCTTTTCCCGCATGGGGTTCCCCAGAGAGGTGGTTTCCGACAGGGGGACTAATTTCATATCGAAGTATATGACATCCCTGTGGAAGGAGTGTGGTGTTACGTACAAGTTCACCACTCCTTATCACCCCCAAGGTAACGGTCTGGTGGAAAGGTTCAACCAGACCTTGAAAGGCATGATCAGGGGTCTCACTGAACCCATGAGGGGTAAGTGGGACGTCCTCTTACCGTGCCTTCTCTTTGCGTATAGGGAGGTACCCCAGAAGTCTCTCGGGTTCAGTCCCTTCGAGCTTTTGTACGGTCACCCCGTGCGGGGACCTCTAAGCTTGGTGAAGGAAGGCTGGGAGGCCGCTCCCAGGAAGACACCCCAGGATGTGTTCAGCTACATGCTGGCCTTCCTGCAACCAAACTGCCCGCTTCAGGAAACTCGCTCAGGTGAACCTCGAGGCCAGCTAGGAAGAAATGAAGAAGTGGTATGACCAGAATGCCACTCTGGTCGAATTTCAACCTGGACAGAAAGTGTGAGTCATGGCCCCTGTGGAACCTTGTGCCTTGCAGGACAAGTGGACGGGGCCCTTTGAGGTGGTGGAGTGCAAAAGTGAGGTCACCTACCTGGTGGATTTGCAGGCTCCTCGGAACCCGTTACGGGCCCTCCACGTGAACCGCCTCAAACCCCACTTCGAGAGGTCCGAAGTGAGCATGCTCTTGGCGACGGACGACGGGGAGGAAGCGGAGAGTGAGCCTCTCCCGGACCTCCTGTCTGCCCAAGAGGGGGATGGGTCGGTAGATGGTGTGACCCTCTCCCCGGCCCTGACCACTGAGCAACAGAGCGAGTGTCGCCAGTTGTTGGGGCAGTTTGCCCCACTGTTCTCCTTGACCCCAGGTGTTACTCACTGATGTACCCACGACGTGGATACCGGTGACAGCCCCCCGGGTGAAACACAAGATTTACCGGCTTGCTGACCGGGGGTCAAGGCCAGCATCAAAGAGGAGGTCTCGAAGATGTTGGCGTTGGGGGTGGTTGAGCCGTCCAGCAGCCCATGGGCCAGCCCCGTGGTCTTGGTCCCGAAGGCAACGGCACCCGGTGCCGCCCCAGAACTGCGGTTCTGTGTGGACTATCGGGGGCTCAATGCCGTCACGCGGACGGAAGCACACCCCATCCCCCGAGCTGACGAGCTCATCGACCGGTTGGGAGCGGCCAGATTCCTGAGTACGTTTGATTTGACGTCAGGGTACTGGCAGATCGCTCTAACCGAGGGAGCCAAAGAGAGATCAGCATTCTCAACCCTGGACGGGCATTACCAGTTCTGGGTGATGCCCTTCGGATTGAAGAATGCCCCTGCCACCTTTCAGAGGTTGGTCAACCAGGTGTTGGCCGGGCTGGAGGAATTCAGCGCTGCATACCTGGACGACATTGCGGTGTTCAGCTCCAGTTGGGACGAACACCTACAACACCTCAGGGAAGTGTTGAGGGCGCTGCAGACGGCAGGCCTCACGATTAAGGCCAGTAAGTGCCAGATCGGGCAGGGTTCGGTGGTGTACTTGGGACACCAGGTAGGGAGCGGCCAGGTGGCGCCCCTACAGCCCAAGATTGACCCCATTCTGGCTTGGGAGCCCCCCAAGACCCAGACAGAGGTGAGGGCCTTCTTAGGACTCACCGGATACTACAGGGGGTTTGTTAAGGGGTATGGCACCATCGTGGCCCCCTTAACTGAGCTGACTTCCAAGAAGCAGCCGAAAAAGGTGATCTGGACTGAGTCCTGCCAGAAGGCGTTTGATACCCTGAAGGCCGCCATGTGCACGGCCCCCGTGCTCAAGGCCCCCCAACTTCTCCAAAGAATTTGTCGTGCAGACCGACGCGTCAGAGCATGGAGTGGGAGTGGAGCTCTCACAACTGAACGAAGAGGGCCTAGATCAGCTGGTAGTCTTCCTTAGCAGGAGACTACTCCCCAGGGAGCAAAGGTGGAGTGCCATAGAAAGGGAAGCTTTTGCTGTGGTCTGGGCACTGAAGAAGCTGAGACCATACCTGTTTGGGACTCACTTCCGGATTCAGACCGACCACAGGCCCCTCAGGTGGTTAATGCAGATGAGAGGGGAGAATCCAAAACTGCTGAGGTGGTCCATCTCCCTACAGGGAATTGACTTCACGGTGGAACACCGTCCTAGTACAGAACACGCCAACGCAGATGGCCTGTCCCGGTTCTTCCGCCTTAGTGAGGAGAACTCCCAGGCGTGTGGGTAGTTCCCCCTACTTTCAGCTGGAGGGGACGTGTGATAGACTTGGCATCTTTTGGCGTGTTTCCCCCGAGTTTTTGCTTTCTGCCCTCCCGGTTTTGACTCTGTTTTTGCTGGTGTAACGTTTTTGCGCGCTTTTCGCACTGGTGATCAGTGGTAAAGTGCTGGTGCTCCTGTGGTAAATTGTGTTATGATTGAATGTTTGACTTACCTGTCAGTCCCCAGTAAAGGGCACTGCGGGTGCCGGGGCTTGTGAGTCAACCGCTACTCGTGGGCCTGCAGCACGGATTGTGCCACCCACGAACGTAGCCCGAAAAAGGTATAAGTGAGTGAAGTTTGGTATGCCTGAACTCAGCGTCTAAAGACGCAGCCTTTAGCGAGGGTGCCCTTTTTATTCTGAGTTCATAAAGGCCACTTTTAGAAAGTGGGTATTATTTTGCTCGATCAGCCTGTGTGCCTCTGCTGGAATGTGGATTGCCTGTCTGGGTTTTGGACGACAGATGGCTAGGAAGCAGGGTGGCTCCCGATAGTCTAGGTAGGTCAGGAAAGGGCTAAATAGACCTGGGCTGCGATGGGGGGAAGAGGGAGGAGATTTCCTCGCACCTCAAAGGGCCTGGTCTGCCTCTGACAAAGCCGTCTCCACCTCCTGCCAGGAATTCACACCAGAGAAGGCCGAACTGGTTCTGGCCGGGCACAGACACCCTCTGCCTGGAAGATCAAAGGATTTTTGTGTACAAATACTGGGGCCCAGACCCCTGAACTTTAGAACTCATCTGGATCAAGAAGACTGCCAAGAAAAAGAGCCGCAGAAGCTGCAAGAAGGAACGACTGCTTTGCTGCGTGCTTTGCTGGGCCGACCTGCAGTGGCTGCTTCTGTCTTGGGCAGTGAAAGGCCTGGACTGGACTTTCTGCAACTGCATTGGTGAGACTCTCCAAGGGCTTGAAGTAGAGCTTGCCCCCTGTTCACGGAGTCTCAGGAACATCAAAGACTCCAGGTTCTTCGACCCGCAGCATTGGGGACTGTGTGTTTCGTACTGCAACCCGAAGAACACCACCTCGACGACGCCTACGACGACCCTGCCGACCCCGTATCCTGGAGGCACCGCAGAGGGCACCGCCGCAATGCCGCACCGCGACCCTGGTCTTACCGACGACGACGCTGACGCCATCACCGAGCCGCTGCTCGCACCGCGACCTGTGGGCACCGCACTCCGCACCACCTTGCTTCACGCCGAAGCTTTGGCACCGCAGAGGGCACCGCCGCAACGCCGCACCGTGACCCTGGTCTCACCGACGACGCCAGCTGATGCCATCACCGAGCCGCTGCTCGCACCGCGACCCGTGGGCACCGCACTCTGCACCGCCTCGCTACATGGCGACGCCGTGGCCTTCCTGATGCCGCCACTTCCCGCCGAGATCGACGCCGCTGCTTGCACCGTGGTTCGGGGGCACCGCTCGTAAGTTACACGACGCACCGCCCTCATCCCACACCGCAGCCTTGGCCCACCGACGCCGGTGCCATCGACTCCCGCTCGTCAACCGACGACAGCGATTCAGTACCGACGACGCCGCTGCTTGCACCGTGACCTGCTAGCACCGTGACAAGCACCACCTCCATCTCGCACCGCGACCCTGGTCTCACCGACGACGCCATCTGACGCCGCCACCGAGCTGCTGCTCGCACCGCGACCTGGGGGCACTGCACGCCGCACTGCTGCCCTTCGCCCCGCAGCACCCGACGCCTGTTGGCGCCAGCGCTCCTGATCCCATCAGAAAGGAGCTCGACCTGCAACGCGAGTGACTTCAAGGGCCCCATCGCCCTGCATCTCTGAAAGGTACTGTTTGCGGGTCTTCACGACACCGTAGCTGGCCTGCGACCCCGCAGTCAGCCAGAACTGTTTTTGGATTGGTGTGTTCACGAACTGTGAACTTTTAAGTATAGTATTGTGGCTTTTTATCGTTTTTGGTCTTGTTTTAATTATATAAAAATATTGGATATTTTTTTCTAAACTGGTGTGGTGTCCTTTTGTAGTGCGTACACTGTATTACTGTTGGTTATGTGCAAATGCTTTACACACTGCCTCTAAGATAAGCCTGGCTGCTCGTGCCAAGCTACCAAGGGGGTGAGCAGGGGTTATTTTAGACGTGTAACTCCCTTATCCTGACTAGAGTGGTGGTTTTTGCCTGACTTTGGCCCACGCCCTAGCCTACTAAAAATCCCATTTCTAACAGGGTCATATTTACAAGGCTGTGTAAAGCCACTCAAAGTGGCTTTGTGTGGCTTGTAAATATGGGCCAGCACACAGCGCCACCGGAACGTGAAAAAAAGTGACTCTCCAGTGGCACTAGGGGCTTGTAAAGATGAAGGTGACATACAAGTTTGCTATCATTTTGTGCTCCGAAGAATGTCTTAATTTTCATGCTAATGACACCTTGCTCTTAGACAGTGCTGACTTTGCACTTGTGGCAAAAGGAGAATGCTGTATCTGTTGCAATGACATGTCTGTGACTTCAACACGAAAAGAAGAATCACGGAAAGATGTCACACTATAAATTCTATATTCAGCTACTCCCACTTCCTCTGGCGATGCTTTTACAGGAAGTGGGAGGAAGCTGGTTTTCATCTGAACAATGTAATCTCCACGCTATCAACCACAGAGACAGGGTTTAAATGTTTCGAACTGGAGGTGTTGCGACAGTAATCAGTCCTCAGTGCTAAGAAAGTAATCACACCCAGTTGGTCAAAAAGGATATCCTTGAAGGAAGTTGATCTTAATCCAAGTTGGGGCTGGCCAAACTGAGTAGAGACTACTGGCAAAGCCCTGTCCTCATTTGGGCTTATTACTTTGTATTTCCTATTTCCTACATCTGACACACTGTGCCAGCAGGGGGCGTGCTCTAGTGCGTAGGTTGTAGATTTAAAATCAGTAGACCTGGGTTCTATCCCTTGCCTTCTCCACTGGGCCACGATTCATTATCCTGGGAACATTGTTTGGTTCTCGTCTGCCTCATTTTATTTATTTGCCAGAAATTGCAAGTCATTAGAGGCAGATGAAGTTCTGACATTTACCAAGCAGTTGAATCTCGTTACCTCACTGGCCATCCCGTTGAGTTTTCTTTTGCGTCCCAGACCATTCTGCTTTACGTGAAAAAAAATCCCGACCTCTAGCCACAGCTCATCTAACCGGTTAAACACAACCTAGGGGCAGATTTACAAGCCCCTTGCGCCACTTTTGCGTCACTTTTCCCATGTTAAAAGTGACGCAAGGGGCTTGTAAATCTGCCCCCTAGAGTTTAGGAACCTTCTTCTTGACCATGATCTTAATATAGACTTTATTACTGAGACATGGTTGAATAAGGACTCTCTCTTGTAGTTCCCTCTAGCTATTATATATAACAACTTAATCGCTCTCCTCATCTTGGAGGAAGGGTCATAGTAATTTTTAAAGCTTGGTGTCTAGTCGTGTGTTTGATCCCATGAAAGGCTCCAAATCGTTATCCATGACCATTACTATCAATCATAAATTATCTCTAAAGACTATTCATTTACAGAAAGTCAAATGTTTCACAACTTCATAGCTTGAAGCCATTTTTACTATCAGTCTGGACACTGATCAGCTAATAGTCTATTAAGATTTCAATTCACAAGTTAAAGATGCCTCTGAAAAGGTGGCCTTTTATCTTAATCTAACAGTTGTCGAGTCCATTCACGTAGCCGACTATATTATTGACGATAGCTTTGCCCACAAGGAGCTACTCAACCTCCAGTAGGCTCACCTGGTCTAACCACAAAGGCCACATTCGTTTATATTCTCTGTCCTACTGCCTTGCGAACCAACTCTATTACTCAAACTTCTTTACCATACGGGCCCTGGTCCAAACTTAACATCTCTGATCTTGCTTCTACTCTTGACAGCACAGTCTCCAATCTTTCTACAGACATAACTTCTCTCTCTGACTGCTGCAACAACTGGGTTGCAAAAGCACTTGACACTTTTATTCCATATACAATTTGATTTTCCCATTTAACATGCCCTTCAGCTGCTTGGAAGAACTCTTGACAGCTAAGGGATGCTGCAAGAAATTGGAAAGGCAGTGGAGATCAACCGATAATCCTGCTGACAAAGCCCTCTACAAAAGGGAGCTCTGCACTTATAGAAGACTGGTTTGGGTTTTCGAGACAAGTATTACAATGAGTGCATTGCTTATGCAAAATATCCTTCTAAAGAGATCTTTTCAATATATCGCACTCTTGTTGAACTTGGTGCGGTTTCTTCTCTGTTATTCCTACCCAACACTTGTGCTCAGATCTCTCAGACTTCTTCCAAGATGAAATTATGAAGCTATTTAGCTTCTTTCCCTTTGGTAGGAGATATATTCCTGCATCTTTTCCTTATACCACTTCTTTTTCGCATACTTCAGCTTCTGTCAGGTCATCTTTTGATGCTGTAACTACAGATGAAATTCTATCCAAACTTCTTACCATATTATCAGGTTCCCCGTTAGATCCTTTCCCTGCCAAGGTTGCAAAGCAGTTGCCTCGTTTATTGCTCCATATGTGAGCTTGCTTTTTATTACCTCATTAAACTCCGACATAATACCTGATGATTAGAAAAAGACCCTAATCATCCCCCTTTAGAAAAAGGCTTCGCTTGATCTCTCTCTTCTGTCCAATTTTCAGCCCTTCACCTTGCTTCCTCAGACCACTAAGATCTCTCAATTTTCTAAGTATGTTGCCGCTCATGCTTTGTTTAACACATTTCAGTCTGGTTTCTATTCCACTTTTAGCACTGAGACTGGATTACGTGCAGCAGTCAACAGCATCTGATTACTCAAAAGGTTGATACTATTATATGTTACAATAAAGTCAAAATAAAGACACAACAATGTTGTATAAGGTCGGTCGGTACATGAGGCAAGCCTTTGGTTCTCCGACGTTTATCCTTTATACTCCACAATAGGATAACTCTACTATTCCTGATGTTAGGAATCAGGTTAGGCGACAGACACCTAGAGGCTGGAAGCACTTGAGAAGTTTAGACAGGCAGGGGCTCTAGACCGCTAACATCCTGAGGATGCAGGATTACTCACTTCCTGGATTAAGGATATTTCCAGGTCGGGGCGTGGCCAAGCCGGCGGCGAAGATGGCCGCCAGCTAGAGAGGCTCTCAACATCAGCCTGGCCCAGCGGCGATTTCCCCCGTAAGCTGCGAGGTAGCCTGCATCAATTCCACCGTCGCGGACAGCTGAGGCGGCGCTGACTCTGCAGGGCCGAACAAAACGCTCCAGCCTTCACTTGCCTCGGAGCAATATCGAGCGGCGAGAGGGCCGGGCCTGCCGGCGCTGCAGCATCGAGCGCCGGGCGGGCCCGCGCGGCGCGACGCCGAGGACGAGAGCTGGATCCAGGAGGCCCCGGGTGAGTCGGGCGGCGCACTGTGCTACCCCCCCCCCCGGTTGCCGGTGCCCGCGGTCTGCGCTTGGTCCGGCTGCCCTGCCCCAGTGGGTACAGTGAGATAACACCCGGTGCCGCGGGGACGGGGCCCACGCGCCGGTACCGTTAGGGGCTGGGGCGCCGGCCTGTGGGAGCGTGCGGGCCCGGCGGGGAGGGTTGGTGCGACCGCCTGCTGCCCCTTACTGCGCCATCACCACACGCCCTGGAGTGCCACAACATCGCCGCATGGTGCACAAGGCCTAAAACACGCAACATGAGTCCTTGAGACCCCCCACGTTGCCTGCACGTTGCCGGAGCTGCCTGCTGCACAGCGTAGAATGGCAGCCCGGCCCTGGAGGGCATTTGATTGGGATCCGTCTGGCCGGCTACCAAGGGGGTTGCTCCTGCGGACCTCCTGGGCTCCTCTGATACCTGGGTCCAGTGTCTATATCTACCTGTGCACAGCTATTGCCTTCGGCCACGGTGTGCCCGGGTGGCTTGTGGCGCGCATAGCCGGCTCCATTGGCCCACGCTGCACCTAGAACCCACGGGATTATCTGGGCACGCTTTCCAAACGACGCCATTGTGACGATATGGGTCGCAAAGATCCTAAGCAGAGCACTCTACCTTTCGGGAAGACGACTGAGGGAACGGCGACACTCCCCCCTGAGATGACAGAGGGGGCGCCCGCTGCGGAGGCGCCGGAGCCTCCCGAGGCCTCGGTCGCGTCACTACTACTAGAGATGAGTGCGGGTTTCAAGGCGTTAGACTCCCGCTTTGACTCTCTGGATCAAACTATCGCGTCTTTGGGCGCCAAGGTCCAGGCCCACGACCGCCGGCTGGATGTGGTGGAAGCACGTGTGTCGGACCTGGAAGATGGGACTGCCCAATCCTTGAAGAGACTGGAACGAACGGAACGCCTGCTAAAAGAGGTCGCCATTAAGAACGAAGACTTGGAGGCACGTGGGCGACGCAACAATGTGCGCATAATGGGTGTCCCGGAAGCAACGTCCACCGGCCGGATGGACCTCTTCATAGAGAAGCTACTTACCGAACTGTTTGGCAGCGATGCCTTCACCCCCGGGTTTTGTTGTCGAAAGAGCACACCGGTCGCTGGCCCTAGACCGAATCCCGGCCACCCCCGAGACTCATCATTGCGAGACTCCTGAATTTCCGAGACCGTGATACAGCATTGAGACTGGCAAGAGAACGTGGAGTAATTGAGTGGCAGGGATCGAAACTGTCCTTCTATCCAGACTTTACTCCAATGGTCCAGGAGGCGAGACGGAAATTTCAGGGGGTGAAGGCCACACTCCGCAACCTTGGACTTAAATACGGAATGTTATATCCGGCGAGGCTGAAGGTGGACTTCGGCGGCAGGTCCAGAATATTCAACACGCCTACTGAGGCCCAGGAATTTTGTCGCACGTATAAGTTGCGGAGCACACAGAACTCGGCGGGGGGCGCGCTCGCCTCCCCGCCACACAGCGGATCAGATGCTAGTGCGGAACTTTTCTCAAACTCCGGAACTGGATGATGGTTTGATCATATTTGTTTATATGGCTACTTGCCCTGGGGACTTCGTATTGATTAACGTAATTATCTGATATATCACCTGGTCAGTCTGACTACGGGCTGCCACCCCCCTCCCCCCGGGTGTATCCTCTGTGGTTGGTTCACTGCATTCTTGGGGTCCACTTCTTGGGCCTCGATTGTTAGCCTTACGGTCCCTATGACCCGCGGGCCGGAGAATTTTGAGGGGTATGGCCACCTTCCGGATGGCAGGTGGCTGGGTGGGGGGAGGGGGGTAGGGATTAGACTTGCGCACTGTTTGAATTGTTGGTTACACTTTATAGTAGCATTGCTTATCGCATCGTCATCGCATACAAGCCCTGACAGGCAAAGGTTTACATATTGGACAGATGTCACGGTTAGGTAACATACAGGGGCCCTCGGCCGTCACCTTCATGTCTTGGAATGTTAGAGGGCTCAATAATACCCGTAAAAGGAGGCAGGTGCTCCGTTATCTTATCTGACACAAGGTCGACATAGCATATTTACAAGAGACACACCTCCCCATTACAGATTTGGCCCGTTTTGGCACTAGCTGGGGCACACACAGATTCTTCGCTAATTACAGCAACTACGCTAGGGGCACAGCCATACTGATCCACAAGAGAGTCCCTTTTACACTCACAGATGCGACCCTGGACCCTGAGGGCAGACATGTGATAGTCACGGGTACCCTTTATGGTCACAAAGTCACCTTAGCAAATGTTTATGCTCCCAATATCGATGCCCCCGAGTTTTTCCATGACTTAAATGCGCGGATCACAAAGCCACGACCCCCACGCATTACTCCTGGGAGGGGACCTCAATTTACTAATACACCCCGGCCTGGACGGCACTTCTAAGGCACCAGACACTAAGCCGCGAGCGCGGCGCGCCCTGGAGGGACCTCTGCGAGCACCACACTTTAATCGACATCTGGCGAAGGCACAACCCCACCCTCACCAAATACACCCACCACTCTGGCCCACACGGAACCTGGTCCAGGATAGACTACTGGCTGATTTCCCCATGGTTGCGAACTGGTTTGACTCCCATACTACGCTCCCCTTGCACATATTCTGACCACTCTCCGATAGTTATACATCTAATGTTCCCACGACCGGAAGGGTATGAGAAGCAGTGGCGTTTCCCTGGGAGAGCCCTCCAAGACGACCTGTTCAAAGCTGAGGTCCGGGAAGCGATAGAGGAGTATTTTGAACTTAATGCCGGCTCGGTGGACACGGTGGCTGTCTTGTGGGAGGGATTTAAGGCCGTTATCAGGGGAAAGTGTATATCCAAACAGGCGGGGGTGCTTAAAGAACTTAGGCAGACAATGACCCGCATAAAGCGTGAAATAGATGCGATAGACTCCCAATTGGCGACCCTCCCTGACACAACGGCTCAGACTGCGAGACTTGCCCTACTGACTGAATATAGGGACACAGCAGACCGAGAGATTCTGCACATGGGTAAATACCACACGCCAAGAAGATACGGGGAGGGCGAGCGACCTGGCAGAGTCCTGGCACAAATGCTAAGACCACCTTACAACAAAAATTACATCACCGAATTGCAATCTGCGGCCGGCACCACTCTCACTTCCACGGTGGCTATCCGGGATGAATTCTTAGATTATTATACTACTCTCTACACATCTAGAACAGACCCCGACGGCACGGCCCAGACTGCATACCTAGATGAAACCGCATTGGTATTCTTGGAAAAACACATGATAGACTTTATGGCAGAGCCAATATCCGTCGCTGAAGTCATTCTAGCCATAGACACTCTGCGGGGAACCACTGCCCCGGGATTAGATGGTTTCACCGGGACTTCTATAAAGAGTTCAAGGACATTCTGGCCCCCAATTGATCGAGGTGTATGCTGAAGCATTGGAAAACAGTGCCTCCCCCTACAATGCGTGAAGCAGTGATTATACTCCTCCCGAAGCCAGGCAAAGACCACAAACAATGCGGCTCGTACCGGCCGCTGTCCTTACTGAACTTGGACTATAAAAATCTTGGCGAAAGTACTCGCCAATAAGCTTTCGCAGCTGATGGAGTATGTCATTTCCCCAATGCAGTCTGGCTTTGTCCCCAAACGCTCCACGTCCTTGAACCTCCGAACACTGTTCACTGTGTTGCACAGAATACAGCCTGAGGTGCCGGCGGCGGCGGTGTTACTTGACGCAGAGAAGGCGTTTGACTCTTTGGTGTGGCCGTTCCTGGTGGAGGTGATGCAGCGAATGGGTTTTCCGTGTGGCTTCATCGCAACCGTCTCCTTACTATACAGCGGCCCCTCGGCACGACTCCGCTTGAATGGCACTCTGTCACTGCCATTTCGGTTATACCGCGGGATCAGACAGGGATGCCCCTGTCCCCTCTATTGTTTATTCTAGCAATGGATCCGCTGGTTAGGCATTTCCAGGACCGCCATTTGCAGAGAGGACTACAATTCAAAATGGGCCCCCTCTTAGCTTCCCTGTACGCGGACGATACCATCTTGTACGTTCGGGAGCCCCACTTAAACCTGGCTCCTCTGATACGTGAAATTATCCGTTTTGGTAGATTTTCGGGACTGGGCATCAACTGGCATAAATCCATCATCTTCCCGCTAACGGAGGGCACAGCCAAATGGGATTGCGAATTCCCTCTTGAATGGTGCCAGGACTCGGTGAAATATCTTGGCATTTATATCCACCGGGACACCACCCAGATCATACGTTTAAATTATGGACAGACTTTTTCAAAACTAGAAGAACAGGTAGACAGATGGCTGAGGCTACCCTTGTCGCTGGCGGGCAGGGTGGCCATATTAAAAATGGTGGTTCTCCCCAAATATTTATATTTTTTTAATAATATCCCTGTGCCCCTGTCGGACGTTTTTTTTCGCACTCTACGGACGCTCATGATACGACTGGTATGGGGTGGTAAACGGCCCCGCGTGCGCTGGTCCATACTGACCCTGCCATACGACAGAGGGGGTTTTGGCGTCCCAGACTTCCAATTGTACTACTTGGTGGCGCAGTGCCGCTACGCGCACGCGTGGTTCCACCCTGACGCCCGTATCCCGTTTTTACGACCGGAGGCGGACCTGGTTCTTCCGGACAAGTTGAGTGAGATACTGCCGGGTGGTTTTCCACGGGACAAGCGGGACATTCAGACGGTGTCCACTACTGCTTGGGCTTGGGACAAGCTGACTAAGCGCATGGGCGCTACATCTCTATACTCCTCGGCTTTACCATTACCCAACACTAGATGGTTCCCACTCACTGGAGAAGGAATAGTACAGCGTACACTGGCAGCCGCAGAAATAGTTACGATAGGCGACCTGTTCCCTGGGGGTCATGTTTTCTCCATAGACGAAGACAATAGATTTTCTGACTGCAGCTTTATGACCCGCTTCCTAATGAGCAGAATGAAATCCGCATTGCGTGCGGCGTTTCCTCTATACCCGGTTGAACCGGACTCGTTCCCTCTGCTTGGTTTGGTCCTGAGAGCGCGAGTGGCGCACGCCTCATTTCCAAAATGTACAAGACCTGCGCCCAACTGCTCCCTGTGGATGACGCCAAGATTAGACAGGACTGGGAGGCAGATACGGGCGGAGCGATTACAGACGAACAATGGGAAAAGTGCTGTATGGTCACCAGGGACGTCTCGCTTAACAGCCGCCATAAGTTATTACATTTCAAATTTCTCCGACGTGCCTATTTTACACCAGCCATGGCCCACAAGATTGATGCTACTAAATCGCACAATTGTTTAAAATGCACCTCCCCACAAGCTGACTTTCTGCATTTGGCTTGGACCTGTCCTCGTTTACAGACCTATTGGGCAGCGGTGCATGAGACATTAGGGAACATAATTGGGATTCCTCTTGTCCCCCTTCCTGAAATAGCCCTCTTGGGCTATACAGTTCAGATTCCCAAGAAAGTGAGGAGATTAGCGTCCCTGGGGCTCTTGCTAGCGAAACGGGAGGTGGCAATTCACTGGGGCAGGAGGACAACCCCAAACTCCTAGAATGGCTGAACAGCTTAGTATTTTGCAACACCAACGCAGAATTATATGCCAGTCTTATGCCACCGACATCCCGCCCCAGGACATATGGGGTCCACTGAGAGTACACCTGGCATCAGCTAAACAGGCCTCCAGCACTCAGGCAGATAACGGCATAGTGCCGGAGGGAGTGGGCTGAGGGGAAGGTGCTGAGCCGCGCAGCTGCACGACAGGGCATGGCGGGACCACGATGCGAGGCCACTGCTCAGAGAGTTTGCAACACATTGACTGCCTCAGCATTACAGCTCGGAGTAAGATTGTGGGTGGGGGTGGGGAGGAGGGTTGAGAACGGAGGGTTACGGGGGGTTGCCACTGTTCTGGTTGATATATTGTCCATCATTGTACCACAAATGTCAGGCACGATTTGTTTGGGTTGTGAAGAAGACTATATGCAATGCAATGTGAATTTTCTCTTTTATTTGAAAAATAAAGTGTTTATAAAAAAAGTTTTAAAAAAAAGGATATTTCCAGGTCAGGAGAGGTAGAGCCCTGTTTACACTTCCTGAGGCCTTAGCTCAGTGCCGGGAAACAAGTTGCATGGTTGCATTTTTTTTTCTATTCTTGTTATAGTTCATACCTATTTTGCTATCACCTAGTGTTGTTTTTCCTTTTGGTTCCCTCAGTTCTATCGTTAGTGCCTCCTTGGTTTTGACCTCTTTGTTGTCTGTCTGTTATCCTCTTTTATTGTAGAATCTCAACTGTGTGTCCAGCAGTATCCTGGAGCCTTCGCCAGATTCCTGGTCAGCTACGGGCTTCTCACAGCATCACCCACTGCTGGAACCAGTAACACTTGTTTTAGTTGTAACCTGCATGTTACTTTTCTGCTGGTATCTATACTGCCCCACTGCTGGTCAGATCCACCCAAGATCCATATCATCAAGGCAGAGTGGGTCATCCATGGAAACAGACGAAGTCTCGGAGAGTGAGCATCCGCCCTGGATTTATCTCTTCCCCCTTATGGCTGTTTCTCCTCCGGTTGCTGTGTCTGGTGATACTTAACACTATTATTCAGCTAAAGGGATAGCGGGGGCTTTCAGCGGACCCCTGACTCCAAATTCTGGCACCTGATATATTTCAAGAAGCAAGTTCAAGATGCTGGAAAAGTGTGGGTACCACACAATCTCCACAGTTATGTGATGGGGAGACTCTGAAAGCATTACTGTGTACCAAGCTAAATTTGGCTTATCTAAATCAGAGTTTTTTCAAAATGATGATAGAAAGGCTGGTTGGGACAAGCAATCCAATCAGGAAGACGGTGGCAGTTTACGTGAGACACCTCCCTTTCCCCGTAATAGCACAGCACCTTGCTGGAGTTGCCTGGTCGTAGGAATTATACACCCCATAGGAACCAGATTGTGTAACTGGCTCTTGCCCTTTCCAAAACAGTTCTTGAAGATGTTACCATGTGAAACATATTATGGGCATAGGATGAAGGGTTTTTGAGTTGGTATAAGGTTCCTTTTCTCCCTCTTTCACTCTAAGCTCCTTTTTTGAAAGTAGTCCTATAAGTAGTACGCAGGGCTCTGGGACACTAAAAAAACAAGCAAGTTACTCACATTGGCAATGTCCTCTTACTAGTAACTGTCTTTGGATTTCTAGAAAAGGCCTGGCACTCTTCTGAAACACCACATATCACCTGGGGGATATTTACAATAAAACTGCACAGCACGGCACCGCAAGCAATTTTGCTGCGCTGAGCTGCATCATTTCAGAAACGCAGGGATGCGCAGCATTTACAGGAATACGACGCACCCCTGTGCTCTCCCCTGTGCCAGCGCTAAAACAGCAGCTGTGCGCTAACGCTGGCACCCTTGCACCATGGTGCAAGGGTGCCTGCGTTGCAGGGATGATTGCATGTGTGCAGGAAGGGACACCTTCCTGCACTTTGTGTGGTATGGAATCCAGAAAGCTTAGTTGTAGGTTTTCAACATAAGTTTATTCTCGCAGCACAGCAACACAACCAGACAGCAAGCTAGTCCAGTGCAACTGAACTCCCTCAGCTCCAAACCCCCACAGTTCCAGAAGAGAATAAGAACCCACACTGAAAGTAAACAAGGTAGCGTGGCACCAGAGAGAGTGCTGGGTGCTGTCGCATGCCAGGGAGCATGCGAGAATATTACATACCTCCCTTATACAGATTAAAAGAACACAATATAGAAGTTAAATAAAAATAAAACAAATAAAACAAACAGGAAAATGGAAAACACATCTTAACTTACAAAATCAGACATCCTTCTGGGAGGTTGTCTAATGCGGCATGACCCTTTAACTCTTGAAGCAACAGTGCCCTCACTTCCATTGATATCTTCTGCGCGGGCACCAATTGCTAGATCATGGTCACACCTGCGGACAGGATTATCCTTTCTTACAATTGAATTCCCTGTAACTTCATCATCAAAATTCAACCTGCAGGTTCCACTAGGACATCTTGCAACAATGCTAACATTCCACAACCTGCCATCTTGAGTAATGACGCAGTTGGCAAACACCCTAGTAATTTTCATGGCCTTACCATATCTTTCCGAACATTTATTGACCAAACCTGGTTTTTTGACTTTCACCCAATCTCCCACTTTAAACTCATGTGCTCTGATTTTCCACTTATTATCATACCACACCTTGGTTTTGTTTTGCTTTGTTCTGACTTTTTCTGCAGCACTATCCACCACATGCTCATTCACTCTTCCCCTTCTGCTCTTCTCCTTAAACCACCATGGGCACAATTTGGATGCAGGATCTCTCCCTTTGAGAAGTCTGAATGGACTTCCTTCAGTGATTGTGTGCGGTGTAATGCATTACAACCACAACCTTTCTCTTAATAAACTTTTCCAATCTCCTCCCAATTTGACCACTTCAGTGACATATCCCTTCAAAACCCGGTTGAACCTTTCAACTTGACCTTTTTCATGTGGTTCATACAAAGAGGTGGTAACATGTTTAATATCATGACATTTAAGAAATTCTTCCATCTCCGTAGATGTGAGTTGTACACCATTATCTGTGACCATCATGGACAGACACCCTTCCCTTGCAAACACCTCCTTGAAAAACTGCATAACAACACTGGTTGTGGTGTGTGAAACAAATTTGACTTCCGGCCACTTGGAGTGATAATCCACAAGAACCAAAGCAAATCTTGAGTTATAAGGCAAACACCTGAAAGGCCCTGAGATGTCAAAGGCCACTTTTTTCCAAGGTTCATCAGGCCACTCTACACTCTTCAATGGAGGTGTTTTAACTCTTAACATCTTCTCACTTGAAGCGCATACTTCCCATTCTCTAACAGTGCGATCAACCATTCGGTCCATACCAGGCCACCAGAAAAAATTCCTCACTAAACGTTTCATGGCAGACATTCCTGGATGAGCTTTATGTGCTAGTTTCAATATCAACTCTGGCACCCCACTCGGGGTTATGCACTTCCCTCTCTTGTACATTAGATCTCCTTATAATTCTAATTCATCAGCAACCTTGAACATGGGCATGACTTCTGCACATAAATCTTTTTTCCTTGGCCACCCATCCATTATGTATCGTTTAATGGTTTGCCATAATTGATCTTTCTCCTCACACACTCTCCACTTTTCTTCTGAGATATCACCAAAATCACCAGAAACTACAGCTACAATACTAGTCACTACATCAGACTCATCCAAAACTTCCAACTCACTTTGTTGACATAGATGGCGTGACATAAAATCAGCTGTCACACTGTTTTTGCCTGGCACAAACTCCGTTTTGAAACAATATTCCTGCAATCTAGATGTAAGTCTTGCAATGCGCCCTGTTGAATTCCATCCACCACCTGGGAATAAGATGTTCACTAATGGCTTGTTGTCTGTTCTAAGAACAAATTTGCTTCCCCACACTTAATTACGATAATGTTCAATTGCCCAAACACAAGCTAGCAATTCTTTTTCGATAACCGCATACTTGCGCTCAGATTCATTTAAACTGCGTGAAGCAAACGCCACATTCCATTCTTCCTTGCCACATCTCTGCGACAGAACTCCACCAATCCCATACAAGCTTGCATCAACCGTAATTACACACTCCTTCTTCATACAGAACAGTTTTAAAGTAGGCGCTTTAACAATATCATCTTTGATTTACTCAAATGCCTTCTGCTGTTCATCCTGTCACTCAAACATCGTGTTCTGTCTCAACAACTTCCTCAATGGTTCCATTTTTGTTACAAAGTTACTTACAAACTTACTGTAATATTCACACATGCCAGCAAACGATAACAACTGTTCCATACTTGTGGGAGAAGGAGCATTAACAATGCCCTCTGTATTAGATTGTTTCGGAACTACTCCATTCCCCGACAAGGTGTGTCCTAAGTATTCAACTGATTCCTTAAACATTTTACATTTATGAGCTTTAAGAGTTAAACCATTCTTCTCCAACCTGTCACACACTTCCATTAAATGTTTCATGTGTTCTTCCTCATTACCTGAAATAATCAAAATATCGTCCTGGAAACACTTAACAAATTTGTGAACATCCCTGAAAATATGAAACATCACTCTTTGAAAAACCGAAGCTGCCGATGCTAATCCAAAAGGCATTCTGGTGTACTGGTACAATCCCTGTGGTGTGATGAATGGTGTAAGTTTTTTTGAATCTTCAGATAACTCAATCTGGTGGTAAGCCGATCTTAGATCTAGTGTTGAACATATTTTAGCACCCTCCAACATCAACACCACCTCATTAATGTTAGGCAAGGGATGACAATCCACAACAATTCCAGCATTCAACGCTCTAAGGTCCACACATACTCTCAATTTTTGGTCAGGTTTGAGAACCAAAACAATGGGTGAAACCCATTCAGCTGAATCGATCGCTTCTATAATGCCATCACTAACTAATTCATTGAGCATGTCTCCAAGTTCCTCCTGGGCATTGATGGGTACTCCACGTAATTTCTGCTTGACTGGAATACTGTTATTTTTTAGCTTGATTTTCCAAGAGTAATTCTTTAACTTGCCCAGTTTCTCTGTGAAGACTACCTTAAATTTTTCTTTAATGTAAGTCTCCTTGTCACCATACCCTATGACAGCCACTTGTTTCAACCACTCACCCTCATCTAATAAAACAGGTGTTCTTTGGAACGGGGATTTAAAATGATACCCAATTTCCATTGGTCTCTCCATCCCAAGACATTCACTCCTTTCAGTGCAATATATAGTTTAATTTGCGCCACTCTACCCTTAAAATGTAGTGACACATTTAGATATCCATCCATATTAATCTTAGAACCATCAAAGCTTTCAGCTACAATATCAGGTGGTAGGTTTTCTTCATGTACACATGCACCACTTAACTTTTCTCTATATTATTGCCTGGAAATAATGGTCCATGGAGATCCTGAGTCTGTCATGAGCTCCAAGTCCACACCAGCTACTTCCACCATGCACATAGGCGCTTTCCTGACTAAATCGTTTTCTGTATTACCTGAATTTGTTTCACTGTCAACAACGGATACTACAAACCCTTTGTTATTCTCACCCAAGTACTACACTCACACACATGCTTGCTGTCACATCTCTCTGAAGTACAAGATACTTTCCCACATGTTTGGATAAAACTTTTCCTAAGGTCTTTGCACACACTGGCAAAGTGTCCAACTCTGCCACACTTCCCACATTCCCTATTGAACGCTGGACATCCCCCATATGACACCATATGTGTTCTACTACCACATCTGTAACATGCGCCAATTTTTTCAGACTTGTCATATCTCTTTAAATTCCCATTGTTACTCATACGAGACATATTCGACCCTGAATTTAACTGTTCAGTGCGTTGTTCCTCCGTATGTCTAACAGCGTACACCTCCTCCACATTTTCTGACTTATTGTTCACCTTTCTTACAGTATGCATCCACTTCTCTGATTGTTCCAAAGCTTTCGCAGTGGATATGGCTTCCGAAAGTTTTGGATCTCCCATTACCCAAAGTTGCTCTTGAGTTTTTTTTGCTTCTGACATGTACAATAATTTGATCGCTGATCATCTCATCCGACATTGTACCAAAATTACAGTGCATGCTTAAAGACCTTAATGCCGTTAAAAAGTCGTCAAAAGATTCATTTTCATTCTGTGCGATGGTGTAAAACTTGAACCTATTGAGAGCAATGTGAGTTGTTGGCTTGAATCTTTGTTCCATTCTTAATAAGGCTTCTTTGTACACATTGGTATCCACATCACCTTCTGCAGCCACAATTTGTGGTAGTGCTCTAAAGACCACTTGGCACTACAATGCAAAAAAATACTTTTCTTCCTTTCTGCCCCATGCCCTCTCCAACAATTGCCCTCATGTATGTGACAAACTCCTCTTTCCACCTTGTCCATGAAATTGATGGTTCTCCTTTGTTTTGTAAACATTTTGCAGGTGGCTCAAACTTCATTTTAACTTCTAACACTGCACCATTACACAGGTAAGTAATGTATTGTATCAGATACCCGACACTCAAGTGATAACAGCTGAGAAAACCAAGACAAAAGTGTTCCCTCCAATGTCTCCGTTTATGTAAAACCACTGTTTCTCATACTAATTTCAAAACTTACTTCTTGAAAATGAACTCGATGTCTGTCTCGGTTCGGGCATTTATATCTACTGTTTCTCATATTAATTCCCAACTTACTTCTTGAAAATGTGCTCGATGATCCGGTTCCGATAATACAACCTGCGTTGCTATGGTGACAGGGCTCAAACTCAAAATGGCCCCCACGTCGCGTCTTAGGTCGTCGCGTCTGACGTACCGCGCTACGTGGCTGACGCTCCAATTCCTTCCGTGGATAAGTAGATTCAGGGAGAATGCCGAGACAGGCAGCGTTCTGAGAATTGTTCTCCGCTTGCCTCGGGGACGACGGATACAACGTTCGAAGGTATTTACTTTCAAATTTACCATCTTTCTTGCAGTTTCTCCTTAACAGCAACCTCCGTACATGTCAACCATTACTCTGAAATTTTGGGCATGACACTTACTTCAAATAAAGGTCCATACGATGTCCGCAAAATTACCAGGCTGGGTACTCATACAGCATGCAGTGTACACAAATTTCTTCCCGATGGTCCCGAAATTATACAATACGGACCACTGGGTTCAGGAACACACCGCTCTGTGCTGCTCGTTGCGGTTGGCAGGCGTTTTCCTCAGCTCGTCGCCAGTTATTGAATTCAGAAAGCTTAGTTGTAGGTTTTCAACATAAGTTTATTCTCGCAGCACAGCAACACAACCGGACAGCAAGGTAGTCCAGTGCAACTGAACTCCCTCAGCTCCAAACCCCCACAGTTCCAGAATAGAATAATAACCCACACTGAAAGTAAACATGGTAGAGTGGCACCAGAGAGAGTGCTGGGTGCTGTCGCATGCCAGGGAGCATGCAGGAATATTACATTTGGCCATGTAAATATGGACCAGCACACAGCGCCAGCAGAAGGTAAAAAAAAAGTTCATCTCCAGTGGCACTAGGGGCTTGTAAAGATGAGGGTGACATACAAGTTTCCTATCATTTTGTGTTCCGAAAAATGCCTCCATTTTCATGCTAATGACACCCTGCTCTTAGACAGTGCCGACTTTGCACTTGTGGCAAAAGGAGAATGCTGTATCTATTGCAATGAAATGTCTGTGACTTCAACATGAAAAGAAGAATCAGGGAAAGATGTCACACTACAAATGCTATATTCAGCTACTCCCACTTCCTCTGGCGATGCTTTTTCAGGAAGTGGGAGGAAGCTGGTTTTCATTTTAACAATCTAATCTCCACGCTGTCAACCACAGAGACAGGTTTGAAATGTTTCGAACTGGTGGTGTTGCGACAGTAATCAGTCCTAAGAAAGTAACCACACCGAGTTGGTCAAAAAGGATATCCTTGAAGGAAGTTGATCTTAATCCAAGTTGGGACTGGCCAAACTGAGTAGAGATTACTGGCAAAGACCTCTCCTCGTTGGGCTTACTACTTTGTATTTCCTATTTCCTACATCTGACATACGGTGCCAGCAGGGGGCGTGCTCTAGTGGTTAGGCCGTAGATTTAAAATCAGTAGACCTGGATTCTATCCCTTGCCTTCTCCACTGGGACACGATTCATTATCCTGGGAACATTGTTTGGTTCTCGTCTGCCTCATTTTATTTATTTGCCAAAAATTGCAAGTCATTAGAGGCAGGTGAAGTTCTGACATTTACCAAGCAGTTGAATCTTGTTACCTCACTGGCCATCCCGTTGAGTTTTCTTTTGCGTCCCAGACCATTCTGCTTTACGTGAAAAAAATATCCCCACCTCTAGCCACAGCTCATCTAACTGGTTAAACACAACCTAGAGTTTAGGAACCTTCTTCTTCACCATGATCTTAATATAGACTTTATTACTGAGACATGGTTGAACGAGGGCTCTCTCTTGTAGTTCCCTCTAGCTATTATATAAAACAACTTATTTGCTCTTCTCATCTTGGAAGAAGGGTCATAGTAATCTTTAAAGCTTGGTATCTAGTTGTGTGTTTGATCCCATGAAAGGCTCCAAATCGTTATCCATGACCGTTACTATCATTCATAAATTATCTCTAAAGACTATTCATTTACAGACCCCCCACCCGCCCTGTCAAATGTTCCACAACTTCATAGCTTGAAGCCATTTTTACTATCAGTCTGGACACTGATCAGCTAATAGTCTATTATGATTTCAATTTACAAGTTAAAGATGCCTCTGAAAAGGTGGCCTTTTATCTTAATCAAACAGTTGTCGAGTCCATTCACGTAGCCGACTATATTATCGACCGTAGCTTTCCCCGCAAGGAGCTACTCAACCTCCAGTAGGCTCACCTGGTCTAACCGCAAAGGCCACATTCGTTTATATTCTCTGTCCTACTGCCTTGCGAACCAACTCTATTACTCAAACTTCTTTACCATACGGGCCCTGGTCCAAACTTAACATCTCTGATCTTGCTTCTACTCTTGACAGCACAGTTTCAAAACTTTCTACAGACATAACTTCTCTCTCTGACTGCTGCAACAACTGGGTTGCAAAAGCACTTGACACTTTTATTCCATATACAATTTGATTTTCCCATTTAACATGCCCTTCAGCTGCTTGGAAGAACTCTTGACAGCTAAGGGATGCTGCAAGAAATTGGAAAGGCAGTGGAGATCAACCGATAATCCTGCTGACAAAGCCCTCTACAAAAGGGAGCTCTGCACTTATAGAAGACTGGTTTGGGTTTTCGAGACAAGTATTACAATGAGTGCATTGCTTATGCAAAATATCCTTCTAAAGAGATATTTTCAATATATCGCACTCTTGTTGAACTTGGTGCGGTTTCTTCTCTGTTATTCCTACCCAACACTTGTGCTCAGATCTCTCAGACTTCTTCCAAGACAAAATTATGAAGCTACTTAGCTTCTTTCCCTCTGGTAGGGCATATATTCCTGCATCTTTTCCTTATACTACTTCTTTTTCGCATACTTCAGCTTCTGTCAGGTCATCTTTTGATGCTGTAACTACAGATGAAATTCTATCCAAACTTCTTACCATATTATCAGGCTCCCCGTTAGATCCTTTCCCTGCCAAGGTTGCAAAGCAGTTGCCTCATTTATTGCTCCATATGTGAGCTTGCTTTTTATTACCTCATTAAACTCCGACATAATACCTGATGATTAGAAAAAGACCCTCATCATCCCCCTTTAGAAAAAGGCTTCGCTTGATCTCTCTTTTCTATCCAATTATCAGCCCATCACCTTGCTTCCTCAGACCACTAAGATCTCTCAATTTTCTAAATATGTTGCCGCTCATGCTTTTTTTAAGACATTTCAGTCTGGTTTCCATTCCACTTTTAGCACTGAGGCTGGATTACGTGCAGCAGTCAACAGCATCTGATTACTTAAAAGGTTGATACTATTATATGTTACAATAAAGTCAAAATGAAGACACAACAATGTTGTATAAGGTCGGTCGGTACATGAGGCAAACCTTTGGTTCTCCGACGTTTATCCTTTATACTCCACAATAGGATAACTCTACTATTCCTGATGTTAGGAATCAGGTTAGGCGACAGACACCTAGAGGCTGGAAGCACTTGAGAAGTTTAGACAGGCAGGGGCTCTAGACCGCTAACATCCTGAGGATGCAGGATTACTCACTTCCTGGGTTAAGGTCATTTCCAGGTCAGGAGAGGTAGAGCCCTATTTACACTTCCTGAGGCCTTAGCTCAGTGCCGGGATACAAGTTGCATGGTTGCATTTTTTTTTCTATTCTTGTTATAGTTCATACCTATTTTGCCATCACCTACTGTTGTTTTTCCTTTTGGTTCCCTCAGTTCTATCGTTAGTGCCTCCTTGGTTTTGACCTCTTTGTTGTCTGTCTGTTGTCCTCTTTTATTGTAGAATCTCAACTGTGTGTCCAGCAGCATCCTGGAGCCTTCGCCAGATTCCTGGTCAGCTACGGGCTTCTCACAGCATCACCCACTGCTGGAACCAGTAACACTTGTTTTAGTTGTAACCTGCATGTTACTTTTCTGCTGGTATCTATACTGCCCCACTGGTGGTCAGATCCACCCAAGATCCATATCACCAAGGCAGAGTGGGTCATCCATGGAAACAGACGAAGTCTCGGAGAGTGAGCATCCTCCCTGGATTTATCTCTTCACCCTTATGGCTGTTTCTCCTCCGGTTGCTGTGTCTGGTGATACTTAACACTATTATTCAGCTAAAGGGATAGCGGGGGCTTTCAGCGGGCCCCGGACTCCAAATTCTGGCACCTGATATATTTCAAGACGCAAGTTCAAGATGCTGGAAAAGTATGGGTACCACACAATCTCCACAGTTATGTGATGGGGAGACTCTGAAACCATTACTGTGTACCAAGCTAAATTTGGCTTATCTAAATCAGAGTTTTTAAAATGATGATAGAAAAGCCGGTTGGGACAAGCAATCCAATCAGGCTGACGGTGGTAGTTTACGTGAGACACCTCCCTTTCCCCGTAATAGCACAGCGCCTTGCTGGAGTTGCCTGGTCTTAGGAATTATACATCCCATAGGAACCAGATTGTGTAACTGGCTCTTGCCCCTTCCAAAACAGTTCTCGAGGATGTTACCATGTGAAGCATATTAGAGGCGCAGGATAAAGGGTTTTTGTGTTGATATATATTTTTTGAGTATAAGGTTCCTTTTCTCCCTCTTTCACTCTAAGCTCCTTTTTTTAAAGTAGTCCTATGAGTAGTACGCAGGGCTCTGGGACACTAACGTAACAAGCAATTTACTCACATTGGCAATGTCCTCTTACTAGTAACTGTCCTTGTATTTCTAGAAAAGGCCTGCCACTCTTCTGAAACACTACATAACACCTGGGGGATATTTACAATGAAATGGCGCAGTGGGACGCTGCAAGCAATTTTGCTGCGCTGAGCTGGATTATTTCAAAAATGCAGGGATGCGCCGTATTTACAGGAATACGGCGCACCCCTGTACCCTCCCCTGTGCCGGCACTAAAACAGCAGCCATGCGGCAACGCAGGCACCCTTGCACTATGGTGCAAGGGTGCCTGTGTTGCAGGGAAGATTGCATTTGTGCAGGAAGGGACACCTTCCTTCACAAAAACAATCATTAATGGCGAGGAGAAATATAGTATTTCTCCTCTTTGTGCCACTTTAACACCTTCCCTTGAAAGGCATTAGTTGTTGGCACTGCCTCAGATTTACCAATCTTTGAAAATCTGGGGCAGTGTCAAAAAGCCATGGGTGTTGCGTGGGAACACCCACAGCAACACCCATAACATGCCCCTTTAACGCAGAATACTGCGTGAAAGAGGGTCATGTTTACAAGGCCGTGTAAAGCCACTCAAAGTGGCTTTGCGTGGTCTTGTAAATATGGGCCAGCACACAGCGCCACCGGAACGTCAAAAAAAGTGACTCTCCAGTAGCACTAGGGGCTTGTAAAGATGAGGGTGACATACAAGTTTGCCATCATTTTGTGTTCCGAAGACTGTCTCAATTTTCATGCTAATGACACCTTGCTCTTAGACAGTGCTGACTTTGCACTTGTGGCAAAAGGAGAATGCTGTATCTGTTGCAATGACATGTCTGTGACTTCAACACGAAAAGAAGAATCAGGGAAAGATGTCACACTACAAATTCTATATTCAGCTACTCCCACTTCCTCTGGCGATGCTTTTACAGGAAGTGGGAGGAAGCTGGTTTTCATCTGAACAATGTAATCTCCACGCTGTCAACCACAGAGACAGGGTTGAAATGTTTCGAACTGGAGGTGTTGCGACAGTAATCAGTCCTCAGTGCTAAGAAAGTAACCACACCGAGTTGGTCAAAATGGATATCCTTGAAGGAAGTGATCTTAATCCAAGTTGGGATTGGCCAAACTGAGTAGAGAATACTGGCAAAGCCCTCTCCTCATTTGGGCTTATTACTTTGCATTTCCTATTGCCTACATCTGACACACGGTGCCAGCAGGGGGCGTGCTCCAGTGGTTAGGCTGTAGATTTAAAATCAGAAGACCTGGGTTTTATCCCTTGCCTTCTCCACTGGACCCCGATCCATTATCCTGGGAACATTGTATGGTTCTCAGTCGCCTCATTTTATTTATTTGCCACAAATTGCAAGTCAATTAGAGGCAGGGGAAATTCTGATATTTACCAAGCAGTTGTTCACCATAGTAATGATACTGGTGACGACTTCAGGTGACAGATCTCTTGGGAACAGCACAAAACTCAATTATAAAAAAAATAATGAATAAGAATATTTTGCAGTTATCTGACTGAAAAACAAAGTTTCGAATTAACAGTTGAGGAGAGGGAATCTGGATTAATAATTGAATAAATATGTTACTTGAAACAGAGACCATACCCAGGGATTTCTTGAAACCGGTCCCCTAAATCTCATCAAAGGGGACTGTCTTAAGGGCTCTGCCTCCCCTACCTTTTCAGTCTATATGCCATGATCAGCTGTCTTTGCTCCTGAATCTTTAGGTTTGTAGCTGGATGGTACAGAGGGAGTCTTTCTTGCAGGTAGCCAGGACAGACCTGTTTGTACATTTTAACATTAGAGTGCCTCGTAAGAATAACAACCAGCCAGTATAGTGTAGTGTGGGCGTAGTGTCTTCTCCCTAGCCCTAGTATCAAACGTACTGCTGCGTTCTGTGCTCTTTGCAAATACTGGAGGTAGAAAGGTGGATGGCCGGAGTAAAGGCCGTTGTAGTAGCCCAGGCAGAGGTTTTTACAACTGTTCTGCTCTTTCTTACCCCCTCTATCTTCTTGCTCTTGGGTCCACTTTCTTTTCGCGTAAAGAGCCTTAGTTTGTTTGGGAGCTGCTGCCATTTTTTTCTCTTTCCGCTCTGCCACACCAGAGCAGCCATCTTTGTAAGCAGAGGCACACAGCAGACAGGCTGAAGGCATGCATAAGACAAGCCTGTCTGTGCTGATCCACGCCTTAGGCGGGCTGTGTTTTCCCGGGCCAACAGATTATTGTGTCTCTTCGTGGTGCCCCTTTAGGCATTCTAAAAGCTATATATCTGGCCTTGCAACCGCCATCTCTAGTGCCTGCGCAGAAACTAATAACTCAGTGCCTGAATCTCGTTACCTCACTGGCCATCCCCTTGAGTTTTCTTTCACGTCCCAGACCATTCTGCTTTATGTGAAAAAAATATCTCCACCACTAGCCACAGCTCATCTAACATAAGCTGCGTCGTTATCAACACCCGCTAAGTGGTTAAACACAACCTAGAGTTTAGGAACCTTCTTCTTGACCATGATTTTAATATAGACTTTATTACTGAGACATGGTTGAACAAGGACTCTCTCTTGTAGTTCCCTCTAGCTATTATATAAAACAACTTAATCGCTCTTCTCATCTTGGAGGAAGGGTCATGGTAATTTTTAAAGCTTGGTATCTAGTCGTGTGTTTGATCCCATGAAAGGCTCCAAATCGTTATCCATGACCATTACTATCAATCATAAATTATCTCTAAAGACTATTCATTTACAGAAAGTCAAATGTTTCACAACTTCATAGCTTGAAGCCATTTTTACTATCAGTCTGGACACTGATCAGCTAATAGTCTTTTAAGATTTCAATTCACAAGTTAAAGATGCCTCTGAAAAGGTGGCCTTTTATCTTAATCTAATAGTTGTCGAGTCCATTCACGTAGCCGACTATATTATTGACGATAGCTTTGCCCACAAGGAGCTACTCAACCTCCAGTAGGCTCACCTGGTCTAACCACAAAGGCCACATTCGTTTATATTCTCTGTCCTACTGCCTTGAGAACTAACTCTATTACTCAAACTTCTTTACCATACGGGCCCTGGTCCAAACTTAACATCTCTGATCTTGCTTCTACTCTTGACAGCACAGTCTCCAATCTTTCTACAGACATAACTTCTCTCTCTGACTGCTGCAACAACTGGGTTGCAAAAGCACTTGACACTTTTATTCCATATACAATTTGATTTTCCCATTTAACATGCCCTTCAGCTGCTTGGAAGAACTCTTGACAGCTAAGGGATGCTGCAAGAAATTGGAAAGGCAGTGGAGATCAACCGATAATCCTGCTGACAAAGCCCTCTACAAAGGGAGCTCTGCACTTATAGAAGACTGGTTTGGGTTTTCGAGACAAGTATTACAATGAGTGCATTGCTTATGCAAAATATCCTTCTAAAGAGATCTTTTCAATATATCTCACTCTTGTTGAATTTGGTGCGGTTTCTTCTCTGTTATTCCTACCCAACACTTGTGCTCAGATCTCTCAGACTTCTTCCAAGACAACATTATGAAGCTACTTAGCTTCTTTCCCTCTGGTAGGACACATATTCCTGCATCTTTTCCTTATACCACTTCTTTTTCGCATACTTCAGCTTCTGTCAGGTCATCTTTTGATGCTGTAACTACAGATAAAATTCTATCCAAACTTCATACCATATTATCAGGCACCCCCTTTGACCCTTGCTTTGCCATGGCTGCCAGAGAAGTTGCCTCTTGTATTGCTCCATATGTGAGCTTGCTTTTTATTACCTCATTAAACTCCGGCAGAATACCTAATGATTAGAAAAAGCCCCCTATGATCCCCCTTTAGAAAAAGGCTTCACTTGACCTCTATCTTCTTTCCTAGCTTCCTCAGACCACTAAGATCTCTCAACTTTCTAAGTATGTTGCAGCTCATGCTTTGTTTAACACCTTTCAGTCTGGTTTCCATTCCACTTTTAGCACTGAGACTGGATTACGGGCAGCAGTCAACAGCATCTGGCTGAGCTTAGATGCTGGGGGATCGGCTGCTCTTATTCTTTCAGATCTCGCAGCAGGTCTCGATACATTCTCCTGTGACACCTTGCTGGACAGACGTGACGTCACTGGCGTCAAGGGCACAGTCTATAACTGGTTCCAGTCCTTTCTACAAGGACACTCTCAAGCACTGGTTCATTTTCCTTCCTCATTCAACAGCATCATCCGTGGGGTCTCCCAAGGCTCTATGTTAAGTCCCACACTTTTCAAAATCTACGAGACCCCCTAGCCACGCCCATTTCTTCTTTGGGCCATCGTTTTTATGTGCATGTAGGTGACACCTAGTTGCTTCTTCATCTTGACAGAGACCTTGATCTTCTGCATAACCAGTTCAATGGATGGCTTTGCTGGGTGCGCAACTAGATAACTTCGTACTCTCTCGGGGTTAATGCAGATAAGAAGAAAGTCCTCGTGTTTGGTAACCCCTCTATTTGGTCCTTCAGTTGGCGCTTGGTTCCCTTGGCCTTCCTCATATACCATCTTCCAGTGCTGGAACCTTGGAGTGACCTTTGATGACAAACTCTCGTTTCAGGCGCACTTACCTTGCCTCTACTTGTTTATGTTCAAAGTTATTAGGAAAATAACTTTGCTCATACTAGCTCCCCCAGGAAGTCCTTGGTGCAAGCACTGATCATCTCAAAGCTGAACTCTTTCTTCAGAGGCCTACGCAGATACCTTCTCTATGAGTTGCAGTTTATTCAGAATGTGGTGGCCCATCTTATCTTAGGGTTAAGCAGGAGAGTTAGTATCAAGGCCCATCTATCTCCCTTCACTGGCTACCCATACATAATCATTGTATTTTCAAGGCCCTCTGTTTCTGTCGTAAGGCACTATATACCTTGCCCCCTAATAGCTACATAGCCTGTCATTTCTCTTCCCGCACTCCTGTGAGATGTCTTCCTTCCAGCACTCTACATTTTGTCCTCATTCCCAAATTCAAAAAAGCTTGCATTGGTGGCCACTCTTTGGAGGTGGGCACCTCTCATGCATGGAACGCTCCTTCTTTGTCTACTCGTGATGCGGATGCACATCTTGTGCACCCTGGATGAATTCAGCTGGCTCAATCCTGTGTACTACCCTTTCAGCTCTGCATTGGTTGCTTGCCCCCCTTGCCCCTAGTTATGCTGAGCTGGGTGTGCTAGGAGACCTCCTGCACCTGGTGCATCTTGTTAGGGGGTTCGACTGTCTACAGGTCCAGGTTTCGATGTTTGTTGTTTTATTACTGGGCAAGCTGCCCACATCCCTGCGTCCAGCTCCATGCTGCTCTTCTGGACCTACTTCACCACTACACAGATCACTACCCTCACCCACTACACCTCCTCAGTGTAAGAATGTACCGCTCTGACAACAAGATATCACTAGACCCAGGTTAACACCCCACAGCACTATGAACTTGAGACCTCATGCCACACAAGCACAAGTTCACATCTCAGCCAAACATGTTTAACATGACAAGTGACATACAACTTTTGCTTACGAAACCACCATTTCCAGGTTACATTAGGTGGTGCTCAGGTAGGTACTTCTGTGAGGTCAGACATATTACATGGGCTCAAGTCACCCATAGGAAGTTCCAGGCAGGAGGACCCCTCTGTCACATATACGCAATGGGGTCCCCCTGGGCCTCCTCATCTGTTTCTGGGCCCGTAACTCCTGCATCTTCACATGCTTCTTCGAGGGGTCCCTCTGCCTGGAACTTCCTATGGGACGACTTGAGCCAGTGTAATATGTCAGAGTGCAGGGAATTACCACTGCACCGGGAAGTGGCAGTTTCGTAAGCAAATGTTGTATGTAAAGGTTGGGTGCATGGAATGCATGTGTGACTGACTGGGAATAGCACACAAAACACCCTACATGTGAGTGGGGTAATTTCTGAGGGATCCGATCAGTCCTAATGAAAGCTGGGTGACCAAAGGGGCTGAAACATGTTGACCAAAGTATATGTGGGAGAACTAGCATAAGCCATGCACATCTGTTTCTGTTTTTAACCAGCCCCAGGTCCCTGGAGATAAAAAGTAGCAAAAGGGATACCTTGAGGGATTTTAAAATTCAAAAGAGGATCCTGTGAGAATTACATCCAAGTGCTCTCCCACTTGTGAGTGGGGTATTAGACCTACCATGTGAGGCCTCAAGGGTGAATCATGCCACACTCGTTCGGTGAGAGTGCTTTTAAATACAGAGGATCATTTCTTGATGGAAGTTGAAAGTAGAGATACATGAACTTTACAATACTATCTGAGGGTTATTAGAGAAAACTGTACTAAGTGTCAGAGGAACATGAGGTGAACCTTTCTATGAACCTTCTACCTCCCCCTTTTTGTTGTTAGGACCTGTTGGGCTCTGCAAACAACTATCTCCAAGAGCTACCACAAGCACCACCTCCAGCAAAACACACAACTATACCCGACTAGTACTACACCATACCATCTAGCTAGGGCTCCCTGTTTTGCATTTTTACTGATTTTACAGATAAATACAGACAAAAAACATTGTCTTTCCTGTCTGTAAATATTTTTAAAAGCATAAAAATACAGATAATTTGGCTTCTTTTGAGTAACTCACCATGCTGGGATTCATGACTTTCAGGCCAATAGCTGTACATGTTGGCAGCATGGTAAATAGCTGTACATAATGGCAGCAGGGGGAGTTACAAAGCTGAATGAGATGTGCTTAAATTACTGCATATCTCAACATGTATATTTGCTATTATACTATTTTTTAATGTGGGTCTATTATTTTATTATTTGTAGCTATGGAATGTGCTAAAACCTGACAGGCATCAAAGTATGAGTGCAAATTTAATTGTTGAATAAATGTGGAAATATATGAGTTATCACATCACCTGTTTACAAAACACAAAATAAAAATAGATAAATAAGATGGACAAAAAATAAATTTGGATAAATACAGACAGAAATGTTAAAAAAATAAATACCATAAAACCAGGACCCCTACATATAGCACATCACACCACTAACCATTTATAACCCATGCCACCTCCATGGTCTGGTCAGCCCTGATGGCCCTGAAATCCTGCAGAGTACTGACCACCAATGAGGCCACACAGGTCAGATGAGTAGTAAATTCAAATGCACGCTCACCGCACAAAGAGCCCCTCCACCTCCACTTTGCAGAAGTGAATGGAGCTTTTCCCCTACTACTCACCATCCTTCGAATCGGAGGTGTAACTGCTGACACCCCCTTTATTAACTCTGAAACCGCCCACCGTGCTAAAAAAATAAACATTCATTAAAACCATCAAATCATTTTAATGATCTTCTGCCTGCCAATCTCTTCAAAGAACATATACCCTCCGTGCTCCCACTATGGTCTAAAATTGTCCATGAATCTCTCCTGCTAGGATGGATTCCTGATTGCCTCAAGATTGGTCAAGTCACCCCATCCCAAAAAAAGCCAAATGCAGACTTGACTGATCCTAGCAACTTCAGACCTATTTCCAATATCACGACTTTAGCCAAACTACTTGAGAAATGTGTACACACGCAACTATGTAATCGCATTGAACAATTTCAACTCCTCGACCAATTTCAATCAGGCTTCAGATCGGGACACAGTACTGAATCTGCTCTGACACACATCATCGATGATGCCTTGAGACTACTGGACCAGAATGAAAGTTGCCTACTTATATTTCTTGATCTTTCCTCGGCGTTTGACACGATCAAACATGACAACTTGATTGATCTTCTTGTAAAAAGGATGGGGTTATCAGGCCCAGTCTTAAATTGGATTGCCTCATTCCTACATAATAGATCTCAGAGAATCAAAGTCCACTATTCCCTTTCTAACAGTACTCTAGTCTCAATTGGAGTGCCTCAAGGATCAGCACTATCACCCACGCTCTTCAACTTGTTCATGGAACCTCTCACCGAAATTCTAAACCTCTCGAACATACACTACCACATGTACGCAGACGATACTCAATTGTACATGAAAATTTCTACACCGGATTACATCAAAACTCTTAACTCTGCTTTTGTGAAAACTCAACATTGGTTAACTCACAATCACCTTATGCTAAATACTCTGAAAACAGAATTTCTCCTTGTTTCCTTACACAGTCGTTCTACACCCATTCAAGACTGGCTCAAACAACTAACGGCCCTCAATTGCTCTCCACATGTTGTGGATTCCACTAGATCATTAGGCATGACTCTGGGCATACACCTGAATATGCAAGACCAGCGCAATAACTAGAGGAGCTAATCGCCAACTCAACACGTTAAGAAAAATCAAACCCTTCCTTCTTCCTGTCGACATGAAGCTTGCAGTCCAATCCCTAGTTATCTCCCACTTAGATTACGAAATTGTAACCCTGGCTGGACTTCCCAAATCTAGACTGGCCCCTTTAAGGGATACTCTGAAATCTGCTGCCAGACTCATCACAGGTTCAAGAAAACGTGAGCACATCGCACCAGATTTAATTCAACTCAAGTGGCTCCCCTTCGAAGCAAGGATTTGTTTCAAGATACCCTGCTTGACACTAAGGGTGGGCAGAGTTTGCGGAGTTGCACTACGTGGAATTCCGCGGAGTTGCATAAAAACTCAGTGGAATTCCGCTCCGCCCCATTGAGGTCATAGAATGTCAGGTGTACGAAGTCAAAGGGCACTGTTTAGCCAGAAATCTGCTTTCAGGGACTGTCAAATGCAAGCATCCACCAATAAAAATAAATCACCCTTCACCTTCCGCGATGACTCTGTGAATGCGCAGCCTCAGCTCCCCCACAAAGTCATTCTGGTCTCGGCTAGAGACCCCCAGCACCCGGGCCCGCCAGAAAATCCAATGCCAACTGCAGCAGCGACATTGCAGGGGCACTATGCAGGGCTCGATTGACCCGGCTTCTTTGGCGGAGGTGTTGAACGCCTCACGGCCACCATAGTTCCGTAAGTTGAGGGCATAGATACAGTTTTCCTTTTTTATTATCATACTTCTATTATACTGACTGAGTGTCTCTGTGTCCGAGTCTCTGTACTGTGCCAACCTCCCGCGAGACTTGAGAGAGCACAGTTGCCATGCCAAACTGAATTTGGATGCGCAGCTGTGCTGCGGAGGTGAGAGGAAAATGCTGTAAGTCTTGCTGCGCATGCTCAAACTCAGTCGGGTTGAAGGTGCATTGAGCAAATGATGAGGAGATAAGTGTTCGAAAGTTTATTTATTTGTTAATAAATATGCGTGTATATTTCTCATTTAGAGGGAGTCGCTGCGGCTGTTTCAGCTGCAAAACATCTCCATAATGATGGAATTAATCACAGTCACACTACACAGATACTGACTGGCAACATATAGGTGTGCATGTGTCTGAATCAAAGTAGACGGTGGTCTGGAGAGGAGACACATGACTTTCATTTTGTTGCAACAGAACTGCTTTCCTCCGGAACCTGCCTAAGTAACTCATGAAGGCCAGGTTTTCATTTGGCGTTCTAGCCTTGCGATCATGTGGGTACCATTGAGAGATAAGGACTACAATACCCATAATGCAAAGTAAAAACCTGAACTAGATGAGCACTTGTGTATGGACCTAGTCCACTGTAGCGCTCATGCTTTCTGATAAGTGATCAGATGTAGGAAAGCATGTACACGACCTGCAGCAGACAACGGGATGTGCAGGCGGTCATAAAATATTAATCATCAAAATGCAAATCTTGTTATGTCGGCTCACCCCCTAGAACTAGCCTGGTTCTACTGACACCAGTGGCGGCTCGCCGAGGGAGTGCTGCGGGGCGGTGAGGCGGGGCGGGGGAGGGCACGGTGGGGGGTAGTAAACTCCGGCATACGGCGGTATGGAGTTAGGCAAGTAAATAAATCAATTTACATTGCGCACGCTGTAACGCCAACTCGGCGTTGCAGCGCGCACAATGTAAATTGTTATATTTATTTATTTACTTACTTAACTCCGTACCGCCGTATGCCGGAGTTTACTACCCCCCTCCCTTCCCCTCCCCCGTCCCGCCCAACCGCCCCACCGCCGCGCAGCACTCCCTCGGCGAGCCGCCACTGACTGACACCTAAATTTCAACTCCTCCCACCTTCTCTTGGCAGACAGCAATGTTATGTAAATGTCTGTGTTTTTAAAAATTCCAGCCTTCACATTCAACGAAGAGATACGCAGTATTGTTTTCCCAAAATTAGGGGTGGGTGGCAGCTGGCAGGGGCAAACTCTGCCAGGCGGCGGAATCTGAGTTTTTTGCAAAACTCTGTGCTCCCAGCAGAGCACGGAGTTGGCAAAACTCAGCAAACTCCGCTGGCGGAGCGGAGTTCGCCGCCCACCCTTACTTGACACACAAAGCGCTTCACTACAACACTCCAGCTTGACTCGAACCCTAAGAAGCTCTAATAATCTACTACTGAAACCACAAAAATTCAATAAGAAGAGAACTTATAACCGAGCCTTCTCTGGTCTTGCTCCGAGAATCTGGAACGCTCTTCCTCCTGAGATCAGATTTAACCCCTTGATTGCCACATTCAAAAAAGAAGTCAAAGGGTTGTTCCTGAATAGCTACCTGCAAAGATAGACCAAAAGCCACCCAAACTAACTTTTACTCCTGGGCTACAGCTGAGTTTCTAATGTTCAATGATGCACTTGTAATGCTTGATACCTACTATTACCTGGTTTATTCTTTCTCGCGTTACCACTTCCTGACTACCTCTTTAATTTGCTACCTTTTTCCTGTTCATCTTGCATGCTTTGTGTACAGCGCTCTGGTACCCGGACGGGTCATGTAGGCGCTTTATAAAACCTTTCAAATAAATTAAACAAATAACAAATAAATAAGTCCCAGCCTGCACAGGAAGAAGGGCCACACTAGATAACACTCACAATTTAAGGAAACATAAGACAGGTGAACTCACAACAAAGACCGGGAAACTAGAAGGTTTTGACTTTGCAAAGCTAGAAAGGGATACAGAAGAAGAGGGAGACAGGGGGTTGGGGACTGGGGGTACACGGATAAGTATAACATGGGAAAGACGGTAGGCCTCATCAAGAGAAGCAAAGAAATACGAGCTAGGAAGGAGCTAAAGAGAACAATTAATAGCCATATTCAGGGAATATTACTCCATCCTTCAGAGAACAAACAGAGCTTTAAAACATCTAGATACATGGAACCATCAACATGCCACACCATGACAAATCTCTTAGACGTGTACAACACGTCAACACATGCTGCAGACAAACAAAAACATACATCAGTTTCACACAAGTTTAACTGGCACACCCCTTGGGTGACCCAAGGAATGAGTTCAAACATGTGCAACCCTCAACATTACCACCACTTCCCCTTCTTTGTCCCACTCCTTAAGTTATTAAAAAGGAATCTGGTTTCATGCAGTATCAAAGTCCAGACTTGCCAACTCACAAGTGTGGGAAGCTTCACTGACTATGACACAACTACTATGGAAGAAAAGGGGAAAGTTCTCATGGGCCATTAGGAGTTCCTGGGAGAAGAGGGTGTTGTTGACTAGTATGTATGAGTATGAATGTATGGTAAGTATGAGAAGGACTGGAGAGGGAGTGGTGACTGCGAGTGATTAAGCTGTCATTGTATATATTTGAATTGAGTAAATTATTGTTGCAATTGGTAAAGCTGTATGCAAACGATGTATTTTATAATGTCTTACACTACCAAGATGACATAAATAATGAGAAATTAAATAAGGATATTGAAAAAGAAAGTGGGGTCAGATAATAATTGTATGATTATCTCTATGGAGAAGAAATACATGTTAGGGACAATGTTTACAGCTGAAAGAGTTGGTAATTTCCCCCTTTCCTAAAAACTTTTCTTAGGGTTCCCTATGTGTCTTGAACTCACAAGATGCCACTGTGTGTCACACGATATCCGCTTCCTTGACACAGTCACCCGGGGAAGAGTGGGTAAGTTGGAAACCCCACTTTGTGAGTTTGATTTGGAGGCTATAAGCGGCCAAAGTCCACTAAGGGGTGTTAAATGCCCCAGGACATCAGCAGCAGCCTCAGCAAGCTGTTTGTGGTTTTTGGAGGGGGTGGGCAGGGTCGCCTTGGGGGTGGGGCAGGGGTGCATCTAAGGCAATTCATGGCAATAAGCCCCGCCCTCTAAAGGCCTCACCGCTTCTTCATACTATGACATTTTTATGGACATTTGTTGGTAGGCCTGCACTTCGGTGTAGTAATTATGAAACAGCACTTCAGAGCGATTTGGTAAACTTGACCAGACCACTCTGAAGTGCCAAGCCACTGGTGGCTGCCTCTCCTCTTCCGGGGCTGCTGTCTGGGCCCCAGAGCTCTAGGAGAACCTACAGAGCTATTGTTGAGTCGAGCCCAACTGACGGCAGGCTGCGCGGAGTGTTTGCGGAGCAAAATGCGGAGATTGGCTTTTCAGGGGCGGTTCTCTCTCATAGCAGCTGGCAAGGTGAGTGAGGCTCTCACTGTGTTTGGCGACTTGACTGGGCAGAGTAGAGATCGCTTCGGAGAGCACGTAGTGCTTGGAGGCATGTGCCGCGATCTGCGGGACGAACACCGGAGGGAGCCCGAGGCAGGTCACAGTACCTCCACTGCTGGAACTCAAAAAAGAGAGGCGAATTTGTCCCGAAGTGGGAGGCTTATTTCTTGCTTTTCATGATGCAATGGGTATTTCTTGTGGACTGCCTGACTTCAAAATGGCCATCAAAAAGGCGCCTAATGCATTAATCACCATTACTGGACTGCCTGACCTTAAGATGGTGACTAACAAATGAGTATTTGCAACAGAACTACTATTCCCAGGGCAAAGAACCTTAAATAGATCTTCAGATCAGACATAAACACAACAAACCCAAGCATTGAAAGAGCCCGGACAAAACTATAAAGAAATGCGACCGCAATAGAAATGGAGTGGCTAAGGAGGTGACGATGCCCCCAGGTCGGAATCCATTTTGTGTGATGCTGACAGCGGAGCCTGCGATACAAAAGGGGATGATGGACGGAACGTTTGAGCCAATCAAACACTCTCCCCCAGTCAACTGATCTGGGTTTAATCCATTATCATTCTTTAGCTCACTCCACCACCCCAGTTCAAACATGGCCATATGCAAATCAGTCTGACCCTGTGCCTCATGGGAACAGTCCAGCCCGAACTGCCAAGCCATGTCTTCCCTGGACCGGAAACAAGCATCCTAGGACCGGTTTCTGGCATTTCAGCCGTCATCAGCCAGGCTTACTTGAATCCAGTGGCAAAGTGAGCAAGGGACCCACGTCTGGGCATACCCCCGCCAACTTAGGGCGACCAAAGCGATACAAAAGGGGATGATGGACGGAACGTTTGAGCCAATCAAACACTCTCCCCCAGTCAACTGATCTGGGTTTAATCCATTATCATTCTTTAGCTCACTCCACCACCCCAGTTCAAACATGGCCATATGCAAATCAGTCTGACCCTGTGCCTCATGGGAACAGTCCAGCCCGAACTGCCAAGCCATGTCTTCCCTGGACCGGAAACAAGCATCCTAGGACCGGTTTCTGGCATTTCAGCCGTCATCAGCCAGGCTTACTTGAATCCAGTGGCAAAGTGAGCAAGGGACCCACGTCTGGGCATACCCCCGCCAACTTAGGGGCGACCAAAGCGATACAAAAGGGGATGATGGACGGAACGTTTGAGCCAATCAAACACTCTCCCCCAGTCAACTGATCTGGGTTTAATCCATTATCATTCTTTAGCTCACTCCACCACCCCAGTTCAAACATGGCCATATGCAAATCAGTCTGACCCTGTGCCTCATGGGAACAGTCCAGCCCGAACTGCCAAGCCATGTCTTCCCTGGACCGGAAACAAGCATCCTAGGACCGGTTTCTGGCATTTCAGCCGTCATCAGCCAGGCTTACTTGAATCCAGTGGCAAAGTGAGCAAGGGACCCACGTCTGGGCATACCCCCGCCAACTTAGGGCGACCAAAGCGATACAAAAGGGGATGATGGACGGAACGTTTGAGCCAATCAAACACTCTCCCCCAGTCAACTGATCTGGGTTTAATCCATTATCATTCTTTAGCTCACTCCACCACCCCAGTTCAAACATGGCCATATGCAAATCAGTCTGACCCTGTGCCTCATGGGAACAGTCCAGCCCGAACTGCCAAGCCATGTCTTCCCTGGACCGGAAACAAGCATCCTAGGACCGGTTTCTGGCATTTCAGCCGTCATCAGCCAGGCTTACTTGAATCCAGTGGCAAAGTGAGCAAGGGACCCACGTCTGGGCATACCCCGCCAACTTAGGGCGACCAAAGCGATACAAAAGGGGATGATGGACGGAACGTTTGAGCCAATCAAACACTCTCCCCCAGTCAACTGATCTGGGTTTAATCCATTATCATTCTTTAGCTCACTCCACCACCCCAGTTCAAACATGGCCATATGCAAATCAGTCTGACCCTGTGCCTCATGGGAACAGTCCAGCCCGAACTGCCAAGCCATGTCTTCCCTGGACCGGAAACAAGCATCCTAGGACCGGTTTCTGGCATTTCAGCCGTCATCAGCCAGGCTTACTTGAATCCAGTGGCAAAGTGAGCAAGGGACCCACGTCTGGGCATACCCCCGCCAACTTAGGGCGACCAAGCGATACAAAAGGGGATGATGGACGGAACGTTTGAGCCAATCAAACACTCTCCCCAGTCAACTGATCTGGGTTTAATCCATTATCATTCTTTAGCTCACTCCACCACCCCAGTTCAAACATGGCCATATGCAAATCAGTCTGACCCTGTGCCTCATGGGAACAGTCCAGCCCGAACTGCCAAGCCATGTCTTCCCTGGACCGGAAACAAGCATCCTAGGACCGGTTTCTGGCATTTCAGCCGTCATCAGCCAGGCTTACTTGAATCCAGTGGCAAAGTGAGCAAGGGACCCACGTCTGGGCATGCCCCGCCAACTTAGGGCGACCAAAGCGATACAAAGGGGATGATGGACGGAACGTTTGAGCCAATCAAACACTCTCCCCCAGTCAACTGATCTGGGTTTAATCCATTATCATTCTTTAGCTCACTCCACCACCCCAGTTCAAACATGGCCATATGCAAATCAGTCTGACCCTGTGCCTCATGGGAACAGTCCAGCCCGAACTGCCATGCCATGTCTTCCCTGGACCGGAAACAAGCATCCTAGGACCGGTTTCTGGCATTTCAGCCGTCATCAGCCAGGCTTACTTGAATCCAGTGGCAAAGTGAGCAAGGGACCCACGTCTGGGCATACCCCCGCCAACTTAGGGCGACCAAAGCGATACAAAGGGGATGATGGACGGAACGTTTGAGCCAATCAAACACTCTCCCCCAGTCAACTGATCTGGGTTTAATCCATTATCATTCTTTAGCTCACTCCACCACCCCAGTTCAAACATGGCCATATGCAAATCAGTCTGACCCTGTGCCTCATGGGAACAGTCCAGCCCGAACTGCCAAGCCATGTCTTCCCTGGACCGGAAACAAGCATCCTAGGACCGGTTTCTGGCATTTCAGCCGTCATCAGCCAGGCTTACTTGAATCCAGTGGCAAAGTGAGCAAGGGACCCACGTCTGGGCATACCCCCGCCAACTTAGGGGCGACCAAAGCGATACAAAAGGGGATGATGGACGGAACGTTTGAGCCAATCAAACACTCTCCCCCAGTCAACTGATCTGGGTTTAATCCATTATCATTCTTTAGCTCACTCCACCACCCCAGTTCAAACATGGCCATATGCAAATCAGTCTGACCCTGTGCCTCATGGGAACAGTCCAGCCCGAACTGCCAAGCCATGTCTTCCCTGGACCGGAAACAAGCATCCTAGGACCGGTTTCTGGCATTTCAGCCGTCATCAGCCAGGCTTACTTGAATCCAGTGGCAAAGTGAGCAAGGGACCCACGTCTGGGCATACCCCCGCCAACTTAGGGCGACCAAAGCGATACAAAAGGGGATGATGGACGGAACGTTTGAGCCAATCAAACACTCTCCCCAGTCAACTGATCTGGGTTTAATCCATTATCATTCTTTAGCTCACTCCACCACCCCAGTTCAAACATGGCCATATGCAAATCAGTCTGACCCTGTGCCTCATGGGAACAGTCCAGCCCGAACTGCCAAGCCATGTCTTCCCTGGACCGGAAACAAGCATCCTAGGACCGGTTTCTGGCATTTCAGCCGTCATCAGCCAGGCTTACTTGAATCCAGTGGCAAAGTGAGCAAGGGACCCACGTCTGGGCATACCCCCGCCAACTTAGGGCGACCAAAGCGATACAAAAGGGGATGATGGACGGAACGCTTGAGCCAATCAAACACTCTCCCCCAGTCAACTGATCTGGGTTTAATCCATTATCATTCTTTAGCTCACTCCACCACCCCAGTTCAAACATGGCCATATGCAAATCAGTCTGACCCTGTGCCTCATGGGAACAGTCCAGCCCGAACTGCCAAGCCATGTCTTCCCTGGACCGGAAACAAGCATCCTAGGACCGGTTTCTGGCATTTCAGCCGTCATCAGCCAGGCTTACTTGAATCCAGTGGCAAAGTGAGCAAGGGACCCACGTCTGGGCATACCCCCGCCAACTTAGGGCGACCAAAGCGATACAAAAGGGGATGATGGACGGAACGTTTGAGCCAATCAAACACTCTCCCCCAGTCAACTGATCTGGGTTTAATCCATTATCATTCTTTAGCTCACTCCACCACCCCAGTTCAAACATGGCCATATGCAAATCAGTCTGACCCTGTGCCTCATGGGAACAGTCCAGCCCGAACTGCCAAGCCATGTCTTCCCTGGACCGGAAACAAGCATCCTAGGACCGGTTTCTGGCATTTCAGCCGTCATCAGCCAGGCTTACTTGAATCCAGTGGCAAAGTGAGCAAGGGACCCACGTCTGGGCATACCCCCGCCAACTTAGGGCGACCAAAGCGATACAAAAGGGGATGATGGACGGAACGTTTGAGCCAATCAAACACTCTCCCCCAGTCAACTGATCTGGGTTTAATCCATTATCATTCTTTAGCTCACTCCACCACCCCAGTTCAAACATGGCCATATGCAAATCAGTCTGACCCTGTGCCTCATGGGAACAGTCCAGCCCGAACTGCCAAGCCATGTCTTCCCTGGACCGGAAACAAGCATCCTAGGACCGGTTTCTGGCATTTCAGCCGTCATCAGCCAGGCTTACTTGAATCCAGTGGCAAAGTGAGCAAGGGACCCACGTCTGGGCATACCCCCGCCAACTTAGGGGCGACCAAAGCGATACAAAAGGGGATGATGGACGGAACGTTTGAGCCAATCAAACACTCTCCCCCAGTCAACTGATCTGGGTTTAATCCATTATCATTCTTTAGCTCACTCCACCACCCCAGTTCAAACATGGCCATATGCAAATCAGTCTGACCCTGTGCCTCATGGGAACAGTCCAGCCCGAACTGCCAAGCCATGTCTTCCCTGGACCGGAAACAAGCATCCTAGGACCGGTTTCTGGCATTTCAGCCGTCATCAGCCAGGCTTACTTGAATCCAGTGGCAAAGTGAGCAAGGGACCCACGTCTGGGCATACCCCCGCCAACTTAGGGCGACCAAAGCGATACAAAAGGGGATGATGGACGGAACGTTTGAGCCAATCAAACACTCTCCCCCAGTCAACTGATCTGGGTTTAATCCATTATCATTCTTTAGCTCACTCCACCACCCCAGTTCAAACATGGCCATATGCAAATCAGTCTGACCCTGTGCCTCATGGGAACAGTCCAGCCCGAACTGCCAAGCCATGTCTTCCCTGGACCGGAAACAAGCATCCTAGGACCGGTTTCTGGCATTTCAGCCGTCATCAGCCAGGCTTACTTGAATCCAGTGGCAAAGTGAGCAAGGGACCCACGTCTGGGCATACCCCCGCCAACTTAGGGCGACCAAAGCGATACAAAGGGGATGATGGACGGAACGTTTGAGCCAATCAAACACTCTCCCCCAGTCAACTGATCTGGGTTTAATCCATTATCATTCTTTAGCTCACTCCACCACCCCAGTTCAAACATGGCCATATGCAAATCAGTCTGACCCTGTGCCTCATGGGAACAGTCCAGCCCGAACTGCCAAGCCATGTCTTCCCTGGACCGGAAACAAGCATCCTAGGACCGGTTTCTGGCATTTCAGCCGTCATCAGCCAGGCTTACTTGAATCCAGTGGCAAAGTGAGCAAGGGACCCACGTCTGGGCATACCCCGCCAACTTAGGGCGACCAAAGCGATACAAAAGGGGATGATGGACGGAACGTTTGAGCCAATCAAACACTCTCCCCCAGTCAACTGATCTGGGTTTAATCCATTATCATTCTTTAGCTCACTCCACCACCCCAGTTCAAACATGGCCATATGCAAATCAGTCTGACCCTGTGCCTCATGGGAACAGTCCAGCCCGAACTGCCAAGCCATGTCTTCCCTGGACCGGAAACAAGCATCCTAGGACCGGTTTCTGGCATTTCAGCCGTCATCAGCCAGGCTTACTTGAATCCAGTGGCAAAGTGAGCAAGGGACCCACGTCTGGGCATACCCCCGCCAACTTAGGGCGACCAAAGCGATACAAAAGGGGATGATGGACGGAACGTTTGAGCCAATCAAACACTCTCCCCAGTCAACTGATCTGGGTTTAATCCATTATCATTCTTTAGCTCACTCCACCACCCCAGTTCAAACATGGCCATATGCAAATCAGTCTGACCCTGTGCCTCATGGGAACAGTCCAGCCCGAACTGCCAAGCCATGTCTTCCCTGGACCGGAAACAAGCATCCTAGGACCGGTTTCTGGCATTTCAGCCGTCATCAGCCAGGCTTACTTGAATCCAGTGGCAAAGTGAGCAAGGGACCCACGTCTGGGCATACCCCCGCCAACTTAGGGCGACCAAAGCGATACAAAAGGGGATGATGGACGGAACGTTTGAGCCAATCAAACACTCTCCCCCAGTCAACTGATCTGGGTTTAATCCATTATCATTCTTTAGCTCACTCCACCACCCCAGTTCAAACATGGCCATATGCAAATCAGTCTGACCCTGTGCCTCATGGGAACAGTCCAGCCCGAACTGCCAAGCCATGTCTTCCCTGGACCGGAAACAAGCATCCTAGGACCGGTTTCTGGCATTTCAGCCGTCATCAGCCAGGCTTACTTGAATCCAGTGGCAAAGTGAGCAAGGGACCCACGTCTGGGCATACCCCCGCCAACTTAGGGCGACCAAAGCGATACAAAAGGGGATGATGGACGGAACGTTTGAGCCAATCAAACACTCTCCCCCAGTCAACTGATCTGGGTTTAATCCATTATCATTCTTTAGCTCACTCCACCACCCCAGTTCAAACATGGCCATATGCAAATCAGTCTGACCCTGTGCCTCATGGGAACAGTCCAGCCCGAACTGCCAAGCCATGTCTTCCCTGGACCGGAAACAAGCATCCTAGGACCGGTTTCTGGCATTTCAGCCGTCATCAGCCAGGCTTACTTGAATCCAGTGGCAAAGTGAGCAAGGGACCCACGTCTGGGCATACCCCCGCCAACTTAGGGCGACCAAAGCGATACAAAAGGGGATGATGGACGGAACGTTTGAGCCAATCAAACACTCTCCCCCAGTCAACTGATCTGGGTTTAATCCATTATCATTCTTTAGCTCACTCCACCACCCCAGTTCAAACATGGCCATATGCAAATCAGTCTGACCCTGTGCCTCATGGGAACAGTCCAGCCCGAACTGCCAAGCCATGTCTTCCCTGGACCGGAAACAAGCATCCTAGGACCGGTTTCTGGCATTTCAGCCGTCATCAGCCAGGCTTACTTGAATCCAGTGGCAAAGTGAGCAAGGGACCCACGTCTGGGCATACCCCGCCAACTTAGGGCGACCAAAGCGATACAAAGGGGATGATGGACGGAACGTTTGAGCCAATCAAACACTCTCCCCCAGTCAACTGATCTGGGTTTAATCCATTATCATTCTTTAGCTCACTCCAC